>OY997270.1:119163146-119763146 GCA_963921465.1 Triticum timopheevii
GGTGGAACTCAGACTGGTGGCGGAGATGAATCTGGTGGAACTCGGACTGGTGGCGGATATATGTTGCACGTGGACTCGGATTGGCGTGATGCCGGCGGATGGTGGCATATATGGACTCGGATTGGCGGTGAATATGTGGTGGTGGTATATGGCAGCGGCGATGAAGTTGGTGCGGTGGTGGTATATGGCAGCATCAATGATGATGATGCGGTGGTGATATACGGCAGCGGCGACGTGACAACCTGTGAACAGAACTCGAAACTCTAAAGTACTAGGCGCTAAGACCAACAACTTGACACGACGATGCAACCGCAAATTCAACAAAGCAAAACACTAAAAAGATTATGCAAAGGCTTAGATTGGTTCAGATATGAGGAACTAACCCTAATTTTTTTTTTGGGTTTTTCTTGGACTCTAGGTATAAAGAACAGATACAATCTAGACTGAGAAAAACTGGAGAATCTCACCGAGCAACCTAAAAACTGATACCACTTGATAGAGTCAAAGGTGTCCCGTCTTTCGATGAGATGGTGGCTATCGTTTTGGTGGAAGTCGACTTTGACGATCCGACTACGAACGTGCGAGGACGTCGCGCCTTAGCAATCGCTAAACCAACTCCGAGAGGTTATTGACCACGCCAGAGCACGATCAACCTGACCACGAAGGTCTATTTCCTGCAAGCAAACGAAGAACAAGCAAGAAACTAAGATTGCAATCTGGATATGCGAATAACAGAGGAAAGCCTTATTAATGAAGGTGGGGTTCTGTGACGTCTTGGTCTGGTCGTTGAACACAAACGAAGTATGCGAAGTTTCAGCTATGGTGAACTTTTAATCTAAACAAAACCCAAAGTCTAAACGGTGCCCTAAGGGCTGTATATATGGAGGAAGAGGGGGGAATTTCGTGGCCCTTGGTGGAGGGGTCCGAAACCAACCCTATCTCTTGTTTCGCCACACATACTGACTCTAAAAATAGCCTATACTTATGTATTTCGAAATTACATGGGCCTGGCCCAATAAAAAGGTGACGCAGCACCTAGAATAGCCTCTGGACGAAATTTATGAAGTGGCATCTTGTATATTTCGTCCAACGCTCATGCACTCGTTATGGTAGCTTCAAAGCCCTGAAATCATCACTTGTAACTTTGTTCTTGTTCCCCTTGCGCATGCCATCATCCACATGCTTGTTCTTGCTCCAATGTTCATTCTTCTCCAAGCTAGGCCCTTCATTTGTAAGCAAAACAAATGTATCCAATTCAGGCAGCATCATATTCTCATGAACATTAGAATCATTACCAAGAAACGAAAGTACCTGGTAATTTAGTTGGCGTGCGCGAGCTCTAGTAATTGGTCCAGTATGTATAGCAGTAGGGGATGTGGGTGTAACAATGGTATTGATGTCCTCATCACTTTTACCACACTTGTGCTTCAAAGTAGCACCATGATCTTCATGATAGAGAGTCTCCTATGTTGTCACTTTCATATACTAGTGGGTATTTTTCATTATAGAACTTGGCTTGTATATTCCAATGATGGGCTTCCTCAAATTGCCCTAGGTCTTCGTGAGCAAGCGAGTTGGATGCACACCCACTTAGTTTCTTTTGATGAGCTTTCATACACTTATAGCTCTAGTGCATCCGTTGCAAGGCAATCCCTACTCACTCACATTGATATATATTAATGGGCATCTACATAGCCCGTTGATACGCCTAGTTGATGTGAGACTATCTTTGTCACGCCCAATATGCGATACTATCCTAAAGAGACTCGAAGGTCCCACGAAGGATAGAACCGCATATTGATACGCTTTTGCAAGGTGGATATCATTACATTAACATTACATAATAGATGGGAATACATACAAAAGGCATACAATGCCACACGAATACAAAATCACAATACATCATCCATAAGATCAACATCCGGCTACGGATGAAACACAAACAGAAACTCAAACGACATCCACCCTGCTAGCCCAGGCTGCCGACCTGGAACCTATCCCCTGATCGAAGAAGAAGCAGAAGAAGAACTCCAAAACAAGCAAACATCGCTCTCGCGTCATGATCATCGCATAACCTGTACCTGCAACTATTGTTGTAGTAATCTGTGAGCCATGAGGACTCAGCAATCCCATTACCATGGGTATCAAGACTAGCAAAGCTTAAAGGGAAAGGAAGGGGTAAAGTGGTGAGGTTGCCGCAGCGACTAAGCATATATGGTGGCTAACATATGCAAATAAGAGCGAGAAGAGAGCAAACGGAACGGTCGTGAAGCTAGCAATGATCAAGAGGTGATCCTGAACTCCTACTTACGTCAAACATAACCCAAAACCGTGTTCACTTCTCGGACTCCGCCAAAAAGAGACCATCACGGCTACACACGCGGTTGATGCGTTTTAATTCGAATCTGGTGTCAAATTATTTACAACCGAACATTAACAAATTCCCATCTGCCACATAACCGCGGGCACGGCTTTCGAAAGTTTATACCCTGCATGGGTGTCCCAACTTAGCCCATCACAAGCTCTCACGGTCAACGAAGGATATTCCTTCTCTTAGGAAGACCTGATCAGTCTCGGAATCCCGGTTTACAAGACATTTCGACAATGGTAAAACAAGACCAGCAAAGCCGCCCGAATGTGCCGACAAATCCCGATAGGAGCTGCACATATCTCGTTCTCAAGGCACACCGGATGAGCCAGACGTCGGGTTAGCATAGACCCTGGTTACCCAGGAGGCGTCAGACATCGCTCGGTTCGGACCAGCACTTAGGGAAGCACTGGCCTGGGGGGGCTAAAATAAATATGACCCTCGGGTTGGCCGACCCAAGGGAAAGGTATAGGTGGTGGTGAAGCAAATGGTAAAACCAAGGTTGGGCCTTGCTGGAGGAGTTTTATTCAAAGCGAACTGTCAAGGGGGTCCCATAAATCACCCAACCGCGTAAGGAACGCAAAATCCGGGAACATAATACTGATATGACGGAAACTAGGGCGGCAAGAGTGGAATAAAACACCAGGCATAAGGCCGAGCCTTCCACCCTTTACAAAGTATATGGATGCATTAATTAAAAAGAGATATTGTGATATCCCAACAAAATCCTGTCCACCATGGAGCAATCTTCAACTTCACCTGCAACTAAGCACGCTATAAGAGGGGCTGAGCAAAGCGGTAACATAGCCAAACAACGGTTCGCTAGGAAGGGTGAAAAGGTTAGAGGCTGACATGGCAATTTGGGGAGGATTGAAGAACAAGTGATAGGTAGCGCAGCAAAGCGATAGAACGAAGCAACTAGTATAGCAATGATAGTAATGAGATCCAAGGTGACGGTCATCTTTCCTGAAATCCCGCTAGGAAGAAGAACGAGTCCCTGAAGAAGATGAAGCCATGAAGACGAACCAAGCGTAGACGAACGAATCCTCACGATCGCAACGAAACAGGAACTATCGAGAAGAAGCACACAACATGGTAAACACACCACACATGGATATGACATGATGATCAACCAAGTATGATGCAAGACAAGACTACATGAAGCTACTCATGGCAAGAGATGATGCATACAAGAGCAACACATCAAAGCAAGTTTAAACGAGGCAAGAAACAACATATAACAATTCCGGTAAGTCCTCATATGCAAAATTTAGAAATTGGTCCAGATCTGAACAAACATTAAGTTGAAGTTGTTAAACAGCAAGTTAAGATGCACCAAAATGATCTACACGAGATTCTAGTCAAGTTACATATAAAGTTCATTTAATTCGGAGCTACGGCCTAGAAGATATGAGCAAAACAAGTTAAACATGGCATTGATGCAAAAGGCATCCAAACATCAAGAAAAAACTCTCCAAACAAGGATGCAACATGATAATATGAAACTACATGCAATTCTTAGCAAGTTTCATATCGAGCACACTCAAAACGGAACAACGGTTCAACACATACACTCTATACAAGTTTAAAGGACAAGTTGTCGAAAACAGCAACTAGGCATCTAGCAAGCATCAAAACTATATGCTACAACACCTCAACATAAGAACAAAAGGCATGGGCATGAATTACACGTAAAGCACAACAAAACATGAACACTGAGCTATTCCGAGAAATCACTAGAACATGCTCAAAATGACATGGCAAGATTGCAAGTAATAACAGTTTCAAACTTAGCAGAAATAACATCAGGTTGCAATGTTTAGAGCTATCAAACAACATGTTACTGGAACTTAACATGGAAAACAAATACATGGCATCCTAGAACTAAAGACAAAGAACAAAACTCCCTTACTGAACTTATTCCAAAGATCAACAGAAAAGATGGTAGCATCCTTGCGAACATGGCAAATGATATGACAGATTTATACATGGCAAGAACAACAAGAAGTAGGCATGTTGGTAAGCTTGTACCACTCACCACATAGCAATACATGGAATGACAATGCAACCAACAGTAAGAATACATGTTTATAAAGCTAAGCATGGCAAGGTCAAGTTCATAGGGTGCATGGATCACTAGCAAAACACATGGCCAAAACTGAACTTAAAGTTAACAGGCTGACAGCAACATTATTTAGGAAGTTTGGAGCAAGATTACAACAAGCTACAACAGGCTATAAATGCAACCAAGGGCATTAATGGATAGAGCATAACATGTATAACAAAACATCCTTAGTGAACATCTCCAGATTATGCATATAATGACTTGTAGCAGCAGGTTTACAAAGCATCAAGATATAGCAGATTCAGCCTAACAAAACAGCAACAGCAAGTACCCTATTTCACGAGCTCGATGCACTCACTACAAGACACACAAAAATACATGGATTGCACCATAGTAAATATGGCATGATGTAGTTCAAAACACGTGTAGACATCAAGCTCATAAGATGCACACACAAAATGCAATGAAAAAGACAAATCACCAAGTTCTGCTAACAGACAGTAGTTAACATCATATAGCACTCTTGAAATGACGATTAGGGCATCAAGATGAGCTCAAAAAGACATGGCACAATGGAACAAAATGAAGAGCATCTCCTGATGAACATTTTGATATAACATACACGCAAATCGGAGGAACATGCACACATTTATGGCAGTTCAAAGATGCACACATAATATTGGCAAACTGGGGACAGCCATATTTCCGAAAAAAATAGATGAGCGCTAAAACACTAAAAATCGCACGGGTGGGGTTTTGTGGGCTGCTCACCCTGGGCTTCGGCCCATGACGGTGGACGGCGAGGCTGCTGGGCTGCGGGGCGCGCTAGGCCGAGGAGGCCCACGCAGGTGTTCGTCCCTCCCGATCCGATCTGGATCGGGGAGACCGAGGGCGGAGGGGGGCACTGGCGATGCGAGGGAGCTCCGGCGAGGGAGCTCCGGCGGCAGGGACGGCGGATCCGGCCGCTGCCTTGCCGGATCCGGCGATCGACGGCGGGGCTGGCTCGGCGGCGGAGGGCGCTCGGCGGCGGGGTGCGCAGGAACCCGGGGAGGCGACGACGAGGTTCTCCGGCGAGGAGCCAGCCGGTGGCGTAGGAGATCTGGCGGCGGGGTCGGTGACTCCGGCGGGGAAGTGGGCGGTCCGGCGCGGCGGCGGGGCACGAGCGAACGGGCGGCAGCGTCGCGATGGGCTTCGGGGGCCCCGCGCGGGCCTGGCGGGCCGGCGGCGGCGCGCGGTGGCCGGGGCCATGTGGCAGGCTGCGGTAGGGCGAGGGGCGGCGGCGGACATGTCCGGGCACGGTGGGAAAAACGTCCGGCGGCGCGAGGGGAAGGAGGTTAGGGTTCATCCACGAATTTGGAGAGGGTTGCACATATTTATAGGTAGAGGGAGCTAGGAGACTCTAAATGAGGAGCGGTTTTCGCCCGCACGATCGTGATCGAACGATCGAGAGCATGGAGGGGGTTTGGATGGGTTATTGGGCCACTTTGGAGGGGTGTTGGGCTGCACACAAAAGAGGTCTTTACGGTTACCCGGTTAACCGTTGGAGCATCAAACGACCTCCAAATGGAACGAAACTTTACAGGCGGTCTACCGGTGGTGTACCAACGCCGCTTGGAAAATCACGGTCCATTCCGAGAATGTTTAACACCCGCTCACAACAAGAGATAAAAGGGGGACGCCGGAGGACATAGGAGTGTCGGATTGCAAAACGGACAACGGGGAAAATGCTCGGATGCATGAGACAAAGACGTATGCAAAATGAGATGCACCTAATGACATGGCAAAATGCAACACACAAGCAAATGACATGACAACAACGACGAATAACTGGAGGACACCTGGCGCGTCAAATCCGGGGTGTTACAACTCTCCTCCACTAACAAGAGATCTCGTCCCGAGATCTTAGGACCGAGACGGAAGGGAAAAGGGATGAGGTGAAACAAGAACTCAAGAGAAGAAGCAAAGAATCGAGAGCACTCGAGAAGAAGAGAGGAACGACGAGAATGACGAGAATCGAAAGCTCACGGAATCAGATAGACTCTGAAACCACTCCGGTTAGAACGAGATAAGAAATGACTAAGACTGAAAGGATTTAGGCAGCACTCCGGCTGAAACATGGAGGAATAGAACACGAGCTTCAGAGGATGGAATGATACTTGATGAAGACATGACACAAAACCTCTGGGAAGAATTGAAAGAGTTGAACGAAAAGAACTGAGAAGAAGATGACATCTTCTTCCACGAATGAAATAGAAAGCAACCTTAGAAGAAAAGATTGAACGGAGAAGTTGAGAAAATTCAACAACGAAAAGAATAAGCTTGTCGTGGACTTATGGATAACATCTCAAAATTATGAGGTGATAACCGACCACAATCGAAAAATAAATGAATAACCGAGGAAAACGAAGAAATGCAAAACTCCACTTCAAAAGAATGCGGAGAATTAATCGCACTTCGAGATGCAAGAAGAAAAAAAATACTAGAACTCCTTGAACAAGAATCTTGACGAACACTTGAAGAGTGGATTAAATCATGCCGAGCCACCATGAAGAACTCCGGTAACAAAAGGATGACGAGATAAAATTGAAGGATGAAAAGAAATAAGATTAAAGCATTGCGATGATTCGAGTGGAGCTTCGCGACGAGACAAGCGAGAAGCTTGGGACTTCAGAAAAAAAGACGAACAACTTAGAACCGAGAAATTATTCAACATGAACAATCTCCGAAGAAAAGAATTAATCAACTTGACCACGATGACATGAGAATAAGAATTATGTTATGCTTATCCTTCATCAATTAAATTTATGAGGAGCAATGGATTGCATACCACTTATTCACATTGGGAAAAGATTAAGGGGAGATATAGCGCCAAATTTGGGAAGGTCTTCATGAGCCACCGGTAGGATTGAAAAGAACGAATGAATTGATATGATGAGAATGGAAAAGGATTCTTCAACGACCCGCCGTGAAAATGTAAATGAACGAAGAGAAGAGAACGAATCGCCGAAAAGAATTTAGAAAAAGAACGAAGGGGCATGGGTATAGAATAATTGAAGAACGAATTCGAAAGCTTAGAACGAAGAAATATTCCGACAAGATGACCTCCATATGAACGAGAGAGAAGGCAACTCCTGAAATACTCCGGATGGGTAAGAGAAGAATCTCTGACAAATGGAATAATTTGAGAGGATAACATGAAGCTAGCTCCACGAATCTTCGAGAGAACAGACAAGATTGAGAGGAAAAACTCTTCTTCGGTCTTCAAATGACGACGAGAAACACCATCAAAATTGTTAAGGCACTCCCGGGGAACGAAAAGTGGAGAGGTTGAGGCAACAATGAAAATGATTCGAAATTGATCTTGGAAAGGCATCTGACTGACGGGATCCATTCTTACGTCAAACTTCGAAAAGGATTTGAGGATAGCTCCGGGAAATTAGAAGAGTCAGGTAAGATCCTGGGAAAAGACCTGTGGGTTAGGACCCACTAAAGAGAAAAACACCATTGTAAAGGGATGTTGAACGGATAGATGATGCACCCGAACAATTGAAATATTTAAATGAGGTGATAACCTTGAATTAATTGGAACACAGACGAATCTCCTGAGATGTCTTGAACACTCCGGAAGGATAAGCTGGCTAGAGGCGAACGAGCAGGGAAAACACTTGATCCAAGGAAAAGAATATGATCAATCCGACAAACTTGAATTGAGTCCACCGGAGAAGAAAAAGAGATGAAGAATGTCAAACAAAAGATAATTCACCGGTTGAAACAATTGATGGAAGACTGAAGAGGCTCCGCACGAATGAAATTGATGGTCGGAAGAGACTCAGACTCCGGGAAGAAGAGGGTGGGAGGGCGGGAAAACAAAGGCAACTTGGAAGGGGGAACCGACGAATATCTTGAAGAGAAAAACACCGGGTGAAAGAATGCAAAGGTTTTGCACGAGTAGGAAGGATACTTGATTACGGACTTTGGCTTCGAGAAGAAAAGGGGTGGGCGGGTTGGAAAAGAAAACAACTGAGGATTGGTCTTGGGAAAAACAAAGAGTTCGAATCACCTTGGCGAGAAATGCACCGGATAAAAAGAGCTGAGGACCAACGATCAGAAAACCAACTACGTGAACCTAAAGAAAGTTTGAAAAGGGAAGAGGAGTAATTCAAAACACCTATGTCAAGATTTCTCACCAGAGCGACAAAGGGGCTGAGGAGTAAAATAATTCCTACTCTCCAATATAACTAGACTTCGAAAACAGTTTTCTTCTAGACTCAACAACGGCCAAACTACACGATCAATCAAGGGGGCTCCTATGGTCGGTCGAGGCTCTGATACCAACTTGTCACGCCCAATATGCGATACTATCCTAAAGAGACTCGAAGGTCCCACGAAGGATAGAACCGCATATTGATACGCTTTTGCAAGGTGGATATCATTACATCAACATTACATAATAGATGGGGATACATACAAAAGGCATACAATGCCACACGAATACAACATCACAATACATCATCCATAAGATCAACATACGGCTACGGATGAAACACAAACAGAAACTCAAACGACATCCACCCTGCTAGCCCAGGCTGCCGACCTGGAACCTATCCCCTGATCGAAGAAGAAGCAGAAGAAGAACTCCAAAACAAGAAAACATCACTCTCGCGTCATGATCATCGCATAACATGTACCTGCAACTATTGTTGTAGTAATCTGTGAGCCACGAGGACTCGGCAATCCCATTACCATGGGTATCAAGACTAGCAAAGCTTAAAGGGAAAGGAAGGGGTAAAGTGGTGAGGTTGCAGCAGCGACTAAGCATATATGGTGGCTAACATACGCAAATAAGAGCGAGAAGAGAGCAAACGGAACGGTCGTGAAGCTAGCAATGATCAAGAGGTGATCCTGAACTCCTACTTACGTCAAACATAACCCAAAACCGTGTTCACTTCTCGGACTCCGCCGAAAAGAGACCATCACGGCTACACACGCGGTTGATGCGTTTTAATTCGAATCTGATGTCAAATTATCTACAACCGGACATTAACAAATTCCCATCTGCCATATAACTGTGGGGACGGCTTTCGAAAGTTTATACCCTGCATGGGTGTCCCAACTTAGCCCATCACAAGCTCTCACGGTCAACGAAGGATATTCCTTCTCCCAGGAAGACCTGATCAGTCTCGGAATCCCGGTTTACAAGACATTTCGACAATGGTAAAGCAAGACCAGCAAAGCCGCCCGGATGTGCCGACAAATCCCGATAGGAGCTGCACATATCTCGTTCTCAGGGCACACCGGATGAGCCAGACGTCGGGTTGGCATCGACCCTGGTTGCCCAGGGGACGCCGGACATCGCTCGATTCGGACCAGCACTTAGAAAAGCACTGGCCCGGGGGGGCTAAAATAAATATGACCCTCGGGTTGGCCGACCCAAGGGAAAGGTATAGGTGGTGGTGAAGCAAATGGTAAAACCAAGGTTGGGCCTTGCTGGAGGAGTTTTATTCAAAGCGAACTGTCAAGGGGGTCCCATAAATCACCCAACCGCGTAAGGAACGCAAAATCCGGGAACATAATACCGATATGACAGAAACTAGGGCGCCAAGAGTGGAATAAAACACCAGGCATAAGGCCGAGCCTTCCACCCTTTACCAAGTATATATATGCATTAATTAAATAAGAGATATTCTGATATCCCAACAAAATCCTGTCCACCATGGAGCAATCTTCAACTTCACCTGCAACTAACCACGCTATAAGAGGGGCTAAGCAAAGCGGTAACATAGCCAAATAGCAGTTCGCTAGGAAGGGTGAAAAGGTTAGAGGCTGACATGGCAATTTGGGGAGGCTTGAAGAACAAGTGCTAGGTAGCGCAGCAAAGCGATAGAACGAAGCAACTAGCATAGCAATGATAGTAATGAGATCCAAGGTGACGGTCATCTTGCTTGAAATCCCACTAGGAAGAAGAACGAATCCATGAAGAAGATGAAGCCACGAAGACGAACCAAGCGTAGACGAACGAATCCTCACGATCGCAACGAAACAGGAACTATCGAGAAGAAGCACACAACATGGTAAACACACCACACATGGATATGACATGATGCTCAACCAAGTATGACGCAAGACAAGACTACATGAAGCTACTCATGGCAAGATATGATGCATACAAGAGCAACATATCAAAGCAAGTTTAAACGAGGACGGAAACAACATATAACAATTCCGGTAAGTCCTCGTATGCAAAATTTAGAAATTGGTCCAGATCTGAACAAACATTAAGTTGAAGTTGTTAAACGGCAAGTTAAGATGCACCAAGATGATCTACACGAGATTCTAGTCAAGTTACATATAAAGTTCATTTAATTCGAAGCTACGGCCTAGAAGATATGAGCAAAACAAGTTAAACATGGCATTGATGCAAAAGGCATCCAAACATCAAGCAAACACTCTCCAAACAAGGATGCAACATGATAAGATGAAACTACATGCAATTCTTAGCAAGTTTCATATAGAGCACACTCAAAAAGGAACAACGGTTCAACACATACACTACAAGTTTAAAAGGACAAGCTGTCCAAAACAGCAACTAGGCATCTAGCAAGCATCAAAACTATATGCTACAGCACATCAACATAAGAACAAAAGGCATGGGCATGAAGTACAGGTAAAGCACAACAAAACATGAACACTGAGCTATTTCCAAAAATCACTAGAACACGCTCAAAATGACATGGAAATATTGCAAGTAATAACAGTTTCAAACTTAGCAGAAAGAACATCAGGTTGCAATGTTTAGAGCTATCAAACAACATGTTACAGGAACTTAACATGGCAAACAAAGACATGGCATCCTAGTACTAAAGACAAAGAACAAAACACCCTTACTGAACTTATTCCAAAGATCAACAGAAAAGATGGTAGCATCCTTGCAAATATGGCAAATGATATGACAGATTCATACATGGCAGGAACAACAATAAGTAGGCATGTTGGTGAGCTTGTACCACTCACCACAGAGCAATACATGGCATGACAAAGCAACCAACCGTAAGAATACATGTTTATGAAGCTAAGAATGGCAAGTTCAAGTTCATAGGGTGCGTGGATCACTAGCAAAACACATGGCCAAAACTGAACTTCAAGTTAACAGGCTGACAGCAACATTATTTATCAAGTTCGGAGCAAGATTACAACAAGATACAGCAGGCTATAAATGCAACCAGGGGCATGCATGGATAGAGCATAACATGTATAACAAAACATCCTTAGTGAACATCTCCAGATTATGCATAGAATGACTTGTAGCAGCAGGTTTACAAAGCATCAAGATATAGCAGATTCAGTCTAGCAAAACAGCAACAGCAAGTACCCTACTTCACGAGCTCGATGCACTCACTACAAGACTCACACAAATACATGGATTGCACCATAGAAAATATGGCATGATGTAGTTCAAAACACATGTAGACATCAAGCTCATAAGATGCACACACAAAATGCAATGAAAAAGACAAATCACCAAGTTCTGCTAACAGACAGCAGTTAACATCATATGTCACTCTTGCAATGATGATTAGGGCATCAAGATGAGCTCAAACAAACATGGCACAATGTAACAAAATGAATAGCATCTCCCTCTGAACATTTTGACATAACATACACGCAAATCGGAGCAACATGCACATATTTATAGCAGTTCAAAGATGCACACATAATATTGGCAAACTGGGGACTTAGCCATATTTCCGAAAAAAAAAACAGATGAGCGCTAAAACACTAAAAATCGCACGGGCGGGGTTTTGTGGGCTGCTCACCCTGGGCTTCGGCCGATGATGGTGGAGGGCGAGGCTGCTGGGCCGCGGGGCGCGCTGGGCCGAGGAGGCCCACGCAGGCGTTCGTCCCTCCCGATCCGATCTGGAGCGGTGAGACCGAGGGCGGCGGGGCGCGCTGGCGATGCGAGGGAGCTCCGGCGAGGGAGCTCCGGCGGCGGGGACGGCGGATCCGGCCGCTGCCTTGCCGAATCCGGCGACCGGCGGTGGGGCTGGCTCGGCGGCGGGGTGCGCAGGAACCCGGGGAGGCGGCGGCGAGGTTCCCCGGCGAGGAGCCGGCCGGTGGCGGAGGAGATTCGGCGGCGGGGTCGGTGACTCCGGCGGGGAAGCGGGCGGTCCGGCGGGGCGCGAGCGAACGGGCGGCGGCGTCGCGATGGGCTTCAGGGGCCCCGCACGGGCCTGGAGGGCCGGCGGCGGTGCGCGGTGGCCGGGGCCACGTGGCAGGCTGCGGTAGGGCAAGGGGCGGCGGCGGACATGTCCGGGCGCGGTGGGAAAAACGTCCAGCGGCGCGAGAGGAAGGAGGCTAGGGTTCATCCACGAATTTGGAGAGGGTTGCACATATTTATAGGTAGAGGGAGCTAGGAGACTCCAAATGAGGAGTGGTTTTCTCCCACACGATCGTGATCGAACGACTAAGAGCATGGAGGGGGTTTGGATGGGTTATTGGGCCACTTTGGAGGGGTGTTGGGCTGCACACAAAAGAGGGCTTTACGGTTACCCGGTTAACCGTTGGAGCATCAAACGACCTCCAAATGGAACAAAACTTGACAGGCGGTCTACTGGTGGTGTACCAAGGCCGCTTGGCAAATCACAGTCCATTCCGAGAATGTTTAACACCCGCTCACAACAAGAGATAAAAGGGGGACACCGGAGGACATAGGAGTGTTGGAATGCAAAACGGATAACGGGAAAAATGCTCGGATGCATGAGACGAACACGTATGCAAAATGAGATGCACCTAATGACATGGTAAAATGCAACACGCAAGCAAATGACATGACAACGAGGACGAATAACTGGAGGACACCTGGCGCATCGAATCCGGGGCGTTACATATCTATAATTTCGGATTGTTCCATGCTATTATATTATCTGTTTTGGATGTTTAGTGGGCTTTACTATACACTTTTATATTATTTTTGGGACTAACCTACTAACCGGAGGCCTAGTCCAAATTGTTGTTGTTTTTCCTATTTCATTGTTTCGCAGAAAAGGAATATCAAACGATGTCCAAATAGAATGAAACCTTCGGGAGAGTTATTTTTGGAACAAACACAATCCAGGAGACTTGGAGTAGACGTCAGGGAAGAACCGAGGTGGCCACGAGGGTCCAGGGCGCACCCCCACCCACGTGGGCCCCTCATGGCTCCCCTGACCGACTTCTTTCACCTATATATATCCATATACCCCGAAAACATCCAAGAGCATCATAGATCGGGAGTTCCGCAGCCGCAAGCCTCTGTAGCCACCAAAAACCAATCGGGGCCATTTTCTGGCACCCTGCCGGAGGGGGGATCCCTCAGCGGTGGCCATCTTCATCAACCCGGCGCTCTCCATGACAAGGAGAGAGTAGTTCACCCTCGGGGCTGAGGGTATGTACCAGTAGCTATGTGTTTGATATCTCTCTCTCTCTCTCTCGTGTTCTTGAGGTGATACGATCTTGATGTATCGCGAGCTTTGCTATTATAGTTGGATCTTATGATGTTCTCCCCCTTTACTCTCTTGTAATGGATTGAGTTTTCCCTTTGAAGTTATCTTATCGGATTGAGTCTTTAAGGATTTGAGAACACTTGATGTATGTCTTGCATGTGCTTATCTGTGGTGACAATGGGATATCACGTGATCTACTTGATGTATGTTTTGATGATCAACTTGCGGGTTCAGTGACCTTGTGAACTTATGCATAGGGGTTGGCACACGTTTTCGTCTTGACTCTCCGGTAGAAACTTTGGGGCACTTTTGAAGTTCTTGGTGTTGGTTGAATAGATGAGTCTAAGATTGTGTGATGCATATTGTATAATCATACCCACGGATACTTGAGGTGACATTGGAGTATCTAGGTGACTTTAGGGTTTTGGTTGATTTGTGTCTTAAGGTGTTATTCTAGTACGAACTCTATGGTAGATTGAACGGAAAGAATAGCTTTGTGTTATTTTATTACAGACTCTTGAATAGATCGATTAGAAAGGATAACTTTGAGGTGGTTTCGTACCCTACAATAATCTCTTCGTTTGTTCTCCGCTATTAGCGACTTTGGAGTGACTCTTTGTTGCATGTTGAGGGATAGTTATATGATCCAGTTATGTTATTATTGTTGAGAGAACTTGCACTAGTGAAAGTATGAATCTTAGGCCTTGTTTCGAATCATTGCAATACCATTTACGCTCACTTTTATCATTAGTTACCTTGCTGTTTTTATATTTTCAGATTACAAAAACCTATATCTACCATCCATATTGCACTTGTATCACCATCTCTTCGCCGAACTAGTGCACCTATACAATTCACCATTGTATTGGGTGTGTTGGGGACACAAGAGACTCTTTGTTATTTGGTTGCAAGGTTGCTTTAGAGAGACCATCTTCATCCTACGCGTCCCACAGATTGATAAACCTTAGGTCATCCACTTGAGGGAAATTTGCTACTGTCCTGCAAACCTTTGCACTTGGAGGCCCAACAACGTTTACAAGGAGAAGGTTGCGTAGTAGACATCAGTTGCCCCCTCCCGCAAGCCACCGTCCCTCCCCTCCCCTTTAAAGCCGACCCGGGGCCCCCCTGGAACCCCAAGCCGACGCCGCCACCGCCCGCCTCGCCAACGCCGCCGCCGCCTTCCCGCGCGCCGCCGCCGCTGTCGCACGCTTGCGCCGCCGCCTTGCTCGCTCACCACCGCCGCCACTGCCGCCGCCCTGCGCCGACGTCGCCGCCTTGCCGTTCGCCGACGCCGCTGCCCCGCCGCTGTTGACCCCTCCGCCGCCGCTGGTTTTTCTCGAACCAGTACGAACCGGACCGCCCGTTTTTTTAGGTTTTCGCGCTTTTGTTTTAGATCGGTTTTTCATTCGGTATATTTCATTTAGCGGACGTTCGTCCGTCCGTTCGTTTTAACGAACGTTATTCGTCGGATTAGTTCAGACAGCAAACGTTCGTTTGATAGTCTTTTTCTTTTTAGTTTATTTTTCGGTTAGGGACTTATCCATGATATTTTTTATCGCGATTTAGCCCCTGATCTTTAAACTAGCATAACTTTTTACTCGTTTATCCAAATTAGATGAAACCAGCGCCAAAATCTTCGTATCGTTCTGTTCTTTCCAGATAACCAACTTGAACATGATTTTGCTACTGTAAAATGTGACTTTAGTCCAGATTAGTAAACGATCTTGTTTCGTTCGTATTTTCAGTTCCGTTGCTCTGTTTGAGTTGAATCTTTTTGCGAATCGTAGCTAATCACATGTACCTACTGTTAAGATCTAATTCACATGTTCATATTGCTGTTAGGTTTTGACTCTTGTTAGTTTAAGCCGTTGCTTGTTTCGTGTTTGATTTGGATCTTTTCTCACTTTCTCTCGTGTTTTGTTTGAGTGATTGCTTATGTATGCTATTGTTTGTCTACGCTAGATTACACGGAGTGCGAAGCTTGTTACTACGAATCTCTAGAGTTTGCAGATCATCAGCAAGGAAAGTTACACTTTGATCATACTTCTTTATACCTAGTTTTTACTATGCATTAGTATTGCCCCTCAAATATTTGCATTAGTAGGATTGGGAACATGTGGTTTCGGTTGTAGTACTTGAGGTAGGAACCTAGTACCTTTTGATCACCCCGGGAATATATGTTATGCTTATATTTGCTTAGCCATGCTCGTAGATAGGGATTGGATCGTGATTCACACATGGAAGTTTGAGAGTTATTTTAATCATGGATAACATTAAGGTGGCAACTTTAATATACATCTGGGTGGATTGGTTGAGGCATCTGGGGAACCCAGTGTTGTCTGTTTTGAAATCCCGGGGTACCCGTGTGATTATCCTATGGAATGCCATCCGGGCTCAAAGGGATCATAAGATTATTCATGCTAGAAACTTCCGTGTCCACCCACAAGCCATTATGGGCTCTGGCATAGTTGAGTAAGTTGCATAAGCTCTTGAAGAGGTAGACTAGCAGATGTAGAGGGTTGTAGGTGGTATTGTCTACCTGGAGTAGAGAGTTAATGCTTCAAAAAGGCTATGTCTCGATCATCCGATCATGGATGCGGTCGAGTCTTGTGGGGAAAAGTGCGCAAACCTCTGCAGAGTGTATAAACTAATCATGGTTAGCCATGTCCCTAGTTATGGACATCTTGAGTATCTAGTACTTGAATCTATTGATGTGATCTCAACATGTTACTTTAATTAATTGAATTGGGTTAATGATGATACTTTTAATTGGGATTTGAGTTGGGGTTACCTTCTCAAATAATGGGCAACATGGGAGTAGTTAAATAAATTTATTCCTTCGTTGTAGGGAAAAACTAGCTTTATGCAAAACCATGAAACTTACAGCCTCCACCAGCCAAATATTGCATGCAGATATAGTTCTTGCATTATCCTTGCTTTACAGTGTAACTATGCCAGCATATTCAATGTGTTGACCCGTTTTGGGCTGCAATGTCTTATGTTACAGACTACTCAGACGACGAATAAGGTGCGATAGGTCGCTCAGCTATGCCGTTGGAGTTGATGGACTCATTTACCTTCGAAGCTTCCACAGTTATCTTGTTTAGATGGCCTTCAGCCATGATATTTTTGTAATCATACTCTTTATGAGGGCTCGATATAATAAGTGTGTGATTGAGACTCTGTTATAATTCCTCGAGTACTGTGCGTGTCAGCATTATGGATCCAGGGATGACACTGATGCACAGAGACTTGACTGTTTGAGGTCTGGTCGCTACAACCACGATGTCGGTTGCCCATATCTTGTCTCACGTGGCGGTTAGTGCGTATAAGGTCAACGACCCAACTCAGATCAAATACCAAGATCTCGTTAAGCATGTTATTTTGAAGTAACCGCGGACGCCGGCCATGGCCAGGCCCACCTCTTGCCTAGGTGGTCTCAACCTGCCCTGTCGCTCCGCCACAAAGTAACACTCGGGGGCCGTCAGGAATCTAGGTCCACCACTACCTGGATGGAACCACCTGTCCTTTCAGCCCCCCATATCCGAATCACTTGCGGGTACTCTACGAGCCGACCCGACTTTAGTCACCACATGTAAAGTATATATGTGTATATAAACCCGTGATCACCTCCCGAGTGATCACGGCCCGATAGTATAGCATGGCAGACGGACAAGAATGTAGGGCCACTGATGGTAAACTATCATCCTATACTAAGCATTTTAGGATTGCAGGTAAGGTATCAACAATTGTAGCAACGATGACAGGCTATGCAACAGAATAGGATTAACCGAAACAGTAACATGCTACACTACTCTAATGCAAGCAGTAGAGGGAAGGAATAGGCGATATCTGGTGATCAAGGGGGTGGGGGCTTGCCTGGTTGCTCTGGCAAGGAGGGGTCGTCAAATCCGTAGTCGAACGGGGCAGCAGCTTTCATGTACAAAGTACTTTCATCCGAACTACGGTTTATTTTATATTAATTAAATGATTTAATCATTTTTGGGATTATTATTATTTAACTAATTCGAAAAAAGAATTACTGCATCATCATGATGTCAGCATGACATCAGCGGTCAAAGTTGACCGTTGACCAATCAGCTGACAGGTGGGTCCCATTGTCATTGACACCAACTAACTAAAATAAAGTTAATTAGATTAACTAAGTAATTAGGTTAATTCATTTTAATTAGTTTACTGAAGCAGGATTAATTAACTTAATTAACTAATTAATTAATTACTTAATTATTAATTTGTTTAGTCTAACTTTTTTATTCACTTACGTTCTGGGGTGTGGGGCCCTCTTGTCATTAGCCACGGGCCATAGCGGGTCAGGCCAACAAGCGCCCGATCGGGCAAGTCGCGCGGGGCTGGACCCGGGAGCGGCCAGCGGGCTTGGCCGCCGGCTGCCACGACGCCGGCCAGGGAAGGGGCGCTAGCCTCGGTGGCCAGGGGGCGAGGTCAGGGGCGGTTCACGCGGCGGCGAGCATCCAAGGCAGCAGCTGGCGCGGCTGCAGCAAAGCCAGACAGGGCACTAGGCGAGGCCGCACGTGTAGGCGGCACGGGGGGCAGCGGGGAGCGGTGGTGCTCGACAGAGCAGTAGGAGGGGCAGGGGGAGCGAAGGGAGGCACGGGGTGAGTAGCAGTTGCAGGCCACAGTGCGGCCAGTAGGAGCGATAGCAGTAACGCGGCGCGGCCCGGGCGCGTCGAGGAGTGGGCGTGCATGGCCGAGCGCGGCAACAGGCGCAGTGAGCGTCGACAGGGGCGGCGTCTAGCAGCGACTACGAGCGATGCACGGCGACGGGAGAGAGGAGAAGGAAGGGAACAGACGGAGGAGCTCACGGCGAGGGGGTTCGGGGTAGCGTTAGGGGAGGCCGGCCGCGCCATGGTCCTCTAACGAGCAGAGGACGGCACGAGGTCGACGGGAGGAGCGACGGGGCGGAGGCGGCCGTCCGCTGGTGGCGAAGCTGCGGGCGCACGGGGGCCTCCACGGCCGGCGGTTCGGGCATGGAGTCAGGGAAGGTCGTTGCGGTCGGGCGACGGGACCAGGGTGGCACCAGGCGGCGACGTCGGGGGGAGATGGGGGTCGGGCTCCTCCCGATCCAGATCCACACGAGTGGGGAGGAGAGGAGCGAGGGGAGTGGGCGTCGTGGGACTTTTTCACTATTTTGACCCTTTCAATGAACTTTGTCACAAAATAAACTTGACGTGAAAGTATTTCACGATCTGACCTTTTTAGCAACGCCACAGCGCGCGGCGTTTCTGCCCAACATAGAAACACCGAGGTAGCTAGCGTTTCAATGATGGGCAACAACGCCAGCGCCTTTGGCGTTTCTTACATGGTCAGCAACGCTAGCTACCTCGACGTTTCTTATTTGATCAGAAACGCTAGCTACCTCAGCGTTTCTATGTTGGGCAGAAACGCCGAGGGCTGTGGCGTTGCTAAAAGGGTCAGATCGTGAAATACTTTCACGTCGAGTTCATTTTGTGACAAAGTTCGTTGAAAGGGTCAAAATAGTGATTTCGGCCGGCGTCGTGCGGGGGGTGTGGAGTTTGCGAGTGGGGCTAGGGTTTCGGGCGCCCAGGGGGGAAATAGAAGGCGCGGCTGGGCCGGTTGGGCCGGCCGGCTGGGCTGTTTTGGCCCAGTTGGCCGGAGGCCTTTCCTCTCTTTTTTTTCAGTTTTTGATATTTTCCCATTTTCTTTATTTTCTTTTCTGTTTTCATTCATTTTAAATAATTAGGATTTTTTAAAGCATGGTTCCTTCACCACAAATACCTAGATATTTGTTGGCAAGTTCCGGACATTTTAGTTTTAGGATTTGAAATTTTTTGATGTTTGACAAAAACTCAATTTTGAATTCGAATCATTTTGAACTAATGTGAGATTAGCAACAGTATCAGAGGTGACGTGACATCATTAGCGGAGGTTCACTGTAGCTTAACTATCCGGGTGTCACATGGCTCTCAAAGAGCTAGGGAAGGATGATCTGAGCTTCCGCTCAAGCTCCTGACACTACTGAAAGATGAACTTGATGATATCATCTGGGAAGAGGAGATCGATGAATCCAAAATTGGGCCGAATTTGTTGGCTTTGGGACACTTGTTAACAGGGAAGACCGTCAGCCAGATTGCTCGAATAGCTGACAGGAGAGCTGCTTGGAACCCTGCCTAGGCTGTGGTGTGCAAGAGGATCAATGCGAATTTGTTTTCAATCCAATTCAACTGTCTAGGGGACCAGAACAAGGCAATGCACCAGGGTCCATGAGATTTTCGTGGGTATGCAATTATCATAGTTGAGTATGATGGATTTTCCAACCTAGAGAAGGTACCACTTGATAAACTTTAAAACATGGTGTCAAATTCAGAAGCTATCTTGTTTCCAAAGAAAAAAATCACAAGCTACCGGATGAGATAAGGGGGGAGATCCTCAGTAGTGGTGACCCTTTGACTCTACCACTGATTTATATATGTACCGAATGCTCATACGGGAAAGTGAACTCCTGGGTCTGGAACCTGGGGGGTTGCTCCGAGAAAAATCCTTTCTTTCTCGTCCACTCTAGGGGGTGCGAACACACCTGCGCGGATTACAGGTGGCGGTTACAAGAATAGCGGGGAAGCGAAGAGTACCCGAGTTTTGAAGAACAAATCTTTCTTGCAGAACTGGCAAGCCGTATAGGAGAAGTACAAGAGTTACAAGTCACTCTGCCTAATGGGTTTATAGCAGAGTTAATTCGGGTGAGAGTTAAGCTGGGTGTGCATAAGAAACTGACCTCGGTAGTGAGATTTACAACGGCTGGGAGACAGAAAAGTATAAAGTGAAATTCGAAAAGTGTGGCGTTTTGGCACATGGGATCGCGCGCTTCTGGTATTTAAAATGTGTTTTAAACATATTTTGAAATATCAAAAAATTCCAAACAAAAACGTGGCACGTACATATCGATATTGTACATCCTCACAAAGTCGTTTCGCAAAAAATCGACAACTTATGTGTCGCATGTGAAAAGACAAAATCCGGTGTCAAAAAATGCTTTTCACAAGACATCCTTTTGCCTTTCTTGCACAAGCCACAAAAAATATCGGTTTTCTTCAAAACTTGACGTGCACATATATAATGTTGATATGTATGCGCTAAATTTTTGTTTGGAATTTTTCCACACATTGAAATATATTTTTCGCGTGCAGGAGCGCGCGCTCCCGAGAGCACCAACAGATTTTCAAAAACTTCCAACCTTTTGCCATGTCTGCGGTATAATTGCACACTCGCATGAAGAGTGTGGATCAGGGCCATCAGGATTATTTGGTGAGGCAGTAGGAGTGTGCATAGGCGCACGAAGGTGGAGTTTGAAATGAGCGAACCGTTATGTGGTGGCTCTAGCGACTAGGGGGGCGACGCGGAGCGCCCCGATGTGGGTTCACCGGAGACGGAGTGGCGGGTGGTCCGGCGAGGCCCCGAGCGGTCGCCGGCGAGGCGGGCGGCTCCTCACCTCCGTGTTGAGTTGGTCGTCATCGGCGGCAGATTCTAGGCGCTCGCTTCAGAGTGCTCAGACAGTGAAGACGAGGTGGTGGTGGGTTGCGTCCTTGCAGCGCCATCGGGACCAAGGTGAGTGATTTCGTTGCTTTTGCAGGGAAGATGTCTGGTGGCGCTGGGCGGCGCCAGTGTGTTTGCGCCTCGCGGTGGCGGCTCGTGTGAGGTGGCGGCGCGGGTGTGGTCCGTCGGCTGGCTCACCGCAGAGTAGGGACTCGGCGGGTGTGGCGGCTGGCGCTATTCGTGCTCGTACCACGGCCGCGCTGGTGAGCCCGGAGACCGGGACGGGGGCTGTGGAGGAGTGGCCAGCCCTGGCCCCTCCCCCACCCCCTCCCCCACCCCCCGTTCAGCGGCGACGACGGTGCCGCCCGCGGCGGCGGGCGACCGGGCGACGGGATCGGGGTCTCGGTCACCTAGGTTTTCTGGCCTCGGAGGCAGGTGAGCCTAGCTGGGCCGCAAGCTATGGTGGAGCCACAGGGTCAGTTGGGCCCGGTCCTTCCCAATGGGCCTATGCGGCCGCCCGGGGTGTGCCCCAGTGGGCCTGGGGTCGCCCGCGAGCCTGGCCTGCGTCGCGGCTATTTATGGCTTCGCAAGGGCTGCCTCGACCCGTCTTTAGGGTTTCCCGCATCTACTAGTGTAACACCCCAAAATTTTGACCATGATTTATTAACTAAAATTTTGCCAAGAAATTAAAATTTTTATTTTCTGGTTTTATCATTTAATTTCAGATCACTCAGTCCCTCTGAATTTATTTATTTATTGAGTCTTTCCTTCTAGGTGGAAACCTTTCAAAAATATTGATGGACTTGTATATCTTCCCAAGAGCATTTCTTTTTATTAGTGGAATTATTTTTACAATTATTTTTCTTGAGCTTTATTTCTTTAAAAATGATTTTTCATTAGTTTTAGAGTTCCATTTGCACTACAACCCTTGCAAATACTCCTTTAAAAGTTCCACCAAAATTTGGGGATGTCATGTGATGTTCCCACATCACTTTTATGCAAAAATCTCTTTTAGTCATTTGGATATTTTGAGCCCTACCTCAAGTTTTCAAATCTGGTCCAATTTGTAATTTGCACTACAACCTATTTAAATATTTCTTTAAAACTTCCACCAAAATTGGGGGATGTTAGTAGTAGTGTATAATTCAACTTTATGCAAAAAATCATTGGTGTTCTTTGAAAAATTTGAGCAAATCATCCTCTTTTGCTCTCTGGTCCAGTCTGGTGATTTGCACTGCAACCATATTTTATCTTGCCCTATTACCCATGGTTTTCCCTCTTGCTTATAGACCACCCTACCAAACCCTTAAGTCCAGGAGATCGGACCCATTGGAGTATTTTTGGTCCATGCAATAATGCCCTTCATTTTCTGTCCAGATTTGGTTTTCTCAAAAACTTGCACTAACAAGTTTCTGGTCTTGCCAAACTAACCTTGCCACCATTACCTACATCTAAAGAGACTCTGACCTGGAGTTTTTGGCCACCCAAAGAAATGCCTAGATGCCCATGGCATTCCGTCGAGCACCTTGTGGGCATGGCCAGATTTGACATAGTTTTTAGTTTGCTTTATGAACTTGATTCCCTGACCCAGCAATCATGTCCACTAACCTCCTAGCTACCTCTAACCTTGTACTGTGATTTTGCATCATCACCCAAGCCCTCTAGGCCACCCTGGCATTTCGTCGAGCACATGGCGTGCGTGCTCTGGGCGCGGCCAGAGTGCGCGTCTTGAACGTGTGTGCGCCCAAGCCGTCGCGTCTTGCCCCTGGCCCTTGCTGGCCCGCAGGGCCACGCCCCGTTATCGTTCGCTCGCCAGAACCCTCCAAGCCGCCCCTGGAGCCCCGCAGCACCACCGTCAGGTCGGCCATGGCAGCTATCGGATGGCCGCAGCAGGCTCCTGCCATGGACGGCGCCGCCCGAGCCACAGCCGCGCGCCAGCTCGCCCCTGAACAGCCTGAGCTTATCCGCGAGCACGTCCGCTAGCGCCCGTCGCCGCCACGCGCCCCCTGGGTAACAAGACGAAGGAAGCCAGCGATCTTATCCCCGGCCGCCGCGGAACCGACCTCGACCGCCTATAAAAGGAGCCCCGAGCTCGTCCAGACCCTTAGGCAACCTCAGGCCATCTCCCTAGTCTTCCCCATCTCCGGTCAGTTCGGCCGCCGCCACACCCTGGTCCGTTCGTCGCGAGCAGGGCCTCCCCAGTCCATCCAGTGCCACCGTCTGACTCCCCTTGACCTTGCGGAGCCACCCCACCTCTCAGCCCCGATCGGGAGCCACCGTAGCTTGAAACCCCGATCCACCAGAAGCCACCGTCCGCCGCGGAGCTTGCCGCCGGCGACCCCCTTTTGTCCCCACGACCCTCTCGACCACTGGGAGGATCGCCCTGGACCGGCGGATCCATCCCTGCCCTCGGAATCCCGTGGGGTGCCGCCGTTCGTCGACGGCGATCGCCGGAACCCCGCCACCGCCCGGCCAGAGGAGAAGGAGGCGCGGGCGACTGGTCAAACCTCACCAGTGGGCCCAAGGGACCCACTGTCAGTGACCCACGAGTCGATCCATGATGGCTTAAGTGGAAACGTATTCCACCGAATATGCCTTCGAAAGCGTAAGCCCCCGAACCGTTTTTTCTTATTTTTATTAAAAACAGAATTTTGACTAAACTTTGAGTGGCTATAACTTTTTAAATATAAGTCCAATTGTTTTGATTCTTTTTCTATTGTTCCTCAAATTTTGTCTGGTTTATTTTCATCTTTATTTGAAAATTTTACAGACAACTTTTTTGTACTGTTTTGATACTCTGTGTTAATTTAAATTTTCTTAAAAATAGGATTTTTGAAGAAGGAAGCAACTTTCAAAAAGTGCACCCACTTACATACTCTTGAAGGCAAGCATTCTGAACCCCGACATAATATTTGTTGTGTGTTGTTTGATGCAAATACGACACCACCTTGACGCGAAGTATTCGGTAATTTATGTGGTGCTATGATCATATTCATAAGTGAATAATAATTCCTAGCAGTTGGAATTTGATATGGTTCTGATAGTAATCACCCTCGTATGCCTTTCATGCCTATCGGAAGGAATCCGGGAAAATCTCTGTCTTGGGTAGACACGAGCTTGTCTCTAGTTCTTCGTCGAGACGGTTATGTCCGGTAAGGCATGGTGAGGTATGATGAGTGGTGATTCTGTCTGATTGGTGTGAAATATATTTCTTATGCTTATCATGCAGGGAATGCTTTAACCTCCTGAGTCGACCGTAGATCGAGTCTTGTTCCAGTGACCCCCATACTTGTTTCGTACTACCACTTGTCCCTGCCATAGGTAGGGTACGGTTCAGTAAGTTGTCAACCCCTTCCTAGCACACACCGTACAGAGAGGCCATGGTGGAAGATACCGGCTGCATCCGGTAGACATGCCACCTGGTCCGGGGGCATGGGTGTTTCCGGTTGGAGCCGAGGGGGTAGCTCTCCTAGTTCGTGCTTTTATAAATTTTGTGATCCCATACTAGTCGAGGTTGTAGCCTCCCCACTTAGAGTTTTGCTTAACGGTGTCGTGGGTGATTCCAGACACCAGTAAGTTAGGCTGGTGTGTGCGGTCAGGTGTGTTTTCAATTAAAAGACCGTATATGGAATTAGTCCCGATGGACTAAAGGAATCCGTTACTCGTGGGTAAAGAGTACACCCTCTGCAGAGATTATATCTATTCGAATAGCCGTGTCCATGGTTAAGGACTACAGTCTGGGATGGGTCAAGTGTCGGTCTTAGTGTTGGTCTTCGGAGGAAAAATTGCTAAACCAGAACATGGATCATGACCTATGACTCATGATGATTATGATTATTATCATTATGGACTAACCATTTACATTATTTGAATTATTGAGTATCCCTGGGATGGTTCTACCTCCTGGATATTCACTGTGATTATTCCCTTATAAGCCCTTTATGTGGTGTCGCTTAGACGCCCGATTGTGGCATGCTTGTTATTTAAATTACTTATAAGCCCTTTATGTGGTGTCGCACAGACGCCCGACTGTGGCATGTTTGTTACTTATTTCCTTTATAAGCCCTTTATGTGGTATCGCTCAGACGCCCGACTATGGCATGCTTGTTATTTAAATTATTTATAAGCCCTCTTTGTGGTGTCGCACAGACGCCCGACTGAGGCATGCTTTATATTATTATCCTCTCGAGGCGTCCCTTCAGACACCCGATCGGTGCATTCTATTTCCACTCCCTTATTGCATATTCATGTTGTATATGAATAACCTGCTTGCGTGCATCATGGATTTTTTTTATTTCGTGACTAATGTTGTGATCATGAAATATTTTAGATCATGATTTTCATTCATTATGTTATACCCGTGTTCATAGTGTTTGCGAGTACATTCAAAGTACTCACTGGCTTGTCCATGGCTATTGTCTTGGCTAGATTTCTTGCATGGAGAGGAGCGTTGCGATGACAGCCCCGGAACCTACGCAATGGTGATAGCAGCCTCGTGAAGATAGGAGTTATCCAGGTCAGCTGTTCCTGTGGGAAATGGAATCCCATAGACACTGATGAACTACAAACCGCTTCCGCCATCAACCACTAGAAACCATTTGTTGTACTCATAGGCTAGAATGGTCTTGTACTACACATTTTGTATCAAGTTGGTGTCTCATCAGCTAACAGTAATCCTAGGGCTGGTGAGCACAAGGGCCATTTTTTGGGAAATTAATATGCTGGAAAACCGGTCGCGACAACCTTGGTATCAGAGCCAGGCTGACCATTGGCTAATCCTATCTTGGCCAGGTCAATAAACCTAGATTAACCAATCCACCAGACCTTAACCTAGCCCCAGCCAAGCTTCTCGTGTAAGATAGCCACACAGTGACCCCAACACCTTTTGGCAGTCGGTGCCTAACCTATCAGCCTAGCCTGTCGATCATGCGCTAGTGACCGACACCTAAATTGTCTCATTCGCAAGCGTGCGAAGGAAGACTCCGTCCCCTTTTTCTATAAAAAGGCCACGCTAGCCTCAACCCGGCACAGCACAGCCTCTACCCCAAACCGAGCTATAATGCCTGGACCCATTGTTCACAACGAGACCATAGCAACCAACCTTGGAGGTTTTGAGACCGTGCTAGCAAACCTCACCCGTCGTGCCTTTACATTAGAAGAGCCCCCAGAATATGTTGTGTACCAAGGGCCCATGAGCGGTGAGAGCCATCAATTCTGGGCCACTGTGCACGTCTATGGTAGGGGTCTATCGCCAGAACACCCCTACAGGTTCACCGGAAGGACAACTTCCTTTGAGCCACAAGCCATCCAACTAGCTGCTCGAGAGGCTATAGTTCAACTCCCGCACTTGTCGCCCAGAGTTAACTGTCGCTCGTTCTACTACTACCCCAGCCGTGAAGGGTATGGTAGGCCACCCCAGGTTGCCAATGGAGATCACGAGACGGATCCTGCATTGTTGCATCTGGTGCGCTATGTAAGTGCACTAGAGGAACTGTTCGATCAAATCACCCTTGATCTGATCGCAACTCATGGAGAACTGGTTTGCCGAGCCCCGGCAAGAGGAGAAGATGAGCCCGATGCCGACAACCCAGTCGTGCTGTTCGGACAACCGATTGAGTCCTTGAGGTCTGCCCCCGCCATCGACCAAAATGCTTTGGTGTTCCCAGAAGTGCTTCGTCGCCTTTTGGGAACATGCTCCAATGGAATTGTGGCAAACAACCCCCGTGATGGTCATCATCACTACCCCGACCCTGCAGCCCTTCAACTCCATCCAACTAACCCCGATGGTGAAACCCGTGGAGAAGCCTCGACGTCCACAAGGCACACCCGCTTAGATATTAACGAGGTAGACTAAGTCACTCGAGTAGTACCGAGTCTTAGTATGTCCACGCCCTATAATTGTGTGATCTTGTATCGCCATAATTAAACGCAATTTGCTTGTGTGCCTCTGTTTTGAATAGTAGCCATGCATAAGTACGTTAGCGTGCGGTTGCATTTTTAATTCTGGGTGTAGCAACCAAAAACCACCCCGACGACACCCACAGTAATACGTCACTTTTGTGAGATATGTGTATCTGTAGCATTGACCCCGACCCCATAGAGCAGATTCGATGAACTAGTTGCCCCACACCATAATTGATAACCCAGCCCCAATGCTATATAAAAGGCCACCTCGTGACCTTGCCAAGTATCCCTCACCTTGTGCACAACTCTCACAGCCATTTCTTTGCCATGCCAAGCCCTAGTATTTATCTGAGAACTGCAGATGCAACCCCAGGTAGTTTTGTTAAAATATTGTGGGACTTTACTTGCAGTACCATGAGTTCTACCCATCCACCCCAGTACGAGTTGCTAAAATCGAGGATCACCCCATCCACCTCGAAATATTGGGTAGTGGTGCACATCCCTCCCGCAAACCCAAACCAAGACCCAACGGAAGTCTCCTTCGTGGGGAAATCTATGCCGACTCCGCAAATCGCCATAGAAGCTGCTGCGTACGAAGCGCTTGCTCGCCTTCGATTCACGGTACCCTATGCCAGCGAACGAGGGTATTATTACTTCCCAAGTCGTGCAGCACCCGGAGAAGTAGCATCTTTTCCCGATGGACGAATCGAGAGAGACCCAGTACTGGCCAACCTTGCCCAGTATGTCATCGCTCAAGAGCGTTTGACCCAACGAGTAATGGGTTATCTCCAGAGCCTCGCTGATTTAAATCCTCAGATCACCATCGGCAGACCACTGAGGCCCGACCAAGAAAGACGTGTTCATCGACTAGTCAATCCCAGAGAGTGTGCCCCAATCCCAGAGACGTTTTCTCAGGACCCTGTCTATTTACCGTTTTCGTTGTAGACGTCACTGCTACGTTTATTGTCCCAGCATTTATTTATGTGTTGCAACTTATGCATGGTATCCTAAATTTGTGTGATAAATTAAATATTTGGCTTCAATTAATGTGAGTAGTTTTTACTGCCGTTAAATTTGATTAACTGCTTTCGCCCTCGGTAAATTCTGAAGTGAGATTTTTCCCTGAGTTGTTGCAGCATATATCTCTGCACGACATAGATTTTTATTCATGCAGCACCACGACAGCAGACTCACAACCACAACCACTCGACCACGTGCACTAATTGCAAATGCACGTGCACATGTTGCACGTAACTGATCACCTCCCTAGCACACACAGTCTCTGAAGGAGAGATTAGTGGGCGATTATTCGGGTGCAAGTTGCCTCCAGCACACCGACAACAGTTAAAACCCGACACCGCACTTAATCCTCATGATCACCGCCACCGCGAAGAGCTAACACTCAAGCGGCAGCATCACGACGATCATCGAGGATCATCACGCACAAGACCACGAAGGACCCCAGCAATGCCGCCAACGCTCCGCACATCAGGATCATGTACCAGTCCGGCATCACCTCCGCCATTAGAGCCTCATTTCGAGCTCCTGCAGACAGAAATGGAGGAGAAGTAAGGAGAAGGATAAGCGAGGCCGGGTGTGAGGAAGAAGAAAGGAGCACCTCGGTCATTTTATAGCTCGAGATCGGTGTACGGTGGGCGAAATCCACCAGCGCCGCTCGTCGCTCGATCGCCGGTGTTCGGGGGCGAATCCGCGAGTAGTGCCAACAGCGCACTGGCCCGCAAGGTGAGTGCATGCTGCACCGGCAGCTAGCACGCCGCGCACTACCGTAGTACGGCCTAGATGCTCTACGCGCTAGACGTTGCTGGTGGAGAAAGCGCAGGAAAGCGCGCGAGAGAGAGGAAGAAGAGAGAGCCAGAGGTAGAAGAAGAGACTGACAGTGGGCCCCGGGTCCACCTGTCAGCCAGAGAGAGCACTGTGCTCTCGGGTACGACCAGCGTATTTTAGAAATTTAGAAATTTATTCTAAATTTACCGTAACCAAAAGTAGAAATTCCTCGTTTTCCCCAACCATAGATTTT
Source organism: Triticum timopheevii (assembly GCA_963921465.1). Classification (NCBI taxonomy): domain Eukaryota; kingdom Viridiplantae; phylum Streptophyta; class Magnoliopsida; order Poales; family Poaceae; genus Triticum; species Triticum timopheevii. The sequence goes on from OY997270.1 coordinate 119,192,528, forward strand.
TCCACGCAGCGCCAGTATTCCACACTGTAGCTTTACACCACTTAATTGTCCACTCACTGTAGCCACGTTTTAATTGCATGAGTAGGATGGTTATTTTGTGATGTTACTTTGAGATAGTAGGAGTAATTCTTTTCAAAATAGCCCTTAGCAAATCTCGAGGACGAGATTTTTCTTAAGGGGGGTAGTGTTGTAACACCCCAAAATTTTGACCTTGATTTATTAACTAAAATTTTGCCAAGAAATTAAAAAAATTATTTTCTGGTTTTATCATTTAATTTCAGATCACTCAGTCCCTCTGAATTTATTTATTTATTGAGTCTTTCCTTCTAGGTGGAAACCTTTCAAAAATATTGATGGACTTGTATATCTTCCCAAGAGCATTTCTTTTTATTAGTGGAATTATTTCTACAATTATTTTTCTTGAGCTTTATTTCTTTAAAAATGATTTTTCATTAGTTTTAGAGTTCCATTTGCACTACAACCCTTGCAAATACTCCTTTAAAAGTTCCACCAAAATTTGGGGATGTCATGTGATGTTCCCACATCACTTTTATGCAAAAATCTCTTTTAGTCATTTGGATATTTTGAGCCCTACCTCAAGTTTTCAAATCTGGTCCAATTTGTAATTTGCACTACAACCTATTTAAATATTTCTTTAAAACTTCCACCAAAATTGGGGGATGTTAGTAGTAGTGTATAATTCAACTTTATGCAAAAAATCATTGGTGTTCTTTGAAAAATTTGAGCAAATCATCCTCTTTTGCTCTCTGGTCCAGTCTGGTGATTTGCACTGCAACCATATTTTATCTTGCCCTATTACCCATGGTTTTCCCTCTTGCTTATAGACCACCCTACCAAACCCTTAAGTCCAGGAGATCGGACCCATTGGAGTATTTTTGGTCCATGCAATAATGCCCTTCATTTTCTGTCCAGATTTGGTTTTCTCAAAAACTTGCACTAACAAGTTTCTGGTCTTGCCAAACTAACCTTGCCACCATTACCTACATCTAAAGAGACTCTGATCTGGAGTTTTTGGCCACCCAAAGAAATGCCTAGATGCCCATGGCATTCCGTCAAGCACCTTATGTGCATGGCCAGATTTGACATAGTTTTTAGTTTGTTTTATGAACTTGATTCCCTGACCCAGCAATCATGTCCACTAAGCTCCTAGCTACCTCTAACCTTGTACCGTGATTTTGCATCATCACCCAAGCCCTCTAGGCCACCCTGGCATTCCGTCGAGCACATGGCGTGCGTGCTCTGGGCGTGGCCAGAGTGCGCGTTTTGCACGTGTGTGCACCCGAGCCGCCGCGTCTTGCCCCTGGCCCTTGCTCGCCCGCAGGGCCACGCCTCGTTCTTGTTCGCTCGCCAGAACCCTCCAAGCCGCCCCTGGAGCCCCGCAGCACCACCGTCAGGTCGGCCAAGGCGGCTAGCGGACGGCCGTAGTAGGCTCCTGTCATGGACGGCGCCGCCCGAGCCATAGCCGCCGCCGTTTTTTCTGATTTTTATTAAAAACAGAATTTTGACTAAACTTTGACTGGCTATAACTTTTTAAATATAAGTCCAATTGTTTTGATTCTTTTTCTGTTGTTCCACAAATTTTGTCTAGTTTATTTTCATATTTATTTGAAAATTTTACAGACAACTTTTTTGTACTGTTTTGAAACTATGTGTTAATTTAAATCTTCTTAAAAATAGGATTTTTGAAGAAGGAAGCAACTTTCAAAAAGTGCACCCACTTACATACTCTTGAAGGCAAGCATTCTGAACCCCGGCATAATATTTGTTGTGTGTCATTTGATGCAAATACGACACCACCTTGACGCGAAGTATTCGGTATTTTATGTGGTGCTATTATCATATTCATAAGTGCATAATAATTCCTTGCAGTTGGAATTTGATATGCTTCTGATAGTAATCACCCTCGTATGCCTTCCATGCCTATTGGAAGGAATCCGGGAAAATCCCTGTCTTGGGTAGACACGAGCTTGTCTCTAGTTCTTCGTCGAGACGGTTATTGTCCGGTAAGGCATGGTGAGGTATGATGAGTGGTGATTCTGTCTGATTGGTGTGAAATATATTTCTTATGCTTATCATGCAGGAAATGCTTTAACCTCCTGAGTCGACCGTACATCGAGTCTTGTTCCAGTGACCCCCATACTTGTTTCGTACTGCCACTTGTCCCTGCCATAGGTAGGGTACGGTTCAGTAAGTTGTCAACCCCTTCCTAGCACACATCGTACAGAGAGGCCATGGTGGAAGATACCGGCTGCATCCGATAGACATGCCACCTGGTCCGGGGGCATGGGTGTTTCCGGTTGGAGCCGAGGGGGTAGCTCCCCTAGTTTGCGCGCGTTATAAATTTTGTGATCCCATGCTAGTCGAGGTTGTAGCCTCCCCACTTAGAGTTTTGCTTAATGGGTGTCCTGGATGATTCCAGACACCAGTAAGTTAGGCTGGTGTGTGCGGTCAGGTGTGTTTTCAATTAAAAGACCATAGACGGAATTAGTCCCGATGGACTAAAGGAATCCATTACTCGTGGGTAAAGAGTACACCCTCTGCAGAGATTATATCTATTCGAATAGTCGTGTCCATGGTTAAGGACTACAGTCTGGGATCGGTCAAGTGTAGGTCTTAGTGTCGGTCTTCGTAGGAAAAATTGCTAAACCAGAACATGGATCATGACCTGTGACTCATGATGATTATGATTATTATCATTATGGACTAACCATTTACATTATTTGAATTATTGAGTATCCCTGGGATGGTTCTACCTCCTGGATATTCACTGTGATTATTCCCTTATAAGCCCTTTATGTGGTGTCGCTTAGACGCCCGACTGTGGCATGCTTGTTATTTAAATTACTTATAAGCCCTTTATGTGGTGTCGCACAGACGCCCGACTGTGGCATGTTTGTTACTTATTTCCTTTATAAGCCCTTTATGTGACGTCGCTCAGACGCCCGACTGTGGCATGCTTGTTATTTAAATTATTTATAAGCCCTTTTTGTGGTGCCGCATAGACGCACAACTGAGGCATGCTTTATATTATTATCCTCTCGAGGCGTCGCTTCAGACACCCGGTCGGTGCATTCTATTTCCACTACCTTATTGCATATTCATGTTGTATATGAATAACCTGCTTGCGTGCATCATGGATTTTTTTTATTTCGTGACTGACGTTGTGATCATGAAATATTTCAGAGCATGATTTTCATTCATTATGTTATACCTTTGTTCATAATGTTTGCGAGTACATTCAAAGTACTCACTGGCTTGTCCCTGGCTATTGTCTTGGCCAGATTTCTTGCATGGAGAGGAGCGTTGCGATGACAGCCCCAGAACCTACGCAATGGTGATAGCAGCCTCGCAAAGATAGGAGTTATCCAGGTCAGCTGTTCTTGTGGGAAATGGAATCCCATAGACACTGATGAACTACAAACCGCTTCCGCCATCAACCACTAGAAACCATTTGTTGTACTCATAGGCCAGAATGGTCTTGTACTACATATTTTGTATTTTTGCTTGGAGTTTCTGTATCAAGTTGGTGTCTCATCAGCTAACAGTAATCCCGGGGCTGGTGAGCACAAGGGCCATTTTCTGGGAAATTAATATCCTGGAAAACCGGTTGCGACAACTAGCGAGGTGCGACGCCTTTCGCACTCTGCGAGATCCATTCACATTCTTTCCCCTCCTCCTCCTCTTTCCATTTTCTTCGCGACATCGGTGATGGGGGATCGCAGGGTGGACAAGCATCCGATGGTGGTGGGGGACAAGACGCGGAGCTGCGGCTGGAGAAGGCTCTCCGTGAGAAGGCCAGGAGCTCCATGAGCGGCCGGCAAGGTGGCCGCGACGGCCACGAGACACGCGAAATGTGTGGTTCCGTGGCTGCGCAAGGAGGGCGTGAGGGGGATTGAGGACCTCCTTCCCCTTGGTGGATTCAGCTGCAGGAGCGGAAGCAGTTGAAGAAGGAAGGGTGTAGGCGCAGAGAGCTGGAGCGCAAATCCATGCCACTGCCCAACTATGGCGCGGGCCATGGAGATCCACTGGCTAAGAAGCCGCGTGCCAGCGCCGAGCCGCTCGCGGTGGCCCTTCCGGCTGCCCCCAAAGGCTCGGCCGATGTGCCCATTCCGGTGGAAGAGATCCCGGATGTGGAATGCTTCAAGCGTGGGCGCTTGGGGCATTACCAATCTAAGTGCAAGTTTGAGCCGCTGTGTGTGCTGTGCAAGGAGGAGGGTCACGTCTCGGCGGCGTGCCCAACGCGTGGGAAGGCCCAGAACCTCCAGATCTTGGGAAGCGCCATCTCGGGTGAGGGCTTCTTTTGCCTTCAGTTCGAGGAGGACGAGGAGATGGACGGAGGAGCGGATCTGAAGATCGACAATGCTGCCATCTTCTCTGCAGATCCGGGCCAACTCTCGCTCTGTCTCCTCAAGCAAGAGCTTAAACACATGGTGGTTGGTGATTGGGATTGGCAGGTTGCCCTGGTTGGGGACAATGACTTCTCGGTGATATTTCCCTTAGCTGATCTGCTTCATATGGCCAAATCCAGCGGCAAACTTTTCCTCTCGATCAACGACATAACCGCATGGGTGCAGGATTCACTGCACGAGGAAGTGGTGCCAATGGTCATGCCGGAGACGTGGGTTCGGCTCCACGACATACCCAGAAAACACTACCGTGCGGAGCGCCTGATGGAAGGACTGAAGATGCTGGGGCATCCCATTGTGGTGGATGAGCTCTCTCTCATACGGCTGGGGCTAGTGAGGATAAAGCTGACATGCAAGTCGCCTGACAAGCTCAATGGCTTTGTCGAGGTGTGGTTCAACGGGGAAGGCTACCAGATCAAGGTCGAGGTGGAACGGCTCCCGAAGCGGACCGGTGAGGGCGGCTCGAGGGGAGTTGGCCCGTTCGACAAGCACCCCCTCCTCCCTCCTCGAACCAGTCTGGGCATCCGCGGGAGGTGGGCACTGGCCCCAAATCTTTTTGGTGGTGGCAAAGAGGTGTCCAAGCTGATGGTGGGCAGCACGCTCGGGTCGGTGTTGCCCTAGGATACAGTGATGGGTGGCCTAAAAGATGATTTGGAAGAAAGCATGCATGACACCTCCATCAATACTGAGACTTGGGATAAACTCGAGACGCTGGACGGGGGGAGCGCGAGCGGTGACTACTCAGGATACTGCTGTTAGTCTTCCTCCACTGGCCAGGATGCTTGTTGTCTCTTTTGATGAGTATGGTTCCCACTTGGGTTCACCTTCCCTGGCTCCCATGGTGGATGTGGTGCTCTCAGGTGACATGGGGGACGTGGACCCTCGCTCTCTGGTGGCTACTGGTGGAGTGGACGCTGGCTGTGTGCTCATCAACAACTCGGCTCCTACCCCTCCCTCTGGATGCCGCGCCTCGGGTGGATCGAGCAGACCCCCCAAGAAGCTGACGGCCAAGGCGTGTGCGAGGACTGATTCGGAGCTGCTTCGGGGTGATCTGGGCGCGGCGCTCGCGTTGGTGGGAGCGGGCGAAGGCACAGCGGTCCAAGGCTACTCCGATGCCGCAGCGTGCCCCGAGCGCGAGGTCCAAGGCCAAGCTGGGAGATCTTTCTTCTCTGGAGAGCGCAAAGCTTCGCATTGCTGACAACAACCTGGAGGTCTCAGGTAATCCTCTACCCTCCTACAAAATTCTTAATGCTTTCTCGGACACACATTTGTCGCTAATTTTGGATGATAGTGGTGTTGCCTCTTCTCTCCCCGATGGTGAGATCCTCTCTTTAGTGTGTGCACTTGTGGAGGCACAAGCGGCACTTGCCGAAGCTGCGGCTCGTTGGGTGCTTGCGACATCACCTGAGGTGGTACCAGCAGGGGACGGTACCACCTCCTGCCCCGCTGAGGAAGCAGAAGCTAGGGATGCTTCTTCGCTTCCTTCTTCCAGCTGTGCTACGGATCGGAAATGGGTGGCCAAGGCGGTGATCTCTCGCGGGGTACGTCTGCGTAACCGTATTATTTGATATAATGCGGTATCTATTCTGGAACATTAGAGGCTGTGGACACGAGGGACGTCGGACACAGCTTAGGGAATATATGGCCAAGGAACGTATTGATGTGGTTGCACTTCAGGAAACCATTAAGATTGATTTCTCCTATCGCGATTTGTTAGCTTTTGACCCCCTTAATCGTTTCGATTGGCATTGGTTACCCTCCTCAGGACACTCGGGTGGCATCTTGATGGGCTGTAACAAAGACATTTGTGAGGTTTTGTCTTGGGAACAAGGCACATTTTATGTTGCTGCTACGATTAGGCATTATATTTCTAGACTTATTTGGGTAGTGGTGTGCGTGTATGGCCCTGCAGATCACGCATGTTCGGCTATGTTTCTAGACGAAATTACGGCCTTGGTTGGGGCCAAGCGCACAGTAAATCTGCCTCTGGTCGTGGGCGGAGACTTTAACTTGATTCGCTCGGGTGCGGACAAAAACAATGACCGGGTGGACTGGACTAGGGTGTCCATGTTCAATAACGCCATTGCGGCTGCTGCGTTGCACGAAGCAGCTCGTACGGGGGCCAGGTTCACTTGGACTAACAAGCAGCTGGCCCTCGTATGCAGCGTGCTAGATCGGGTGTTTTTTACCCCGGAATGGGAGGTCCTTTTTCCACTATGTACCTTAGTGGCTGAAACTCGCATTGGCTCGGACCATGTCCCTCTTATCTTCTCTTCAGGGGAAGAGAGAGCCCAGCGCAGCAAGCGAATTTTCTTTGAATCTGCCTGGTTTGAAGTTGAGGGCTTCATTCAGTTGGTGCATGATCGCTGGGACCAGATCCTGACCCAGCAGGGGCCCCAAAGGGGACCAGTCGAGTGCTGGTTGACTGCTACTGCTATCCTATGTTCCTTCCTGCGTGGGTGGGGCGCCAATCATGGCAGCCATTCAAAACGTGAGCGCGGTAGGCTTACTGAGGAGATCGCAACCCTTGACGCCCAGGATGATACTCGGCTGTTTTCGGAGGCCGAGTGGGACCATAGGTATGACCTCGAGCACAAGGTTCTGGCGATCCTACGTGCAGAAGAAGAATATTGGCATCGTAGAGGTGGTATTAAATGGGTGACTAAGGGTGACGCTAACACGACTTATTTTCATGCTTATGCTAACGGTAGGAAGCGTAAGAGCACGATCCTTTGCCTATAGTCGGACCAGGGCCTCCTCCTTTCCCAGGGAGATATCGCCCGCCACATCTATGATTATTTCGTTGGTCTGTTGGGCACGACGGACAAGAAAAAACTCTGTATCCGACCTGTGGGATCCCCAGGACCGAGTGTCACCCCAGGAGAACGAGAGCTCGGTGCTCTCTTTTCTTCCGGAGGAAGTCGACGCTGCTCTGATGGGCATGAAGAAAGGTATGGCCCCTGACCCGGATGGCTGGCCGGTCGAATTCTTTTGTAGATTTTGGCCTATGCTTCGGCCCATCTTCCTTGATATAGTGAATGGGTTTTCCCTCGGAACGATAGATGTCTCCCGCCTCAATTTTGGGGTCATTAGCCTTATTCCAAAGGTTAAAGGGGCGGACAACGTCAAACTTTTCCGACCATCACGTTGATTAATGTGCCTTTCAAGATCTGCGCCAAGGCATACGTGAATCGTCTGGCCCCTATTGCACAGAGGGTCATTCTTAAAAGCCAAACGGCTTTTCTCAAAGGTCGGAACATCCTGGAGGGCCCTATCGTCTTCCATGAGATCGTTCATGAGCTTAAAATGAAAAAGCAGCAAGGGGTGTTTCTCAAGCTCGACTTCGAGAAAGCCTACGACTGTGTAAACTGGGAGTTTGTGCGGGAGGTGCCTTAAAAAAGGTTTTGAGGCTGGCTTTGTCCATCGTATTATGAACCTGATTAATTGTGGACAAACAGCTATCTCTATTAATGGGGAGGTGGGTAGATTCTTTCGCAACAAAAAAGGCCTAAGACAAGGAGACCCCCTGTCTCCAATTGATTTTAACTTTGTTGGGATGCTTTATCTGCTATGGTTCATAGGGCTCGCTCGGCAGGGCACATCAAAGGGCTGGTGTCGCACCTGATTCCGGGAGGGGTCACGCACCTGCAGTACGCAGATGACACTATGCTTCTTTTTGAGCCTGATAACAATAGCATAGCCTCGATCAAGCTTCTGTTGCTTTCCTTCGAGCTTCTGTCCGAGCTCAAAATCAATTTCCTCAAGAGCGAGGTCATAACCATGGGGATGGATGACCAAGAGAGTACGAGAGTGGCTAATGTACTCAACTGCAAGCTAGGGAGCCTACCAACCAAATACCTCGGCTTTCCGGTCTCTCATAGCCGGATTTCCATTAAGGAGTGGGAGCCCCTTTATGGAAAGGTCGCGAGTAGAGTGAGCCCTTGGCGAGGGAGGTTTATGTCTTCCGCGGTGAGACTTATTCTTACGAACTCTAGCCTATCCTCTCTTCCAATGTTCACCATGGGTATGTTCCTGTTAGCGGATGGGGTTCACGCAAAATTGGACACGCCCCGCTCCCATTTCTTTTGGGAAGGAACGGGAATTAAGCAGAAGTACCACCTCGTCAAATGGGCTTCGGTGTGTCATCCAAAAAAATATGGTGGCCTGGGGATTTTGAACTCCAAACTCATGAATGTTGCACTCCTTTCCCATTGGTGGTGGAGGCTAGCCCAAAATGAGTCGGGTCTCTAGGCTGATCTTCTTAAAGCTAAGTATTTTCCGAACGACAATGTTTTCTCTGCTAAACGCTCGGGCTCCCCATTCTAGAACGGGATCCAAGCGGTGCGACCCACGTTTACCTTAGGGGCAAAGTTTCAGGTGCACGATGGCCAATCCACGCGCTTCTGGCTGGATTCCTGGCTCGGCACCTCTACGCTTGGGCAAAGTCACCCCGCAGCTTTCCAAGTTGCCGCTAACACGGAGCTGCTGGTGGGTGAGGCACTCCGGACCTCACCTCCTTCAATTAACTTTCTTCGTGCGCTGCTCCCGCACGAGGAATTTGAGTGGAACGAGGTGCTGGCCATGATGGGCCAGTGCATTAATAGCCAGGGTGCGGACGAGATCTCATGGAAGCTCTCTTCCTCGGGATCGTTCTCGGTCAAATCTCTGTACACCAAAGTAACCGAGGGTGAAGTGCTGGACATAGCTCGGGGGCTATGGAAGGCTGGCATCCCGCTGAAAATAAAGATCTTCCTCTGGCAGATGTTTCAAAATTGCCTCCCAACGGCGGATAACGTTGCGACCCGCAACAGCCCATCCGACGGATCTTGTGCGCTGTGCAATAGTATTGAAGATGCTAACCACGCCTTCTTCCACTGCCACCTTGTCGGATTTGCGTGGAGCGTAGTGTGTGCTGCCTTCCATCAGAACTGGAACCCTGCGACGGGTGTCGATCTCTTAAATATTTTATGTTCGCAAAAAGGCACTCGTGCATGGATCGTTTGGCGATGCGTAGGGGCGCTGTTATGGTCTATATGGACTATTCGCAATAAGATGACCATTGAGAAGAAGTTCCCTTCTCACCCAGCTGATATTCTGTACAAAGGTCATCTCTTCTTGCAGACTTGGGCTCCGTTGGGGAAACCGCGTGATGAGGAGCGCATGACCGAGACGATGGCAAAGATCCGTACCATTCAGACGGAAGCAAGACAAGCTGCAGGCCATGACTGATACTTTGCGTCGTCCTCATCCTCGGCACCTTTTGCTCAACCCGGTAGCTTTAGAACTTTGTTATGCCAGCCTGCATGCTGATGTTGGTGAACTATGAACTTCCTATCTTTTGGTCTTTTCCGATGGCCTGTTTGGTGTTCGATGACTCGTGTGAACTCTGTTGGTTACCGCCTGTTGGCTTTATTAATTTAAAGCTGGACACCGTTGGCGTCTCCGTTCCAAAAAAAAGAGTGCGGATCAGGTGAGCACGATGTAACCAAATTTGGATGGGGTCTGTTTTATTAGCTCATCATACAACAGTGGTGGTGGTTGAGGACTACCATTTTAAGTTTTCCATCCTCATTCTTTTTTTGAGGAATCCTCATCCGACAATGAGTCCTCAAAGAACTAATCAATCAGAGAATTTATCTATAATGCAGAAATCCTTTGGGACATCAAAGAAATGGGCGAGCAAAATCGTCGAATACCTTGGGGGTGAAAGGAAGCGATGACCAATCGGGAAAGGCTAGACGAAGAGGCATGTGTTGGGAAACATAGTAGAAAACAAAAACAAAATTCGCCCTACAATCAACCAGGAACACTATGAAGATGTGGTTTGGATCGGATCGTTACCAATTCCGAGTTGTAGCGGAAGAAGAGTTGTGTAGATCGTACTTGAAGTCTCTCGAACGGTAGATGAATGACCCCGCAAACCGCTCACGGACAATCACTTAAACGGAATACCGAAAGCACACCTTCTCCATAGTTTGCAAGCGTACGGTCTTCATGATCCGGCAGCGCTTCACTGTTTAGACATAATAATCGCCGAAGAATTAGAAAGAGGAGACTAGAACCACGATGGGTTTCTAATTATGAGGATTAGAGAATCTATATCTAGCACTAATTGAAACAATTAGAACTAGAGGAGGCTCCAAAAACTTATGTATTCAAAAGTGCGTAGAGCCTCTAGTATTTTTTTTTGACAGGGAAACCTAAGTGTTTTATTGCTTAGCCAACAATGTTACATCGTTTATAACAAAAGGCAAAAGAAAAAGAGGGTGGATCACCATCCCAACTAAGATCAGAATGAATCTCATAAGTATACTTAGCCAGTTGATGAGCGACCTCATTGGCTTCCCTAGGACAGCGTGCAAAAGAAATGTTATCTATCAACTGAACTTTTGCATAAACTTCCGAAAGAATAGCAACATGTGGACCATAGATTTCTGTCTCACCATTGCATGCATTCACCAGCTTTAAAGAGTTCCGTTCAAAAATCACATTTGTACATCCAAGACTGAGTGCCAAATCAATCTCTTGCAATAATGCAAGAGCTTCTGTTGAGCAGACGTTAAGAGCAACATCATGGTAGCTTGCTAGACCAACCAAAGCTTCACCTCAGTGTTTCCGTATGACAGCCCCATAGCGCCCGATCCTTTCTCATGGAAAGCGGCATCATAATTTATCTTATAGCACCCAGGGCTGGGCTTTGACCACAAAATTTTAGGTGGTTTGCTTGATGGACTAGCAACATCATAATTTGAAGCGAGTGCTTGTATAGCAAAAGTTGTTCTAGGAGGGGCAGCCACAGATTCTCCCTTCACCGTCTCTTGACGCTGCCACCACATATACCAACATGCCACAACTACTGATTCTTTCAAGCCAAGGCTACCAAGTACCGGGGATTTACAAACAGGGTTACACATAATATACTCAAGGACTATTGATCCCAATCGGTTTGCAACCAATGCATTCTCGATTACCTCCAATAGACCAAGAGAACTCCACACACTCCATGATCGGGTACACGCGAACAAAAAATGGCGTATGTCCTCAGGACCATCTTTACAGATCGGGCATTGGGGAGAAACAGGAATGTGTCTCGTTGCAAGAATAGCTCTCCCCGGTATTGTTCCATGTAAAGCTTTCCAAATGAAAATCTTAACTTTACTTGGAACTCTCATGTTCCAAACGATTTCGCAGATAGGGTTTGGGGTTAAAGATCCTTGCCCATCCTCTCTACGAGTTCGTTGTCCGAAAAGATGCTCCCATTTCGTGTAATAGACTGATCTCACCGAGAAATAAAATTCTTTTTTTTTTATGCCACGCAACAAAATCATCATGACCATGTTCACTCAAGGGGATCATCAGAATATTGTGTGCATCAACAGGCAAGAAGATCTCTGATAAGCGCCTCATCCCAACTACAAGTATTTAAATAAATTAACTCATCCACTATATGGAGGATGCAGTTTCCCTTTTGAGTGACAACTTTCCTAGATGAGATATTTGGGATCCAGTGGCCCTTCCAAATATTAATAATATTGGTGCCTAGAACCTCTAGTATATATAGGTTGAAGGGAGAAGAGGGGGAGCCAAAAGGGGGAGGACAGCTCCCCTCCTCCCCCCCCCCCCCCCCCCCCCCCCCACTCCAATTTGGCCTCCCAAAAGGGGCTAAGGGGGGCGCCTCCCCTATTGGGCCCTTGTGGCCCAATTCTCCTTCCACAACTTGGCCTTTTAAGCCCCGTTGATATTAGATTAAATATAGAAGCCTCCTAACTATTATTAGAACCTTTTATTATTATTGATTTAACATCATCAAAAACATTTTCACTTATAAATTATTTATTGAAACCCGGTATTACCCGATAAACTCTGAAACCCTTTTGGTGACCCCCAAACGCTTTTGGATCCTCTCAATACTATTTAAAATTTTAACGAAACAATTTCATAAATATTTTCCTGTTACTCATGTCCTAGTAACACTCAACAGATCATGATTACTTTAAGCATGTGACCCTGTAGGTTCGGTAAAATGTAGACATGAACAAAACCCCTTTCGTTCATTGATAGATAGGGAAATCGGGGACATCCATATCGATCCCTGTGAGTACATAATGACATTCGAGTGAACCTTTGGTCATCATCTGTTATTCCCTTTGCTTCGCGATACTTTACAAAATCCAAGGGTGATATATATTGTTACCCTCTTGAGTCATACACATGCTTTGTATATCAGTCTCCTTGTTACCGATTTTGTTCTTCTTTCTTGACATGTTTCGGCATCCTCATGACATATTCAACTATGTTTGACCAGACGATGATGGATGTTGTCACACCGAGAGGGCCCTAAAAATATATATTCATCGTCCGAGGAGCAAATTCCACTCTCGAGCTATCTAGTCCCTTGTCAAACTTTCTGATGAACCTGTAAGTTGTCGTTATGATCACCATGTTACATATGACGTTTGAGCAAACCCAAAGTTTATTGTATGGTGAGAAATGACTACGATACTCTCATGGTCTAAGGAACTAAATCACACATTAACACTCCGTGTTATAACCATTGACTTTTGAAGATATTATCTCAAAGTATAACAAACAAGTTTGGGTTGATTCAGTATAATCGCTCTTCTAACATCATATTCTCAGTGTTATTTTACGACTATCGTTACACCTAACTGGAAAACATAATCACCAACAACACTTGAGATAGTCTTAGAGACAAGACTAGGAATCTTATTTTTACGGTTTATCATTCCAATCGTGCATATGAGGTTTCCACTGAATCGCATATTCCAGGATCTAACAGTTATAGCATAGAATATAAACTCTCATTTATGAACATAGAAATATAATAATAGAATATTATTACGTTTAGGACATATTTCCAACAACATGAAGAAGGTCCGACAAGGCAGCCAACGGGTGGCGACGAGAGGCTGTCGGGCGTCGGGTATCTCGGACGGTCGACAAGTGGCGTCCAAGATGGGAGGCGAGTGGGCAGCGCGCTCGAGCGACGGGCGGCTCGTCTGGGCGACGCTGGAAGGTGGCGGTTTGATTGCAGGGTGATGCAGGGAGGCAACGGACGGCTCCGTTGACCGGTGGCGTGGCCGGCCGCCGACACAAGACGATCGCGAAGACGCCTTGAAAATTCGGCAGTTTCCTCTCGTCATGTTTAGGAGAAAGTTTACGGGAAGGGCCATCTCCTACAAACAAAAGGGAAATTGGGCTGATTATACGAGCCCCATAATTTTTTTCCGTGTTTACGAGGCTTGTTTGAGCACTTTTCTGCGTAACTACCCCGAAATCAGAATATTTGTTGGAAAGGGACTTGTTAGAGATGCTCCCTAAAAGATTTCTTATTTTGGGGGAAGTTGCCTAAAAAAATGTGCTCCAACATATCACGTAAATGCATTTTTTATAGGACCTTGTATAATTTGTCCAACTTTCTCTCTATCTAGAGAAAGACGACCCTTTCCATAAAAGTGTCATGAGCGCATCATCACCGGAGTCCGGCCGCAGTCGCCGCTGAGCTTCGTCGTTCGCTATGCGCCGCCTCGGCCGTGCCAACATAAAAAATCACTTATAAGACAAGTTCCCGCATGATCTGCTAAAGCACATTATCTATAAACCCCCAACAAATTATATAGGGACAATTGCATTTTTGTTCCTGGTTGGTTCCTACCAACGGGTTTTGCCCTTACTTTTCAAGTTTGCTCAGTTTTGCCCTTACTTTTTCACTGAGGTCGTTCAAATGCCCTTCCATCACCGTGCCGTCCAGTCAAAGGCGTTTGACCACAACTTTGGACCAAACTACCCTTTGTAGCTGGCGAAGAGGGTATGACACTTGCATGCGGGACCTACTCAGAAAATAAATAAAGAAAATACATATACCTCACCCTCTCTCACTTACGTGTAGGACCCACCATAAAAACAAAAGCCAAACCTATCCAACTAATCTCTCTACCTAACTTAATTATCAAACCAAAGGGTTAATTACTCGGTAGGGCCCACCCATTAGTGACACATTGTACCTATCTTAACATAATTAGCTTAAACTAATCTGCCATGTCAGTTCGCCGGGGATTTGCGCCGGCGACCTGGAAACGCGACGACATTCGCACTAGAGGCCTGGTGAGTGTCATGGAGAGGTACCAGGGGTCGCTCTCATTCGTGCACGTCTTCTAGATCAAACGCGAGGTCAAACAGTGGCGGGAGCTCGACGGGAGTGAGCTCGTGCCGGCAGCGCACGCACGACCTTGATGGCTTCAGTGCTACAGTGCACAGGAGAGTGAGATGAGGAGTGCTAAAGATTCCTTGGATCTTACTGAGCATGGGGGTGTATTCTTAGGCACCGTGTAGTAGGCCTAGCGACGGCAGCGACACGGCCGATGGCGGGGAGCTCACGGAATCCGTGGAGAGGCTAGCTAAGGGACGTAATTGATTGCGAGAAGAAGTATATACTGAACGGTGGCTCACCGCGAGTCTACAGAGAAGCTCATTAGGCTCGAGGACGCATGGATGGCGATGAATCGACGGTGGAATTCATCGGCTCCTGATGTTGAAGACGACGGCGACGACAAGCTTGTAGGGCGTCCAGGCTCGAGTTCTTCGATTTAGAAATAGTGGTCGAGGATGCGGAGCTAATGGGAATGTTTATGAGGCTAGGAAACGGTTGTGGGCACGACGGCAGCGAGCAGCGGTGACTGTCTCCTTTTGGGTGAGCTCAAATATGAGGTAGAACAAAGGGCTAAGGGGAGGGAGGGAGAGAGAGAGAGAGAGAGAGAGAGAGAGAGAGGGAATGGTGCAAGGGCAGTGTGTAGGGATTATCGCGTCTCGAAGATGTGGTAAGACTGTGGGAGATGGCATGGAAGCGGCGGCACCCGCTCTGCCCTTCTGGAGCGAGGAAGGAGATAAGTTGCAACTGGGCCTAGGTCGACTGCACAGTGTTGAGCCTAAGGTAAGCTCACTCCCTCACTTTTCCTTTTTCCTTTTTTTGTCCCAGGGGTAGTTTGGTCCAAAATAACAGTCAAAGGCCTTTGACCACACGGCACGGTGATGGAAGGGCATTTGAGACACCTAAGGGGAAAAGTAAGGGCAAAACCCGTGGTTAGGAACCAACTAGGGACAAAAATGCAATTGTCCCAATTATATATTTTGGAAATATGCCCTAGAGGCAATAATAAATTGGTTATTATCATATTTTCTTGTTCATGATAAAGGTTTATTGTTCATGATAGAATTGTATTGACCAGGAACTTAAATACATGTGTGAATACATAAACAAATACTATGTCCCTAGTGAGCCTCTACTAGACTAGCTCATTGATCAAAGATGGTTAAGGTTTCCTAACCATAGACGTGAGTTGTCATTTGATAACAGGATCACATCATTGGGAGAATGATGTGATGGGCAAGACCCAACCATAAGCTTAGCATTTGATCATATCACTTGAGTTTATTGCTATAGATTTCTTCATGTCGAGTATCTATTCCTAAGACCATGAGATCACGCAACTCCCAGATACCGGAGGAATACCTTGTGTGCTATCAAACGTCACTTCATAACTGGATGATCATAAAGATGTTCTACAGGTATCTCCGAAGGTGTCTCTTGGGTTGGCATGGATCGAGACTCATATTTGTCACTCCGTGTGATGAGGAGATATCACAGGGCTCTCTCGGTAATACAACATCATAAAGAGCTTACAAGCAATGTGCCTAATGAGTTAGTCACGAGATCTTGTATTACGGAATGAGATAAGAGACTTGCCAGTAACGAGATTGAACTAGGTATGGAGATACCGACGATCGAATCTTGGGCAAGTAACATATTGCCGGACAAAGGGAATTACATACATGATTAATCGAATCCTTGACATTGTGGTTCAACCGATAAAAGATCTACATAGAATATGTAGGAACCAAAATGGGCATCCAGGTCCTGCTATTGTTTATTGAATGGAGAGAGGTCTTGGTCATGACTACATGATTTCCGAACCTGTAGGGCCGCACGCTTAACGTTCGTTGATGCTAAAGTAGTATTGGGATATTTGATGATTGGTAACTGAATGTTGTTTGAGATCCCGGACGTGACAAGGAGTCTCAGAATGGTCGAGAGGTAAAGATTTATATATGGGAAGTCATATTTTGGGTTCCGAAAAAAGTGCAGTTTTTTCGGTATTGTACCGGGAAGCTCCCAGAAGGTTCCGGTGGATTCCGGAGGGGTCCGGAAGTCCACAAGTGGGTCCTCCATGTCCCAAGGGCTGGCATGGGCTAAGGGCACGTGCTCTGGCCTTATTTTTCCAGGCGCACCAAGTCCTCAAAAGCCCATGTGGCTAGGGAAGGGAAAAAATGGGAGTCCTAGTAGGAATACGATTGGACTAGGAGTCCAAGTCCTCTCCCCCTTCGCGCCAACTCCTATTAGGAGTAGGGCTGGACTCCAGCCCTCCACCACACATATATATAGGGGAGGGGTACAACAAGGCACCCCAACACATTGGCCTTGGCTCCTGCCCCGTCTCTCCCTCCCGGCACAATTCTCGTCCACGGGTTTTCGCTTAGCAAAGCGCTGCCGTTGCTCCACCACCACCATCACCACCAAGATGTCGTGCTAGTTTTGATCTCATATACTTCTCTGCCTTCTCTTGCTAGATCAAGAAGAAGGAGACGTCATCGAGCCGCACGTGTGCTAAACTCGGAAGTGTCGTCTGTTCGGCACTAGATCGGTTAGATCGTGATCGGATCGCGAAGAGTACGACTACATCAACCGCGTGATATACACTTTTGCTTAACGGTCTACGAGGGTACATAGACACACTCTCCTCTCCCTTATGCTTCTCCTAGATAGATATTGGGTGCTCGTAGGATTTTTTTATTTTCATGCTTCGTTCCCATCAATATACACTCTCTGTAAAACCATTTTTATGGGAACTGAAACTTACACTGCAAATCAATCAGCTACGGTCTGAAATGCATGCTCCAAGAGCATCTCCAATAGATAATATACATGTATAAATAACCATCTTTTACATCATTAGGCCCTTTACATCATTAGGCCCCAAAACACCCCTCCAATAGATGATTCAGATGTATAAAAATTTACTACAAGTTTACACTATAATGTAAATGCATCATCAAGTGATGCAAAGATAAATCACTTGGCCACGCGTGATGTAAATGGCCAGCCGCCGCGCGAACGCCCAATTGCCACTGGGACACTTCTCGTTGCCCGCTGCTCACCCACCTGCCTCCCGTCGCCGATGATTTTGCCCCAGAAACGCCGCCGCTGCCGTGCGTCCGTCCATCCTGAGACCTCACTGCCCATCCCTGCCGCCAGAGCCCCCAACGACCCGCCGATTTGGATCTACCCCTTCGAGGATTTTTTTGGCTGATTCGGATGTTCGCCGGAGCACCGGCGAATGTTATGGCTCTAGGATCTCATGGCCACCTTTCGAAGTAGCGCTGCTCGCTGCCGAAGCTAGCAGGGGCAGCCGCGCGACCACCGTCACACCGCCGAGCGGCCATTGCTTCGGTCGGTGGCGCCGGCATTGCATCACCATAAGTGGACTCCTTCGCTATCCGCCAGCCGTCCAGGGGCGTAGTAGACCTAGCCGCCCACCCTCGATGGCCGACATGATCACCATCAGGGCTTCAACTAGCCGTCGGCCGGTTTATTCCACCCCGCACGCAACGTGTTCGACGAAATTCCCCCAAGGTAAAAATACACACAAACTTGGAGTTTTTTTATAGGACATAAATTTTTAGTTTGACGGTGATTCCTCTGTTGTAGATGAGCTCGTGCGACTCCTCTTTTGTGGACGATTTTTCATCGGATAAGGAATTTGATTTAGCCAAAGGAGAGGACATTGATATTCTTGTAGTGATGCACAAAAGGAAGAAGCCGTAGCATGGCGGTTGTGTGTTTGGCCGTGAGTACACCCAAAGAGAATGGGTTGAGACGCACAATAGATTGATGTGCAACTATTTTGGTACTCCATTCGTTTTTTTTCAGAGAGGTACTTTTGTCGGTGATTCAGGATGTCCAAGGATTTGTTTATTTACATTTGCAATTGCGTGAAGCAACATGGTAGAGCCTTCGAGCAGAGGAGGAGAGCGGCCACATGGCTGATGGCCCTTTTTAGATCACCTATTGGAGCAGCGGCTGCGCGGCTGATGTATTTTACATCATCCATTGAAGTTGGGTGTTTTTGTGTAAAACTTTCCTTTTTATGTAAATTTTGCATCTAGCGATTTTTATTACGCACTCCTCCATCCAATAATATATAAGCATTTTTGGAGATGCTCTAAGAGCATTGTTAATAATATAAGAAGTTGCCATGTCATGTAAAGCCAACCTCATAGCCGACATGTACAATAGTAAGTTTTAAATATGTGCTAATTTATTAGCAGTTAGCCCACCTTACAACCTCACAAAGTGTCGTGGATTTGTCACGACCGATGTCCTTAGTGTAAGGACTTAGTCGTGAGGCCAATGCATCTATGTGGTTGCTTGAGAGGGGTTGAGTGGGACGAGAGACACGAGGTTTTTTACCCAGGTTCGGCCCCTCATGGTGTAGGTAAAAGTCTACATCCTGCTTTATTGATATTGATCATGGTGCTCACGATTACAAGGGTGCTCTTTTGCTACCTCTATCTCTGTTTCCACTTGTGAAACTTGTCCGATTGTCCCTCTTGGGGTGTCTTGCCCCTCCTTATATAAGTTGAAGGGGCGGCTTACATGACTAGTCCTAGTAGGATTAGGATTACTCTATTACAAATAAAGTCCTAGTCTTGCTTCCTTTGTAAGGGAATATTCCTTATGCTTTCCTATTAAGCCGCCCCACCATAATATGAGTCAGCCTTCCATGAACCGCCTTCTGGGCCACCGGGTCTTATTGCTCCTCTGACCCGCCTGTCGGGTCACCAATGAGTCGCCAACTCTGGGCGGGTTACTAATGAGTCGTCGGGTCAGGGCGGGTCACTAGTGAATCACCAAGTTCGATCGGGTCATACATCTGGCCGGGTTACACCACAGGGTATATTCTCGACATTAGCCCCTAGTTTCATTTGGATTTATTCGTGTTAAACTCATCCTGCAAAATAAACACAAGAACATATTTGACAGGTTGTGCTCCGGGTTAAAAGTTTTTTCTGAACCGGCACCTGATCATCCTTAAGTCCTTGTCATTTCCTTCTTCTAAAAAGTCTGGGTCAATAGACCAGCTTCATAAACAATTTACTAACATTGGTTTCTCACAGAAATATTGTGAAGAATAATTCATTTGATTCAGCTCCCAATGCTTAAAAAATATTGGTCTTGAAATACTCATCTGATTTTTAGACGCCTTGAAAATATAGAACTTGCCGGTTTATAATTGAGTGTAGCCCCCAACTCTTAAGAGGGGAACGTAGTGATAGCTTTAAGACATGCTTCAACATATATATCGCAACCTTGAAGAAATCCGGGCTGTTCATCTCAGTCACTAGTCATAAACTAAATATTCCACATATATGTAGCCCCCAAGTACCGGGTTGTGTTGCTTGCAGCAACCTGTGACTTGTAATTGCCTTATGCTCATAAAAACTTCAACCAATGTAGCCCCCAAGGGCCGGGTCATTATGCAATAATGAGCAGGGACTTTGTAGATATGATCATGTAGATTTGAGCAGTAATTAATAACACCAAATGCTATAGCTCCCAAGTTTCAGGTTACCTTTCACAGGAGCAATTAGTAGCCCCCAAGGGCCGGCCCATCACAATGTGACGGGTCGGGTCTTCATAAGGCAAGTTAAAAATGACCTTGCATTAGCCTCCAAGTGTCATGGTGCATGCTTGCAGCGACATGGGACTTCCATATTTGATATAATCATGATTTGAATAATGTAGCCCCCAAGTGTCGGATCGTATGCCTGCAGCAACTCGGGACTATTCCTTCCATTGTAGAATTAATCATATCCATTGATAAAGAAACAATAGCCATTGCATTGAAGCGACTTTGAAACCCTCAATCATAATACTGGTTATTAATAACCATAAAAAATCCAGCCATGTTGGCTATTTCAGATTTGAATAATATAATATGGTATGAAAACCTCAATCATTCAATATCATAATGAAAATCCAGCCAAGTTTTGGCTAGTAAACCCGGAGTTAAATACCTGGCGGCTCTTGGCCGATGGCAACTTTAATATGCATCCATTGTACTCCAGGATGTAACCCGGCGACTTATAGCCTTTGTAAAAATCCAGAACTGATAACCCTTTTGAAACACCAATTCTAGTGTTTGATGATGGGCTTGACCTTAATCATTTATTTAAGCCATAGCTCTGCATGTTCAGCACAAAGTTTAAAAAACAGATGCCCTGGTGACTTAATGTCAAGAGCCAGGGTGGGTAACAACCCAAACATAATATAGTCTTATGCAATTATGTTAAATACTAGAATTAAGGCCATTCAAGCAAAAACATACTGGTGACATAAAATCCAAAACCAGGGCGGGTTATCAAACCTCGCATACTCATATAACCAGGAAAACATGCCCGTAAAATTGACTTATACTGCCGGCTTATATTGTCGTATCCAGTGAGGGTGACAACCCAACGATTTATAAGCGCATGATTCAATTGCGCAATCCAAAGTATACTGGCGACTTAACGTCAAAAACCAGGCGGGTTATCAAACCATGCATCTTCATATAATAGGTACAAAACATACCAGTGAATTTGGTTCATACCGCCGGCTTACATCGCCATATCTAATGACGTTGACAGCCCAAGGATTCATAGAGCATAACACCAATTGTGTATCAAAGTACACTAGCGACTTGACGTCCAAAGCCAGGACAGGTTATCAAAACCCCCAAATATTCATACAATTATTGAAACAAATACATGTAGATTAATACCATGGTGATGCCTTGACAATTATAACCTGGAGCCAGTAGCAACCCGGAGTCATGAAATATCATCATTCTGATTGCTCAAGGCAAAATATCCTGGCGACTTAAAAGTCTGCTATCAGGGCGGGTTATCAAACCCAAACATGCTCAATGATGATTCATATAATCAAGGCTACATGACCTGTGAAATAGGTTCATACTGCCGGCTTACAGCGCCATATGCAGTAAGGGTAACAGCCCAGAAACTTAGAGCGCATAACTCCAAGTGCACAATCAAAATACACTGGCGACTTATCATCCAAAGCCAGACCGGGTTATCAAAACCACAGATATTCTCAAATATGAGTCATACGGATTAAGGCTACATGGCCTGAATCGTTTTTAAACCATATGTCAATATGGTACAAAAAATATGAACCCAAACAATGGTCAAATGAAATAGCAAACTAGAAAAACAAGGCTTTCATAGGCTGCCAAACCTGAACATCAAGTGTTGTTCAAAGGGCCGCGCAGCTACTGAGTTAATCCTTTATTCAAACCTGTAAACCGGATCTCACATGACCAATCGTCGTTTTAACTTTGACAAGTTCAGGGTCTTTATAAGATTGACTGTCAAGAGTACGGCGGGTCATTCCAGGATTACCTGGACGGAGTGGCCGACATACAAAGGCAGGATAACCCAGAGTTTTGGTGAATACACCTGGCGTCCAAGTCGATCAAAAGGGTAAATATAGTTATGTTCATTGAACAGGAAGCCTCCAAGTGACCTATCATAAGCCATCAAGGCAGGTCACCTATGTTTGAACTGCACATTGCAGCAAGTTCTCTTTGGTTACCTTTAAACCTAGGCAGAAAGCCTCCAAGTCGTTTGCAACAAGGTGTATAAGCCGGATCAAAGGGTAGTCATAGCTATGCTCAGTGAGCAGGAAGCCCCCATGTATTTGTAATAAGGCGTGCAAGCCGAATAAAGAGGGTAGTCACAGCTATGCTCAATGAGCAGGAAGCCCCCAAGTGATCTGCAATAAGATAAGCCAATAAGGTAGGATACCCATGTTTGAACCGCTCATCGTGGCAGCAAGTTCTCTTTGGCAACCTTTAATTCTTCTGAGAACTCGAACTTGCGAGAGATGTATTCTTTTTGAACCAGGATTTTAAACCGGATATTTAGAACTTCAAAGCTTTGCGAGAGATAAATTTCCCTTGAGTCGGATTTTAAACCAGAATCCTTCTTTTTAAGCCAGAAATTTTCTGATGGCCTTTAAATTTTCATCAATATGGCCGTCGCCGCCGCCTCGCCGGGCGCTCCCGCGCCGCGGCCCGCCGCCGCCTGCCGGCGACCTCGCCTCCCGAGCCGCCGACCCCGCGCGCCCGCGCCGCCGCCCGAGCGCGCCCGCGCCTCCACCCGTCGCCGCCTCTCCGCCGAAGCCGCTCCAGCCCCGCCGCCGTCCGCCGGCGTGCTCCGCCTCCGCCTCGCCGGCGCACCTCCCGCGCCCCGCCGACCTCGCCGCGCCTCTCCCTCGCCGCCAGATCCCGTCCCGCCGCCGCCTCGCGTGCTCGCCGCCCCGCCGGCCCGCCTCCGCCCCGATCCGGCGGGATTCCGGCCGGAGGAGCCTCCCCCTCGCCGGATCTGCCGCCCCACCGGCGAACCTCCTCGTCGGAGCCGTCGCCTCGCCGCCCGGGTCCTCCTCTGCCTCGACCCGGCCCGACCCGCTCCGCCTCCGCGACCCGATCCACGCCGCCGTTGACTTTCTCCCGGGGTGAGAAATTCCACTAAGTCCCCGTTTTCTGACATTATCATGCCATGTTCATCGCATTGTATCTCTGCATCCGTAGCTCCGTTTCGTGCGTGTAATATGTCAAATTGTTCGCCTCGACGAGTACTTCATTTCATTCTATTGCATCATTTTCATTTGAGTTCATCTTGATGCCCGAAATGCTGTTGGAAGAGTGCATGTTGATGTTAATCTGCTGAAACTGTTATAACTTGCTCATTTGTCATTTTTGCCATGATTGATGTGTGCATCCTATGAGGTTGATGTCTATATGTGTTTTGATCTATGCCATGCCATCTTTCCAGGGGTGCTATCCATATATTTTTGTGACTTGTGTGCTGAGTGCATCGAGCTTGTTAAGTATGGTACTTGCTGTTGTTGTTTTCCTGACAGATTCTGTTATGTTTTGATGCTATGTAAATATGCTTCCACTAATCATTCTATGCATAATATGGAGATGTTCTATAAACATGTTTTGATCTACATGTCATGCTCTATTCATACATGCCCCTGGTTGCAATTATAGCCTGCTGGAACATGTTGTTATCTTGCTCCAAAGTTGCTTCATAATGTTGCTGTCAGCCTGTTAACATTAAGTTCACTAGTTTCCATGTGCTTTTCTAGTGATCCATGCATCCTATGAACTTGCTCTTGCCATGCTTGGCTTCATAAACATGTCTTCTTACTGTTGGTTGCCTTGCCATGCCATGTATTGCTCTGTGGTGAGCGATTCAAGCTCACCAACATGCCTACTTATTGTTGTTCCTGCCATGTTTGAATCTGTAATATCATTTGCCATGTTTACATGGGTGCCATCATATTTTATGTGCCTTTTTGGCTCATGGTCAGTAAGGGATTGTTGTTCTATGCATTTAGTAGTATCATTCCATGCCTTTGTTTGCCATGACAAGTTCCTGTAACATGTTGTTTGATAGCTCTAAACATTGCAACCTGATGTTATTTCTGATAAAGTCTGAAACTGTTATTATTTGCAATCTTACCATGTGTTTTGGAGCATGTTCTAGTGATTTCTGGAGATAGCTCAGTGTTCATGTTTTGTTGTGCTTTACCTGTACTTCATGCC
Organism: Triticum timopheevii; assembly: GCA_963921465.1. Lineage (NCBI taxonomy): Eukaryota > Viridiplantae > Streptophyta > Magnoliopsida > Poales > Poaceae > Triticum > Triticum timopheevii. Next base: position 119,216,703 of record OY997270.1, read on the forward strand.
CATGCCTTTTATTATTATGTTGGGGTGCTGTAGCATATTGTTTTGATGCTTGTAAGATGCCTAGTTGCTGTTATGGACAGATTGTTGCTATGACTTGTATAGAGTGTGTGTGTTGAACTGTTGCTCCGTTTTGAGTGTGCTCTATATGAAACTTACTTGTTTTTGCATGTAGCTTCAAATTATCATGTTGCATCCTTGTTTTGGTGTGTTTGCTTGATGTTTGGGTGCATTTTGCATCAATGCCATGTTTAACTTGTTTTGCTCATATCTTCTAGGCCGTAGCTCCGAATCTAATGAACTTTATATGTAACTTGACTAGAATCTCGTGTAGATCATCTTGGTGCATCTTAACTTGCTGTTTAACAACTTGAACATAAAGTTTATTCAGTTCTGGACCAATTTCGAAATTTGCATATGAGGACTTACCGGAATTGTTATATGTTGTTTCCGGCCTCATTTAAACTTGCCTTGATGTGTTGTTCTTGTTTGCATCATCTCTTGCCATGAGTAGCTTCATGTAGCTTTGTCATGCATCATGCTTGTTGTGCATCATGTCTTGTTCATGTGTGGTGTGTTTACTATGTTGTGTGCTTCTTCTCGATAGTTCCCGTTTCGTTGCGATCGTGAGGATGCGTTCGTCTACGTGTGGTTCGTCTTCGTGGCTTCATCTTCTTCATGGACTCGTTCTTCTTCCTTGCGGGATATCAGGCAAGATGACCGCTACCCTGGATCTCACTACTATCATTGCTATGCTAGTTTCTTCGTTCTATCGCTATGCTGTGTTACCTATCATTTGCTCTTCAAGCCTCCCAAATTGCCATGAACCTCTAACCTTTGACACCCTTCCTAGCAAACCGTTGTTTGGCTATGTTACCGCTTTGCTCAGCCCCTCTTATAGCGTTGCTAGCTGCAGGTGAAGTTGAAGATTGCTCCATGGTGGACAGGATTTTGTGGGGATATCACAATATCTCTTATATTATTAATGCATCTATATACTTGGTAAAGGGTGGAAGGCTCGGCCTTATGCCTGGTGTTTTGTTCCACTCTTGCCGCCCTAGTTTCCGTCATACCGGTGTTATGTTCCCGGATTTTGCGTTCCTTACGCGGTCGGGTGATTTATGGGACCCCCCTGACAGTTCGCTTTGAATAAAACTTGTCCAGCAAGGCCCAACCTTGGTTTTACCATTTGCCTCACCACCACCTACTTTTCCCTTGGGAGTAATTAACCCAAGGGTCATCTTTATTATAGCCTCCCCGGGCCAATGCTTGTCTAAGTGTTGGTCCAAACTAGAGCACCGTGCGGGACCATTCCTTGGCAACTTGGATTCGTCGGTACCTGTACGCTTCGCTTATCCGGTGTTGCCCTAAGAACGAGATATGTGCAGCTCCTATCGGGATTGTCGGCGCATCGGGCGGCTTTGCTGGTCTTGTTTTACCATTGTGAAAATGTCTTGTAAACCGGGATTCCGAGTCTGATCGGGTCTTCCTGGGAGAAGGTCTATTCCTTCGTTGATCGCGAGAGCTTGTCATGGGCTAAGTTGGGACACCCCTGCAGGGTATAAACTTTCAAGAGCCATGCCCGCGGTTATGTGGCAGATGGGAATTTGTTAATGTCCGGTTGTAGATAACTTGACACCAGATCCGAATTAAAATGCATCAACCGTGTGTGTAGCCGTGATGGTCTCTTCTCGGCGGAGTCCGGGAAGTGAACACGGTTTCTGTGTTATGTTTGACGTAAGTAGGTGTTCAGGATCACCTCTTGATCATTGCTAGCTTCACGACCGTTCCTTTGCTCCTCTTCTCGCTCTCATTTGCGTATGTTAGCCACCATACTTGCTTAGCCGCTGCTGCAACCTCACCACTTTACCCCTTCCTTTCCCATTAAGCTTTGCTAGTCTTGAAACCCATGGTAATGGGATTGCTGAGTCCTCGTGGCTCACAGATTACTACAACAACAGTTGCAGGTACAGGTTATGCGATGTTCATGACGCGAGAGCGATGTTTGCTTCTTTTGGAGTTCTTCTTCTGCTTCTTCTTCGATCAGGGGATAGGTTCCAGGTCGGCAGCCTGGGCTAGCAGGGTGGATGTCGTTTGAGCTTCTGTTTGTGTTTCATCCGTAGTCGGATGTTGATCTTATGTATGTTGTATTGATGTATTCATGTGACATTGTATGTATTGGATGTATCCCCATCTATTATGTAATGTTGATGTAATGATATCCACCTTGCAAAAGCGTTCCAATATGCGGGTCTATCCTTGGTGGGACCTTCGAGTTCCTTTTGGATAGGGTCGCATATTGGGCGTGACAATCAACATATAGTTGGCATACAAACAACTCCCCTTTGACCTTCTTAGTAAAAAGAGTGGGGTCGATTAGCCCCACCTCAAATCCACGATCTTGTAACAACTCGGTAAGGTGGTCATACCACGCACGTGGGGCTTGTTTAAGGCCATAGAGTGCCTTATCGAGTTGATACACATGATCCGGAAAGTAGGGATCCTCGAACCCGGGAGGTTGCTTGACATAGGCCAACTCATTAATGGGACCATTAAGAAAAGCACTTTTCACATCCATTTGTTGCAACTTAAAGTTGTGATGGGAAGCATAAGCAATCAACAAACGAATGGATTCAAGACGAGCGACGGGAGCAAAGGTTTCACCGTAGTCGATACCCTCGACTTGGGAGTAGCCTTATGCTACCAATCTTGCCTTGTTGCAAACAATGTTCCCATGAGCATCTTGCTTGTTCTTGAAGATCCATTTGGTCCCAATGACGTTGTGGTCTCCCGATGGCCTTGGCACCAATCTCCATACTTTGTTGTACTCGAAGTTGTTGAGTTCTTCATGCATGGCATTGAGCCAATCCAAGTCTTCAGCGCCTCATAGACCTTTTGGGGTTCAACACAAGAGACAAACGCGTGATGTTCACAATAGTTTGCTAATTGTCTACGAGTGCTTACCCCCTTTCTTAGGCTTCCAACCACATTTTCCATGAGATGGCCTTGGGTGGTGAGCTTGGAAGCAATCTTCGTGGCACGACGCTCCAATTCCTCCTCGGATGTGGAAGGAGGAGGGTTGACTTGATCATCTTGAGCGCCATCTTGAGCTTGTTCTTGATCTTGAGCTTGCTCTTGTTCTTGAACTTGCTCGAGGGGGAGAACTTGACCTTGGGCATCATTTAGAGGTTGACCACCATCTTGAGGTTGATCTTGCCCTTGGTCTTGTTCACGAGGTTGAGGGACTTCACTTTGTTCTTCGGAAGCGTGTGGGTCTTGATGAGGTGATGGCTCTACTTGAGTAGAGCATTGTCCTTCTCCTTCGGCCACAAGGGGTTCCTCAATGGGTAGAATTTGACCAATACCCATTCTTCTTATGGCTTGGGGAGGAATTTCATCACCTACATCACAAGTACCACTTTGCTCCACTTGGGAGCCGTTATTTTCGTCAAACTCCACGTTACACGTCTCCTCAATGAGTCCGATGGACTTGTTGAGGACACGGTAAGCATGAGAGTTTGTAGCATAACCAACAAATATGCCCTCATGAGCTCTAGCCTCAAATTTAGACAAACGAACACCTTTCTTGAGAATGAAACACTTACAACCGAACACCCGGAAATACTTGAGGTTGGGCTTGTTGCCGGTGAGTATCTCATAAGGAGTATTGTTCAAGCCTTTGCGAAGATAGAGCTGATTGGATGCATGACATGCGGTATTGATGGCTTCGGCCCAAAAGTTGTATGGAGACTTGAACTCCGCCATCATGGTCCTAGCCGCATCCATCAACGTCCGGTTCTTTTTCTCCGCAACACCATTTTGTTGAGGGGTGTATGGAGCAGAATATTGGTGCTTGATCCCCTCATCACTAAGAAACTCATCCAAGGTGTAGTTCTTGAACTAGGTGCCGTTGTCACTTCTTATTGTCAAGATCTTTGCATTGTGTTGACGTTGAGCTTCATTTGCAAAGTCGATGACGGTTTGTTGAGTCTCACTCTTCCTCTTGAAGAAGTATACCCAAGTGTATCTTCAATAGTCATCCACAGTCACCAAGCAATACCTTCCTCCAAGACTATCAAAGGATGGAGGCCCAAAGAGATCCATGTGAAGGAGCTCCAAGGGTCTCTTCGAGTAGATGATGGTTGAAGGAGGGTGAGCCTTTTCATGAAGCTTTCCTTCGATACAAGCACTGCAAGCACGATCTTTGGCAAAACTAACATTTGTTAGTCCACGGACATGGTCCCCCTTGAGAAGACTTTGCAAAGATCTCATATTGACGTGGGCTAAATGGCGATGCCAAAGCCATCCCACGTCAACTTTAGCCATTAGGCATGTCGCGGTCTTAGTGGGTCGCTCTGAAAAGTTAATCACATAGAGACCATTCTCGACATGCCCAACAAAGGCTACTTTAAGAGTCTTGCTCCACAAGAGGGCCATGGTATCAATGTCAAAGAATGTAGCAAAACCCATGAGTGCAAGTTGACGAACGGAAAGCAAATTGTATGCGAGGGACTCAACAAGCATGACTTTCTCGATCGTTAGATCATGAGAAATAACAACCTTGCCGAGACCCAATACCTTAGAATGTGATGCATCACCCCAATCGACATTGGTGGGCATAGATGGAATCTCTTGCACGTCCACCACCAAGTCCTTGCTCCCGGTCATATGATTTGTTGCTCCACTATCGAGCAACCATGATCCCCCACCGGAAGCAAACACCTACAAGAGATCAATGCTTGGTTTTAGGTACCCATTTAGTAATGGGTCCTTTGATGTTAGTAACAAGGGTCTTGGGAACCCAAATAGACCATTCAATGTACTCATAAGGAGAACCAACAAATTTAGCAAAGACATGTCCATCGCTAGCACGACATAACACATATGACGGGTTAAAGTCGCCGGCTTTGTTTGAGGAAATGCTTTTGCCCTTTTGGGCATCAACTCCCTTCACTTTTTCCTTCTTCTCCTTAGGAGCACCCTCTCCCTCTTTCACAAACGTTTGTTTGAGAGGAGGAGGACGTTTGGTCTTGTTGTTCTTCTTCTTGTTGCTCTTGGACTTGGGTGCAAACCCAATTCCTTCTTTGGCCACAACTTCCTTTTGATTGCTCAAAAGGTCGTTGAGGTTCTTCTCACCTTGAATGCAAGTCACAAGGCCTTTCTCAAGTTGATCCTTCAACTTGGCATTCTCCTCCACAAGATGCACATGCTCACAACACGGGTTAGTAGCACATGCATTATCAATTAATACCATATGAGGAAAGGTGGCCTTTTCCTTGATTAGCTTAACTTGGAGTTGAGCATGAGACTCTTTGAGGTTAGCATGAGTACCCTTCAAGACCTTGTGGGCCTTGTCAAGTATCTCAAACTCCTCTTTGAGTCTAGCATGATCAACCCCAAGTTTAGCCTTCTCGGAGGTTAGCACACGAGACACGACAAGAGCATGATCAAGATCTTTCTTTAACTTAGCATGGTCATCATTGTGTGACTCCTCAAGAGTCAAACGATGCACACGCTCTTCCTCAAGAGCATTAGAGAGATCCGATATCTCATCGGCATAGTCATGGCTATGACCTTCCATCTTGGAGATGGTTTCTTCGTGAGCCTCGATCATGTCATTGGCCTCACCAAGTTGTTCCAAGAGAGCAACAAAGTGCTTCTTGGACTTACCCTTGAGCTTATTCATAAAAGACTCAAATTCATTCACTCCCTCATTAGACTCAACATGTTCATCAATGCAATCCTCCAAGGAGGGATTAGTAATGATGGTGGTTGTGATGTTGGGGGTTACCTTGTTTGAAGCTTTAGCCATGAGGCATTTGGCGGTGATGTTTTCGTTGGGTGAATCAAAGAGAGACACCCGGGGAGTAGTGGCAATGGCAACGGACGCCATGGCCATTGATTCTTCATTTTCATCATCATCGTCATCCTATTGGTATTCTTCTTGAACCACCAACCCATGAGTGGGAGTCTTCTTGGCGAAGTTGTTCTTGTTCGGGAAGGACTTGGCTTTGTCTTTTCGGATGAACTTGCCACCATTGTCTTCCCGCTTCTCGTAAGGACAATCCGCAACGAAATGGCTCACATTGCCACAGTTGAAGCAAGTTCTAACTCGCTGCTTGCCCTTGACGCCACTTGAGTTGTTCTTGTTGAAGTTGGGTCTTGAACTCTTCTTGCTCCAAAATTGTCTTGAAGCAAGGGCCATGTGCTCATGGTAATCAAATTTGGTGTCCTCGGGGTTGCTTTCCTCATCTTCCACTTCTTCCTCTTCTTCCATAATAACCTTGGCCTTCAAAGCAAGGTTGGGCTTCTTTGCCCTTTGAGAACGGAGCACGGCATTGTCGGCGGTCTTGTCCAAGATGCTCATTGCAATGAACTCATCCAACACTTCACTTGAGGTCATGGAGTGGAAGTCCAGTCGTTGAAGAATGACGGAGGACATGGCCTTGTTGTAGGGCATCATGGCCTTGAGGAACTTCCGCTTGATCCAATTGTCATCTGTGTCCTTGCTTCCATGATCTCGGAGTGCGACCGCGAGTTTGGTCACTCTTCGAAAGAGCTCACGAGGTTCTTCATCTTCTTTCATTGCAAACTCATCGGCTTCATCTTGCACCACTTCATAGTTGGAGCGTTGAATGCTAGCACTTCCTCGATAGAGACCCTCGACACATTTCCATGCTTCTTTAGCCATGACATGCGGTCGAAGGTGAGGAAGATCTTCAGGAAGGATAGCATCTTGGATGATGAAGAGAGCACTCTCATTGAATTGATTGTCCACGGCTTCTCGAGGGGTGAAGTTGCTTGGGTCATGAGGATCGAAACCTTCTTCAATGATTCTCCAAAGGTTAGTGTTCACATGTTTTAAATGACGCTTAAAGCGATAGACCCAAGAATCAAAATCTTCATGCTTCTCATATTTAGGAGGAGGACCGGCATGATTCAAATGAGTGGATGGGATTGGCCCTCCATAAATTGGAGGTTCCACATGGGAAAAGATGCCGGTACCATTTCTACCACTAATAGAAGGACTCTTTTCAATGTTAGCTTCCCCCTTGTCGGAGGTAGCATCCGTCACCTTGTTGGTGGGATCACCCACTTTCATCGGCGAGGTAGATTGTTTAAGTCCTAGGAATTCCTTAAACATGTCCTTGACCTCGGTCGTCATGGAGGTTTTCAATGTCTCCAAAGCCACATTGAATTCCTCACATGAGATCGAGTTACCCCCATCTCCCGTAGATGAGATCGGATTCGCACCGGAGTGCTCTCCCACCTCATATACGACATCAACCATACTCTTCGGACGGTAAAGCCCTTAAAAAGAGACGAGGCTCTGATACCAATTGAAAGGATCGATATAGTTAACTAGAGGGGGGTTGAATAGGCAACTAACAATTTTTAAGCTTTTCTTTACCAAATTAAACTTTGCAACAAAATAGGTTGTCTAGATGTGCAACTAAGTGAGCAACCTATATGATGCAATAACAACTAGCACACATGCAAGCAAAGGATGTAAAACAAGTAGGCTTGCAAAAGTAAAGGCACGAAGTAACCAAGAGTGGAGCCGGTGGAGACGAGGATGTGTTACCGGAGTTCCTTCCTTTTAAGGGGAAGTACATCTCCGTTAGAGTGGTGTGGAGGCACAATGCTCCCCAAGAAGCCACTAGGGCCACCGTATTCTCCTCACACCCTCACACAATGCGAGATGCCGTGAATCCACTATTGGTGCCCTTGAAGGCGGGGACCGAACCTTTACAAACAAGGTTGGGGCAATCTCCACAACAATTGGAGGCTCCCAACAACACCACGAAGCTTCACCACAATGGAGTATGGCTTCGAGGTGACCTCAACCGACTAGGGTGCTCAATACCCAAGAGTAACAAGATCCGCAAGGGATAAGTGGGGGGAATCAAATTTCTCTTGGTGGAAGTGTAGATCTGGGCCTTCTCAACCAATCCCGAGCAAATCAACAAGTTTGATTGGCTAGGGAGAGAGATCGGGCGAAAATGGAGCTTGGAGCAACAATGGAGCTTTGGGGGAAAGAGGTAGGTCAACTTGGAGGAAGAAGACACCTTTATATAGTAGGGGAACAATTCCAACCGTTACCCCACTGAGCAGCCCCGCACAGAGCAGTACTACCGCTAGGGTAGGGCGGTACTACCGCTGAGAGCGGTACTACCGCTCCCTACCCAGCAGTACTACCGCGCTGGTGAGGAAGACATGCCACTGGCCCCAGAGCGGTACTACCGCGGGAGTAGGAGCGGTACTACCGCTTGAAGCGGTACTACCGCTTCTACTACCGCTTCTAGTGCCGCAAAACCCGACCCGAGAAAACACCAGTCTCGAATCGAGGCGGTAGTAGCGCGGAACAGCTGCGGTACTATGGCCGAAGCCCGCGAGCGGTACTACTGCCCTGCGGAGCGGTACTACCGCTGAGTGCGGTACTACCGCTTCGTGGAGCGGTACTACCGCTGGAGGGCTTCAGCGGTACTACCGCTGTAGACCGCAGTACTACCGCTGGCACAGGACGAAGCAGGTACGGAAGAGAAGTGGCAGCTCCAAAGATGCGAAAGGAAGACGACGGGTGTGATTGGGATGTGTACGTGTTGATTCCACCCTAGTCTTACCAAAGCGGATCCCCTCTTAATAGTACGGTGACTCCTACGAAACTAGTCCACCAACAACGAAACGAAGGAGCTACACCGTCTTGAATAAAACACCGAGGGGAGGAAATCGTCTCGTGCCAATGGATGAATCTCTGAAAGAACTTAACGCACACGATTAGTCCGCAAAAGCATTGTCATCAATCACCAAAACCACTTGGGGATAAATATGCCCTTACAGTAGAGGAATAAATTCATGCAATATGATAAATGCCCCATCTTGTTGTCCTCGATGGCAACAATACAATACGTGCCTTGCAACTTTTTCTGTCACTGAGTAAGGACACCGCAAGATTGAACCCAAAGCCATGCACTTCTCCCATTGCAAGAACTACCAATCTAGTTGGCCAAACCAAACGGATAATTCGAAGAGACTTGCAAAGATAACTCAATCATACATAAAAGAATTCAGAGAAGATTCAAATATTTTCTATAGATAAGTTGGATCATAAACGCACAATTCATCGGTCTCAACAAACACACCACAAAAAGAAGATTACATCGAATAGATCTCCACGAGAGAGGGGGAGAACATTGTATTGAGATCCAAAAAGAGAGAAGAAGCCATCTAGCTACTAGATATGGACCTGAAGGTCTGAAGTAAACTACTCACACTTCATCGGAGGGGCTATGGTGATGATGTAGAAGCCCTCCATGGTGGATGCCCTCTCCGGCGGAGCTCCGGAACAGGCCCTAAGATGGGATCTCGTGGATACAGAAGGTTGCGGTGGTGGAATTAGGTTTTTGGCTCCTCTTCTGATCATACGGGGATACATAGGTATATATAGGAGGAAGGAGTACGTCGGTGGAGCTCCGAGGGGCCCACGAGGCAAGGGGCGCGCCCTCCACCCTCGTGACCTCCTCGGAAGCTTCTTGGAGTAGGGTCCAAGTCTCCTGGATCACGTTTGGTGAGAAAATCACGTTCCCGAAGGTTTCATTCCGTTTGGACTCCGTTTGATATTCCGTTTCTTTGAAACACTGAAAGCAAAAAACAACAATTCTGGGCTGGGCCTCCGGTTAATAGGTTAGTCCCAAAAATAATATAAAAGTGGAAAATAAAGCCCAATATAGTCCAAAACAGTAGATAAAGTAGCATGGAGCAATCAAAAATTATAGATACATTGGAGACGTATCAAGCATCCCCAAGCTTAATTCCTGCTCATCCTCGAGTAGGTAAATGATAAAAAAAGAATTTTTGATGCGGAGTGATACTTTGGCATAATTTCAATGTAAATCTTCTTAATCATGGTATGAATATTCAGATCCGAAAGATTCAAGATAAAAGTTCATATTGGCATAGAAATAATAATACTTCAAGCATACTAATCAAAGTAATTATGTCATCTCAAAATAACATAGCCAAAGAAAGTTCATCCCTACAAAATCATATAGTTAGGCCATGCTTCATTTTCGTCACACAAAGATGTTCCCAACTTCTATACCCCCGATGGCAAGCCAAGCAATTGTTTCATACTTTTTAACGCGCTTCAGCTTTTTCAACCCTCACGCAATATATGAGCGCAAGCCATGGATATAGCACTATAGGTGGAATAGAATATGATGATGGGATTGTGTGGAGAAGACAAAAAAGGAGAAAGTCTCACATTGACGAGGCTAATCAACGGGCTATGGAGATGCCCATCAATTGATGTCAACATGAGGAGTAGGGATTGCCATGCAACGGATGCACTAGAGCTATGAATGCTCAACAAAAGAAAACTAGTGGGTGTGCATCCAACTCGCTTGCTCATGAAGACCTAGGGCATTTTGAGGAAGCCCATCATTGGAATATACAAGCCAAGTTCTATAATGAAAAATTCCCACTGGTATGAACAAGATAATTTATGAGACTCACTACATGAAAAATGTGGTGCTACTTTGAAGCACAAATATATAAGACCCACTACATGAAGAACAAGGTGCTACTTTGAAGCACAAGTGTGGTAAAAGGATAGTAACATTGCCCCTTCTTTCTTTTTCTCTCATTTTTTTATTTTTGGTGGGCTTCTTTGGCCTCTTTTTTTTTATTTGGGCTTCTTTGGCCTCTGTTTTTTGTAAAGTCCGGAGTCTCATCCCGACTTGTGGGGGAATCATAGTCTCCATCATCATTTTCCTCACTGGGGCAATGCTCTAATAATGATGATCATCACACTTTCATTACAACAACTTGATATTACAACTCGAAATTAGAACAAGATATGACTCTATATGAATGCCTCCGGCGGTGTACCGGGATGGTGCAATGAATCAAGAGTGACATTTATGGAAAATAATGCATGGTGGCTTTGCCACAAATACGATGTCAACTACATGATCATGCAATGGCAATATGACAAAAGTAAAGTATTTCATGATGAATGGAACGGTGGAAAGTTGCATGGCAATATATCTCAGAATGGCTATGGAAATGCCATAATAGGTAGGTATGGTGGCTGTTTTGAGGAAGATATAAGGAGGTTTACGTGTGAAAGAGTGTATCATATCACGGGGTTTGGATGTACCGGCGAAGTTTGCACCAACTCTCAATGTGAGAAAGGGCAATGCACGGTACCGAAGAGGCTAGAAAAGGCGGAAAGGTAAAAGTGCGTATAATCCATGGACTCACATTAGTCATAAAGAACTCATATACTTATTGCAAAAGTTTATTAGCCCTCGAAGCAAAGTACTACTATGCATGCTCCTAGGGGGATAGATTGGTAGGAAAATACCATCGCTCGTCCCCGACCGCCACTCATAAGGATGCACAAGCAAGGTACACTTCATGCTTCAAATTTGTTACACAACTTTACCCATACGTGCATGCTATGGGACTTACAAACTTCAACACAAGTATTTCTCAAATTCACAACTACTCAACTAGCACGGCTTTGATATTATTACCTCCATATCTTAAAACAATTATTAAGCATTAAATTTATCTTAGTATTCAATTCACTCAAAAGAAAGTTTCACATATTTTGAACACTAGTATATTAACATTAAGCAAATTACCATGCTATTAATGACTCTCAAAATAATCTAAGTGAAGCATGAGAGATCAAGTTTCTTTAAAACAAATCCACCAACGTGCTCTAAAAGATCTAAGTGAAGCACTAGAGCAAAAATTATCACGCTCAAAATGATATAAGTGAAGCACTATGAGCAAAACTATCAAGCTCAAAAGATATAAGTGAAGCACATAGAGTATTCTAACAAATTCCAAATCATGTATGGATCTCTCAAAAGGTGTGTACAGCAAGGATGATTGTGGTAGACTAAAAATCAAAGACACAAATAATACAAGACGCTCCAAGCAAAACACATATCATGTTGGTGAATAAAAATATAGCTCCAAGTAAATTACCGATGAAAGTGGACGAAAGAGGGGATGCCTTCCGGGGCATCCCCAAGCTTTGACTTTTTGGTGTCCTTGGATTATATTGGGGGTGCCATGGGCATCCCCAAGCTTAGGCTCTTGCCACTCCTTGTTCCATAATCCATCAAAAGAATTCACCCAAAACTTGAAAACTTCACAACATAAAACTCAACAGAAATCTCGTGAGCTCCGTTAGCGAAAGAAAACAAAAGACTACTTCAAGGTACTGTACTAAACTCATTCTTTATTTATATTGGTGTTAAACCTACTGTATTCCAACTTCTCTATGGTTTATAAACTAATTTACTAGCCATAGGTTCATCAAAATAAGCAAACAACACACGAAAAATAGAATCTGACAAAAACAGAACAGTCTGTAGTAATCTGTAACTCACGCAAATTTCTGGAACTCTACAAATTCTACCAAAATAGGAAGTCCTGGAAAATTTGTTTATTGATCATCAGCAAAAAAGAATCAACGCAAAAGCACTCTCCAGTAAAAACTGAAAACTAATCTTGTGAGCGCTAAGGTTTCTGTTTTTCAGCAGAATCAAATCAACTATCATCGTAGGTTATCCTATAGGTCTTACTTGGCACAAACACTAATTAAAACATAAAACCACATCCAAACAGAAGGTAGATGGATTATTTATTCCTAAACAGAACCAAAAACAAAAAACACAAAATAAAATTGGGTTGCCTCCCAACAAGCGCTATCGTTTAACGCCCCTAGCTAGGCATAAAAGCAAGGATAGATCTAGGTGTTGCCATCTTTGGTAGGCAATCCATAAATGGCTCTCATGATAGATTCATATGGTAATTTTATTTTCTTTCTAGGAAAGTGTTCCATGCCCTTCTTTAAGGGAAATTGGAATCTAATATTCCCTTCCTTCATATCAATAATTGCACCAATCGTTCTAAGGAAAGGTCTACCAAGAATAATAGGACATGAAGGATTGCAATCTATATCTAGAACGATAAAATCTACGGGCACATAATTCCTATTTGCAACAATAAGAACATCATTAATTCTTCCCATAGGTTTTTTAATAGTGGAATCCGCAAGATGCAAGTTTAGAGAGCAATCATCAAAGTCACGGAAATCTAGCAAATCACACAAAGCTTTGGGGATAGTAGAGACACTAGCACCCAAATCATACAAAGCATGAAACTCATAATCTTTAATTTTAATTTTAATGGTAGGTTCCCACTCATCATGGAGTTTTCTAGGGATGGAAACTTTCAACTCAAGCTTTTCTTCATAGGATTGCATCAAGGCATCAACAATGTGTTCGGTAAAGGCCTTATTTTGACTATAAGCATGAGGAGAATTTAACACGGATTCCAACAAGGAAATACAATCAATCAAAGAGCAATTTTCATAATTAAATTCCTTGAGATCCAAAATATTAGGTTTAGCAACATCACGGTTTCTATTTATTTCAATCCTACTTTCATCAATTTCATCATCAAGATCTAGAAACTCAGAATTCTTAGAACGCCTTCTAGGTAAGGGAAGATCATATTCAGATTCATCAAGATTCAAATTGCAAAACAAAGATTTAATGGGGGACACATCAATAACTTTTAGATCTTCATCTTGATTTTCATAGGGATTAGAAGAACACGCTTTAATAAAGGCATCTTTGGAAGCATGCATCCTAGCGGTTCTTTCTTTGCACTCGTCAATGGAAATTCTCATAGCTTTGAGAGACTCATTGATATCATGCTTAGGAGGAATAGATCTAAGCTTTAAAAAATCAATTTCAAGAGAAATTCTATCAACGTTCCTAGCCAAATCATCAACTTTAAGCAATTTCTCTTCAAGCAAAGCATTAAAATTCTTTTGTGAATTCATAAACTCTTTAACACTACTCTCAAAATCAGAGGGCATCTTATTAAAATTTCCATAAGAGTTGTTGTAGGAATTTCCATAATTGTTAGAAGGATTGCTAGGAAAAGGCCTAGGATTAAAATTCCCTCTATAAGTGTTGTTACCAAAACTATTCCTACCAACAAAATTCACATCCATAGATTCATTATTATTCTCAAGCAAAGTAGATAAAGGCATATCATTAGGATCAAGAGGTGTATTTTTAGGAGCAAACATCTTCATAAGTTCATCCATCTTTTCACTCAAAACATTGATTTCTTCTATAGCATGTACTTTTTTACTAGAAGATCTTTCGGTGTGCCATTGAGAATAATTAGCCATAATATTATCAAGCAATTTGGTAGCATCCCCTAACGTAATTTCCATAAAAGTGCCTCCCGCGGCCGAATCTAAAAGATTTCTAGAAGCAAAATTCAATCCGGCATAAAATTTTTGTTTGATCATCCATAAATTCAAACCATGAGTAGGGCAATTGCGAAGCATTAATTTCATTCTTTCCCAAGATTGGGCAACATGCTCATGATCAAGTTGTTTAAAATTCATGATATCGTTCCTAAGAGTGATAATCTTAGCGGGAGGAAAATACTTAGAGATAAAAGCATCTTTGCACTTGTTCCAAGAATCAATACTATGTTTAGGCAAAGATGAAAACCAAACTTTAGCACGATCTCTAAGTGAAAACGGAAATAACTTCAATTTGACAATATTGTTATCCGTATCTTTTTTCTTTTGCATATCACACAAATCAACAAAATTGTTTAGATGAGTAGCGGCATCTTCACTAGGAAGGCCGGCGAATTGATCTTTCATAACAAGATTCAGCAAAGCGGTATTGATTTCACAAGACTCATCATTATTAAGAGGAGCAATCGGAGTACTAAGGAAATCATTATTATTGGTATTCAAGAAATCACACAATTTGGTATTATCTTGCGCCATGGCAACAAGTAATCCAACACACAAGCAAACAGGAAGGCAAAGGGAAAGAGAGAAGGAGATTGGGAAAGAGAAGGCGAATAAAACGGCAAGGGTGAAGTGGGGGAGAGGAAAACGAGAGGCAAATGGCAAATAATGTAATGCGAGAGATAGGGATTGCGATGGGTACTTGGTATGTTGACTTTTGCGTAAGCCTCCCCGGCAACGGCGCCAGAAATTCTTCTTGCTACGTCTCGAGCTTGCGTTGGTGTTCCCCGAAGAGGAGAGGATGATGCAGCACAGTAGCGTAAGTATTTCCCTCAGTTTTTGAGAACCAAGGTATCAATCCAGTAGGAGGTCACGCGCAAGTCCCTCGTACCTGCACAACACGATAGCAACTCGCAACCAACGCTTAGGGGTTGTCAATCCCTTCACGGTCACTTACGAGAGTGAGATCTCATAGAGATAATATTTTTGGTATTTTTGGTATAAAGATGCAAAGTAAAAAGGTAAAAGGCAAAGTAAAGACAAAGCAAATAAATAAAGTGATATAGATTGATATGATGAGAATAGACCCGGGGGCCATAGGTTTCACTAGTGGCTTCTCTCAAGAGCATAAGTATTCTACAGTGGGTGAACAAATTACTGTTGAGCAATTGATAGAATCGAGCATAGTTATGAGGTTATCTAGGTATGATCATGTATATAGGCATCACGTCCGTGACAAGTAGATCGAAACGATTCTGCATCTGCTACTATTACTCCACTCATCGACCGCTATCCAGCATGCATCTAGAGTATTAAGTTAAAAACAGAGTAACGCCTTAAGCAAGATGACATGATGTAGAGGAATAAATTCATGCAATATGATAAATGCCCCATCTTGTTATCCTCGATGGCAACAATACAATACATGCCTGGCAACTCTTTCTGTCACTGAGTAAGGACACCGCAAGATTGAACCCAAAGCCATGCACTTCTCCCATTGCAAGAACTACCAATCTAGTTGGCCAAACCAAACGGATAATTCGAAGAGACTTGCAAAGATAACTCAATCATACATAAAAGAATTTAGAGAAGATTCAAATATTTTCCATACATAAGTTGGATCATAAACCCACAATTCATCGGTCTCAACAAACACACCGCAAAAAGAAGATTACATCGAATAGATCTCCATGAGAGAGGGGGAGAACATTGTATTGAGATCCAAAAAGAGAGAAGAAGCCATCTAGCTACTAGCTATGGACCCGAAGGTCTGAAGTAAACTACTCACACTTCATCGGAGGGGCTATGGTGATGATGTAGAAGCCCTCCATGGTGGATACCCTCTCCGGCGGAGCTCCGGAACAGGCCCCAAGATGGGATCTCGTGGATACATAAGGTTGCAGCGGTGGAATTAGGTTTTGGGCTCCTCTTCTGATCATACGGGGATACGTAGGCATATAGAGGAGGAAGGAGTACGTCGGTGGAGCTCCGAGGGGCCCACAAGGCAGGGGGCGCGCCGAGGGGTGCGCGCCCTCCACCCTCGTGACCTCCTCGGAAGCTTCTTGGAGTAGGGTCCAAGTCTCCTGGATCACGTTCGGTGAGAAAATCACGTTCCCGAAGGTTTCATTCCATTTGGACTCCATTTGATATTCCATTTCTTCGAAACACTGGAATACACAAAAAAACAGCAATTCTGGGTTGGGCCTCCGGTTAATAGGTTAGTCCTAAAAATAATATAAAAGTGGAAAATAAAGCCCAATATAGTCCAAAACAGTAGATAAAGTAGCATGGAGCAATCAAAAATTATAGATACGTTGGAGACGTATCAGGCGGCAACTTGTGCGCCTGTCCATTGAGTCATCCCGTGTAGCCGGAGGCTGATAATATAATATGATTTGCTCCAGAATTGTTGGAATAGACTGGACCGCGGGGAAGACAGTAAATACGACCGCGACATCAGAGACAACACGGACACGGGCGAGTCGGCCACGGGCACGGACGGATGAGTCGGCCGTGGCATTATAAGCCGGCACAAATGAACGCCAATGTATAATGTTGGCAGCACGTGTTCTGTACCCGCGGTATAAACCGCTTTTGTAGCAGACAATTATCCTGCATACAGAAATATACAGAGCAAAGTAATTGTTTTTTGATAAAAACAATATGTGTTAATAAGATAAATTTAGATGGATATCACCTGATGCTTCTGAACGCGAGATGATCTTCGCGTGCTCCAAAAATTAACTTGGATAGATAGAGGCGCAGCAGTGGCATGGACGCGCATGCTACTACTGAAGTTCCGCAGCTGTGCGCGCTAGCTACAACACCAGGGCAACACTCGCTGAGGCTTCTTTATATTTTCTTCAGAAATACTCAACATTTCTTCTGCTCCAGCAATATCACAATGAAACTTTTTCCAACACCTTCAATTCCCATCGTTTGACAATAGGCCTCGTTGGCAGAAGCAAGGCGGCAATGGTGGCCGAGCACGCCGGCGAGGCCAGTCGGGGGACCACAGCAGCGGACGTGACAACAGGACCGGCGGCTCGGCGCGGGGCGGCTCAAACGCAGGGGCGAGCGACGATGGTGGCCCAGGGCGGAGATAATTGAGCCACGACGGCTGTTCGGGGGCAGAGGCCAGACGAGACAGACGGGGATTTCTTGCGGCGGCAGCTCAAAGGCGACGTGAACCGGGGTCGGAGAACAGCAGTGGTTCAGGGCCGGCTCGACGGAGAGGTCAGCCTAGCGGCTATGTTTAGCGGAGGAAGAAAACGGCAGCTCGTCGGTAGCGGTAGAGGCGGCTCGTCAACGGTGCAAGGCGCAATGGCCACAAGCATCTCCGCCGAGGCGGGGCCAGTACGGCAACTTGCGGCAGAACAGCAGCAGCCGGGCCATGGCAGAGCGACAACAGGCGACCCTACTACCTCTTGAGCACTGCGTTGGATTTCCCCGAAGAGGAGAGGATGATGCAGCAAAGTAGCGTAAGTATTTCCCTCAGTTTTTGAGAACCAAGGTATCAATCCAGTAGGAGACCACGCACAAGTCCCTCGTACCTACACAAAACGATAGCTCCTCGCAACCAACGAGATTAGGGGTTGTCAATCCCTTCACGGTCACTTATGAGAGTGAGATCTGATAGAGATGATAAATAATATTTTTGGTATTTTTGGTATAGAGATGCAAAGCAAAAAGTAAAAGGCAAAGTAAAAAAACAAAGCAAGTAATAAAGTAATGGAGTTTGATATGATGAGAATAGACCCGGGGGCCATAGGTTTCACTAGTGGCTTCTCTCAAGAGCATAGATATTCTACGGTGGGTGAACAAATTACTGTTGAGCAATTGACAGAATTGAGCATAGTTATGAGTATATCTAGGTATGATCATGTATATAGGCATCACGTCCAAGACAAGTAGATCGAAACGATTCTGCATCTACTACTATTACTCCACTCATCGACCGCTATCCAGCATGCATCTAGAGTATTAAGTTAAAAACAGAGTAATGCCTTAAGCAAGATGACATGATGTAGAGGGATAAATTCATGCAATATGATAAAAACCCCATCTTGTTATCCTCGATGGCAACAATACAATACGTGCCTTGCTGCCCCTTCTGTCACTGGGAAAGGACAATGCAAGATTGAACCCAAAGCTAAGCACTTCTCCCATTGCAAGAACTACCAATCTAGTTGGCCAAACCAAATGGATAATTCGAAGAGACTTGCAAAGATAACTCAATCATACATAAAAGAATTCAGGGAAGATTCAAATATTGTTCATAGATAAGCTGGATCATAAACCCACAATTCATCGGTCTCAACAAACACACCGCAAAAAGAAGATTACATCGAATAGATCTCCACGAGAGAGGGGGAGAACATTGTATTGAGATCCAAAAAGAGAGAAGAAGCCATCTAGCTACTAGCTATGGACCCGAAGGTCTGAAGTAAACTACTCACACTTCATCGGAGGGGCTATGGTGTTGATGTAGAAGCCCTCCATGGTGGATGCCCCCTCCGGCGGAGCTCCGGAACAGGCCCCAAGATGGGATCTCGTGGATATAGAAGGTTGCGGCGGTGGTATTAGGTTTTTGGCTCCTGTTCTGATCGTTTGGGGATACGTAGGTATATATAGGAGGAAGGAGTACGTCGGTGGAGCAACAGGGGGACCACGAGGCAGGGGGCGTGCCCTAGGAGGGGGGCGCCCCCCACCCTCGTCACTGACTCTTTTGTTCCTTGGAGCAGGGTC
Source organism: Triticum timopheevii (assembly GCA_963921465.1). Lineage (NCBI taxonomy): Eukaryota > Viridiplantae > Streptophyta > Magnoliopsida > Poales > Poaceae > Triticum > Triticum timopheevii. The sequence continues at coordinate 119,235,760 of OY997270.1, forward strand.
CAAGTCTCCTGGATCACATTCGGTGAGAAAATCATGTTCCCGAAGGTTTCATTCCGTTTGGACTCCGTTTGATATTCCGTTTCTTCAAAACACTGAAATAGGCAAAAAAACAGCAATTCTGGGCTGGGCCTCCGGTTAATAGGTTAGTCCCAAAAATAATATAAAAGTGGAAAATAAAGCCCAATATAGTCCAAAACAGTAGATAAAGTAGCATGGAGCGATCAAAAATTATAGATACGTTGGAGACGTATCAGGCATCCCCAAGCTTAATTCCTGCTCGTCCTCGAGTAGGTAAATGATAAAAAAGAATTTTTGATGCGGAGTGATACTTTGGCATAATTTCAATGTAAATCTTCTTAATTGTGGCATGAATATTCAGATCTGAAAGATTCAAGACAAAAGTTCATATTGACATAAAAAATAATAATACTTCAAGCATACTAATCAAAGCAATCATGTCTTCTCAAAATAGCATGGCAAAAGAAAGTTCATCCCTACAAAATCATATAGTTAGGCTATGCTTCATTTTTGTCACACAAAGATGTTCCCAACTTCTATACCCCCGATGAAAAGCCAAGCAATTGTTTCATACTTAAATAATCTCAAACTTTTTCAACCTTCACGCAATACATGAGCATGAGCCATGGATATAGCACTATGGGTAGAATAGAATATGATGATGGGGATTGTGTGGAGAAGACAAAAAATGAGAAAGTCTCACATTGACGAGGATAATCAACGGGCTATGGAGATGCCCATTAATTGATGTCAACATGAGGAGTAGGGATTGCCATGCAATGGATGCACTAGAGCTATGAATGCTCAACAAAAGAAAACTAGTGGGTGTGCATGCAACTTGCTTGATCATGAAGACCTAGGGCATTTGAGGAAGCCCATCGTAGGAATATACAAGCCAAGTTCTATAATGAAAAATTCCCACTAGTATAAAAAGACAACTTATGAGACTCACTACATGGAGAACAAGGTGCTACTTTGAAGCACAATATATGAGACTCACTACATGAAGAACAAGGTGCTACTTTGAAGCACAAGTGTGGAAAAAGAGATAGTAGCATTGCCCTTTTTTTGGGGCCTTTTTTTTGGCCTTTCTCTTGTTTTTCTTTTTTTTGTTTGGGCAATGCTCTAATAATGATGATCATCACACTTCTATTGATTATAACATAAGGATTACAACTCAAAACTTAGAACAAGATATGACTCTATATGAATGCCTCCGGCGGTGTACCGGGATGGTGCAATGAATCAAGAGTGACATGTATAAAAAATAATGCATGGTGGCTTTGCCACAAATACGATGTCAACTACATGATCATGCAATGGCAATATGACAAAAGTAATGTATGTCATAATGATGATGATGGAAGTTGCATGGCAATATATCTTGGAATGGCTATGGAAATGCCATGATAGGTAGGTCTGGTGGCTATTTTGAGGAAGATATAAGGAGGTTTATGTGTGATAGAGCGTATCGTATCACGGGGTTTGGATGCACCGGTGAAGTTTACACCAACTCTCAAGGTGAGAAAGGGCAATGCATGGTACCGAAGAGGCTAGCAAAGGCGGGAAGGTGAGAGTGCGTATAATCCATGGACTCAACATTAGTCAAAAGAACTCATATACTTATTGCAAAAATTTAGAAGTCATCAAAAATCAAGTACTACGCGCATGCTTCTAGGGGGATAGATTGGCAGGAAAAGACCATCGCTCGTCCCCGACCGCCACTCATAAGGATGCACAAGCCAGGTACACTTCATGTTTCAAATTTGTTACACAACTTTAACCATACGTGCATGCTACGGGACTTGCAAACTTCAACACAAGCATTTCTCAAATTCACAATTACTCAACTAGCACGACTTTGATATTATCACCTCCATATCTCAAAACAATTATCAAGCATCAAACTTATCTTAGTATTCAATTCACTCAAAAGAAAGTTTCACATATCTTGAATACCAAGTATATTAATATTAAGCACATTACCATGATATTAACGACTCTCAAAATAATCTAAGTGAAGCATGAGAGATCAATAGTTTCTTTAAAACAAATCCACCACCATGCTCTAAAAGATCTAAGTGAAGTACTAGAGCAAAAAATTATCACGCTCAAAAGATATAAGTGAAGCACTATGAGCAAAACTATCAAGCTCAAAAGATATAAGTGAAGCACATAGAGTATTCTATCAAATTCCAATTCAAGTATGGATCTCTCACAAGGTGTGTACAGCAAGGATGATTGTGGTAAACTAACAAGAAAATACGCAAATAATACAAGACGCTCCAAGCAAAACACATATCATGTGGTGAATAAAAATATAGCTCCAAGTAAATTACCGATGGAAGTAGACGAAAGAGGGGATGCCTTCCGGGGCATCCCCAAGCTTTGACTTTTTGGTGTCCTTGTATTATCTTGGGGGTGCCATGGGCATCCCCAAGCTTAGGCTCTTGCCACTCCTTGTTCGATAATCCATCAAAAGAATTCACCCAAAACTTGAAAACTTCACAACACAAAACTCAATAGAAATCATGTGAGCTCCGTTAGAGAAAGAAAACAAAAAACTACTTTAAGGTACTGTAATGAACTCATTCTTTATTTATATTGGTGTTAAACCTACTGTATTCCAACTTCTCTATGGATTATAAACTATTTTACTAGCCATAATTCATCAAAATAAGCAAACAACACACGCAAAACAGAATCTATCAAAAACAGAACAGTCTGTAGCAATCTGTAACTAACGAAAACTTCTGGAACTCTAAAAATCCTACCAAAATAGGAAGTCCTGGAATATTTGTTTGTTGAACATCAGCGAAAAGAATCAACGCAAAAGCACGTTCCTGTAATTTAACAAAATTATATTCGTGCATGCAAAGTTTCTGTTTTTCAGCAGAATCAAATCAACTATCATCGTAGGTTATCCTATAGGTTCTACTTGGCACAAACACTAAATAAAAGATAAAACCACATCCAAACAGAGGCTAGATGGATTATTTATTCCTAAACATAAGCAAAAACAAAAAACAAAAATAAAATTTGGTTGCCTCCCAACAAGCGCTATCGTTTAACGCCCCTAGCTAGGCATAAAAGCAAGGATAGATCTAGGTATTGCCATCTTGGGTAGGCAATCCATAAGTGGCTCTCTTGATAGATTCATATGGTAATTTTACTTTCTTTTTAGGGAAGTGTTCCATGCCCTTCTTCAAGGGAAATTGGAATCTAATATTCCCTTCCTTCATATCAATAATTGCACCAATCGTTCTAAGGAAAGGTCTACCAAGAATAATAGGACATGAAGGATTGCAATCTATATCAAGAACGATAAAATCTACGGGCACATAATTCCTATTTGCCACAATAAGAACATCATTAATTCTTCGCATAGGCTTTTTAATAGTGGAATCCGCAAGATGCAAGTTTAGAGAGCAATCATCAAAGTCACGGAAATCTAGCAAATCACATAAAGTTTTGGGAATAGTAGAGACACTAGCACCCAAATCACACAAAGCATGAAACTCATAATTTTTAATTTTAATTTTAATAGTAGGTTCCCACTCATCATAGAGTTTTCTAGGGATAGAAACTCTTAACTCAAGATTTTCTTCATAAGATTGCATCAAGGCATCAACAATGTGTTCGGTAAAGGCCTTATTTTGACTATAAGCACGAGGAGAATCTAGCATGGATTGCAACAAGGAAACACAATCAATTAAAGAGCAATTTTCATAATTAAATTCCTTGAGATCCAAAATAGTGGGTTTAGCAATATCTAGGTTTTTATTTCTTTCAATCCCATTTTCATCAATTTCATCATCAAGATCTAGAAACTCCGAATTCTTAGAACGCCTTCTAGGTAAAGGAAAATCATATTCAGTTTCATCAAGATTCATATTGCAAAACAAAGATTTAATGGGGGACACATCAATAACTTTTAGATCTTCATCTTGATTTTCATAGGAATTGGAAGAACATGCTTTAATAAAGGCATCTTTGGAAGCACGCATCCTAGCGGTTCTTTCTTTGCACTCATCAATGGAAATTCTCATGGCTTTGAGAGACTCATTGATGTCATGCTTAGGAGGAATAGATCTAAGCTTTAAAGAATCAATTTCAAGAGAAATTCTATCAGCGTTCCAAGCCAAATCATCAACTTTAAGCAATTTCTCTTCAAGCAAAGCATTAAAATTCTTTTGTGAATTCATAAACTCTTTAACACTACTCCCAAATTCAGAGGGCATCTTATTAAAATTTCCATAAGAGTTGTTGTAGGAATTTCCATAATTATTAGAAGGATTACTAGGATAAGGCCTAGGATTAAAATTCCCTCTATACGCGTTGTTTCCAAAACTATTCCTACCAAAAAAATTCACATCCATAGATTCATTATTATTCTCAATCAAAGTAGACAAGGGCATATCATTGGGATCAAGAGAAGTATTTTTAGTAGCAAACATCTTCATAAGTTCATCCATCTTTTCACTCAAAACATTGATTTCTTCTATAGCATGCACTTTTTTACTAGAAGATCTTTCGGTGTGCCATTGAGAATAATTAGCCATAATATTATCAAGCAATTTTGTAGCATCACCTAACGTAATTTCCATAAACGTGCCTCCTGCAGCCGAATCTAAAAGATTTCTAGAAGCAAACTTCAATCCGGCATAAAAATTTTGTATGATCATCCATAAATTCAAACCATGAGTAGGGCAATTGTGAAGCATCAATTTCATTCTTTCCCAAGATTGGGCAACATGCTCATGATCAAGTTGTTTAAAATTCATAATATCGTTCCTAAGAGTGATGATCTTAGCAGGAGGAAAATACTTAGAGATAAAAGCATCTTTGCACTTGTTCCAAGAATCAATACTATTTTTAGGCAAAGACGAAAACCAAACTTTAGCACGATCTCTAAGTGAAAACGGAAATAACTTCAATTTGACAATATTGTTATCCGTATCTTTCTTCTTTTGCATATCACACAAATCAACAAAATTGTTTAGATCAGTAGCAGCATCTTCACTAGGAAGGCCGGCGAATTGATCTTTCATAACAAGATTGAGCAAAGCGGTATTGATTTCACAAGACTCATCATTATTAAGAGGAGCAATCGGGGTACTAAGGAAATCATTATTATTGGTATTCGAGAAGTCACACAATTTCGTATTATCTTGCGCCATGGCAATAAGTAATCCAACACACAAGCAAACAGAAAGGCAACGGGAAAAGGCAAACGGGAAAAAGGGGAGGAGATTGGGAAAGAGAGGGCGAATAAAACGGCACGGGTGAAGTGGGGGAGAGGAAAACGAGAGGCAAATGGCAAATAATGTAATGCGAGAGATAGGGATTGTGATGGGTACTTGGTATGGTTGACTTGCTCTTGCGTGATCCTCCCCGGCAATGGCGCCAGAATTTCTTCTTGCTACCTCTTGAGCACTGCGTTGGATTTCCCCGAAGAGGAGAGGATGACGCAGTAATACGTCTCCGTCGTATCTACTTTTCCAAACACTTTTGCCCTTGTTTTGGACTCTAACTTGTATGATTTGAATGGAACTAACCCGGACTGACGCTGTTTTCAGCAGAATTGCCATGGTGTTGTTTTATGTGCAGAAAACAAAAGTTCTCGGAATGACCTGAAACTCCATGGAATATCTTAGAATAAATAATAAAAAATCCATGCAAAAGATGAAGACCAGGGGGCCCACACCCTGCTCATGAGGGTGGGGGCGCGCCCCTCCCCCCTGGGCGCGCCCCCTACCTCGTGGGCCCCCTGGTGGCCCTCCGACGCCAACTCCAACTCCATATATTGGCTTTCGGGGAGAAAAAAATCAGAGAGAAAGTTTCATCGCGTTTTACGATACGGAGCCGCCGCCAAGCCCTAATCTCTCTCGGGAGGGCTGATCTGGAGTCCGTTCGGGGCTCCGGAGAGGGGGATTCGTCGCCATCGTCATCATCAACCATCCTCCATCACCAATTTCATGATGCTCACCACCATGCGTGAGTAATTGCATCGTAGGCTTGCTGGACGGTGATGGGTTGGATGAGATTTATCATGTAATCGAGTTAGTTTTGTTATGTTTTGATCCCTAGTATCCATTATGTTCCGAGATTGATGTTGCTATGACTTTGCTATGCTTAATGCTTGTCACTAGGGCTCGAGTGCCATGATTTCAGATCTGAACCTATTATGTTTTCATGAATATATGTGTGTTCTTGATCCTATCTTGCAAGTCTATAGTCACCTACTATGTGTTATGATCCGGCAACCCCGAAGTGACAATAATCGGGACCACTCCCGGTGATGAGCATAGTTTGAGGAGTTCATGTATTCACTATGTGTTAATGCTTTGTTCCGGTTCTCTATTAAAACGAGGCCTTAATATCCCTTAGTTTCCAATAGGACCCCGCTGCCACGGGAGGGTAGGACAAAAGATGTCATGCAAGTTCTTTTCCATAAGCACGTATGACTATATTTGGAATACATGCCTACATTACATTGATGAACTGGAGCTAGTTCTGTGTCACCCTATGTTATGACTGTTACATGATGAACCACATCCGACGTAATTATCCATCATTGATCCGGTGCCTACGAGTTTTCCATATACTGGTTTACACTTATTTACTTTTCCGTTGCTATTGTTACAATCACTACAAAAATACCAAAATCATTACTTTTGCCGTCTTTACTTTGTTACCGTTACCACCACTATCATATTACTTTGATACTAAGCACTTTGCTGTAGATACTAAGTTTCCACGTGTGGTTGAATTGACAACTCAGCTGCTAATACTTGAGAATATTCTTTGGCTCCCCTTGTGTCGAATCAACAAATTTGGGTTGAATACTCTACCCTCGAAAACTGTTGCGATCCCCTATACTTGTGGGTTATCAAGACCTTTTTCTGGTGCCGTTGCCGGGGAGCATAGCTCTATTCTTTGAGTCACTTGGGATTTATATCTGCTGGACACTATGAAGAACTTGAAAGGCGCTAAGACAAAAATTTATCCCTCAACTACGAGGGGAGGTAAGGAACTGCCATCTAGCTCTGCACTAGATTCTCCTTCTGTTATGAGTAAGTTTGTGACACCTAAACCTACTACTGCTATAGATTCCGATATGTCGCATATTATTGATGATGCCACTTCTGCTATGCACGATACTTATGATGAAACTACTTCTATGCTTGATACTACTGTGCCACTCGGTGAATTTCTTGATGAGCAAATTGCTAGGTCTAGAGAAAGAGAAATTATTGAACCTGAACACGATGATGTTAGTGATGATGGGCCTATTCCTTCTATTCCTGAGGGTTATCTTTTTAGTGTTGAATCTTTTGAAGCTATTGTTGCTTGCCAGGATAGTCTTGAACGTAAGAGGTTGCTAACTAAGTGGAGTAAAGAATCTTTTAGAGGTAGGATGAGACCCGACCCTGCTTTTGCTACTTCACCTATCTGTGTTCCTGATTATGATTATTATGATATTCTTGTCGATCCAGATATAACTACTTTGGTTGAATCTGATCCTTTTTATGGCTATGAATCTAAAACTGTTGTGGCACATCTTGCTAAGTTAAATGATATAGCTGCCCTGTTTACTAATAACCTGAGATCGCGCTACTTTTATATACTCAAAATATTTTCGTTCTCATTAAAGGTTGATGCTAAGAAATGGTTTAATTCTCTTGATCCTGCTTGTGTGCAAAGTCCCCAAGATATGGTTTATTACTTCTCTGCTAAATATTTCCGTGCTCATAAGAAACAAGCTGCTTTGAGGGAAATATACAATTTTGTGCAAATTGAAGAAGAGAGTCTCCCACAAGCTTGGGGGAGGCTTCTCAAGTTACTTAATGCTTTGCCTGATCATCCTCTTAAGAAACCTGAAATATTTGATATCTTTTATAATGGACTAACTGATGCTTCCAGAGATTACCTGGATAGTTGTGCTGGTTCTATTTTCAGGGAAAGAACACCGGATGACGCTGAACTTCTATTGAATAATATGTTGGCTAATGAAAATAATTGGGCACCTCCTGAGCCAACTCCTGAGCCAGCTCCTGAGCCTATTACTGAACCTATTCCTAAACCAACTCCGAAGAAGAGAGGTGTTCTATTTCTCAGTCCCGAAGATATGCAAGAGGCAAAGAAATCTATGAAAGAAAAAGGTATTAAAGCTGAAGATGTTAAGAATTTACCTCCTATTGAAGAAATACATGGTCTTAACTTACCGCCTTTTGAAGAAGTATATGATCTCAATTACTTATTTACTGAAGAACCTCCCGATATCCCGACACAGGTAGTAAAGGTAAATTCTCTCTATAGAAATGATAAAGCTGAAGCCCCTCCTACTAAAATTGCTAGTCAGTGCTTGGATGAGTTTGATGACTTTATGTTTAAGCAAGATGACTTTAATGCTTATTTTGGTAGACAATTAAAATAGAATACCTTTATGATTAAACGCTTGAGTGATTATATGGCTGATATTAGAGGTGAACTTAAACTTGTTAGCAAACATGCTTTTATGGTTACCACTCAAGTAGAACAAGTACTTAAAGCTCAGAAAGAAGTGCTTGATGAAATGAATAGTAAGAAAAATGATTATGCTGTTCGAGTGGCTACTAGAACTGGTAGAATGACTCAGGAACCTTTGTATCCTGAAGGCCACCCTAAGAGAATCGAGCAAGATTCTCAGAGAAATAATATTGATATGCCTAGTTCTTCTAAGAGGAAGAAAAATAAAAATGATAGGATTGTGCAAACTTCTAGCGAACCTATTGCTGAACCACCTGATAATCCAAATGATATCTCTATGTCTGATGCTGAAACACAATCAGGTGATGAACATGAACCTAGTGATAATTTTAATGATAATGTTCATGTTGATGCTCAACCTAGTAATGATAATGATGTAGAAGTTGAACCTGCTGTTGATCTTGATAACCCACAATCAAAGAATCAACATTATGATAAAAGAGACTTCGTTGCTAGGAAACATGGTAAAGAAAGAGAACCATGGGTTCAGAAACCCATGCCTTTTCCTCCGAAACCATCCAAGAAAAAGGATGATGAGGATTTTGAGCGCTTTGCTGAAATGATTAGACCCATCTTTTTGCGTATGCGATTAACTGATGTGCTCAAAACAAATCCTTATGCTAAGTATATGAAGGATATCATTACTAATAAAAGAAAGATACCGGAAGCTGAAATTTCCACCATGCTTGCTAATTATACTTTTAAGGGTCGAATACCAAAGAAACTTGGAGATCCCGGAGTGCCTACTATACCATGCTCCATTAAAAGAAATTATGTTAAAACTGCTTTATGTGATCTTGGAGCCGGTGTCAGTGTTATGCCTCTCTCTTTATATCGTAGACTTGACTTGAATAAGTTGACACCTATTGAAATATCTTTGCAAATGGCTGATAAATCAACTGCTATACATGTCGGTATTTGTGAGGATGTGCCTATTGTAGTTGCGAACGTTACTATTTTAACGACTTTGTTATTCTTGATATTCCCGAGGATGATAGTATGTCTATTATTCTTGGAAGACCTTTCCTTAATACTGCAGGGGCTGTTATTGATTGCAACAAAGGCAATGTCACTTTTCATGTTAATGGTAATGAGCATACGGTGCACTTTCCGAGGAAACAACCTCAAGTTTATAGTATCAACTCTATTGGAAAAGTTCCATCGATTATATTTGGAGATTTTGAATTTCCTCTCCCTACTGTTAAGAAAAAGTATGGTATTCTTATTGTTGGGGATTTTCATATCCCCGTTGAGGTAACTTAGTGTCATTCGAAATTTCTCCGGTTCCGTGATTATTCGGAATGAGTTTGTTAACAAGACTTGATCAACCTTGTTAGTGGGTTCATTTTGATGATCACGAGATGGATGAAACTAGAAGCACAACCTTCTGTACCCTCTTTATATTTTCTGTTATTTAGTAGAAATAAAGTAAAATAGTATTTTTTTGTCTGTTTCCTGACTTATCCGTGCAATATAAAAATATCCCGAAAATAAAAGTCCTCAGAATGCCATGCCAATTTAATATGATTTTTTCGGGAATATTTGAGAATTTACTGTGCAAAAATTACCACGGGGGGAGCTGCCACCTGGTCACGAGGGTGGAGGGCGCGCCCTACCCCCCCCCCCCCCCCCGGGCGTGCCCCCTGCCTCGTGGGCCCACGGTGGCCCTCCTCCACTTATTCCTGCACCCATCTCCTTCCTCTGTCTCACACAAACACGAAAAACCAACTCAAGCACGAGCTCCAGCCCCCGTTGCTGTGATTTTCGATCTCCTTGCTCAAAGCACCTCTTGCAAAACTGCTTGGGGAGATTGTTCCTTGGTATGTGACTCCTCCATTGGTCCAATTAGTTTTTGTTCTAGTGCTTTATTCATTGCAAATTTGTGCTGCATAGGTGACCATGTTCTTGAGCTTGCATGTCAAATTTATATGGTTCCAAGAAGTTCTAATGCTTGATATAGGCCCTAGGCACTTGTGGGAGTTGTTACTATCAATTTTATTGAAGTTGGTTCACTTTTATTTGAAGTTACTAAAAATTTCAGATTGTTTCAGAAATAATGAAGAGACTTTTGAGGGGCTCTTCGATCCGAAGCTTTAAGGAAAAACAAAAGGAAGAAGAGGAGAAGCCCAAATTTAACTTACCTCGCACCGCGGAGGTCCGGCCGTGTGAATGGCCCTCCGATGACTTCTTGAGGAGAGCCGGGATTTATGATGATTTCTATTTATTGATTGAGAATGCCGGCCTCACCAACTTCCTCCGCGACCAACGTCATCAGTATCTCTTACTCACAAATACTTTCGTGCAAAACTTCTACTTTTTCCCTAAGAAATCTCCTCCAACAGTAGAGTTTCATTTATATGACGTTGTTAAAGTAATGACATTAGAAGAATTCTGCGAGGTTTGCAGAATACCCTTTCAGGGCACCTTAGATGAACCCCACCATAACGAAGTAGAAGCTTTTATTAACACTATCACGGTGGGAGAAACCAGGAAGGTTTCTGATGCAAGGGTCACTAGCATTCATTAGCCTGTTTTACGCTACTTTGCCATATTTGCTAGTCGTTGCTTGATTGGACGCGGGAACTGTGGGAACCTTAGTATTCCTGATATTATTATTTTGCTCCATGGTTTATACCGCAATAACTCTGTGAGTTTGGGTGGAATTGTTGCTAGACGGTTAAGTATGAACCGTACTAAGGGCCCCATCTTTGGAGGCATTTATGCTTCGCGCCTAGCTGAACATTTTAAAATACCTATTAGGCATGCGGAGAAAGAAGAAACAGTACTACCCCGTGCTTATTTAGATTATAAGAGTATGATAGCGCATGATTTTCTTGTTAAGAGTCGCGATGGGGAGCTCAAATATCAATTATACTTTGATGAATATCACCCTGAGACTATTCCTTTGCCTGCTCCTTCTTTGTTTAACTTGTATGTAGAGCCTCACATTGTTCCGTGGGAGGCTGTTCAAGCCTATCAGAATCCTGCACCAGCCCCGGAACCGGAGCCTCAAGAGGAGCCTCCGCGAATGTCGGTTTATTCTTGGGATCCTGAGACGGTTGCCAGCCAGTGGCAATCAGAGTCCTCTTCATCACATTATGATCCCAACTATTCTGCGTCGCAGTACGACCCCAACTTCACCTACGGATATCCGCCAGGCCATCCCTGGCAATAGACCAACTTAGATCAAAAGCCTAAGCTTGGGGGAGTACGTATTTCCCACCGACATTACATTCATGTTCACACACACTCATTGCTAGATGTCGGTGCTCATACTTTTTCACTGTATTATCCATGCTAGTTTAAATTTCTTTTTCCTTCTTTCTTCTTGTGTGTTTGTTAAACTTTAAGAAAAACAAAAAAATTAGTTAGTTTACTTCTCATGCTTGTAGTAGAATTAAAAAGAAAACCCAAAAATATTTCCCGTTCTTCTTTTTACTTGTTGGGAGCTTTCCCGTGTAAATAGTTTTTATTTCTTTTTCTTTCTTTGGGGGTCGAGAAGACCATATTGAAAATGCTTAGCGGCTCTTTTATGCATGATTGATTATTTATACCTAGAGCCCAAATTACTTGTCTTCTCTCTTAAGTTGAATGCTTGCAGATTCCAGCTTAGTTCAATGCACGTGCACTCTTATTATTATACACACCGTTCGGTCGTGCAAGTGAAAGGCAATAATGATGATATATGATGGACTTATTGAGAAGAGAAAAGCTGGTACGAACTCGACCTCTCTTGTTTTTGTAAATATGATGATTCATCGTTCCTGATTCAGCTATTATGAAGTAAACATATTTGCAATGACATTCAGAGATTATAGTTGCTTGTGCCATGCTTGATTAGCTATGAGTTATAATGGTTTACCTTGCGTGCCAACATGCTATTAGAATGATTATGATGTGGTATGATGGGGTGGTATCCTCCTTTAAATGCATTGAGTGACTCGACTTGGCACATGTTCACACATGTAGTTGAATCCAATCAACATAGCCTTCATGATATTTATGTTCATGGTGGATTATATCCTACTCATGCTTGTACTCGGTGTGAATTAATTTTAATGCATGTTTACGACTGTTGTCGCTCTCTCAGTTGGTCGCTTCCCAGTCTTTTGCTAGCCTTCACCTGTACTAAGCGGGAATACTGCTTGTGCACCCAAACTCCTTAAACCCCAAAGTTATGCCATATGAGTCCACTATACCTTCCTATATGTGGTATTTACCTGCTGTTCCAAGTAAATTTGTATGTGCCAAACTCTAAACCTTCAAATAAACATTCTGTTTTGCATGCTCGAATAGCTCATATGTCAACTAGAGCTGCCCTTATCTTCCGTGTTAGGCGGGTTATTCTCAAGAGGAGTGGACTCCGCTCCTCATTCACGAGAAAATGGCTGGTATTCGGGATGCCCAGTCCCATGCTTCGTGTAAACTAAATCAAAATAACTACAAACAAAACTCCCCTTGGGACCCGTTGAATGTTGGAGGCACTCGTTGTTTCGAGCAAGCCATGGATTGATGCTTGTGGAGGAGGGGGAGTATAACCTTTACCATTATGTTTGGGAACCGCCTATAATCTGTTTAGCATGGAAGATATCGTCATCTTTTAGTTGTTATGTTGACAATGAAAGTATGCCGCTCAAAATATAATTTATCTCTATTTCAAAACCAGGTCTGGCACCTCTACAAATCCCTGCTTCCCTCTATGAAGGGCCTATCAATTTACTTTTATGTTGAGTCATCACCCTTCTTATTAAAAAGCACCCGCTGGAGAGCACACTGTCGTTTGCATTCATTATTATTGGTTTATATTGGGTATGACTTGACTGGATCTCTTTTACCATGAATTACAATGTTTAGTCAGTCCTTGATCTTTAAAGGTGCTCTGCATTTATGTTTTGCAGTCTCAGAAAGGGCTAGCGAGATACCATTTTGTTATATCATGTTATGATTATTTTGAGAAAGTGTTGTCATCTAAGTTTTATTATTATGGCTCGCTAGCTGATTATGTTATTGATATGAGTAATTGTGAGACCTACGTGTTATTGTGAGTATGGTTAGTTCATAATAATTGCTGAAACTTGAATGCTGGCTTTTCATGTTTACAACAACAAGAGCAAACAGAGTTTGTAAAAGTTTTTCTTTTTCTCTTTCAGTTTGTCAACTGAATTGCTTGAGGACAAGCAAGGGTTTAAGCTTGGGGGAGTTGATACGTCTCCGCCGTATCTACTTTTCCAAACACTTTTGCCCTTGTTTTGGACTCTAACTTGTATGATTTGAATGGAACTAACCCGGACTGACGCTGTTTTCAGCAGAATTGCCATGGTGTTATTTTATGTGCAGAAAACAAAAGTTCTCGGAATGACCTGAAACTCCATGGAATATCTTAGAATAAATAATAAAAAATCCACGCAAAAGATGAAGACCAGGGGGCCCACACCCTGCTCACGAGGGTGGGGGGCGCGCCCCCCTCGTGGGCCCCCTGGTGGCCCTCCGACGCCAACTCCAACTCCATATATTGGCTTTCGGGGAGAAAAAAATCAGAGAGAAAGTTTCATCGCGTTTTACGATACGGAGCCGCCGCCAAGCCCTAATCTCTCTCGGGAGGGCTGATCTGGAGTCCGTTCGGGGCTCCGGAGAGGGGGATTCGTCGCCATCGTCATCATCAACCATCCTCCATCACCAATTTCATGATGCTCACCGCCGTGCGTGAGTAATTGCATCATAGGCGTGCTGGACGGTGATGGGTTGGATGAGATTTATCATGTAATCGAGTTAGTTTTGTTAGGGTTTGATCCCTAGTATCCATTATGTTCTGAGATTGATGTTGCTATGACTTTGCTATGCTTAATGTTTGTCACTAGGGCCCGAGTGCCATGATTTCAGATCTGAACCTATTATGTTTTCATGAATATATGTGTGTTCTTGATCCTATCTTGCAAGTCTATTGTCACCTACTATGTGTTATGATCCGGCAACCCCGAAGTGACAATAATCGGGACCACTCCCGGTGATGACCATAGTTTGAGGAGTTCATGTATTCAATATGTGCTAATGCTTTGTTCCGGTTCTCTATTAAAAGGAGGCCTTAATATCCCTTAGTTTCCAATAGGACCCCGCTGCCACGGGAGGGTAGGACAAAAGATGTCATGCAAGTTCTTTTCCATAAGCACGTATGACTATATTCGGAATACATGCCTACATTACATTGATGAACTGGAGCTATTTCTGTGTCACCCTATGTTATGATTGTTACATGATGAACCACATCCGACGTAATTATCCATCATTGATCCGGTGCCTACGAGTTTTCCATATACTGGTTTACACTTATTTACTTTTCCGTTGCTACTGTTACAATCACTACAAAAATACCAAAATCATTACTTTTGTTGTCTTTACTTTGTTACCATTACCACCACTATCATATTACTTTGCTACTAAGAACTTTGCTGCAGATACTAAGTTTCCAGGTGTGGTTGAATTGACAACTCAGCTGCTAATACTTGAGAATATTCTTTGGCTCCCCTTGTGTCGAATCAACAAATTTGGGTTGAATACTCTACCCTCGAAAACTATTGCGATCCCCTATACTTGTGGGTTATCATGCAGCAAAGTAGCGTAAGTATTTCCCTCAGTTTTTGAGAACCAAGGTATCAATCCAGCAGGAGATCACGCACAAGTCCCTCATACCTACACAAAATGATAGCTCCTCGCAACCAACGCGATTAGGGGTTGTAAATCCCTTCACGGTCACTTACGAGAGTGAGATCTGATAGAGATGATAAATAATATTTTTGGTATTTTTGGTATAGAGATGCAAAGCAAAAAGTAAAAGGCAAAGTAAAAAACAAAGCAAGTAATAAAGTAATGGAGATTGATATGATGAGAATAGACTCGGGGGCCATAGGTTTCACTAGTGGCTTCTCTCAAGAGCATAGATATTCTACGGTGGGTGAACAAATTACTGTTGAGCAATTGACAGAATTGAGCATAGTTATGAGTATATCTAGGTATGATCATGTATATAGGCATCACGTCCAAGACAAGTAGATCGAAACAATTCTGCATCTACTACTATTACTCCACTCATCGACCGCTATCCAGCATGCATATAGAGTATTAAGTTAAAAACAGAGTAACACCTTAAGCAAGATGACATGATGTAGAGGGATAAATTCATGCAATATGATAAAAACCCCATCTTGTTATGCTCGATGGCAACAATACAATAGGTGCCTTGCTGCCTCTTCTGTCACTAGGAAAGGACACCGCAAGATTGAACCCAAAGCTAAGCACTTCTCCCATTGCAAGAACTACCAATCTAGTTGGCCAAACCAAACAAATAATTTGAAGAGACTTGCAAAGATAACTCAATCATACATAAAAGAATTCAGAGAAGATTCAAATATTGTTCATAGATAAGCTGGATCATAAACCCACAATTCATCGTCTCAACAAACACACCGCAAAAAGAAGATTAAATCGAATAGATCTCCACGAGAGAGGGGGAGAACATTGTATTGAGATCCAAAAAGAGAGAAGAAGCCATCTAGCTACTAGCTATGGACCCGAAGGTCTGAAGTAAACTACTCACACTTCATCGGAGGGGCTATGGTGTTGATGCAGAAGCCCTCCATGGTGGATGACCCCTCCGACAGAGCTCCGGAACAGGCCCCAAGATGGGATCTCGTGGATATAGAAGGTTGCGGCGGTGGAATTAGGTTTTTGGCTCATGTTCTGATAGTTTGGGGATACGTAGGTATATATAGGAGGAAGGAGTACGTCGGTGGAGCAACAGAGGGACCACGAGGCAGGGGGCGCGCCCTAGGGGGGGGGGGCGCCCCCCACCCTCGTGACCGACTCTTTTGTTCCTTGGAGCAGGGTCCAAGTCTCCTGGATCACGTTCGGTGAGAAAATCACGTTCCCGAAGGTTTCATTCTGTTTGGACTCCGTTTGATATTCCGTTTCTTCGAAACACTGAAATAGGCAAAAAACAGCAATTCTGGGTTGGGCCTCCGGTTAATAGGTTAGTCCAAAAAATAATATAAAAGTGGAAAATAAAGCCCAATATAGTCCAAAACAGTAGATAAAGTAGCATGGAGCAATCAAAAATTATAGATACGTTGGAGACATATCAGACCCCAACTCTCGGCAGCTTTGGCGACCTGCAGCGGAACAGCAGCAGGCGAAGTTTGGCATGGTGGTGATGACGAGGTTGCAGCCTCGCAGCCCGGAGGCACCAGCGGCTCAGTGGCGAAGGGGCGGCTCAGGAGGCGGTTGAAGCCAGCCACAAGGGCGGACGACTAGCGGAGCAACCGCGGCTTAATAGCGGAATCCATCTCTGAATCGTGGCCTGTCCCTTTTTTTCATTGACGAATCGTTCGCGCGTGACCTTCCTTTCCTTGATTACTTTCCCTGATCCAGCTCAGACTACTCACCGATTGATTTGTAGAGAAATAGTAGCACATATACTTGATGACTTCTTCGATTTGTTCTAGTCCTCATGCCAAATAGCAGCGACAGATTGCTCTTTACTTGGGCGATGCCTTACAGTAAAAAATTGCAGTAGTTACCAGTCGATGCCCTCGGGACTTGAAACGTATATGGAACATCAGCAACACAAGTACGGCAGATCGGGCAGATGCTTGACGTATAGTAATTGGACCCGGACACTGATTTTGAAAATTCCTACGAGCTCGGTGGACTGGTAGTATGCTAACTTCAGAGAAAAAACTTCAGTCAATCTCGGCGGATCAAAAGTAATCAGATGAACCGTTGGACGATAGCAACAAAGAGACCGTAACCCTAACTTCTTTTGACTTTGGACAAATCTTGTATTTGTCGCTCTGACTGCTTGACACTGAAACAATATAAATTCTTTGTTGATGACTCTTCTTTATCTGGAAAATTGCGAACTTCTCGATCCCTTAGAGAGATCCCTCCAAGAACTTAACACCACCTGTGCGCAACCCTATGGTGGGCGCCCACTATCGTGGATTTGTCACGACAGATGTCCTTAGTGTAAGGACTTAGTCGTGAGGCCAATGCATCTATGTGGTTGCTTGAGAGGGGTTGAGTGGGACGAGAGACACGAGGTCTTTTACCCAGGTTCGGCCCCTCACGGTGGAGGTAAAAGCCTACATCCGGCTTCATTGATATTGATCATGGTGCTCACGATTACAAGGGTGCTCTTTCGCTACCTCTATCTCGAGAGCTATTGATTTGTCTGTTTCCACTTGTGAAACTTGTCCCTCTTGGGGTGCCTTGCCCCTCCTTATATAAGTTGAAGAGGCGGCTTACATGACTAGTCCTAATATGATTAGGATTACTCTATTACAAGTAGAGTCCTAGCCTTGCTTCCTTTGTAAGGGAATATTCCTTATGCTTTCCTTTTAAGCCATCTCACCATAATATGAGTCGGCCTTCCATGAAGCGCCTTCTGGCCACCGGGTCTTGTTACTCCTCTGACCCGCCTGCCGGGTCATCAATGAGTCGCCTACTCTAGGCGGGTTACTAATGAGTCGCCGGGTCAGGGCGGGTCACCAGTGAATTGCCAAGTCCGACCGGGTTACATCGCGGGGTATATCCCCGACACAAAGCGTATTGGAGCTTGTGTTGGAGCTGGCTACTAATCAAGAGCCCGCTTCTCTTCTCTCTTCTTCAACTAAGCAAAGATATACTCCTTCGTTCCAAAATAGTCAGTACAAAGTTGGGTAATCTATTTTGAAATGGAGGGAGTAATATTCTAGCTTAGAGCAACTCTAGCAGACCCCGCATCCCGCCCCGGCCCGCAAAATAACCGACAAATTGCGGGTCGGGGCCGGAAAATCCACACGATCAGACCCCGCATCCCGCCCAGGCCCGTAAATTTTTTTGCAGGGCGCGGAAAATCTTCTCCCCCAACCTCTATCTTCACGGGCTGGGAGGCCGACCCGAGATGAACCCCTATCTGGCGCAAGATTTGGCGGGAGGGACATTTCCACGCGCCCTTTCCCGCTCCCCGCACCTTCCGCCACCATTGCCCCCCCTCCGCAAGCTCCGGTTCCTCCTCGGCCGTTCCTCGCCGCCATGGACGACCCCATGCTGCCCCCCGTCACCGTCGAGGTCGCCCATGCTCCTTCCCCTTGGGCGGATCTCGTCGCCGGCCATGTTGCCCCCGCCGCCGTCGCCCAAGCACACGCCGCGCCTTCCCGCAAGCGGCAAGGCAACGTGGTTGCGCAGGGCGGGAATCCGGCTGCCCCCGCCGCGACGACCCGCGCTTCGGGCGCCAACGCCGCAGTGCGATCCCGGCCGGCGGCGGAGAAGGCCGGCATCGCGGGCGTAAAGCGGAGGAAGGTTCTGGCTACAAGGAAGCCACCTTCTTCAACCTCTCACTCCATCCCCCCGCAAGGAGGTGCTCCGGCGATGCCGTTCAACGGTGCCGCTCCCCCCGCGAGCGAGGTGTTTGACGAAATGGTCGGAAGGTATGCCTCTTCGGTCTTGGCAATTCCCTTTCATTTTTCGCCATTAGTCTCGATAGCTCGTGACTTGTTATCGTTCGCTATAGCGGTGGCTCGAACAATGCAACAACTGAGTTCGTGAACTTGTTGGACACGAACGCGGTTGACATTGATCAAGCCCCTTTCGAACCATTCGACTACAATGAAACGGAGGGTGGCGTGGATGATCATGGTTGTGCGGACGAATTGGAGGAGATCGAAGCGGAAGCGTTTGAGCAATCGCAAGCAAAGACTGGGAAAAGCCAAAGATCGAAGAACTACACGATCTTGGAAGATCAAGCTTTGATCCAAGCATGGAGTGCGATGTCTCTTGAAGCATGCACGGGTACTTCTCAAACCTCCAAGAGATATTGGCAAAGGATCGAAGATCAATACTTCCGCATTATGAAAAAGTATCCCAATAGGACTCCAAGCACATTTTGGTCGCTTCAAGGGCGTTGGGAGAATATCAAGCCTATGTGCAGCCGTTGGGTAGCTTGCTTGGAGCAAGTACGCAATGCACCTCCAAGTGGCACCGTGGAGTCCGATTATGTGAGTTTGTTTTTCCTTTGTTCAAGTTGTGCATCATCATAATGTATCATGGGAAATGATTGCATCATTTTGTTCACATTTTGTAGGACACGATTGCTCAACATAGATACAAGGACATGGAAACTTCGGAAGGTAGATTCTTCAAATTAGAGCATTGTTGGGAGTTGCTCCAAAAGTGCGAGAAGTGGAAGTTGATCGACAAAGAATCCCCACCAAAGAGAGGCTCACTTGTAAACATGGATGAAGATGAGGATGATGATGGCCCAAGAAATTTGCACAAGCCCGATGGCGACAAGAAGACTAAAGAGAAGATAAAGAGAGAGCAAGAAGCATCGAGTTTGAGGGAGAAGATTGATGCCATGATGCAATCAAACGAGTTGATGTTGTTGAAGTCGTTAGAGATCAAGAAAGAGTTGGCCGAGAAGAAGGCAAAAGAGAAGCAAGAAAAATGGCAAATGCTCAAGGAAGAGGGGCTCCGCAAAGCTGCCATTGAGGAGAGAAAAGCACGCGTCTCTGTAAACAAATCGATGTCATTGTTGCTCGCTGAAGAGAACAAGATCATGTCAATGAACCGCAATGACATGGACGGCCTCACCAAAACATGGCATGATATGGCAAGGCGAGAGATCTTGAAGAGGAGAATGGTCACCTCGGCCGGTCCGTGTTCCAGTTCCGGTGATATTTTCTCTGCTCCATATGGTGGCAATGTGGATGATTTCGGTGCGGGAGTTGGAACAAGTGACGGAGGTGGATTTGGTGGCGCCGATGAACTTCAATATGGACTCCATGGCGCGGAGTGAAGATCGACCCCCAAGATGATGCCGGACATGGGCGCAAACCTTTGCATGCCCTCTTTTGCGTAATAAACTTCGCTTTTATTTGCGCACAAACTGTTTATGTCGTTTGAATTTGAACTTGTTTGCCAAACCCTATATCAAATGCGAGATTTGCAGTTTTTTTGTTTGCGGGTCGTCGCGGTGGTGCCCGAGCAGAACCCACAGAAGCCGACCCGTAAAAAAGCGTATTTCGCGAATATACTTTTTTACGGATCCGTTTGGGGGGTCTACATCTGTGACAGCCCGCGCCGGCCCGCAAAAGTGATTTTGCGCGAACTGCAAACGCGTTTTGCGGGCCAGCGGGATGCGGGGTCTGCTAGAGTTGCTCTTATGTCACCTTACTTGCTCTAAGGGCATGGCCAATGCGCCAGCCTGGACAGCTGCCTCACGGGTTCCACGTCGGAGACGAGCCATCGTGGAGAAATCTGACAAAAAGACAGTAGCTTGCAGAGGCAAGGTGTATCCTGCAGAGGAGTCGGCCGCTTCGTACAAAAAGTGTGGTCCTGTAGAAAACTGAGGAGAGAGAACGAGAGTACAGGCGGCCAATTTTATTTTACATACTCTCCTTTGGATCTTTCCTCATCTCAGCAGGCTACCACATGACATCACCTGCGTTGGATAATTTTTGTGTGTGCTATAGCCTGAGCTGATGTGGCACTTCAGACCACCACTAGGTGTTGCCTCCATTGTACATGCCCTAATAAGCACAGCACCACCAGCTCAGCTGATCCGGACCTAGTCAGCCCCACACGTCACTCGCACAGACCTCCACCCTCTGCCGTTGCAGCTGGGCCACCTCGAATGCCAACCCCACAGGTCATGGACTTCACACCACCAACAAAACCGGTGACACTTTCCAGTCGAGAAATCTTCCGGAAATAATTCTCTCTTCCTTGCTTGCTCCGGCGTCTTATCTCTTCCCTCCCCCACCCCCGCGCAGCCTGGTGCGATCTTCCTCTCCCAGCCATCCAATCCCCAATTCCGTCTAATCCAATCTTATCACCAAATCATTCGCCACTACTAGCATGCTGCCAGCGCGCGGCGACGCAGTAATCGCCGTCGCCGCACGCGGGAGCGATCCTGTTGTTCCGGCCATATAAATATCCCGACTTCCTTCGAGCTGCCCTGGTCGCTGTCTCCCGGGGATTTGCTTCCGGTCAGGCCTGATTGCGGGGCGAGAGATTGGAGAAGCTGTTGGTTGCGTTGGAAGGATTTGGAGGAGTTTGGGAGAGTCTCCGAGGCGGATTGCGTACGGTGCCAGGAGTCCGCGGAGGAAGGAAGGTGATTGCGTTCGGTGGCCGTGATGGCGCCAACGACGCACTTCACGCCGTCGCAGGCGCACGCGGCGGCCGCCTCCCACCACCCTGCCGCGGCGGCGGCCGCGGCCACCGCCACGGCCACAGCCCGGCTGCATGCGTCGGCCTCCGCGTCGGCGCCTGCCGCGGCGGCGGCGCTTTGCCCGCCCTTCCTCGCGGCGGGGTCCCACTCCGTGGCGTGCCCGCCCGTCCAGAACCCAATATTTAGTGGCCCCGCCGCGCCGTGGGCAGTGCAGCCCCAGCGCGCCGCTGCCGGGGCGCTTGGCCCTGAGTTCCGGCGTGCGCGCTCCACCAAGAACATCTCCAAGCGCAACAACCGTGGGGCGGGTGGCCAGGACCGCGGGGGGCGCACGTCCTCAGCTGCTGCTGGGCGCTGTGTTGACAAGCTGCTCCGTGTTGCCCCCGACGACCGGCGGGCGCTGGGAGCATCGCTGTCCTCTTTCCGGGGAGAGCTGGTTGGTCCTGATGATTACTGCCATGTCCTTCGAGAGCTCGGGGACAGGGACAAATCTGCACTCCGTGCGCTTGAGGTGTTCCACGCTGCATTGCCCCTTGTTGGCAATGGCTCCGTCGATAAAGGCAAGCTTTTGACCGCCGCAATCGGTGCACTAGGCAAGATGGGGCGACCAGACCTTGCAAGAAGAGGCTTTGATGCTGGCATTGCAGGGGGTTATGGAAAAACGGTGTTTGCATACTCAGCGCTCATATCAGCATATGCGAGGAGTGGTCTTGCGACCGAGGCCATGGGGGTGCTTGAGTCGATGAAGGGTGCAGGCTTGCGGCCTACCACCGTTACATACAATGCGGTAATTGATGCATGTGGGAAAGGGGGTGTTGACCTCAGGTTCACGCTCGGATATTTTCGTCAGATGCTACGGGATGGGCTCTGTCCTGACCGGAAGACTTTCAATTCACTTCTTTCTGCGTGTAGCCGTGCAGGGCACTTGGAGGATGCTCGTGCTGTCTTTGATGAAATGATCCATCTTGGCATTGGGCGTGACATTTATACATACAACACATTTATCGATGCAATTTGCAAGTGTGGCAACATAGAGCTTGCTATGCAGGTTCTGCTGGATATGGAATCGAAAAAGCTGAAGCCAAATGTTGTTACATACAGTACACTGATTGATGGATACTCCAAGCTGGAGAAGTACGAGGAGGCATTCAAGTTGTACGAAAAGATGAAGTCTTTGGGAATTCGATTGGACCGAGTTTGCTACAACACAGTGCTGGCTATTTATGTGAAGACCGGAAAGTATGCCGAAATTGCCATTGTGTGTGACGAGATGGAGGACTCTGGGATTGAGAAGGATACTGTCACTTACAATTCTTTGATTAATGGATATGGAAAGCAGGGACGCTTGGACATCGTCTCTTTCCTCGTCCAAGATATGAGGAGACGCGGGGTAGCTCCTAGTGTACTCACATACTCAACTTTGATAGATATCTATTCAAAGGCAGGAATGCACGGAGATGCATTTAATGTCTATTTAGATTTTAAGGAATCTGGCCTAAAGGCTGATGTTGTTCTGTTCAGCTCTTTCATTGACACATTGGCCAAGAATGGACTGGTAGAGTGGGCATTATCTTTGCTAAATGATATGACTGAGATGGGTATCAAGCCCAATGTGGTTACATATAACACAATAATTGATGCATTTGGCAAGTCTAAGGTACATGCTGAGGAGGATCCTGAAGTTGGGGACATGGGCATTGTTGGGGTTTATAATGGCCAGATTATAAGGGCTGCTAATCCAGTGACAAGAGGACGCTCTGCCATTGATGTCCGGATGAGGAGGTCTCAGGAATTGTATTTCATTCTGGAATTGTTTCAGAAGATGGTCCAACAGGGTGTAAGGCCAAATGTTGTTACATTTTCTGCGATCCTGAATGCTTGCAGGTACATCTTGATTTCTTTCACTTAACCCTTTTAATGCCAAATCTATCTAATCCTTAGCATTCTACCACTGGATGCTTGTCTAGCCATTTTGTTATTAATTTTTTTGTACTAGTTGAAAGTTAAAAAATTAGTGCTGTATTATACTGGAAATTGTTCTCAGTATTCTGCCACTAGATGCTGTCTGGCCATTTAGTTCTAAACTTGTCATACCAGTTGAAAATTTCAAAATTTTGTGCTGCATTGTACTGGAAGTTAATTACCTTTTTCCTGGCAGTTTAATTTTTCTAAGTCTAATACGGATGTATGCTGCACTGGTTAAATTTTAGCCTTCAGAATACACGATCTGTGTATGGAAAATACTATTTATTTTACATCCTCTCATTTTTTGCTGGTTCTAGAAAAGAGTGTAAGCCGAAGATATCCTTATGTCTCCATATTTATTTTGGCTAAAACAGAAGTGTAATACATATGAGAGTTGAGTTGGGAAATCATGTTATTAGTACATAAATCTGAATTAGCAGAGTCACATTGAGCTCCTCTCCAACCTGCAAATCTGCTATATGGTAACTAACTCTATTATCTAATTCCGTTCTCGCAGTCGCTGTAATAACTTTGAAGATGCAGCCCTATTACTAGAACAACTTCGCTTGTTTGATAACTTTGTCTATGGCGTTGCGTATGGGCTCCTTATGGGTTACCAAGAAATTTGGTCGCAAGCACAGTCCCTTTTTAATCAGCTGGGACGCATGGATTCTCCAACATCCTCTGCCTTTTATAATGCTCTTACTGATATGCTATGGCATTTTGGCCAGGTAGGATCTGCTTGAAGTGTACATCTTTGATTTAAGTATTGTGTTGATTCGCAAAAACAGAGATTTTGTGTTGTTAAAAAGGTTAAATCCTTAACAATTTATCGATGCCTAGGGGTAATTTTTATTCTCAACTGACTGGTTATATTTGAATAGATGAAATAGTATCATAGTTCTTTTATATTAACTTTTAAGTGACTTGTGATAGTTTGTAATCTTTCTTATTCTCTTAGTGTAATGGATCTTGTCATTGTCCTTAACCTTAGACCTTAGTATACATGGAATTTGATCTTACCTCTTGAATGAAGATACTCATGCTATGTGATAGCCATTCTAATATTTCAATTAAACATTTTTTACGTAGTCTATTGACATTTATGGTTACGTTGGAAGTTGTTTCAGATTAGTAGTAGTTAAATTGTCCTGAATTGGTATTTACTAGACAGCTTGATATTTAATTGTACTAAACTATCTTCATATGTAGGGCAGCAAGCGTTGCATGCTATGTAAAATGTTCCCTGTTAAACTGCATACACAGGGCTAATCCATTCGATGAACTGAATGACGAATGTGTGTTCCTTCTTATTTTCAGAGGCAAGGAGCTCAGTTAATTGTGCTCGAAGGGGTAAATCGCCGTGTGTGGGAGAACACATGGAGTGAGTTTTGCTTGGACCTGCACCTTATGTCATGTGGTGCAGCTCAAGCAATGGTTCATGCCTGGCTCCTGAATGTGCGCTCTATCGTCTTTGAAGGACGAGCTATGCCTGAATTTCTAAGGTACTCGATGCTACAACTTACTTTTCTTGTGTTAGTTACATTTACAGTAGTTGTGTGCCTACGCAAATGCAAAGGCTGTAAACTTTTCCTCCATCTGTATCTGTGGACTGAAGTCATTCTCTGTATATCTGTACAGCATTCTGACAGGGTGGGGAAAGCATAGCAAGATTGCAGGCGCAAGCACTCTCCGCCATGTCATCGAAGCACTTCTCAACTCGATCGGAGCACCGTTTCAGGTTGAGCGATTCAACATTGGAAGGTTTGTGTCGCCCAGCGTCGTGGTGGCTGCCTGGTTGAGAGAATCCGGCACCATCAACACGATACTCCTCAGCGACGAGCGTGCGCAGCGTGCAAGCCCATCCAATCTGGTGCCGAGGCTGGAGGCGCTGCAGTTGTAGCCCGTAAAGCACGGCATACCCTGTAGCAGCCTTGTCTGTAAGCTCTCCCCCGCCTCTCCTTAGTTTGTCTTCTGCCTTTCAGAAGACTGTGTAGTGTATTATAGGCTCGCCGAATAGGAGCTTGTTTTGTTGTTGAATCCTGTTGTTAATTGGCAGTGTGCCTTTCAAGTTCCAACTCCTCTCATCAAGGGTGGAAAAAGAAGTTTAATCAGAATCCACCAGATTGGCTCCCCTGTCGTCTATAGATTGTCGCTTCGTCGACAGCAAGGACTGGGAATCACTGCTCCCAGAGGGTCATCTGCAGCGGGTTAAGATGCCTTGAGTTCTTGTTTTGGTACTCGTCCGGTGAAGGCAGATTCTCTTGTTTCGGCAAGTGCCATGTATGGATGACGCTGACACCCCCACTGGCTGGTTTCCCCCTTTGGCTCGTGATGCTGCTTTACAAGATGCCATCAGCTTTGCTGAAGATGCAAATGGCATCTCCCCATCCATGAATGCTGAGCAAGCAGCCTGTGGCTGTGTGGGCAGCTCAAGTGGTTGGCTGACGAGGCGCCATGGAAAGGCCGAGCAAAAAGGCGTGGAGGAGATGAGCGCAATGTGTAGGCTGTTAGATTCATTCATTCAGTTGCCATGGCTCCTTTCTGAACAATTGGGCCTGGAGATGGGGCATTGTCAACCGTTCGAAATGGTCAGAAAATTGGCTGGAAACTGTATATCGCCCTCATCGGTATTCATTTTACATTTTAATTGTTGGTTCGCTTCTCGCTCTCATCGGTATTTGACTTCTTCCTCGCATACTCCCTTGCTTATCTGCCTTTTTCTTCTCCTAATTTAGATACTTTTGAGTCGTTGAAGCGACATCTTACACGAGGGCGGAGTCAAAGGAAGAGAGGCGAGAGTGACATTCATACCAAGGAGAAAGGAAGAACCGATGGTTTTGGTTTTGGTCACGGGATCAGTAAATGATCGGTTAGCGATGTTCGATTGATTTTTTCTTTGTGGGAAGAAATCAATGATCCGTCGTTTTCTCTCTTTTTTGCTCAGAAAAGAAATGGCCGAGAAGTTTGAAGATCAAAATAAATTCAGAGGGGTGGCTGCAAGTTGCAAAAGCCAGCAAAGAAAAAGGGAGGAAGGATTGCGTGTGGGAGCACAGCAACACCACCAGCAAGATGGATGGGTTGCTTGAGGCCCATGCAAAGCTAATGATTATCCAGCAATTTGGGAGGGGATATGCTCTGCTCCCCAAGCGAGAGAAGGGAGGCCATGGCAAACAAACTTGAATGACAGCTGAAAGAGATTGGTCCAACAGCAGATTCGCCACTATTTCTGGACAATTTCTACTTGTAACTGTTACTAGTACTGTTTGTGGTTTATTATCTGGATTCTGGATGGAGAAAAGTGCTCCGGGAACTGTTGGGTGTACCTGTAGATGATGCCTCACTATTATGCTTAACTCTAACATGCTCTAGTAAATACATATATGGTATGTATTTTGCAACATATGCGGCAAAATTGTCACTATTGCAGCTAACAATTATACTCTTTTTCTCGGAAAAAAAAACAATTATAGACTTTAATAGGAGGACCAAAAAAAAAGAAGTGTTGACCGTGATGAAGCCCTTTTCATATATCCCAGTTACACCGTGCTCAGGGATCATTCTGGAGCGTTTAGAGCAGGAGCTTGTCACTTGTTCTCGGGCGTTACTGACCCTAAAGTAGCAGAACTTCTGGCTTGCAGGCGTGCTCTCGAGGTGACGGGAGATTTGAATGTGCAGCGAGTTCATGTGGAGCTAGATGCCAAGGGGGTGGTGCACATGCTGCAAGCTAAAGGAAAGGAGCTATCGGCGGCTGGTCCGTTGGTGGAAGAGATCAAAACGATGCTGAGATCGTTTGAGGAGTTTAGGGTTTCGTGGGTACGTCGTTCACCAAATGTTGCCGCGCATAAGTTTGCTAGAGTAGGTGTGGGTGATGAACTTTGTAAGGTTTGGTTGGGGGCTCCCCCAGACTTCGTTCTTTCTGTTCTGTCGGATGAAATTCCGAACTTCGTTACTTAAATAAAGCGGCAATGTTTGACCCTCAAAAAAAGTTACACCGAAAATTGAAATAACGGTAAGGTCCTTTGCACTATTCATGAAATATAAAATATATGAAATTATATCTCAAAAGAGAAAAATTCCGATTTAAGACAAACCACAAGTTAATCAACTTATCTTCTTTCCAACTTTTTTAAACATACAAATAGTTGACTTCAATTTTTTTATAGCTGTCATGCATCCAATAATATAATTCTTTGTGCATATCCTGCAGTGTTTTTAGTATTGCTAGACCTTTTTAAAAAGGTTACACTAAACATCGGCTTGCTTTGAAGAAAAGAACACTTGCAGGTGACAAGAAAAGAGAAATTTGTAATACCAATGTAGATTTCCGTTCTTATAGAAAAATATCCACATGTACCTACAAGCATTGACCTTGTTAGCAAATCAACCACAAAAAAGGGGAGCACCCTCATTATATACCTCATTTACGCTCAAATAAAAACAATGTTAAGAGGTAGTAATATATATCTGCAAAGTCATCAAGGGATGTTACAATTTTCTGGCCAAGATAATCAAAATTAGAGTTCAAAAGTAAACTTGACAACATACTTAAGAAAATCTTGACTAAGAGCATTATGGGAGATGTCTAAGTATCGAGCAATTTGACAAAGTCTCCTTTACTCTAATCACAAAATATAAAATATATAGTAATCAAAGGCTTGACTGGTGGTAATGGAGTGCTCCATACTAATCAACAAGAAATGGAAGCTATGGCGATGAGTTACTTTGAAAATTAATTTGAAGTTGATGTGAGCTTGAATGCAGATCATGTGGTGCTCTTGTTCGAGTGGCGCCTGATCTTAGAGGAGATGAATGTGAAATTATGTGCTCCCTTTTCAGATAAGGAGATCACTGATGCTATGTTCCAGATCAGGCCCTTGAAGGCGCAAGGGCCCGATGGGTTTCCTGCTCGGGTTTTTAAAAAGCATTGGGGCATCCTAAGGATGACATTATTGCGGCGGTGAAGCTTTGAAAGCACACTTGCTCCCTTGGTGGTTTTGGTAATTCATGTCAACATACATATTATTGGACTAATGCTTTTATCTAGTGTATTTCAAAAAAGTTCAACATTGACATGGCGAGGACATGAGGATGTGGATCCCTTCAAAATACTAAGGACATGGATTGACAAAGTTTCAAGACTCTACATTTTTGGTTAAGTGATCAAAGATCACATTGAGTCCATAGGAAAGCCAATATTATTAAAAGGGGATGAGGTTTTGATCATGACTAAATTGCTCAAGCGCTTGATGATATTGCTCTAAAACCCTCTACCACTTTCTCCAATCTATACATGTCCAAGACCTAAATAGCCAACTCGGTCCCACCAAAAACATCTACTCCGGACCCACCGAGTTGATCCTATACACTGCCAGAGCCAAACCCTAGAATTTCGGTCTCACCGAGATTGCGATCGGTCTCACCGAGTTGCAGTGACCAAGTTTCTGTAAGCCAATTTGTTCACTTTGGAACCACCGAGTTGAACTGATCGAAACTATCGAAACGAAGTCTTGCCTAGGTCATCGCATTTCGATCTGTCCGAGATTTCTATTTTGGTCCCACCGAAAAGCCCAATGTTCATATCTTTTACATAGGTCGGTCTCATCGAGTTTTTGCTTCGGTATCACCGAGTTGAGTCAAAAGTGTGTAACGGTTGGATTTTGCATGAAGGCTATAAATACCCCTCCACCCCCACCTACTCTCTAAGGGAGCCATAAGAACGAATCTACACTTCCACCATTCATTTTCTGAGAGAGAACCACCTACTCATGTGTTGAGATCAAGAGATTCCAATCCAACCATTTGAACCTTGATTTCTAGCCTCCTCAAGTTGCTTTCCACTCCAATCCTTCTCCTACCCAAGCCAAATCTAGGAGAGAGTGATTGAGTGTTGGAGAGACTATCATTTGAAGCAGAAGAGCAAGGAGTTCATCATCAACAACACCAGCTATTGCCTTTTGAAGAGTGGTGTCTCCTATATTGGTTATGTGTCACTTGGAAGCCTCCAAGATCTTGTGGAGTTGAACCAAGGAGTTTGTAAGGGCAAGGAGATCGCCTACTTTGTGAAGATCTACCCCGAGTGAGGCTTGTCCTTCGTGGATGTAAGTCATGGTGTAATAGACAAGGTTGCTTCTTTGTGGCCCCTTCGTGGGTGGAGCCCTCCGTGGACTCGCGTAGCCATTACCCTTAGTGGGTTGAAGTCTCCATCAACATGGACGCATGATAGCACCACCTATCGGAACCATGCCAAAAACCACCGTGTCTTCATTGCGTTTGATCTTCCATCGCCACCCCTTTACTTTCCGCACTATTGCATGTTGTATTCTTTCCGCTGCTCTATCTCTAGATATACTTGTGTAGGAAACCTTGGGTGTATCTTAACTAGTGCCAAAAATTTCCTAAGTCTCAAGAAAATTAAAAACTACACCTTTGGTTGGTTAAGAGTTTATTCACCCCCCCCCCCCCCCCCCGTCTAGACCTATCTTCTCAATCCTACAAGCTTCCTTTGAGTCTAGACACATGCCGCCAGAGGGAGTGAATGTGATGATCATTGTGTTCATTCCCAAAGCTGATGAGCCAACAAATCTTCTATAGTTTAGACCTATTAGCCTATGTAATATAATTCTGTTAACAGGTTATGACCCATTCCAGGAGACATTATTTCACCAGAGTAGAGTGCATTTGTACCAAGCAGACTCATCACAGACAACACCTTCATTGCGTTTGAGTGCACTCATTTTATTAAGCAGGAGAAGGACCCCAATAAGAGCTTTTGTGCATATATGTTGGACTTGTCTAAGGTGTATAATATAGTAGATTGGATCTTTCTAGAGCAAGTGATGCAACAATTGGGCTTTGGTCATTGATGTGTGAGATGGATAATGTCATGTGTCACATTGGTGAGATATAAAGTTCATATTAATGGAGCTCACTTTGATTCATTTGCACCCGAGGGCTACGTCAGGGAGATCCTATTTCACCATTCTTGTTCCTTTCTATTGCTGATGCTTTAGCAAGATTGTTGAAACATGAAGTTTAGAAGACAATCATCACCCCTTTGAAGGTGTGCGCGAGAGGACCAGGGATTCCACACATCTTTTGCAGATGAGTGCTACTTGTGAACTGTGTTGGGATTTCCCGAAGAGGAGGGGATGATGCAGTACAATAGAGATAAGTATTTCCCTCAGTTAAGAACCAAGGTTATCAATCCAGTAGGAGAACCAAGCAACACTATGTAAGCAACACCTGCACACAAACAACAAATCCTTGCAACCCAACGTGAACAAGGGGTTGTCAATCCCTTGACGGTTACGAGCAAGATTAAATTTTATGGTATTTGATAGCTAGATCGGACAAAAATACAAAATAAAATAAAGAAAGAAAAATTGTAGCAAGGTATTATTAGGATTTTTATATGATAAAAGATAGACCTGGGGGCCATAGTTTTCACTAGAGGCTTCTTTCGAGAAAATAAGATACGATGGATAGAAAAATTACTGTTGGGCAATAGGTAGAAAAATAAATAATCATGACGATATCCAAGGCAATGATCATACATAAGCATCACGTCCGAGACAAGTAGACGGAAATAATTCTGCATCTACTATTACTCTGCACATCGACCGCTATCCAGCATGCATCTAGAGTATTAAGTTCATAAAGAACGGAGTAACGCCTTAAGCAAGATGACATGATGTAGATAAGACAAACTCACGTATGAATAAACCCCATATTTTTACCCTTAATAGCAACGATACATGCGTGTCATGTCCTCTTCTGTCACTGGGATTGAGCACCGCAAGATCGAACACATCACAAAGCACCTCTTCCCATTGCAAGATAAATCAATCTAGTTGGCCAAACCAAATCAATAGATCGGAGAAGAAATGCGAAGCTATATTAATCATGCATAAAAGAGTTCAGAGAGAACTCAAATAATATTCATGGATAATCTGATCATAAACTCACAATTCATTGGATCCCAACAAACACACCGCAAAAAAGAATTACATCGGATAGAACTCCAAGAACATCACGAAGAACATTGTATTCAAGAATTGAGAGAGAAGCCATCTAGCTACTAGCTATGGACCTGTAGGTCTGTGGTAAACTACTCAGGCATCATTGGAAGGGCAGCAAGGTTGATGTAGAGCCCCTCCGTGATTGAATCTCCCTCCGGCGGAGTGCCAGAAAAGGTACCCAGATGGGATCCCTCGAGAACAAAGGTTTGCGGCTGCGGAAAAAAGATTTTGTGGACTCCCTGATTGGTTTCCTGAATTTTGAGAATTTATAGAGGCGAAGTTAGCTCAAATGGAGCCACATGGGCCCCATAAGCTACCAGGGCGCGCCCTAGCCCCCTGGGTGCACCTTGGTGCCTTGTGGGCCACTGCTCCATCTTGTTGCTCCCTCCCAAAACTTCCAGGGTCTCTTATTGCAAGAAAAAAATCTCTAAAAAGTTTCGTGGCATTTGGACTTCGTTTGGTACTGATATTCTGCAAAGTTAAAAACAAGCAAAAAAAAAAAACAACTGACACTGGGCACTAAGTTAGTAGATTAGTCCTAGAAAATGATCTATAGTTGCTTGTAAATGTATATAAAACATCCAAGATTTATACTATAATAGCATGGAACAGTAAAAATTTATAGATACGTTGGAGACGTATCAAGCATCTCCAAGCGTAATTCCTTCTCGTCCTCGAGTAGGTAAATGATAAAAATAGATTTTTTTTCATGTGGAATGCTACCTATCATATTCATCATACATTCTTTTCTTTTATAGCATGGACATTTGGACTTGAATGATTCAAAGCAATAGTCTATAACTTGAGATTTGTATAGGTGTAGAGCTCAAAGCTTAAATTGAGAGATAAAATTATTTTGGGAGGCATGCTTTTCCTGTCAACGAAAATGACTGAGAATTCCCAATATCTTCCATGCTAGACAAATCATAGGCGGTTCGTTTGTTTCCTTTCCACCATTGTTACACAAACCATGGCTAGCCGTATCCACGAGTGCCTCCCATACCAACACTTTCCAAGTAATTTATTATTTAACAACATAGTAAAAAATCATCTTGGGACTGGGCATTCCTATTACCTGCCACACTCTCGTGCAATGACAAGTGAATAAACACTCATCGTGAGAATAAAACACCTAGGATGGAATATATTGGCCACCCCCTGCCGCTTCATGAGCGGTACGGGCACACAAAATGAAAGTTTATTTGAAAATTAGAGTTGGCACATGCAAATTTACTTGGAACGACATGGAAATACCACATATAGGTAGGTATGGTGGACTCATTTGGCACAACTTTGGGTTTAAGAATTTGGATGCACAAGCAGCATTTCCGCTTAGTACAAATGAAGGCTAGCAAATAGATTGAGAAGCGACCAACATAAAAACGAAAACGGTCATAAACACACATTAAACATAACTAACATTGAATAATGCACCACAAGTAGGATGTAGTTGTGTTGCATAACTATTAACTTTACGTATAGGAAACCTCAAACCTTAACACCAATATTCGTACTAAAGCACAATTATGCTGGAATTTTAATCTATTTCGGGCCAGCCTAATAATCAGTTTTAGAATTCCTAATAAATCCTAAGGCCCACGCAGCCCATTCATGAAAGGCAAGAGGTGGGACTAAAGTTTTGTCCCATATTGCTAGTTTGGTAGGAGTTGGACCTCCTTATAAGGGAGGTTGTTTCCCCACATGTATGAGCATGAGAACAAGAGGGACATTCACGCGCGCTCCTCCTCCGCCGCCCGCCTCACCATGCATTTCCTCGCCACGACGCGCCGCGGGTTACGGGAATGAGCCGAGCCGATGTCTCATTTTTTTCCATGCACGACGGATATATGAATGGTCACACAGGAGCTGAACTGTTTTGCTATAGTGGAGATTGAATCCTAATGGTGCACCTCTTCGGCTGCAGACTGTTCGCTTCATCTCCCTCTTTTGCTTCATCTCCCGTCGCTGCCCCTCTCGCCTCTTTCTCCTGTGCCTATAAAAGAGAGGTCACTCCTCTCTAGGGAGACACATCAGAACATCATCTTCCTCTCACCACCGAGTTCCTGAGCACTGAGCTACTATCACGATCTTCCCCATCCCGGCGTGCGGCATGCACTGCATATCGGGACAGTAGGCCTCCAAAACCCCACCTCTTTGAGTCCTGTATGGGAGAAGGGTGATAAGGTTTTTGGGGAGCGCTCTACGCGACTACTGACATTTCATCACGGATGCTCCAGACACCGACGACCACTTCCCCAACGACGACTTCTTCCCCGACATCGACAACCTCTTCGACAACATGGCTGGCGAGGACATCAACCCAAAGACCACTGCTTCTGCCATTGTTCCATACGTCTTCGTGTCCTCTCTGTTTAAGATCACGCCACAGTTTCTTGCTCTAGCCTTTCTTGTACTAGCCTCTGTTCTACATATGTTCTGTTCTACTTCACATGTGCAGATGCTATTTGCCTTCACTCTACTAGATTGCACGACTTGTTTCATCTCTACTATAATAATCATGTTTTATTTACTATTTCTGTTAATAAAAATCATATGGTAAATTGGTCATATTTCCAACAAATTACTCACTAACATGACTCACATATCATTATATCCACATCACAAAATATTGCAAGGAATAAAACTCATCATATCCAATGATCTTTCATGTCCCCCTTGGATATTCATCACTTTGGGACCAAATTCATATCTCGTGCAAATTACCATTGTTATTATCAACTCTCAAAAAGATTTAAGTGAAGAACGAGAGTGAAAATATTTCTTCAAAATTTAATCATATCAACTCTCAAAATAATACAAGTGAAGCATGAGAGTAAATTTATTTAAAATATAATCACCATCGTGCTCAAAAAGATTTAAGTGAAGCACTAGAGCATTTGCCTAGCTCAAAAAATTTAAGTGAAGCACATAGAACATTTGCCTAGCTCAAAAATTTTAAGTGAAACACATAGAGCAATTCTAATAAATCATGATAAACTTATGGCTCTATGAAATAGGTGTGTTCAGCAAGGATAATTGTGACAAAGTAAAAAGAAAAACAAGCAAAGACTCGTATAATACACGACGCTCCAAGCAAAACTCATGAAATGTGACGAATAAAAATATAGCTCCAAGTAAAATTACCGATGGTCATTAGAAGAAAGAGGGGATGCCTTTTGGGGCATCCCCAAGCTTAATTGCTTGGGAGTCCTTGAATATTACCTTGGGGTGCCTCGGGTATCCCCAAGCTTGGGCTCTTGCCACTCCTTATTCCTTCATCCATCGTGATCTTACCCAAAAGTTGAAAACTTCAATCACACAAAACTTAATGAAACCTTCATGAGATCTGTTAGTATAATAAAGCAAATCACCACTTTAAGTACTGTTACAAACCCATTCATATTTTATTATTGTATTAAGACTAATGTATTATAACTTTACCATGGCTTATACCCCCCCTACAATCCATATATTCATCAAAATAAGCAAACAACACAATGAAAACAAGATCTGTCAAAAACAGAACAATCTGTAGTAATATGAACATTGACCATACTTTTGTAACTCTAAAAATTAGGAAAACATGGAAACTTTGTATATCAATTATGTGTAAAAAATTCAGAGCAAAAGCACATTTTTGTAAATTTACAAAATTCCAGAACTGGGTGAAAAAGTTTCTGTATTTTCATAGAATCAAGTCAATTATCATCCAAACCATCCTAAATGCTTTACTTGGCACACACACTAATTAAAAGATAAAAAGCACACCCATAATAGTAGTATAAAGGTGTGGTCACAAAAAACATAAAAATAAATAATAAAAATTAAGATAACTATTGGATTGCCTCCCAACTAGCGCTATTGTTTTACTCCCCTAGCTAGGCACAATGCATAGTTTCAAGTATTGTCATGTCTCTTCTTCTTCTCCAAAGATGTGTTTTCGTCAGGAGGTTTTCAAAGGTAACATGAAACACATCATCCATAGAAATTTTAGCATTAGCAAGTTGCCCATCTGTAAATCCTCCTTGATTACCGGCTACAATCCAAGAGTATTGTTGATTGACATTTTTGAAAACTTGTTGGATCATATTCAAAGGAGGAACCTCTTTTTTAATATTCTCATCAAGGATGTGATCATCGCGAAGCAAATAGCTAAATAATTAATCACTAATATATATGATCTCATCTATTACCGGTTTTCATGGTTCATACCATAAAAATCAAAGATCTCTCTAGCTTCTCGCACTATGTGATAAAATTCATTCATGAGGACAAGAGTGGCTATATTTTTAGCTCTATGATTTTTTATAACTGGCAACTCATAAAACAATATTTGCAAAGTAGGATGGGTGCGAAAAAATCTTCTCTCAAGTTTAAGAACAAGTGCGGAAATAGTTTCGGCATAAGTTTTGGTTCTCTTATGTATAGGAGCATCATCACAAGCCAATGTACCAATGAAGTTAAAGAATCCTTGGATAACACTTTTTACTATAACACTCCTGTTAGGGCATATTTTCCCCTAAGTAGTTTTGGTGATTGATGACAATGTGTGTGCGGACTAATTGTGTGCATTGAGCATTGCAGACTTTCAAGCATATGACACAAGATGGTTTGTGCCCCTCGGAGTTTCAAATGAAGACGGTTTTCTTTCCTACGTTTTTTTCTGGTGAACTTGAGTCGTAGGGAAAACCGTACTGTAAAGAGGGGGTCCATTTCGGAAAGATTCGGGTGGAATCAACATGTACACACTCATATTGCACCCATCAATAATTTCCGCTTCCTTGGAGTCCATCATTTGTGCCGAAGAAGTGGTGGAGAGCTGCAAGCGGTAGTACCACAGGCAACAGTAGTAGTACCGCTTATATGCGATAGTACCGCTGCTAGGTCCGCTCGTACTACCGCTTGTGGTTGGGGCCTTGATTTTTCATGTCGGGTTTTATGATAGTGCCTCAGGGTCTCTACCGTGCTACCTGTTTGCCCCTAGAAGACTGGCAGTTGTAGCAGTGGTAGTAGAGGTAGTAGTACCGCCTATATGCGGTAGTACCGCCCCTACCACCGCGGCTACCACCACCCGTTCCTCTATTCTCCTATGTTCCTCTAATCCCATGTGAATCTTGTAGGGAGTGGTAGTACCGCTCCTGGAGCGGTAGTACAGCTTGGTTGCCGGCTGAGAGGTGGATAACAGTTGGATTTGTTCCCCACTATAAAAGGGGGTCTTCTTCCTCAAGAAGAACTGACCTCTTCCTCCCCCAAACTTCAGCTTCAAAGCTCATTTTCGCCTGATCTCTCTCCCTAGCCAATCAAACTTGTTGATTTTCTAGGGATTGGTTGAGAAGGCCCCGATCTACACTTCCACCAAGAGAAATTTGATCCCCCCCACTAATCCCTTGCAGATCTTGTTACTCTTGGGTGTTTGAGCACCCTAGACGGTTGTGGTCACCTCGAAGCCACATTCCATTGTGGTGAATCTTTGTGGTGTTGTTGGGAGCCTCCAATTAAGTTGTGGATATTGCCCCAAGCTTGTTTGTAAAGGTTCGGTCGCCGCCTTCAAGGGCACCACTAGTGGAATCACGGCATCTTGCATTGCGTGAGGGCGTGATGAGAATACGGTGGACCTGGTGGCTTCTTGGGGAGCATTGTGCTTCCACACCGCTGCAACAAAGACGTACTTCCCCTCAAAGGGAAGGAACTTCGGCAACACATCCTCGTCTCCACCGGCTCCGACTACCGCAGGATGCTGCTAACGCGACACTACGATGAGAGACCCTTAGAGAAACTGTGTGCAATGCAATAATCGCAAACGGTGGTGTCAGAGAACCGTCTAAAATATGCAAAACGTTTGCGATGGCGGCTGCATCAAACACGATTCAAATTTTAGTTGCGTGTGCGATGCAGGGCATACGGTTCAGTTCAGTTAACCGTTTGCGATGAGGAGGAACAAAAGAAATGGGCAGCCAGATGAAGGCGTGTGCGATACACAGCATATTGTTCACTCAGATGAACTATTTGTGATTAGGCAACACAAAAGAAATAGTCAGCCAGATCAAGGTGTGTGTGCGATATACATCATGCGGTTCACTCGGATGAATTGTTTGCGTTGAGACAAGAGAACAGAAACGGTTCAATATAACAAGATGTGTGTGATACGCGACAAACAAGTCTGTAATCAGAAATGTGTGCGAGGACCGATAATAACATAGACGATTGCTTCTGATATGACGTATGTGATATGCTCTGTCTACACAACATGTATTGGCCATTGGGGGACGGGCGGTCATCCGGATATGCTGTAAGGATGCAAAGAGGCATCCTATATCAGCAAGGACTAGCTGTTCCACCAGTAGCTCATCTAAGAGAACTCTGAAGTTAAGTGTGCTCAGGCTGGAGTAGCCATCAGATGGGTGACTGGATGGGAAGTTGTGTTGATGTTCAATTAATTGATATGATGGGTCATATCGGTCAAATGACCGAAATGACCCATTCCGTCAGCTAATTTAACCTCGAGGTCCTTGTTTTTTATTTTTTAACATATGTTAAAGAAGGTCTACCGCATTACTTTTTTACAATGTGTATACGTGGCATACAGTTGACCATCCAACCCGTTTGTGATGGAATAAGCTGTGTGTGTTGTGGAAAAATGCTTGCTAGTGTACAACCTTTTGTGATTGATGAATTCATCATCGATGGGTTCCCTAGTGTGGTCCGTGTTCATCTCATCATCATCTACTTCTTGTGCTAGCTCGATGTTCCTTTATATTGTAAGTTACCATTAATTGATGGTGTTCTATGAACACGCCACCGTTTCCCGCCATTTCCTCACATGTTTCCCGCCACCCAGCGATATTGCACATAAACCTAGGCGTGGCGCGACGCACAGAGGCAACAAGCGCAGCCTGTAGCACATCCACCTTTTCCAAGCATGCCAACGCACCAAAGCGCCGTCTCTGCCATTTACCTCGTCGATGAGGAAAACCAGAAGGCGCCACGGTCCATCGAGGCTGCGGCACTCCTGGGCAACGCGATGAACGATGTCGTGATGTGCGTCATCGCCAGGGTTGAGCAGACCTTTGGCACATGGCGCTTCAGCGCCATGGATCAAGATAGGCATGTCAGCGCCGAGAGGCTGCAGCTCGCCGCACAACATGATTGATGGCGCGCCGCAGAGCAAGCTAGGCGCGTCCGCGCCAATAGGCTGTTGCTGGCCGCACGGCGAGAGCGTTGGAGCACCGCAAAGCGAGAGGTGCGGTGCGCCGCACAGCAAGATCGGATCCATCAGCGCTCGCCTGCTGTCGACAGGGCGTCGCAGCTGGGTACCTGTCCTGTCAGTACCCCCATTCTTCGCGAGGAGTGGGCACAGACCCTCTGCGTCGTACTTGCACCAGAGGCCGGCTGCGCAGTAATTGCACCAGATGCCCGCCGTGCCGTTCGCATGGGTCGCGTCGTTCGCCTTGTCCATAGCCCGCTCGATGCCAACGCACGGTAGGCTCGACCACCTCCTTGGCCTAGGTTTCCACCTGGGTGCAGTAGAGGAACATGGCCATCACATCCTCGTGTTGGGGAACGTAGTAATTTCAAAAAATTTCCTACGCACACACAAGATCATGGTGATGATATAGCAACGAGTGGGGAGAGTGTTCGTCCACGTACCCTCGTAGACCGTAAGCGGAAGCGTTAGCACAACGCGGTTGATGTAGTCGTACGTCTTCACGATCCGACCGATCCAAGCACCGAACGTACGGGGCCTCCGAGTTCAGCACACGTTCAGCTTGATGACGATCTCCAGCCCTCCGATCCAGCAAAGGATTCGGAGATGAGTTCCGTCAGCACGACGGCGTGGTGACGATGATGATGTTCTACCAGCGCAGGGCTTCGCCTAAACTCCGCGACGATATGACCGAGGTGGAATATGGTGGAAGGGGGCACCGCACACGGCTAAGGAACGATCCGTAGATCAACTTGTGTGTCTTTGGGGTGCCCCCAGCCCCCGTATATAAAGGAGCTAGGGGGAGGAGGCGGCCGGCCTAAAGGGCGCGCCAAGGGGGGGAGTCCTACTCCCACCGGGAGTAGGACTCTCTCTTTCCAAGTAGGAGTAGGAGAGGGGGGGGGGGAAAGAGGAGGAAGAGGGGAAGGAAAGGGGGGGCGCCGCCCCCCTTCCCTTGTCCTATTCGGACTAGGAGGGGGAGGGGCATGCGGCCCCCTCCTGGCTCCTTCCCTCTTCTCCCTCGTGGCCCATGTAGGCCCATTAACCCCCCGGGGGGTTCCGGTAACCTCCCGGTACTCCGGTAAAATGCCGATTTCACCCGGAACTATTCCGATGTCCAAACATAGGCTTCCAATATATCAATCTTTATGTATCAACCATTCCGAGACTCCTCGTCATGTCCGTGATCACATCCGGGACTCCGAACAAACTTCGGTACATCAAAACTTATAAACTCATAATAAAACTGTCATCGAAACGTTAAGCATGCGGACCCTACGGGTTCGAGAACTATGTAGACATGACCTAAAACCATTCTTGGTCAATAACCAATAGCGGGACCTGGATGCCCATATTGGTTCCTACATATTCTACGAAGATCTTTATCGGTCAAACCGCATAACAACATATGTTGTTCCCTTTGTCATCGGTATGTTACTTGCCCGAGATTTGATCGTTGGTATCCAATACCTAGTTCAATCTCGTTACCGGCAAGTCTCTTTACTCGTTCTGTAATACGTCATCTCATAACTAACTCATTAGTTATAATGCTTGCAAGGCTTAAGTGACGAGTATTACTGAGAGGGCCCAGAGATACCTCTCTGACAATCGGAGTGACAAAACCTAATCTCGAAATACGACAACTCAACATGTACCTTCGGAGACACCTGTAGTACTCCTTTATAATCACCCAGTTACGTTGTGACGTTTGGTAGTACCCAAAGTGTTCCTCCGGTAAACGGGAGTTGCATAATTCTCATAGTTACAGGAACATGTATAAGTCATGAAGAAAGCAATAGCAGAATACTAAACGATCATGTGCTAAGCTAACGGGATAGGTCATGTCAATCACATCATTCTCCTAATGATGTGATCCCATTAATCAAATGACAACACATGTCTATGGTTAGGAAACATAACCATCTTTGATTAATGAGCTAGTCAAGTAGAGGCATACTAGTGACTGTATGTTTGTCTATGTATTCACACATGTATCATGTTTCCGGTTAATACAATTCTAGCATGAATAATAAACATTTATCATGATATGAGGAAATAAATAATAACTTTATTATTGCCTCTAGGGCATATTTCCTTCAGTCTCCCACTTGCACTAGAGTCAATAATCTAGATTACATAGTAATGATTCTAACACCCATGGAGTCTTGGTGCTGATCATGTTTTTCTCGTGAGAGAGGCTTAGTCAATGGGTCTGCAACATTCAGATCCGTATGTATCTTGCAAATCTCTATGTCTCCCACTTGGACTTGGTCCCGAATGGAATTGAAGCGTCTCTTGATGTGCTTGGTCCTCTTGTGAAATCTGGATTCCTTTGCCAAGGCAATTGCACCAGTATTGTCACAGAAGATCTTCATTGGTCCCGATGCACTAGGTATGACACCTAGATCGGAAATGAACTCCTTCATCCAGACTCCTTCATTCGCTGCTTCAGAAGCAGCTATGTACTCCGCTTCACATGTAGATCCTGCCACGACGCTTTGTTTAGAACTGCACCAACTTACAGCTCCACCGTTTAATATAAACACGTATCCGGTTTGCGATTTAGAATTGTCCGGATCAGTGTCAAAGCTTGCATCGACGTAACCTTTTACGACTAGCTCTTTGTCACCTCCATATACGAGAAACATATCCTTAGTTATTTTCAGGTATTTCAGGATGTTCTTGACTGTTGTCCAGTGATCCACTCCTGGATTACTTTGGTACCTTCCTGCCAAGCTTATTGCTAAGCATACGTCAGGTCTGGTACACAGCATTGCATACATGATAGAGCCTATGGCTAAAGCATAGGGAACATCTTTCATTTTCTCTCTATCTTCTGCTGTGGTCGGGCATTGAGTTTGACTCAACTTCACACCTTGTAGCACAGGCAAGAATCCTTTCTTTGCCTGATCCATTTTGAACTTTTTCAAAATTTTGTCAAGGTAAGTGCTTTGTGAAAGTCCTATTAAGCATCTTGATCTATCTCTATAGATCTTGATGCCCAATATATAAGCAGCTTCACCGAGGTCTTTCATTGAAAAACTTTTATTCAAGTATCCCTTTATGCTATCCAGAAATTCTATATCATTTCCAATTAACAATATGTCATCTACATATAAAACTAGAAATGCTACAGAGCTCCCACTCACTTTCTTGTAAATACAGGCTTCTCTAAAAGTCTATATAAAACCATATGCTTTGATCACACTATCAAAGCGTTTATTCCAACTCCGAGATGCTTGCACCAGTCCATAAATGGAACGCTGGAGCTTGCACACTTTGTTAGCACCTTTTGGATCAACAAAACCTTCCGGCTGCATCATATACAACTCTTCTTCTAGAAATCCATTCAAGAATGCAGTCTTGACATCCATTTGCCAAATTTCATAATCATGAAATGCAGCAATGGCTAACATGATTTGGACAGACTTAAGCATCGCTACGGTGAGAAAGTCTCATCGTAGTCAACCCCTTGAACTTGTCGAAAACCTTTCGCAACAAGTCGAGCTTTATAGACAGTTACATTACCATCAGCGTTAGTCTTCTTCTTAAAAATCCATTTATTCTCAATAGCTTGCCGATCATCGGGCAAGTCAACCAAAGTCCATACTTTGTTTTCATACATGGATCCCATCTCAGATTTCATGGCCTCTAGCCATTTTGCGGAATCTGGGCTCATCATCGCTTCCTCATAGTTCGTAGGTTCATCATGGTCAAGTAACATGACTTCCAGAATAGGATTACCGTACCACTCTGGTGCGGATCTTACTCTGGTAGACCTACGAGGTTCTGTAGAAGCTTGATCTAAAGTTTCATGATCAATATCATTAGCTTCCTCACGGATTGGTGTAGTTGTCACAGGAACCGGTTCTTGTGATGAACTACTTTCCAATAAGGGAGTAGATACAGTTATCTCATCAAGTTCTACTTTCCTCCCACTCACTTCTTTCGAGAGAAACTCCTTCTCTAGAAAGGATCCGAATTTAGCAACGAAAATTTTGTCCTCAGATCTGTGATAGAAGGTGTACCCAATAGTCTCCTTTGGGTATCCTATGAAGACACATTTCTCCGATTTGGGTTCGAGCTTATCTAGTTGAAGTTTCTTCACATAAGCATCGCAACCCCAAACTTTAAGAAACGACAACTTTGGTTTCTTGCCAAACCACAGTTCATAAGGCGTTGTCTCAACGGATTTTGATGGTGCCCTATTTAACGTGAATGCGACCGTCTCTAAAGCATAACCCCAAAACGATAGCGGTAAATCAGTAAGAGACATCATAGATCGTACCATATCAAGTAAAGTACGATTACGACGTTCGGACACACCATTTCGTTGTGGTGTTCCAGGTGGCGTGAGTTGCGAGACTATCCCGCATTGTTTCAAGTGTAGACCAAACTCGTAACTCAAATATTCTCCTCCACGATCAGATCGTAGAAACTTTATTTTCTTGTTACGATGATTTTCCACTTCACTCTGAAATTCTTTGAACTTTTCAAATGTTTTAGACTTGTGTTTCATTAAGTAGATATACCCATATCTGCTTAAATCATCTGTGAAGGTGAGAAAATAACGATATCCGCCACGAGCCTCAACATTCATTGGACCACATACATCTGTATGTATGATTTCCAACAAATCTGTTGCTCTCTCCATAGTACCGGAGAATGGCGTTTTAGTCATCTTGCCCATAAGGCATGGTTCGCAAGTACCAAGTGACTCATAATCAAGTGATTCCAAAAGCCCATCAGTATGGAGTTTCTTCATGCGCTTTACACCGATATGACCTAAACGGTAGTGCCACAAATAAGTTGCACTATCATTATCAACTCTGCATCTTTTGGTTTCAACACTATGAATATGTGTATCACTACTATCGAGATTCAATAAAAATAGACCATTCTTCAAGGGTGCATGACCATAAAAGATATTACTCATATAAATAGAACAACCATTATTCTCTGATTTAAATGAATAACTGTCTCGCATTAAACAAGATCCAGATATAATGTTCATGCTCAACGCTGGCACCAAATAACAATTATTTAGGTCTAATACTAATCCCGATGGTAGATGTAGAGGTAGCGTGCCGACCGCGATCACATCGACTTTGGAACCATTTCCCACGCGCATCATCACCTCGTCCTTAGCTAATCTTCGCTTAATCCGTAGTCCCTGTTTCGAGTTGCAAATATTAGCAACAGAACCAGTATCAAATACCCAGGTGCTACTGCGAGCATTAATAAGGTACACATCAATAACATGTATATCACATATACCTTTGTTCACTTTGCCATCCTT
Organism: Triticum timopheevii; assembly: GCA_963921465.1. Classification (NCBI taxonomy): domain Eukaryota; kingdom Viridiplantae; phylum Streptophyta; class Magnoliopsida; order Poales; family Poaceae; genus Triticum; species Triticum timopheevii. The sequence continues at coordinate 119,279,994 of OY997270.1, forward strand.
CTTATCCGCCAAATACTTGGGGCAGTTCCGCTTCCAGTGTCCAGTCTGCTTGCAGTAGAAGCACTCAGTTTCAGGCTTAGGTCCAGACTTCGGTTTCTTCTCTTGAGCAGCAACTTGCTTGCCGTTCTTTTTGAAGTTCCCCTTCTTCTTCCCTTTGCCCTTCTTCTTGAAACTAGTGGTCTTGTTAACCATCAACACTTGATGCTCCTTCTTGATTTCTACCTCCGTGGTTTTCAGCATCGCGAAGAGCTCGGGAATAGTCTTGTTCATCCCTTGCATATTATAGTTCATCACGAAGCTCTTGTAGCTTGGTGGCAGTGATTGGAGAATTCTGTCAATGACACTATCATCAGGAAGATTAACTCCCAGTTGAATCAAGTGATTATTATACCCAGACATTTTGAGTATGTGTTCACTGACAGAACTATTCTCCTCCATTTTGCAGCTATAGAACTTATTGGAGACTTCATATCTCTCAATCCGGGCATTTGCTTGAAATATTAACTTCAACTCCTGGAACATCTCATATGCTCCATGACGTTCAAAACATCGTTGAAGGCCCGGTTCTAAGCCGTAAAGCATGGCACACTGAACTATAGAGTAGTCATCAGCTTTGCTCTGCCAGACGTTCTTAACGTCGTTAGTTGCATCAGCAGCAGGCCTGGCACCCAGCGTTGCTTCCAGGACGTAACTTTTCTGTGCAGCAATGAGGATAATCCTTAGGTTACGGACCCAGTCCGTCTAATTGCTACCATCATCTTTCAACTTTGCTTTCTCAAGGAACGCATTAAAATTCAACGGAACAACAGCACGAGCCATCTATCTACAAACAAACATAGACAAGCAAGATACTATCAGGTACTAAGTTCATGATAAATTTAAGTTCAATTAATCATATTACTTAAGAACTCCCACTTAGACAGACATCTCTCTAGTCATCTAAGTGATCACGTGATCCAAATCAACCAAACCATGTCCGATCATCACATGAGATGGAGTAGTTTCAATGGTGAACATCGCTATGTTGATCATATCTACTATATGATTCACGCTCGACCTTTCGGTCTCCGTGTTCTGAGGCCATATCTGTATATGATAGGCTTGTCAAGTATAACCTGAGTATTCCGCGTGTGCAACTGTTTTGCACCCGTTGTATTTGAACGTAGAGCCTATCACACCCGATCATCACGTGGTGTCTCAGCACGAAGAACTTTCGCAACGGTGCATACTCAGGGAGAACACTTTTTGATAATTAGTGAGAGATCATCTTAAAATGCTACCGTCAATCAAAGCAAGATAAGATGCATAAAGGATAAACAACACATGCAATCAATATAAGTGATATGATATGGCCATCATCATCTTGTGCTTGTGATCTCCATCTTCAAAGCACCGTCATGATCACCATCGTCACTGGCACGACACCTTGATCTCCATCGTAGCATCGTTGTCGTTACGCCATCTATTGCTTCTACGACTATCGCTACCGCTTAGTGATAAAGTAAAGCAATTACAGGGCGTTTGCATTTCATACAATAAAGCGACAACCATAGGGCTCCTGCCAGTTGCCGATAACTTCGATTACAAAACATGATCATCTCATACAATAAAATATAGCATCACGTCTTGACCATATCACATCACAACATGCCCTGCAAAAACAAGTTAGATGTCCTCCACTTTGTTGTTGCAAATTTTACGTGGCTGCTACGGGCTTAGCAAGAACCGTTCTTACCTACGCATCAAAAAACCACAACGATAGTTCGTCAAGTTGGTGTTGTTTTAACCTTCGCAAGGACCGGGCGTAGCCACACTCGATTCAGCTAAAGTGAGAGAGACAGACACTTGCCAGTCACCTTTAAGCACGAGTGCTCGTAACGGTGAAACCAGTCTCGCGTAAGCGTACGCGTAATGTCGGTCCGGGCCGCTTCATCTCACAATACCGCCGAACCAAAGTATGACATGCTGGTAAGCAGTATGACTTGTATCGCCCACAACTCACTTGTGTTCTACTCGTGCATATAACATCAACGCATACCTAGGCTCGGATGCCACTGTTGGGGAACGTAGTAATTTCAAAAAAATTCCTACGCACACACAAGATCATGGTGATGATATAGCAACGAGAGGGGAGAGTGTTCGTCCACGTACCCTCGTAGACCGTAAGAGGAAGCGTTAGCACAATGCGGTTGATGTAGTCGTATGTCTTCACGATCCGACCGATCCAAGCACCGAACGTACGGGGCCTCCGAGTTCAGCACACGTTCAGCTCGATGACGATCTCTGGCCCTCCGATCCAGCAAAGGATCCGGAGATGAGTTCCGTCAGCACGACGGCGTGGTGACGATGATGATGTTCTACCGGCGCAGGGCTTCGCCTAAACTCCGCGACGATATGACCGAGGTGGAATATGGTGGAAGGGGGCACCGCACACGGCTAAGGAACGATCTGTAGATCAACTTGTGTGTCTTTGGGGTGCCCCCCGCCCCCGTATATAAAGGAGCCAGGGGGAGGAGGCGGCCGGCCTAGAGGGCGCGCCAAGGGGGGGAGTCCTACTCCCACCGGGAGTAGGACTCTCTCTTTCCAAGTAGGAGTAGGAGAAGGGGGGAAAGAGGAGGAAGAGGGGAAGAAAAGGGGGGGGGGCGCCGCCCCCCTTCCCTTGTCCTATTCGGACTAGGAGGGGGAGGGGCGCGCGGCCCCCTCCTAGCTCCTTCCCTCTTCTCCCTCGTGGCCCATGTAGGCCCATTAACCCCCCGGGGGGTTCCGGTAACCTCCCGGTACTCCGGTAAAATGCCGATTTCACCCGGAACTATTCCGATGTCCAAACATAGGCTTCCAATATATCAATCTTTATGTCTCGACCATTCCGAGACTCCTCGTCATGTCCTTGATCACATCCGGGACTCAGAACAAACTTCGGTACATCAAAACTTATAAACTCATAATAAAACTGTCATCGAAACGTTAAGCGTGCGGACCCTACGGGTTCAAGAACTATGTAGACATGACCTAAAACCATTCTCGGTCAATAACCAATAGCGGGACCTGGATGCCCATATTGGTTCCTACATATTCTACGAAGATCTTTATCGGTCAAACCGCATAACAACATACGTTGTTCCCTTTGTCATCGGTATGTTACTTGCCCGAGATTTGATCGTCGGTATCCAATACCTAGTTCAATCTTGTTACCGGCAAGTCTCTTTACTCGTTCTTTAATACGTCATCTCATAACTAACTCATTAGTTATAATGCTTGCAAGGCTTAAGTGACGAGTATTACCGAGAGGGCCCAGAGATACCTCTCTGACAATCGGAGTGACAAAACCTAATCTCAAAATACGCCAACTCAACATGTACCTTCGGAGACACCTGTAGTACTCCTTTATAATCACCCAGTTACGTTGTGACGTTTGGTAGTACCCAAAGTGTTCCTCCGGTAAACGGGAGTTGCATAATTCTCATAGTTATAGGAACATGTATAAGTCATGAAGAAAGCAATAGCAGAATACTAAACGATCATGTGCTAAGCTAACGGGATAGGTCATGTCAATCACATCATTCTCCTAATGATGTGATCCCATTAATCAAATGACAACACATGTCTATGGTTAGGAAACATAACCATCTTTGATTAATGAGCTAGTCAAGTAGAGGCATACTAGTGACTGTATGTTTGTCTATGTATTCACACATGTATCATGTTTCCGGTTAATACAATTCTAGCATGAATAATAAACATTTAACATGATATGAGGAAATAAATAAAAACTTTATTATTGCCTCTAGGGCATATTTCCTTCACCTCGAGGTGGTGATCTCCGATGAAATAGCCAACTTGGAGCTCGAGATTGCACTCCAGATGTACCGCGAGCGTGTCGACCGCTTGGACGAACGCCTGCACGAGTTTAGGCAGAGCCAAGAGCTACCATAGGCAAGGGCTGCTGGTGTTGGTCTCATGGACGCGTTTTATTTTGTTGAGTCGTTTCGACGTGGATAGCTATGGATTCACGCAATCATACTATTGCTCTGTTTATTGCTCGGTTTTAATGTGTGTACTCTATTTTTCGTTCTTATATATTCTATTTCAATGTGTGTTTATACACTTTCTATTCTGTATATGTGGAGGATAACAGATAGATTCAAATTAGTATACAAAAATAAATAGAAAATGGAATACATAACATATATAATATTAATTGTTCATTAGTTCATCACAAAATATATACAATATCATCACATATACATGATGATACTTAACTACTAGGTACAATGCATAAAATTGAAAACGAACAATACTAAAATAATAATCCCTCCTGGGGCCAGTACTCCGGCAGCCCCTCAGCAGCATCTCCCTAGTGCGCAGCGTCTTCCCAGAGCGGAGGCAGGACTCCGCCTCCTCTGCCTCGCAGCACTTGACGTGCCGATCTGTCTCTTGCAGGCGGACACGCACGAACGATCTTGCCATTTTGTTGGGCGCCCACCGAAGCTCCTCGTCGGTGGCACGCTGGAGCTTATTGGCCCAACTCCACGCAGTGATGAGGCGCCTAGCGCCTCTGGCCTTCCTCACGAAGTACCCGTCTTCGTACACCTCCTACGCATGACGAGACGCCCACCCCCAAAGCTCCGCCGCCTCCTTTTTCCAGGCGGCATCATGGGCTTCACAGGCCGCATGGTACCTGGCATCCTCCTCCACCATCTCCTTCTTGAAAGCCACTTGCCTGGCTTTCTCAGCCGGCGGCAGCGACTTCCAAAGACAAAGATCGTACTGGCCCCAAAACCAATCCAAAGTTGGGGGGGGGGGGGTCCGGCGCAACCTCGTCTGGCAGCGCGTAAGTGTCCTCATCGCTGCTCTTCGAGTGAGCATCCTTAGGGGGTGGCGACTCCTCGTCGGCGTGTGGGCAGACCGACGGTGTCATGGCAGAGATATGAGAGAGGGAGAGAGAGAGAGAGAGAAAGGGCGAGCAAGGAGAGGATCTAGATGAGAATGCAGGCGGGACGATGTGAGCAAGGTAGTATTTATTGGCGGCCAGAATCTAGATCGACAGGAACAGTACACGCGCCGGTCGTCGGAATTTACGAGTACTGTAGTGTGAATTACACATGATTCCCGCAGCAAAATCCGGTTGTGAACATAATAGCCAACGGTTCCCATTGCAGAACCGTGTATGATTAATAAAGCTCGCCACTCACCTTCCAAACCTCGAGGCACGAAATAGAGTGCTAATCGTGTGGGGCCGGTTGTCTTGCCAGATTTTACATTTTATTTTTTGAACACCAGATATTTAGATCGTCTAATGATTTTTTAACTTGCACACAAGTACACAAATATGATTTTTCAAACCGTTATGGTTATCCGTTGCATGTAGATGTAGTTCAAATTTAAATTACGGTCATTAAATGGCTAGAAAATCACTTAAAAGTCTTCAAAAGGTCAAATGACCCCTGAAAATTTCCAAATTTTCACATGACACTTGTATTAGTGCACGTTACACGCAGAAAAAAATAGAAGGCCGTAAGAGGAAGCTATTTGCCGTTTATCATCAAACATGCATTGTTCCCTTCTCGGAACCACGAGCCTTCTATTGAGTTGATCCGGTTTGTGAGGGGTGTGTGTCCAAACTTTCTTCAAGCAAGCCAATTTTTGTACCACATCATCTTGGTAGCATGACATTACATCAAGCAAGGTTTCATGTTTTTCTGATTATTTTTTATTTTTTTTGGAATAAAAATGCCATGGCACTCCATGCATGTATATGTGTCCATGTTGTGAGACCAATATGTTTGAAAATTCCTTCTACTTTACTGCACATGGAATTAACTCGCACACAAGTACACAAATATGATTTTTCAAACCGTTATGGTTAGTCATTGCATGTACACCTAGTTCAAATTTGAATTACGATCATTAAATGGCTTGGAAATCACTTAAATGTCTTCAAAAGGTCAACTGACCCCTGAAATTTTCCAAATTTTCACATGACAGTTTGTATTAGTGCACATTACACGTAGAAATTTTTTGAAGGCCGTAAGAAGAAGCTATCTGCCGTTCGTCATCAAACATGTAGTGTTCCCTCTCGGAACCACGAGCCTTCTAGTGAGTTGCTCCGGTTTGTGAGGGGTGTGTGTCCAAACTTTCTTCAAGCAAGCCAATTTTGGTACCACATCATCTTGGTGGCATGACATTACATCAAGCAAGGTTTTATGTTTTTCTGATCTTTTTTTAAGTTTTGGAATAAAAATGCCATGGCACTCCATGCATGTACATGTGTCCATGCCGTGAGACCAATATGTTTGAAAATTCCTTCTAATTTACTGCACATGGAATTAACTCGCATACAAGTATGCAAATATGATTTTTCAAACCGTTATGGTTAGCCGTTGCATGTGCATCTAGTTCAAATTAGAATTACGGTCATTAAATGGCTAGGAAATCACTTAAATGTCTTCAAAAGCTGAAATGACCCCTGAAATTTTTCAAATTTTCACATGACAGTTTGTATCAGTGCACATTACACGTAGAAAAAATTTGAAGGCCATAAGAGGAAGCTATCTTCCGTTCGTCATCAAAAATGCATTGTTCCCTCTCGGAACCACGAGTCTTCTAGTGAGTTGCTCCGGTTTGTGAGGGGTGTGTGTCCAAACTTTTGTCAAACAAGCCAATTTTTGTACCACATCATCTTGGTGGCATGACATTACATCAAGCAAAGTTTCATGTTTTCCTAATCATTTTTTTGGAATTAAAATGCCATGGCACTCCATGCATGTGCATGTGTCCATGCCGTGAGACCAATATGTTTGAAAATTCCTTCTAATTTACTGCACATCGAATTAATTCGCACATAAGTACACAAACATGATTTTTCAAACTGTTATGGTTAGCCGTTGCATGTACATCTAGTTCAAATTTGATTTACGATCATTAAATGGCTAGAAAATCACTTAAATGTCTTAAAAGGGTCAAATGACCCCTGAAATTTTCTAAATTTTTACATGACAGTTAGTATCGGTGCACATTACACGTAGAAATTTTTTGAAGGCCGTAAGAGGAAGCAGTCTGTCGTTCGTTAGCAAACATGCATTATTCCCTCTCAGAACCACGAGCCTTCTAGTGAGTTGCTTCGGTTTGTGAGGGGTGTGTGTCCAAACTTTCATCGAACAGGACAATTTTTGTACCACATCATCTTGGTGGTATGACATTACCTCAAGCAAGGTTTCATATTTTTAATTTTTTTGGAATTTAAATGCCATGGCACTCGATGCTTAATTGTGTCATAGCCGTTAGACCAATATGTTTGAAAAATCCTTCCAATTTATCTCACGTGGAATTAAATCGCACACAAATACACAAAATATGACTTTTCAAACTGTTTTGGTTAGCTGTTGCATGTACATGTAGTTCAAATTTCAGTTACGGTCATTAAATGGCTAGAAAATCACTTAAATGTCTTAAAAGGTAAAATGAACCCTGAAATTTTCCAAAATTTGACATGACAGTTGTATTAGTACTACAAATTTTCTCGTACATTTAAAACACCATCCGTTGCCACTTTACTCCAAATTCGTCTTTCACAGCTAATAAAGAATATCTACAACATCACACACAGTTGTTTTGTAGGAATCGTTTGCGATGAAAAATTCTGGGTCTTTTTAAGTCTTCCTCCTTAAGCTTCACCGGCTCGTCTGCTCCAGTGACGGCACCCCCCGAATCCACAAATCCCGATCCCCTTTTCTGCACCCCCTTCTTGCAAAGATGACACCGTGGAAACATTTCGTGAAGGCCCGTACGATGGCCGCGTCCCCCCCAACCGAGCGCCACCGCCTGCGCTAAGAGCGCGGCCGCCTACGCCGGGAGTGCCGCCGCATCCGTATTGAGAGCGTCCACTTCCGCCGAGACGGCATCTGCGGCAGCCGAGACGGCTGCAGCTGCTGCTGCAATAGCGGCTGCAAACACCGAGAGCGCTCAAGCTGCCGTCCGTGCCATCGATGTTGCCCTGGCCCGGGTTGAGGCCATCCACACCAAGATATTCCGGGCCACCTCGAAATCCAGCATGCAACTCATGTCCGAAAGGCGGCGGTGGCCATGGAGCACCTGCTTCCTCATGAGGTCGTCGAGCGGGAGCTGGAGATGCAGGAGGCGGCGGAGATCGAGGAGCGTCGGGAGGAGGAGTTGCGTGTGGCCCAGGTCGAGGTAGAGAAGAGTCTGTCCATCGAGGAATCGGCAGTGGAGTACCAACATGAGCTCTAACGCAGCCACTACTACGAGTACTACAACCTTGTGGGCGGCGCCGAGGACGAGACGCGGTCAACTTCAGCAGGGGGGACGCGGAGTCCACCAACGGCGGCATGTCGCCAGGACAAGTCATCGATGTCTCATCTCACACCAGCGATGCATAGGCCGGCGCGACAATGGATTTGTTAAACTTATTCGTACTTAGGCTTTGTTTTTAATGCTGGTTTTTTATTAGAGCAATGTTTAGGTGGGCTGTCTCTGTTTTATTACTAAAATTGCTCGATTCAGTAAGTCTGGTATGTGTACTGTACGCTCTTTTGTGTGCCCAAATTAGCAAGCAATGTTAAATTATGCAATGACGTACGCGGGGAAATTTCCACCAAAATTTCAATTATCAAACTCATTCCATGCGTGTTAAGCATAAGAATCGTTTGCGATGCACACTATCGTTCAAAGTGAATGGTGTCCGGCGGCACCGCGCACAAAGTTTCCCTCCACATTTTGAAATTTTTGGCCTACCGCCGAAATATCTACCCTTCCCCCTCCCCATCCCCTTTTCTCCTCGACCACAAGTCACAATTCCCCTGTTTCCACATTCCTTCCTTCCTAACCTATAGCCGCTTCCTCGCTTGCTTCCTCGCTCTCGCCGTCTTGCAGCCTACCGCCGGGGTCGCCATGGTCTTCTTCAAAGACCTCTCCAGTGGTTCCTCCTCCTCCGACTCCTTCACCACCTGGATATGCCTCTCTTCTCTCTCTCGGGCTATGACCTTGAATGAAGGATTTTTACCCGGCGGTCGATTTGAGTCATTTCTTCCTCTTGTAGTTCCCTAGGACCATCAGTTGCAATGAATGGAGCGGGGTGGCTGAAGATCTGTCTGCTTGTTGTCACCATCAATCTCCATGCGTGAAGCTAGTTGCGTTTGAATCTGTGGATAGTGGGAGGAAGTTTCTGGGATGTGCAGAGAAGGTTAGACCCTCTTTCGTTGTTACAAATCATTTGTTAGATGTGATTCAGACACTGTCACGGTCCCAACCCATTCATACCACACCTTCAACCAAACGTATCCGAAGACAGTGTCACAGTTTGTACCTAGTATCTAAAAATGTTGCCATCTCATCAGCAGTGCCATTAGAAAATTATTTGGCACCGCTTCAACAGTTTGTGGAGCCAACTTTTCCACACATCCTAGCAGCCAAGCAATAAAATACCAAATCTTTATGGCATGAAGGAACTGGGCGCCGGAGCAACTAGGTGCTCCGGAGTTCGGGGCCCTGTTTTTTTCCGCTACATCGGCTCGCCAGTGCAGGGCACCGGTACGAGATGTAGCAACAGTTGTCTTTACACCGGTTTTGGCATACATAGTGGATGCCTTAGTGCTATTAGTTCTATGTTACTAAATTTGTGCATGTACACACCTGTTAGTATCAATTGGCTGTCATCCAAACACTGTCTCTACGTTGTTGCAGTTATATTTACCTTCCTATTAAAATGTTCAATTTGTTATTTATAGTACATGAGCAAGAACTTGTAGCATTGTTGTAGTTAATTATAGCTTCTGATGTTTCAGAATTTGGTTGTTGTGTCAGTAGCAATTAATTCATTTGCACATTGATCTTTTTGAGAAGATATGTCACAATAAACCTGTTTCTTCAGTTTTTCAAAATAAGTGTTGGTGTTTTTCTATGTTGCTATAAACCCATTTTCCCTACAATTGTTACTGATCTAGTTTTAAATATTATAGGATGAACGGAAGTGTTATTGTCAGTATCAAAACCGGCAGATCTCGGGTAGGGGGTCCCAAACTGTGCGTCTAAGGATTGAAGGTAACAAGAGGCAGGGGACACGATGTTTACCAAGGTTCGGGCCCTCTTAATGGAGGTAATACCCTACTTCCTGCTTGATTTACTTTGACGAGTATAGGAGTTACAAGAGTTGATCTACCTCGAGATCATAATGGCTAAACCCTAGATGTCTAGTCTGTATGATTGTGATTGCCCCTACGGACTAAACCCTCCGGTTTATATAGACATTGGAGGGGACTAGGGTTGTACAAAGTCTGTTTACAGATGAAGGAAACTACACATCCGGACGCCGAGCTTGCCATCCACGCAAAGGAGAGTCCCGTCCGGACACAGGAGAAGGCCTTCTATCTCATATCTTCACGGCCCATCAGTCCGGCTCATGTCACATAGGCCGGCTCCCCGAGGACCCCATAGTCTAGGACTCCCTCAGTAGCCCCTGAACCGGGCTGCAATGATGATGTATCCGACATGTAGATTGTCTTCGACATTGCAAGGCAGGTTCCTTCTTAGAATACTCCAAAGCAGTCCTCTACACAGGGGCGGAGCTAGACTTATTCAAGGGTATGCAATCCATACCCAACAATTTTGGCAAAAAGTAATCAGTATATATGTCCATACATACATGTATATGCATGATAGCGGTCTTTTCATGTGTAGAACTCGGGAAAAAACGAAATGCATAGACATCCCCTGCCCTCCCGCTTCATTCTTTACCCATCTGGGCCTAAGTATTAGCTTGGGCTGCTATCGGATGAATACACTTTTAAACTTGCAACAGACCTTGAACTGCCTATATACCAGCCCCGCCTCTTGCACCCTCCTACTATATCCCAATATCTTGCGCGCCTTGTCGTCAGCAAGCATGTCACACTCCAAGTCTACAACGCACTAACGTAATTCAACTTTTCATCTGGATTTCTTATTTTTGGGAACATAGAATGATTTTAATGTATTGATTGATTTTCTTTCAGAATAATTTTATTAGCTAATTCACTATAGTTTGTTGCATTTAGTCGAATTTAATCACTAATTTGCATTTGTTCAGTTAACACTTGAGAGAGGAGATAAATTGACTTGCTAGTTGGCAATGATATTGGAATTGTAGACTATAGTGTTAAATTATATTTTTTTCCTTATTTTCAAAATTTGACTAAACTATTTGAGATTGTTTCTAGAAAGACAAATTTTAGTCCATCATGGTCATCGTGAACTTTCATGACATATATTATTAAGCTGGTCATAGTGGGGAGTAACTTAGATTAGTAACATGCATATGTTACTAGTCTATGTTACTATCTCTATAGTGGGTAGTAACATGTGTGTAGTGTCATGAACCACTTTATTTACCACATCACATTTTTTGCTCATGTGGCATGCATGTTACTATCTATGTTACTTCCACTATAACTAGCCTTTTATCTGATACAAAAAAATTATAGCTTCGCATACCCATGTAAAAAATCATGGCTTCGCCACTGCCTCTGCACATGATAGTTGTATCCGGCTCTGTTTAATAATTACGACCTTAAGCTATAAGGGCAAAAATACTTGAAACAAAGTAAGTCATGTCCATAGGTGATTTTTCCGGTGAGGCGTTATGTCCTAGCCTTGTTAGTATTCTTAACCGTTTTACAGCCCCCGCTTCGTGTTTCGAGGCACGGTCATAGGCACGTCTTGTCAAAGCAGGGATCGTGTCCCCTTATCAAGGGATTCTCATTAATAAGGGTTTGGGTAATCCAACCATGTCGTTCACACGTACCCTTGGGAATAGGCGAGATTTAAGGTTTAAGAGAGGACGCTTGATATCCACTGCCTTTATAAGAAGATAAGGATCCGTCTTTTTACCCCACGCCTTCTTCCTCCTCAGCCCATCCGCCATTCGAGCTCCAGCGCCCAAGTTCCAATCTTCTCCATTGCCACCAAACATCCCAGATGATGCAGAGCATCCTACGGTCATCCCCATGGATACTACTTCGACTACTCAAGCTCCAAGTGGACCCATGACAAGAGCTAGAGCACGTGCCATCCAATCCGAGGTTAACTCTCTCCTTGTCAAACTTCCCTTAGACCCACTTGAGACATGGCTACTACCTCAAACGGAAATGCTTTGCGTGCTTAGGTACCAAGGAACCAACCTAGAAGAAGCTACAACTCAAGATGGACATCAAGAGCGAGAGGAGGAGCTGCAGAGTCCAGAACGTGCGGTACTATCGCTCAAGCCAAGCGGTACTACCGCTGAGCTGAGCCAAGCGGCACTACCGCTCGACATCCGTCCTACTTCCGCCGAACCCGACAAACTCCAGGAATCGAACGGCGCCAGAGCGGTACTACCGCCCCTCCAAGCGGTACTACTGCTGAAGCACCTCAAGCGGTACTACCGCCCATAGGACCAGTACTAGCGCCCTGCCTGCGTGCAGCGTTCCGGACCGAGGCCCATGTACTCGTTTCGCCCCCAACTTACCCCTTCGAGAACCTAGACTATAAATAGACCCTCCCCTCATCCTTTCTAGGGTTAGCATTGGATTAGCTCATATTTGTGTGAGAGCCTTGCTCATCCACTTGGATACTTCTCCTCGGAGTTCACGACCTCTTCGGAGAAGATCCCCCAAGCGGATTCAAGACCCCTTTCTAGGGAAGATCATCAAGACCTCCGTACGGAGAAGAACGGTTCCTTTGTATCCTCTACCTTTGTTGACTTTGGATCTCGTGTATCTCTTTGTGTTCGGTGATCTAGCACTTGTGTGATCGATTCCTTGTTGGTTTAGTGATTATCTCTCATTTTCCCCGTGTTTTCCCTTTGTGCTTCCGCGTGTTCTTCGTGATTCCCCGTAGGATCCACTCCAAACGTGAAAGATTGGCCCCTAGGGTTCCGCCCTACATCATCTTGGTATCATGAGCTACGTTGATCACGTTTTTGGAGCCCCTACCCCGTGTTTTCTAGCTTGATTTTGTTGTTTTCGTCCTAAATCCGAAAATCCACACCAAAAATAGCCCCCAATTTTTTTTGTGATTTGTTGGTTTGATGATGTTTTGTTGATTTTGATCCGTGGATTTGCTTGGTTTCGAGTCGATCTAGCATCTCCCCAAGTTTCACCTCTTTCCATCCACAAAATCCATCGAATTTTGACCCCAAAATCATCCATTTCCGCCCCAAAATCGCGCAACGATTTGAGCAGTCGAGAAAATCCCGACACGGGCGGTACTACCGCCCTCCAAGCGGTACTACCGCTGAGAACCACAAGCGGTACTACCGCCCCGCGAACGGTACTACCGCCAGGCCCTGTTTCAGCCGAAACAGTTGAAAAATCCCGACACGAGCGGTACTACCGCCCTCCCAAGCGGTACTACCGCCCATGCCAGTTTCAGCATTCCGATTTTCACCATTTTCATCATAACTTCCACATCCGGAGTCCGATTTTCACGTTCTTTAGCTCCTTGAGAAGCTATTGACATTCCCCATCCACCTAGATAGGCTACAACATCATTGGACACCATCTAATTTTCCAAACATTGGCATCTTTGCCTAGGTCTTTTACCACATCATCCGCTATACCACATCTGCTTTCCGCTACCACCATTGTTGCTTTTGGTCTTTGAGAATTTGAGTTGTGGTTCCCGTGTCCTATTGTGTTTCGGCTATATAGGTACGGTTCAACGTCAACATCACCACCGCTCATCTTCACCAAGGACTCATCATCACCAAGGACGGTAACCTCGACGACATCTTTGTCATCTCTCACAATTGCATTGATAACCATCATAGCCCATCTTTTGCGTTGCTTACCCATCGAGACTAGCCATTGAGTATTGTCGGCAACGTGACTTGTGCACATTAGTGATCATACTCCATAGCATACATACCATACCATAGTGGTGCATATCTTGAGATCCACTTGTGTGTCACAAAGTTGTCATCGCATACACAATTGCTATCTTGGTTCGTGAAGTTTTGCATGAGAAAAGAGCTCAAAAGTGAAAGAGCCACCAAAGCTTTTAAGCAAACAAGAAAGATAAGCAAAGAGCTTATAAGCAAGAACCATAGCGTCATACTACATTAAGATTGTCATATAAGATCATCTTGGATCATAGCACCGAAATACCATACATATAGAATATTTGGGATAGAGATCGTTGCATTTTTGCATAGTAGGTCGTGCACAAGCTCTGTATCTGCCTATTGTGCAATCGTGCTAGCGTCTCTCTAGTATTGTGCAACAAGAGCATTTTCATGGATTCCACATTTTGGCTCACTTTTGGTTTGCACAATCCCACTTATCTATTTGCGTGTGTGTTTCCGTGTACCACTACTTGCTTGGTCTACTTGTTGCATTTGCGAATTTGCGAATCTTTTTCAACATCTTTGAGTCAAACTAACGATTGCAATAAATTTTGTGCCATCATCCTAACCAAGCTCCACCATAAGCTTTTACTTGTGTAGGTGTGAGAACCGACAAGGATTGGTACCAATAGTGCTATTTCATTGTCCGCATTTGAGTGAACTTGATTCATCATCAACATCGGTCAAAGGTACATTGGTATAAGTTCTTCTCCTTCTACCACTCACATTTTGCTTGAAATGATGGATAGGCCAAGTACTTCTACCAACCCACTCTTCATCGAGCAAGACGACGACATGTCATCATACGTCACCAAGAGCCACCTCTTTGGTGCACAACGAGCATTGCATCAAGAGCAACAAGCAATGAACGACCGCATCGACAACCTCGCTACCGACTTGCGACTCTCCGAGAAACGTACAAGAGACTACTTCGACAACAAGCTCGACGCGCACAAGCAAGAGAACGATGCAAGAATGGACGAGATCTGCGCCTTGTTGGTGAACCGGCCTCCTTCTACATCGTCATACTCAAGACGGAGCCACTCAAGTCGACACTCCGAAGACTCCTTCTCTGGCTCAAGTACACAGTCATCAAACACTCTTCGACGGGCCGCGCATCAAGACCGCCATGCATCTCGCAACCCGCTACACGTCAAGCATTCACAAGAGCAAGTCGATGAGCAAGTCCCTCGTCCTCAATCAAACCAAGTAGCGTTTGCTCAAGCTCAAGAACGACAACGTCTTCGTCGCCAAGAAGAAGAAGAACGAGCGTGTCTACACCAAGAGCAACAAGACGCCGAGGCTCAACGTATTGAACAACAACAACGAGAAGCACAAGCTCTTGAGGCGGAACGTGCCCTTCAAGCATCAAGTCGAGCTATCGCCAACCGCAATCGCGAACGGCGCAATCAAGAGGAAGCCCTTCGAGAAGAAATCCAAGAGAGGAACTACCATCCGCGTGTCCAACGTCAAGCTACACAAGCTCCCTCACAAGCTCGTCAAGCTCCACCTCAACCTCAAGGTCAACAAGAGCAAGTTGATCATGGACTTCCTCCACACCAAGAGCAACATGAGGATGATTACCCTCCACGTCAAGGGCATCATCATCACCATCGCCAACAACACAATGAAGAGAAACGCTATGGCAAGCTCAAATTCACAATGCCCAAGTTCAATGGAAGCAATGATCCCGAAGAGTACCTCTCATGGGCATTGAAGGTCGACAAAATCTTTCATTTGCACAACTATGAGGAAGAGAAGAAGATCGCTATGGCATCACTTGAGTTCCAAGACTATGTGCTCATATGGTGGGAACAAGTCCTTGAGCGCCGACAAGCAAGAGATGAACCTCCAATCACCACTTGGGCTCAAATGAAGGATGTCATGCAAGCACGTTTTGTGCCAACCTACTACAACCGAGATGTCTTCAAGAAGCTACAACTCCTCAAGCAAGGAACAAAGAGTGTTGAAGAATACTACAAGGAAATGGAGATTGCCATGATTCGAGCCAATGTCACGGAGGATGATGAGCAAACAATGGCACGATTCTTGAATGGACTCAATCATCCCATCAAGAAGATCGCTGACTTCCAACCCTACGCCAACCTCATTGAGCTTGTGCATCAAGCTACAAAGGCGGAACGTCAAGTGCAAGATGACTTCAAGTACGCCAAGTACTCCTCCAAGACCTACGGCTTCTCCAATAACCAAGCTTCAACAACTACTCCAACTTCGACATCAACCAAGCCTTCTCCAAGCAACGACGACAAGTCAAGTTACAAGAAAACTTCGACAAGTTCAAGTCGTCTTCCTCCTACTACAAGCAACTTCAAGCCGCGTGCTTCGTCATCTACTCCAACCGATGAGACCGTCAAGACAAGCTCCTTCAAGTGTTTCACTTGCGGCGGCCAAGGCCACAAGTCCTATGAAAGCACAAACAAGCGCACCATGATCCTCAACGACGATGGCACCTACGACTCAATGAGTGAAGATGAAATGGAAGCTCTTGAGCAAGTGGCCATGCACCGGCGAGTGAATGAGGATGAAGATGATAGAGTCTTTTGTGATGAGGATTCGAGCCCCGCTCTCATTGTCTCCAAGGTCTTGACTCTTCAACATCAACAAGAAGAAGACTAACGATGCCACATCTTCCACACCAAGGCCGGCATCAATGGAAGGTCCGTCAAGGTCATCATCGATGGAGGTAGTTGCCACAACTTGGCAAGTGAAGAACTATGCTCCAAGATCCAATTGGTCAAGAGGAAGCACTCGCACCCCTACAAAGTTCAATGGCTAAGTGACTCCGGCACTATAGGAGTTGAGCATACGGTCCAAGTATCCTTCAAAATTGGTGCATATGAGGACACTTTGGAGTGTGATGTGGTCCCAATGACCGTTTGCCACCTCCTTCTTGGTCGACCATGGCAATTCGACCGTGGTGTCTTCCACAACGGGCGTACCAACCACTATAGCTTCAAGATGAAAGGAAAGGAATATGTGCTACGACCTATGTCTCCTAGTCAATTGATAGCCGACAAGCAAGCCAACCACCATAGAGAGAAGAGTCAAAAAGACATCCACCAAAAAGTGAGTGAGAGCCACAAGCCAAACTTGAGCGCCTCTTCGCCTAGAGAGAAAAACCTCATACTATTTGCCACAAAAAGTGAGATGAGCGAAGTGTGTGAGAACCCATCGAGTGTGATGCACTTCGTCCTTGTGTGCAAGGATGGAGAACCAAAAACTAACACCATTCACGAGCTACCTTTGGTGTTTCAATCTCTTTTGCAGGAATTTCAAGATGTTTTCCCCGACGAGCTACCTCCGGGTCTACCTCCTCTACGAGGCATTGAGCATCGAACCGACCTCATCCCCGGAGCGCCACTTCCGAACAAAGCTCCATACCGTGTCAATCCCGAAGAAACCAAGGAGATTCAACGGCAAGTACAACAACTAATCGACAACGGTCATGTATGTGAAAGCTTAAGCCCTTGTGCCGTTCCCGTTATACTTGTGCCTAAGCCCGATGGAAGTTTCCCCTTGTGTTCCGATTGTAGACCTATAAATGCTATTACCATTCGCTATAGGCATCCCATTCCTCACTTAGAAGATATGCTTGATGAACTTAGTGGAGCCAACTTTTTCTCAAAAATTGATCTTAAAAGTGGCTATTACCAAATACGCATTCAAGAGGGTGATGAATGGAAAACTGCTTTCAAAACCAAATTTGGCCTATATGAGTGGTTAGTTATGCCTATGGGTTTACCAGAGGCTCCTGGTACTTTCTTACGTCTCATGCATTATGTGCTTCGCCCTTATATTGGAGTCTTTGTTGTGGTTTACTTCGATGATATTCTTGTGTTTAGCAAAACCATGAAAGAACATCTTAATCATGTTAGGGCTGTTTTGCAAACCCTTCACAAAGAAAGCCTTTATGCAAACATGAAAAAGTGCACATTTGGTGTTGACAAAGTGGTTTTCTTAGGTTTCGTTGTCTCTTCCAAGGGTGTCCATGTTGATGAAACTAAAATTGAAGCAATTAAAACTTGGCCCCAACCCACCAATTTGCAACAAGTGCGTAGTTTTCTTGGTCTTGCGGGTTTTTATCGTTGCTTTGTGAAAGATTTTAGCACAATTGCCGCTCCTTTGCATGCCTTGAGTAAGAACAATGCTCCTTTTGTTTGGGGATCTTTGCAATCCACCACTTTTGATGAGCTCAAGTCTTTGCTTACTCATGCTCCGATTCTTGCTTTGCCCAATTTCGACAAAACTTTTGAGGTTCATTGTGATGCAAGCGGTACCGGAATTGGCGGAGTTTTGATGCAAGAAAAACGAGCCATTGCATATTTTAGTGAAAACTTTCCGGTGCTCAACTTAACTATCCAACATATGACAAAGAATTGTATGCTTTAGTGAGTTTACTACATGTTTGGGAACATTATCTTAGACCTCATGAGTTTGTCATCCATACCGATCATGAAACGCTTAAGTACTTAAAAGGTCAAACTAAGTTGAACAAGCGTCATGCCAAATGGAGTGAATTTATTGAATCTTTCCCCTATGTGATCAAGTACATTAAGGGTAAGGAAAATGTAGTTGCCGATGCACTATCACGCATATGCACGCTTGTCTCTAAACTTGAGTTGAATGTTATTGGCTTTGAGCACATAAAAGACTTGTATGCTAATGATCCATCTTTTGCAACTCATTATGCTAAATGTTTGATGCATACATCTTGGGAACAATATTACATCAAGGATGGTTATCTTATGAGAGCTAACAAACTAAGCATTCCCTAGTCGTCTCTTCGTTTGCTCCTTTTGCAAGAGGCTCATGGAGGTGGACTCATGGGACACTTAGGACACGACAAGACTTTCGCCACGCTCTCCAAGAACTACTTTTGGCCCAAGATGTTCCGCGACGTCTCACGCTTCACCACCCGATGCTCTACATCTCGCAAAGCTAAGTCTAAAGCTCAATCCCATGGTCTTTACATGCCTCTTCCTATTCCTTATCAACCTTGGGAAAACATTAGCATGGATTTTGTACTTGGTTTTCCTAGAACTCAAAATGGATAGGATTCCGTGTTTGTTGTTGTGGACCGACTTTCTAAGATGGCACATTTTCATTCCTTGCAACAAGATAGACGATGCTTCACACGTTGCAAATCTCTTTTGTAGGGAAATCTTGCGCCTCCATGGAGTACCAAAGACAATCGTCTCCGATCGTGACATCAAGTTCTTGAGTTACTTTTGGAAGACTCTATGCGCCAAGCTCGGAATCAAGCTCTTTTTCTCATCCACATACCATCCTCAAACCGACGGCCAAACGGAGGTGACGAACCGGACACTATCCACTCTACTTTGCGTGTTGATCAAGAACATCAAGGAGTGGGAGGCGTGTCTACCCATCACCGAGTACGCCTACAACCGTGCAAGACATTCGACTACCGGCAAGTCCCCCTTCGAGATCGTCTACGGCTTCAACCCCTTATCACCATTGGACATTCTACCTCTTCCTCTACAAGAGCGCACCAACATGGATGCGAGTGCATGGGCAAGCTACATCAAGAAGATGCATGAGGATACAAGGCACACCATCGAGCGCCAAGTACAACGACTAGCGTCCAAGCTCAACGTCAACAAGCAACCCAAGACATTCAACATTGGAGACCTAGTGTGGCTACACCTTTGCAAGGACCGCTTCCCCAACGAACGCAAGTCCAAGCTTCTACCTCAAGCCGACGGACCCTTCAAGGTGCTAGCACGCTACAACAACAACGCTTACAAGATCGACCTCCCACGCGACAAGTACAACGTGAGCGATATCTTCAACGTCTCCGATCTCTCCCCGTACCATGGTGATGAGGATTTCGATCCGAGGTCGGATCTTTCCCAAGGGAGGGGAGATGATGCGGAGCATCCTACCGTAATCCCCATGGATACTACTTCGACTACTCAAGCTCCAAGTGGACCCATGACAAGAGCTAGAGCACGTGCCATCCAATCCGAGGTTAACTCTCTCCTTGTCGAACTTCCCTTAGACCTACTTGAGACATGGCTACTACCTCAAACGGAAATGCTTTGCGTGCTTAGGTACCAAGGAACCAACCTTGAAGAAGCTACAGCTCAAAATGGACATCAAGAGCGAGAGGAGGAGCTGCAGAGTCCAGAACGGGCGGTACTACCGCTCAAGCCAAGCGGTACTACCGCTGAGCCGAGCCAAGCGGCACTACCGCTCGACATCCGTCCTACTTCCACCGAACCCGACAAACTCCAGGAATCGAATGGCGCCAGAGCGGTACTACCGCCCCTCCAAGCGGTACTACCACTGAAGCACCTCAAGCGGTACTACCGCCCATAGGACCGGTACTATCGCCCTGCCTGCGTGCAGCGTTCCGGGCCGAGGCCCATGTACTCGTTTCGCCCCCAACTTACCCCTTCGAGAACCTAGACTATAAATAGACCCTCCCCTCATCCTTTCTAGGGTTAGCATTGGATTAGCTCATATTTGTGTGAGAGCCTTGCTCATCCACTTGGATACTTCTCCTCGGAGTTCACGACCCCTTCGGAGAAGATCCCCCAAGCGGATTCAAGACCCCTTTCTAGGGAAGATCATCAAGACCTCCGTACGGAGAAGAATGGTTCCTTTGTATCCTCTACCTTTGTTGACTTTGGATCTCGTGTATCTCTTTGTGTTCGGTGATCTAGCACTTGTGTGATCGATTCCTTGTTGGTTTAGTGATTCTCTCTCGTTTTCCCCGTGTTTTCCCTTTGTGCTTCCGCGTGTTCTTCGTGATTCCCCGTAGGATCCACTCCAAACGTGAAAGATCGGCCCCTAGGGTTCCGCCCTACATCACCAGCCATGTTCAGATCTGGAGCGCAGGGCAAGTGGATGGCTTCCTCTGTTACAGAGGAGAACATCAAGGAGCTCCAGGAAGCAGGGTACTTGGCCACGGACATAGTTCACCGGCTCCCTGCCAAGAAGCAGATCATTCCCACTCCGGAGCCTAATGAGAGGATAGTGTTCATTCCCCATTTCCTTCGTGGACTAGGGTTTTCCCCCATCCTTTCGCCTGCCGTCTCATGTTTTACTATGGGCTAGATTTCCATGATCTAGCCCCAAATTCGTTTCTCAACATTTCGGCGTTTATCATTGTGTGAGAGGCATTCCTCCGCATCCCTCCCCACTTCGTCCTATGGATCAAGGTCTTCAATGTGAAGTCGAAGGTGGTTGAAGGTCAACACGCGGAGTGCGGCGGCGCCATGGTGAGCAAACTTCCCAACGTCACCTGGCCAAAGGGGACCTTTGTGGAGACTGTCAAGGGATGGCAGCAGGGGTGGTTCTATATCACGGAACCCTGCGATACCACATGAGCCGCCGCTCCTGAGTTCAGATCCGGGCCTCCAATGTGGCTTACCTCATGGATCAAAAAGGGCATGGATTGGGCGTCGCCCGACAAGGTGACGACACTACAGAGTCACATCAAGTGTATGATAAACAAGAAACACCAGTCTTGCCAGTGTGATCCAGGTGATGCTCTTTCGCCGGATTCTCCCCTGCCAACAATGGACTCAGTATATGTGGGAATTTGACCTAGCCGGTCCTTGGACCCTGCAGTGGTTCTTTGGCACGACGCACGAAGACATATGGAAGCTGCTTTTCAAGGCTCAGAAGTCATGGGCGGAAATGACCAAAGACCGCGGCCTTGACTATGCTCATCTGGCCACTCCCATAAGTTTTATGATAACTTTAATTTGCAAATCCAAGGAGTATAATTAACTTTCCATTATTTCCACAGGGCTGGACAAAGAAGGCGGAGTGGATCCAATGTCCGGCTCCGCTGCCCAAAGACCCAGCCATCCATTTGTTGACGAAGATGCTGGTTCCGACGCCGTATCAGGCGCCGGAGAAGAAGGCCAAGAAGAAGAGCAAGGATACCAGAAGTGGCCTCCACCGCAAAGGTGCTTCGGACATTGTGTCCGAAGACACCAAGACTCTCTCCTCTCGTGATGAAGATGAAGAGGAGGAAGAGAGCAATTCTCCCCTCAAGGGAGGAAAGAAGAAAAGGACGGCTTCCATGGACCTGGAGGCGGAGGCGTCCAAGAAGGGAAAACTCTCCCATTCAGATGATTCCGAATTAGATGCCGACGCCACCCTAGAGTGGCACCCCAGGCCGAAGCCCCTGGCCGGATCATAAGTATCCGAAGACACCGTACACATATCCAAATTTTATGCCTTGTGATTTTAACATATTGAATTGCGCGTTGCAGTCCGGCTCGCGATCTCCCCTGACGATCATCGTCATCTGGGAACTCGCTAGGGCCGAACGCGATGGAGAGCGAGTCGCCTTCGCAGGTCTCTCCACCCACCGCTACGGACAACACTGAAGTGTTGTCCCGAAGAACCTCTCCAGGTCATGGGGAGGTGCGGGAGGCTGTGAAGGTGGCAACAGGAGGCAATACCTCCGTTGCCGAAGAGAGGGGGAAATTGACCCCCATGGAGACCAGCGACTGGGGGCCAAGCTCAATTCGGCCCCCAACCAAATATTATTCCGGAGATCCATATGGCTCCGGAATCGGGCAAGCAGCCTCCTTCGAAAGAAGGGGGCGCACCCTCTCCACCAGCATCCTCTGTCAATCCGGAGGCACCGGACACTCTGGTGGAAGCGCTTCAGAGTGCTTCCATTGTGGAGGAACACCGTACCCTCATGGGTAAGGTGGTTGAAAAGGTTCGGTCCGCTAAAAACAGATTGAACCAAGCCTATACCAGCCTTTTAATAGGCTTTGAGGTATGTGACGTAATATATTTTTGGTTGTTTGCAAAAGGAATGCCTGTGTATAGATAGTAGCCCCTGAGACTCTGTTCAGCGTTTGTGAAGAAAGGCCGAACAAAGGATCGAATAATGCTTGGCAGGAGCTAACATATATGTTTCTTTTGATGAACAAGCTTCGATGCAAGCGGCAACCTTGCATGCCACTGAAGTGTCCGAACTAAAGCGGAAGTTGGAGGAAAATCAAGGCATGCGATACCAAAGCATATCTGAAATGATATGAGTTCCAATTTGTTATCTAACTGAGCTTTATGATTATGCTCATAGTTGACACATTTGAGGTCGAGGCCCTCAAGAGCGCGCTGGCCGAGGCCAAGAAGGAGGCGGACGAGGAACGAACCGCCCGCCGAAAACATGAAGCGAGGTTGTGATGACCCACAAGTATAGGGGATCTATCATAGTCCTTTTAATAAGTAAGAGTGTCGAACCCAACGAGGAGCAGAAGGAAATGATAAGCAGTTTTCAGCAAGGTATTCTCTGCAAGTACTGAAATAAGTGGTAACAGATAGTTTTGTGATAAGATAAATGGTAACGAGAAACAAGTAACAAAAGTAAATAAAGTGCAGCAAGGTGGCCCAATCCTTTTTGTAGCAAAGGGCAAGCCTGGACAAACTCTTATAATAGGAAAAGTGCTCCCGTGGACACATGGGAATATCGTCAAGCTAGTTTTCATCACGCTCATATGATTCGCGTTCGGTACTTTGATAATTTAATATGTGGGTGGACCGGTGCTTGGGTACTGCCCCTACTTGGACAAGCATCCCACTTATGATTAACCTCTATTGCAAGCATCCGCAACTACAACAAAATTATTAAGGTAAACCTAACCATAGCATGAAACATATGGATCCAAATCAGCCCCTTACGAAGCAACGCATAAACTAGGGTTTAAGCTTCTGTCACTCTAGCAACCCATCATCTACTTATTACTTCCCAATGCCTTCCTCTAGGCCCAAATAATGGTGAAGTGTTATGTAGTTGACGTTCACATAACACCACTAGAGGTTAGACAACATACATCTTATCAAAATATCGAACGAATACCAAATTCACATGACTACTAATAGCAAGACTTCTCCCTTGTCCTCAGGAACAAACGTAACTACTCACAAAGCATATTCATGTTCATAATCAAAGGGGTAATAATGTGCATATAGGATCTAAACATATGATCTTCCACCAAATAAACCAACTAGCATCAACTACAAGGAGTAATCAACACTACTAGCAACCTACTAGCACCAATCTCGGACTTGGAGACAAGAATTGGATACAAGAGATGAACTACGGTATGGAGATAAGATGGTGCTGGTGAAGATGTTGATGGAGATTGCCCTCTCCCGATGAGAGGAGCGTTGGTGATGACGATGGTGATGATTTCCCCCTCCCGGAGGGAAGTGTCCCCGGCAGAACAGCTCTGCCGGAGCCCTAGATTGGTTCCACCAAGGTTCTGCCTCGTGGAGGCAGAGTCTCGTCCTGAAAGGTTCTCCTCTATTTTTTTCTCACCGAAAGACTTCATATAGGAGAAGATGGACGTCGGAGATCCACCAGGGGGCCCACGAGGTAGGGGGCGCGCCCAGGGGGGCGCCCCCCACCCTCGTGAGCAGGGTGTGGGCCCCCTGGCCTTCATCTTTGGTGACGATTTTTCTTTATTTATTTTAAGGTATTCTGTGGAGTTTCAAGACTTTTGGAGTTGCGCAGAATAGTCCTTCAGTATTTGCTCCTTTTCCAGCCCAGAATTCCAGCTGCCGGCATTCTTCCTCTTCATGTAAACCTTGTAAAATAAGAGAGAATAGCCATAAGTATTGTGACATAACGTGAAATAACAGCCCATAATGCAATAAATATTGACATAAAAGCATGATGCAAAATGGACGTATCAACTCCCCCAAGCTTAGACCTCGCTTGTCCTCAAGCGAAAAGCCGATAACAATAAATATGTCCTCATGTTTAGAGGTAGAGGCGTCGATAAAAATAAAATACGGACATGAAAGCATCATGATTACTTCATAACAGCAACTTATATAAATTTTGTCATATGATTACTTATGTTCTAGTGATGATCTTTTCACAAAGCCAAAGTATGAATCAGAAACTTTATTGGGCACCAACAATTATAGTCTCAGTCATTGAAGCAATTGCAATTTATCATAACATCGGAAAGAGTCTATGTCAGAGCTTAAAAGTAAGTCCACATACTCAACTATCACTTAGTCCTTCATAATTGCTAACACTCACACGATACTTGTGGTTACAGAGTTTTAATCGGACACAGAGAAAGATAGGGGCTTATATTTTTTGCCCCACAACCTTTTACCTCAAGGGTAATATCAACAATAATAATTCACGCTCCCCCACATCCAATTAGATATATATATATATATCATGTTCTTTCCTACATGCTGAGCTTGCCAAAGGATAAAATGAAAAAGGAAGGGTGAAGATCGCTGTGACTCTTGCATAGGGTAGAGGATAATAATAAAAGATAGGCCCTTCGCAGAGGGAAGCAGAGGTTGTCATGCGCGTTTAGGGTTGATGCACAAAATCTTAACACAAAAGAACGTCATTTTACATTGCCCCTTGCATGTGAACCTTTATTATGCAGTCCGTCGCTTTTATTGCGTCCACGACAAGTTCGTGCAAAGTTTATTTTCTCCGCACTAATAAGTCATGCATATTTAGAGAGCAATTTTTATTGCTTGCACCGATGACAACTTACTTGAAGGATCTTACTCAATCCATAGGTAGATATGGTGGACTCTCATGGCAAAACTGGTTTAAGGGTATTTGGAAGCACAAGTAGTATTTCTACTTAGTGCTGAGAATTGGCTAGCATGAGGGGGAAAGGCAAACTCAACACGGTAGAGGAACCATGACAACATACTTTATCTCAGATGTAGGAAAACATAACTCATTATGTTGTCTTCCTTGTCCAATCTCAACTCTTTAGCATGTCATATTTTAATGAGTGCTCCCAATCATAAAAGATGTCAATGATAATATATCTATATGTGAAACCTCTCTTTCCTTATTACTTCCTATTAATTGCAATGATGACCAAAGCTATATTTGCCAACTCCCAACAACTTTTAATCATCATACTTTTTCTATGTGAAGTCATTACTTTCACTAAGATCAATATGAACTCTTGATTCTTTTTATTCTTTTTCTTTTAATCACCCAAAATCATGGCAAAATACTCAAGCCCTTGAATCAACACTAATCTTTATTATATAGCTCACGGACTCGATTACAAAGAAGGATCATAAAGCAAAACTCAAAACAAGATCATGCCATGACTTTATTCTACTAAATCAAGATAATACTAATAGGATCGAACTAAAAAAACAGTAAAGATAGGAGTTGTGATGGTGATACGATACCAGGGCACCTCCCCCAAGCTTGGCAGTTGCCAAGGGGAGTGCCCATACCCATGTGATTATGTCGCCTTCCTTGTTGGCGGTGGAGGTGTTGATGATGATGCAAGCTTGTCGTCCACCTTCCATGGCATAGGCTCACCATCATAGAAGGATGATCGAGTCTCCGGAATCCTCAAATCTGCAGCCAAACTCATCCTTTTGAATCTATATTCATACTCACAGTTTTGGTTTTGTAGATCATAGATTTGGGCTTGGAGGTGCTCAATCTTCTCATGTAGCTTATAGATGGCTTCCTCGGTCTTCTTGGCATCCGGCTCATAGTTGTTGGTGAACTCCGCGAGCATCTTGTGGGTAGCGTTGATTCCACGCTCCACCATCCCCTGGCATTTGAAAACTTGTTGCTCCATTGCTTCGAGCCTCAACTCCATGCTTCCAGTTCCCTTTGGTCCCTCAACATCGCGGATGTGCAGCAACCCATCACGCATCTCAATGGTTTGAGGGTGTCGCAACACCTCCGCGAGGTAAGAGTTGATAACCTTCTCGAAGAACTTGTCCTTAGAAGCACTTGGGGTCGTCATGATGATCTAGACCTGTCAGAAAAATAGCTCGAAACAAGAACAGGGGAGATTTGCGTGATACGAGAGTCAAAACCTTCGGGAGTATATATAATGAATTTTTACCGACCAAAATACGTATCGTGCAAGGAAACGGAGTCCAGAGGGCACACGAGGTGCTCACGAGGTAGGAGGGCGCCCAGGGGGGTAGCCCTCCACCCTCGTGGAGGCCTCGTGTCCTCCCCGGACTGCTACTTATTTTTCTATTTTTCTAAATATTCCAAAATGGAGAAATATTGCCTTAAAAATTGTTTTGGAGTCGGTTTACTTACCGTACCACATACCTATTCCTTTTCGGAGTCTGGAACATTCTGGAAAGTGTCCCTTATGTATTCCTCCGGGGTTACGGTTTCAATAACATTAGTTTCAACATTTATAGGATTACCTGAGATATAGTGTTTGATTCTTTGACCATTCACCACCTTCGGATTTGTGCCTGCGAAGTTGTTGATTTTTATGGCACCGGAGCGATAGACCTCCTCGATAACGTAAGGACCTTCCCATTTGGAGAGAAGTTTTCCTGCAAAAAATGTTAAACGAGAGTTGTATAGCAATACATAATCACCTACATTAAACTCACGCTTTTGTATCCTTTTGTCATGCCACCTTTTAACTTTTTCTTTAAACGGCTTGGCATTTTCATAAGCTTGGGTTCTCCATTCATCAAGTGAGCTAATATCAAATAACCTCTTCTCACCGGCAAGTTTGAAATCATAGTTGAGATCCTTAATAGCCCAATATGCCTTATGTTCTAGTTCGAGAGGTAAATGACATGCTTTTCCATAAACCATCTTATACGGAGACATACCCATAGGATTTTTGTATGCAGTTCTATTGGCCCATAATGCATCATCAAGTTTTTTGGACCAATTCTTTCTAGATCTATTCACAGTCTTTTGCAAAATTAATTTGAGCTCCCTATTGCTCAACTCTACTTGACCACTAGACTGCGGGTGATATGGAGATGCAATTCTATGATTAACGTCGTATTTAGCAAGCATCTTACGGAAAGCACCATGAATAAAGTGTGAACCACCATCAGTCATTAAGTATCTAGGGACTCCAAACCTCGGAAAAATAACGTCCTTAAGCATTTTAATAGAAGTGTTATGATCAGCACTACTAGTTGGAATAGCTTCTACCCACTTAGTAACATAATCAACAGCAACTAGAATATGAGTGTAACCATTAGAGGCAGGAAAAGGTCCCATATAATCAAAGCCCCAAACATCAAATGGCTCAATAACAAGTGAATAATTCATAGGCATTTCTTGACGTCTACTAATATTACCAATTCTTTGACATTCATCACAAGACAAAACAAACTTACGAGCATCCTTGAAGAGAGTAGGCCAACAAAACCCGGATTGCAATACCTTATGTGCAGTTCTATCTCCAGCGTGATGTCCTCCATAAGCTTCAGAGTGACACTTGCATAGGATCTGTTCCAGTTCATGCTCAGGTACACAATGTCTAATAACACCATCTACTCCTTCTTTATAAACATGTGGGTCATCCCAAAAGTAATGTCGCAAGTCATAGAAAAACTTTTTCTTTTGTTGGTATGTGAAGCTAGGCGGTATAAATTTAGCAACAATATAATTAGCATAATCAGCATACCAAGGAGTGCTACGAGAAGTACTTATGACATTTAATTGCTCATCAGGAAAGCTATCATCAATAGGTAGTGGGTCATCAAGAACATTCTCTAGCCTAGACAAGTTGTCTGCAACGGGGTTCTCAGCTCCTTTTCTATCAACAATATGTAAATCAAATTCTTGAAGCAAGAGAACCCATCTAATGAGTCTAGGTTTTGCATCTTTCTTTTCCATAAGATATTTAATAGCAGCATGATCTGTATGAATAGTTACTCTAGAATCAACAATATAGGGCCTGAATTTATCACAAGCAAATACAACCGTTAAAAGTTCCTTTTCGATAGTAGCATAATTTCTTTGAGCATTGTATAGAGTCTTACTAGCATAATGGATAACATTCAATTTCTTATCAACTCTTTGCCCTAGAACAGCACCTACAGCATAATCACTAGCATCACACATAATTTCAAAGGGTAAATTCCAATCAGGTGGCTGAACAACAGGTGCAGAGACTAGTGCTTTCTTAAGTATTTCAAATTCTTCTACACAATCATCATCAAAGACAAATGGTACATCTTTTTGTAATAAATTAGTCAGAGGCCGAGAGATTTTTGAGAAGTCCTTGATGAACCTCCTATAAAATCCGGTGTGACCAAGGAAACTTCTTATACCTTTGATGTCCTTGGGACATGGCATCTTTTCAATAGCATCAACCTTGGCTTTATCAACTTCAATACCTCTTTCAGAAACTTTGTGCCCCAAGACAATACCTTCATTAACCATAAAGTGACACTTTTCCCAATTCAAGACAAGATTAGTTTCTTCACATCTTTGCAAAACTCGAGCGAGATTGCTCAAGCAATCATCAAAAGAGGAACCATAGACGAAAAAGTCGTCCATGAAAACCTCACAAATTTTCTCACAGAAGTCAGAGAATATAGCCATCATGCATCTTTGAAAGGTAGCAGGTGCATTACATAAACCAAAAGGCATACATCTATAAGCAAAAGTACCAAAAGGGCATGTAAAAGTAGTCTTTGATTGGTCTTTAACCGACACAGGTATTTGAGAAAAACCAGAGTAACCATCTAGAAAGCAATAATGTGTATGCTTGCATAATCTTTCTAGCATTTGATCAATAAAAGGTAAGGGGTAATGATCTTTCTTAGTAGCCTTATTTAATTTGCGGAAATCAATTACCATCCTATAACCTGTGATAATTCTTTGCAGAATCAATTCATCTTTATCATTAGGGACAACAGTAATACCTCCCTTCTTAGGGACACAATGGACAGGACTTACCCACTGACTATCAACAACGGGATAAATTATACATGCCTCCAGAAGCTTGAGTATTTCTTTTCTTACCACTTCTTTCATTTTAGAATTCAAACGTCGTTGAGGATCAAAAACTGGTTTGGCATCAGCTTCCAAATGTATTTTATGTTGACATAGAGTGGGACTGATGCCCTTAAGATCATCCAGAGTATATCCAATAGCGGCACGATGCTTCTTCAGAGTTTTCAATAATCTTTCTTCTTCATTCTCTGAAAGGTTAGCGCTAATAATAACATGATATATTTTCTTTTCATCAAGATAAGCATATTTAAGATTATCAGGCAACGGTTTAAGCTCAAACATGGGATCACCCTTGGGTGGAGGAGGATCCCCTAGGATTTCAACAGGCAAATTGTGTTGCAGAATAGGTTCCTGTTTAAAGAATACTTCATCTATTTCCCTTCTTTCATTCATGAACATATCATTTTCATGGTCTAGCAAATAGTGTTCTAAAGGATCACTAGGAGGTACAGCAATAGAAGCAAGACCAACAATTTCATCCTTACTAGGCAATTCTTCCTCACGATGTTGTTTACTAAATTTAGAGAAATTAAACTCATGAACCATATCATCCAAGCCAACAGTAACAACATTCTTTTTGCAATCTATCTTAGCATTAACGGTACGCAAGAAGGGTCTACCAAATATAATGGGACAAAAGCTATCTTGTGGAGAACCAAGAACAAGAAAATCAGCGGGATATTTGGTTTTCCCACACAAGACTTCAACATCTCTAACAATTCCCATTGGAGATATAGTATCTCTATTGGCTAGTTTAATTGTAACATCAATATCTTCTAACTCAGCAGGTGCAATCTCATGCATAATTTCTTTGTATAAGCCAATGGGTAAAACACTAGCACTAGCACCCATATCACATAAGCCATGATAACAATGATCTCCTATTTTAACAGAAATAACAGGCACGCCTACCACAGGTCTATGTTTATCTCTATCACAGGGTTTAGCAATTCTAGCAGTTTCACCAGTGAATTGAATAACATGCCCATCAATATTATCAGACAAGAGATCTTTAACAATAGCAATATTGGGTTCTACCTTGACTTGCTCAGGAGGTGTATAAGTCCTAGTATTGCTTTTACGAACAACAGTTGAAGCTTTAGCATGATCCTTCATTCTAACAGGGAAAGGAGGTTTCTCAACATAAGAAGTAGGAACAATAGGATCATTATAAGTGACAATCTTTTCTTCAACTTTAATAGGTGCAGCTACTTTTACTTCTATGGGAGGATGATATTTAAACCACTTCTCCTTGGGAAGATCAACATAAGTAGCAAAAGATTCACAGAAAGAAGCTACTACCTCAGAGTCAAGTCCATATTTAGTGCTAAACTTACGGAAAATATCGGTATCCATAAAAGATTTAACACAATCAAACTTAGGTGTCATACCTGACTCCTTTCCTTCGTCGAGGTCCCAATCTTCAGAGTTGCGTTTAATTTTATCCAATAAATTCCATCCAAATTCAATAGACTTCATCATAAAAGAGCCAGCACATGAAGTATCGAGCATGGTGCGATTATTATCAGAAAGCCGAGCATAAAAATTCTGGAGAATTGTCAATTTTGAGAGCTCATGATTGGGGCATGAATATAACATTGATTTAAGCCTCCCCCAAGCTTGAGCGATGCTTTCTCCTTCACGAGGCCAAAAATTATATATATAATCACGATCACGATGAACAAGATGCATAGGGTAATACTTTTGATGAAATTCCAATTTCAATCTTTTATAGTTCCATGATCTCGTATCATCACATAGCCTATACCATGTCAATGTGTCTTCCTCCAAAGATAAAGGGAAAGCCTTCCTCTTAACGACATCATCGGGTATACCTGCAAGCTTAAATAGTCCACAAATATCATCCACGAAGCGTAGATGTTCGTCAGGATGCTTTGTTCCATCTCCTGCGAAAGTGTTAGCTAGCAGTTTTTCCATCATACCCGAAGGAATCTTAAAAGTAGTTTCATTTTCAATAGATTCAGTAGGTTCAGTAGGTTGAGGATCAACTCTTGGCTCATCTGGACAGGGTGAAGATACCCCAAACAAGCCCCTCAAGCAATTACTTTCCATGGTAACAAGTAACAAAAAATTTCAGCACACTAAATAAATTTTTCCTTACCAAATTCCACCTACCAAAGGCGCTTCACTCCCCGGCAACAGTGCCAGAAAAGAGTCTTGATGACCCACAAGTATAGGGGATCTATCATAGTCCTTTCAATAAGTAAGAGTGTCGAACCCAACGAGGAGCAGAAGGAAATGATAAGCGGTTTTCAGCAAGGTATTCTCTGCAAGTACTGAAATAAGTGGTAACAGATAGTTTTGTGATAAGATAAATGGCAACGAGCAACAAGTAACAAAAGTAAATAAAGTGCAGAAAGGTGGCCCAATCCTTTTTGTAGCAAAGGACAAGCCTGGACAAACTCTTATAATAGGAAAAGCGCTCCCGAGGACACATGGGAATATCGTCAAGCTAGTTTTCATCACGCTCATATGATCCGCGTTCGGTACTTTGATAATTTGATATGTAGGTGGACCGGTGCTTGGGTACTGCCCTTACTTGGACAAGCATCCCACTTATGATTAACCTCTATTGCAAGCATCCGCAACTACAACAAAATTATTAAGGTAAACCTAACCATAGCATGAAACATATGGATCCAAATCAGCCCCTTACGAAGCAACGCATAAACTAGGGTTTAAGCTTCTGTCACTCTAGCAACCCATCATCTACTTATTACTTCCCAATGCCTTCCTCTAGGCCCAAATAATGGTGAAGTGTTATGTATTCGACGTTCACATAACACCACTAGAGGTTAGACAACATACATCTTATCAAAATATCGAACGAATACCAAATTCACATGACTACTAATAGCAAGACTTCTCCCTTGTCCTCAGGAACAAACGTAACTACTCACAAAGCATATTCATGTTCATAATCAGAGGGATAATAATGTGCATATAGGATCTGAACATATGATCTTCCACCAAATAAACCAACTAGCATCAACTACAAGGAGTAATCGACACTACTAGCAACCTACTAGCACCAATCTGGGACTTGGAGACAAGAATTGGATACAAGAGATGAACTAGGGTTTGGAGATGAGATGGTGCTGGTGAAGATGTTGATGGAGATTGCCCTCTCACGATGAGAGGAGCGTTGGTGATGACGATGGTGATGATTTCCCCCTCCCGGAGGGAAGTGTCCCCGGCAGAACAGCTCTGCCGGAGCCCTAGATTGGTTCCACCAAGGTTCTGCCTCGTGGAGGCAGAGTCTCGTCCTGAAAGGTTCTCCTCTATTTTTTTTCTCACCGAAAGACTTCATATAGGAGAAGATGGACGTCGGAGAGCCACCAGGGGGCCCACGAGGTAGGGGCGCGCCCCCCACCCTCGTGAGCAGGGTGTGGGCCCCCTGGCCTTCATCTTTGGCGATGATTTTTCTTTATTTATTTTAAGGTATTCCGTGGAGTTTCAGGAATTTTGGAGTTGCGCAGAATAGTCCTTCAATATTTGCTCCTTTTCAAGCCCAGAATTCCAGCTGCCGGCATTCTCCCTCTTCATGTAAACCTTGTAAAATAAGAGAGAATAGCCATAAGTATTGTGACATAACGTGAAATAACAGCCCATAATGCAATAAATATTGACATAAAAGCATGATGCAAAATGGACGTATCAGGTTGGATGAAGTCCAAAAAGAGCTCACTGATGCTATAAGCAAATGTGAGTCCTTGGAGCGCAAGGTGTCGGATCGAGACTCCGAACTTGCTACGGCGCTCCAAAGTACAATGGAGGCCCGGGTTGAAGCTCAAGGAGCCTGTCAGGAGATCCGAGAGGCCAAGCAGATCACGGTGGGTAAGGCCTTTAATATGCAGAGCAAAATTGTAAGGAGAAAGTACACCTTACTGACACACATTTGGAGTTCTCTAGGAGCATTTGCGGATCTACCTTGAAGTATTGCTGATACTGCAGATTTCTTCCGAGCCGAAGATGGGAGCTCAAAGAGAAGCTGTTCTGGTCTTAGTACCTTGCGCCAGAGCATCATGTGCCCCTCGGTGATCAGCTGAAATAGCTGACCGAGCTACATAGGGTGGCCGAACTGGCCATGAAGGATGTTATAGTCCGTCTTTGGCCAGCCAAACCCATACCCAGTAGCTACTTTGGGCTTGTGAAGCGGCTAGTCGATGCCTGCTCACGGCTTGACGCTATAAAGCAGTCAGTCTGTAATGAAGGTGCCCAGATGGCCTTCGCCCATGTCAAGGTGCAGTGGGCGAAGATGAATGCCACCAGTCTTGCAACCGAGGGACCGCCCGCAGGCAAGGAGCACCGTACACCGGAGCGGCATTTCAACGACGTCCTTGAAGGATCCCGCATTGTAGAGGGCCAGTGTTTGAAGGACATCATTTTTGAATGAATGTATATGTGCTGCCCGAACTTTGTATTTATGAAAACAAGTTGTTTGTATAATATTTTTCTTGTTTCATCTGAAATTATTTTCCCTCCATTGCGTCCGTTTATTGAATCTAAGAGTTGGTCAGTCGTCGGCTTCAGCCCCTCGCGTAGATAGTACGGGGTTGTTCGGAACAGCACAAAAGCACACTTAACCCAACAACTTGGTCCTTGAAGGAGGTGTTAGTGCGGCGAACCAGGAAATCAGACTATGCAGCTTTATCACTCTCACTTAGCCATAGGAGTTTGACAATAATATTGTAGGCGCACCCCTGGTATTGTTCGGTTATCCGAACTTGGTTGCTGTAAACGCGTGACCAGGTGAAGACCGGTCCTTCATGTGACACAGAAAAATCGCAAGAGTCTTATACTGAGTCACCGAATAGCTGACCAGCTCTCGCCGCATCATGACAGTCAGTTTTTGGCTTTCTCTACTGAGGTGTTTATCCGGATGAACCAAAAACACAATCGTAGTAGTTCTCCCTTTACTTCCTTAGCCAAACAATTGGAACATAAGGTAGTAACCACAGGAGCCGGGCAACCCAACTATTGACCCAAGACATGGTTCGGAGATGATGCATATAATGCTAGAATCAGGACGCCGAATTGTACTGTAAAAGTGTTTGGACTTATGTTATTTTTAAGAAATGTACATGGCCGAATGGAGCCCATGGCGATTTAGGTCGTGCTGACGTGTACATGACAATCAGACGAAAGAAAAGAGGGAATACAGATTAGGAAATAAGCCAGTACCGAATAGGTTGGGTGAAAAACTGTTTCCATTATAGTCTGATCGATACGTCAAAACGTATTTGTACAGATAATGCTATAAGCATCGAGGCTATTTTACATGCCGAGCAAAAGGGAAAGTTGTGTACAGGGACTAAAAAGGGGAAGAGGTGATCTTTGAAGATCCTTTAGGTACTCTGTCGTACATCTGTGCTTCTTTTCGCCTTGGTGTGTGATCCTTTGAGAGGATTAATGAGTGGGATTTCATAAGGGGCCGGGAAAAGGGCCCTTGGCACCATAAAAAGGTGATGTAGGTCATAGGGAACCTAAAAAAATGAAGTTAAGAAAAAGGTAGATATTGGGGTCCAGGTACGGTTGAGCCATATTGTGGACTTTATCCTTGATATGCCTCCATCGTTGCCCATGGTATCTTTAATGCGTAGTTATGTGCATGTGGTACATACGCTGCAGTTCGATTAGGGCCAAGACAGAGGCCGAATTGCTAATCAAGCTCCTGACGAGCTGGACTGTCATTCTGCAGGGTAGTCCGGACTCATTTGTCAGGGTCCAGGGGTTTGACTACCAATGTGCTGTTTGGCTTGATAAGACTGACCTGCACTTCCGCTGCGAGGGCCGCGGTGTGTTCCTCAGTATGGAGGGAGCGATCCATTTTTCTATGGACTATTATAACACCGCGTGGTCCTGGCATCTTGATTTTAGATAAGCATAGTGCAGGACCGCATTGAAGCGGGCAAACACAGTTCATCCGAGCAGTGCATGATAGCCACTGCAAAAAGGGACGATGTTGAAGATCAAATCTTTGCTTCAGAAGTTGTCCGGCGAACCGAAGATGACTTCCAATGTGATTGAGCCCGTGCAGCAGGCCTCTACACTAGGTATTACTCCTTTAAAAGTAGTTTTGGTGGGCTTGATTCTTGACGAGTCAATACCCATTTTCCAAACTATGTCCTAATAGACCAGGTTAAGACTCCTGCCGCCGTCCATGAGGACTCTCGTGAGGTGGAATCCATTGATAATTGGATCGAGGACCAAGGCGGCTGAACCTCCATGACGGATACTGGTCGGATGGTCTCTGCGATCGAAAGTGATCGAGCATGCTGACCATGGGTTGAATTTTGGGGCGACTGGCTCTATCGCATATACGTCCCTTAACGCGCGCTTGAGTCCCCTCTTGGGGATGTGAGTAACGTATATCATGTTCACTATTTTGACCTCGGGGGGAAATTTCTTCTGCCCCCCTGTGTTCGGTGGGCGAGGCTCCTCGTCGTCATCCTCACTGGGCGACCCTTTCCCCATGTGCTCAGTGTTTAACTTACCGGCCTATTTAAACACCCAACAACTTTTGTTGGTACGGTTGGCAGGCTTGTCAGGGGTGCCGTGAATCTGGCAAGGTTGATCGAGTATTCGGTCCAGGCTAGATGAATCGTCTTTGTTTATTTTGAATGGCCTCTTCCGCTGACCGGGTTTGAAGCCACTGAATCCGGCATTGACCGTCGTGTCTTCGGCATTGTCAGTGTTGCTCCGACGTTTGTTTTTGTTGCATCGGGGCCTGCCGTTTCTGTTTCTGGCTTCAGAAGTGCCAGGGTCGCTGGTACTGTTGCTGCTACGGGCTAGCCAACTATCCTCGCCTGCGCAAAAGTGGGTCATGAGTGATGTGAGGGATGCCATGGACTTCGGCTTTTCTTGGCCGAGGTGTCAGGCGAGCCATTCGTTGCGAATGCTGTGTTTAAAGGCTCCTAGAGCCTCGGCCTCCAGACAATCAACAATTTGTCTCTTCTTGATTAGGAACCTGGTCCAGAATTTTCTGGCTGACTCTCCAGGCTGCTGGACTATGTGACTGAGGTCATCGGTGTCCGTGGGCTGGATATAAGTGCCTTGGAAGTTGTCTCTAAAGGCGTCCTCCAAGTCTTCCCAGCTTCCAATAGAGTTTTTTGGGAGGTTGTTTAACCAGTGCCGAGCTGGTCCCTTGAGCTTTAGGGGGAGATATTTGATGGCATGTAAACCTTCACCGCGAGCCATGTGAATGTGGAGAAGAAAGTCTTCAATCCATACTGCAGGGTCTGTTGTGCCATCATATGATTCAATGTTCACGGGTTTAAACCCTTCTGGGAACTGGTGCTCCATTACCTCATCGGTGAAGCATAGGGGGTGTGCAGCGCCTCTGTATTGGGCAACATCATGACGTAGTTCGGATGGAGTCCGTATGCGGTTTTCGGCCCGGGTGAAGTTGTGCTTGTCGCGCCAGGCCTGATGGCCGTCTTCTCGCGCTGGGGCATGCCCCCTTGATCCATAGATTGATCTGGTCTGACCGGCTCTATTAGCCACGTCCTGTCTTAGGTCATAAGTGTATCATGCAGCTGCTGTCTCTCTGCCTTTATGGCGGGGTGGTGCAGGCTGGTGTTCGGCTTGAGTTTCCGCTCTGTCCCGGCCACGTGGTGGTCGGTCAGGTCCGTCGGCAGCATTACGCGTTGGGGGTATAGGCTCTGGGGCTCATTGTTGAATTGGGATAGCAGCTTGCGCTTCGGGTAACACTTAGTTGGGTGTTCAAGGCTGTATTCGTCGGCTGCCAGGACATCAGTCCATCTGTCATTGAGCAAATCCTGATCAGCTTGAAGCTGCTGCTGCTTCTTTTCAGGCTTCTTGCAGTGGCTATTAGCCGGCGCTTAAAGCGCTCTTGTTCAAGGGGTTCCTCTGGCATGATGGAATCTTCATCACCGAGGCTCTCATCCTCTTCGGAGATCGGTAAGTAATTACTATCCTCCGAGCCCTCATTCCCAATAGGATCGTCGGGGTTGACTTGCCCATCCTCCCAATCATCATGCTCGGATGTTGGTTCAATAGGGGATTCTTGGTCTTCGGCGTTATTTGAAGTATTGTTGTCTCCGGTGCCGGTATTACTGTCTTTTTCGCGACGTCGCTGACGTTGATGCTTTGGTGGTGCCACGGGGGGCTTGTCCTCGACTAGATCCTTACCACCATCACCGTTGTGCTCTTTGGGTGTGTCCACCATGTACACGTCATATGTGGAAGTGGCCATCCAGCGTTCGATAGACGACGGGTTCTGTCTTTGCTCTTCTCCGGCATCGTCGTCCATGTCGTTGATGTCTTCGGAAGCGTAATCGAGCATGTTGGTTAAGTCCTCGACAGTGGCTATGAAGTGGGTGGTGGGTGGGACGTAAAATTCCCCGCTCTCAGCCCCTAGTGTGGCTGGGCATACTTTGGCAGTTATTCTTCTATAATGGCGAGAGATCGCATTAAGGCCACGACCTCGTTTAAGAGTGAGGTTTGGAAAGGGAAGCGAGAGTCCGTGGAGCAGGGCGGGACAGAAGTTCCCTGGCCAAGCTCATATGATGCAGACCTCGAGAGTTCAGAGTTGGTGTCCGGAGGCGAGTCCGGCTCCATGAGGATAGAGGGAGCCTGGCGTGATTCCAGGCCTGTCGGTGATGCAATCCCCTCCGATTCTCCGGTGTCAGGCTCTATAGCTGCAGGGAGTCCGGCGGGCTTTAAAATCCCGTCTTCGGACCTGGTGGTGTGCTCTGGATCTAAGGCTAGAGTGGTGATTGGTGTCACGAACCGTTGGAAGATCAAGTCTCCTCGGATATCAGCGACGTAGTTCAGATTTCCAAAACTGATCTGATGACCAGGGGCATAGTTGTCGATCTGCTCCAGATGGCTAATTGAGTTGGCGCACATGTGAAGCCGCCGAATACAAAGATTTGGCCAGGGAGAAAGGTCTCCCACAAGGCAGTGTTGTTGTAGATGATCAGTGGAGCCATCGAGCCTTCTAGCGACGGCATAGTGGAACTCTCAATGAAAGCACCAATGTCGGTGTCAAAACCAGCAGATCTTGGGTAGGGGGTCCCGAACTATGCGTCTAAGGATCGAAGGTAACAGGAAGCAGGGACACGATGTTAACCCAGGTTCGGGGCCTCTTAATGGAGGTAATACCCTACTTCCTGCTTGATTGACTTTGATGAGTATAGGGGTTACAAGAGTTGATCTACCTCGAGATCATAATGGCTAAACCCTAGATGTCTAGCCTGTATGATTGTGATTGCCCCTACGGACTAAACCCTCTGGTTTATATAGACACCGGAGGGGACTAGGGTCGTACAAAGTCAGTTTACATATGAAGGAAACTACACATCCGGACGCCAAGCTTGCCATCCACGCAAAGGAGAGTCCCGTCCGGACATGGGAGAAGGCCTTTTATCTCGTATCTTCATGGCCCATCAGTCCGGCCCATGTCACATAGGCCGGCTCCCCGAGGATCCCACAGTCCAGGACTCCCTCAGTTATTACTTGGAGTGGGTTTATCAAGAGTGGCCACAGTCTTTGAAGATGTGCCTAGCAAAGCTCTGGAGCATGTATTAGGAAGAAAACAGAGGTAGGCTTCGAGATAGTGTTGTCAACGCTGAAGAATATTTGAAGATGCGGGATAAAAAGAGGAAGGTGGAGAATGAGCTCAGATTTTGTAAATTAGACTTTGTTAAGATGGTGTTGGCGAAGGAGGCACTTTCCCAGTTGGCCAGTGCAAAACAGGTTCTTATTGAACTGAAAGCAGAGGTGGATAAGGCGAGCCTGGATGATCTCGATTAGGGAAATGAATATATTGTTCTAATATTGTTCTTATGAAGTTGAACTATCTATATGCTGTACTGTGTCGTTTTCCGATAGCTATCGTACCATGATGTTAAAATATATCTATGTGCCTGATATGAAATTGGCAAACAGCTATTCAATATGAAATGTGAATTTCCGTAATACTGGAATTATTAATTGTAAACTAATAAATCTGCGAAATGGGTCATGGAACTTTGCAAACGGTTCTAGAAGTAAAAGCGCTTGTGATGGATAGCCCAATGCCACACAGTTTTCTTCATCAAATCGTGTGTGATGTAGTTGATAAAAGCAAACGGTTAACCAAGGCAAACCGTGTGTGATAGTTACACGTATCACACACGAGCCTATACATAAACCTATGTGGGATGTACATACGAACGGAAACATTTTCCCTGGATTGACTGTGTGGGATGTACATAAGAACGGAAACGTATTCCTTGGATTGACTGTGTGTGATATACATACCTACGGAAATGTTTTTCTAGGATTCACTGTGTGGGATGTACATACCTACGGAAATGTTTTCTGGGATTCACCGTGTGGGATGTACATACCTACGGAAACGATTGGGTTTCCATGGGTCACCCGATCATACACGAACTCATATGGTGTCCCAGGAGGGCCTATCCCCGACGATTTCTGGGTCGTGTGGTAAGGATCCCCCTATCGCTAACACTCGCTTGGCGATGGTTCCAAATGTCATCGCGAAAAGGGGTTAAAAACCGTTTGTATAGCACCGACGCATACCAGTGTCCACTTGTGGTTACTTCTTACCTTTACTTTGTGCAAGCTTTACTTGTGTTGTTTATCTTGCTTGCTCTTGTTGTTGTTATCATTAGCATCATATAGGTTGCTCACCTAGTTGCACATCTAGACAACCTACTTGTTGCTAAACCTAATGTGATAGCCTGGCTTATTAGGGATGATAGACTACTCATATCAATAAGGAATTCCTTCTTTTCCGAGAGCCCATTCATAAAGAACTCCAAAGTTAAGTGTGCTCAGCTTGGAAAATAATTACAGGATGGGTGGCCGACCGGGAAGTTGCTCCCGGGTGTGCATGAGTGAGGACAAAGTGCACAGAAAAGACTAGTATTGATATGTGGGGGCCAGTCTTAGATCCCGCCAGGAGTAACGACCACCGGCGGGTGTGCCCAGGGCGTTACACCTAATTTGTTAAGAAAAGCTAAAAATTAGTAGTTGCCTATTCACCCCCCTCTAGTCAACCATATCGATCCTTTCAGTTGGTATCAGACCTCGTCTCTTTATTAAGGGTTTCATCACCCGAAGAGTATGGTTGACGATGGTGGTAATGGGGATAGTGCCTGAGGCCGTGGAATTGAACTCGATCACCTGGGACAACTTAAATGAAGACATGGCTTCACTTAAGACGTCGATGATGACCGAGGTCAAATCCGTGTTTAAAGAGTTGCTTGAGGGGTTGAAAGCCACTCCCGATTCGTTGCTTGTGGTTAATCCCACTGCATCGGATTCGGAGGCCAATTCTAGCAAGGAAGCGGCTAAAGGTACTCAAACTTATTCCCCTCATGACCAGAATGGTACGGGAACCTTTGCCTCGGTTCCCCCTCCCCGGGTCTATGGAGGACTGGTCCCTACACCATGCATTAATCATCTTGGTCCTCCTCCTAAGCTTGTTAAGGGTTATTTTGCTAATTGGGTTTTTCGTATCAAGTCTCATTTGAATCACAGCTCAATAAACCTTTTGAGAATCATTTAGCAAGGCTTCTACCCACATGATCCAAACAACCTCACCCTAAGAGAAGAAGTGGACAATCAATACAATCACTCTGCCTTATTCATCCTTCAAGATGCGGTTCCTCCCGCAGATCTATCTCACTTGCGTCCCTTCTCTCGTGTAAAGGATTGTTGGGAACACATCATATCTTTGTAAAAGGGGAGCTCAAGCATCCAACAGTCCAACTTTGAAGTGGTCCTTGATGAGGCCGATGAATTCATGATGCTAGAAGATGAGGATCCGTGTGATCTCTATCGGAGTGTGACAACTCTTGTGGTTGCTCTCCAAGACCATGAGAGTAAGGATATAGATGACAATTGGATCAAGCGCAATTTTCTCAAGGCTATCATGCCCTTCAACAAGGCCATGTCCTCTGTGATTCGTCAAAGGCCGGATTTACACACCTTGACCTCAAGTGAAGTGTTGGATAGGTTTATTGCCATGAACATCATGAATAAGATAACCGACAATGCTCTTGCTTGTGTTTGGTCAAAGAAAAGTTCACCCACTCTTGGTTTGAAGGCCAAGGCCATTCCGGAAGAAGAGGAGGAAGAAGAGGATAGTTGCCCCAAGGACACTAAATATACTTACCATGAGCACATGGCTCTTACGTCAAGGCAATTTTGGGGCAACAAGGGGAACTGAAGGCCCAACTTCACCAAGAACAACTCAAGTGGCTCAAAGAACAAGCAACGAGTATGGACTTGCTACAATTGCGGCAATGTGAGTCACTTTGTGGCGGAGTGCCCGTATGAGAAGAGGGAAGACAATGGTGGCAAACTCATTCGCAAAGACAAAGCCAAGTCCTTCCCAAGCAAGAACAACTTCACCAAGAAGATATCTCCAAAGGGCTTGGTGGCACATGAAGAGTACTCCTCCGATGATGATGATGAAGATACAAGTGGAGAAAGAATGGAAACCGCGACCATTGCCATTGCCACATCTTCCCCCTCCAAGGTGTCTCTTTGGCGCCTGTAATGAGAACACCAGTGCCAAGTGTCTCATGGCCAAAGGTATCAAGAAGGTAACCTCAAACATCAAAACCACCATCACTACTACTCCCTCATTGTTAGATTGTGTTGATGATAGTGAGGTGGTGAATATTGATGAGAATGAGTTTACCAAGTTCATGACTAAGCTCAAAGGTGAATCCAGGAAGCACTTTGTTGCTCTCTTGGAACAACTTGGTGAGGCCAATGATATCATTGAATCCCATGAGGATACTATCTCCAAGTTGGAGGGGCATAGTCGTGACTATGTCGATGAGATTGCAGATCTTTCCATTGATCAAGAGGAAGAGCGAGGTCTTTATTTGACTCTTGAGGAGTCACACAACGTTGATCATGCTAAATTTCAAAAAGATCTTGATCATGCTATTGTTCTTACTTATTTGCTTAAATATGAGAAAGTTGCACTTGGGGTTGGCCATGATAAACTCAATGAAGAGTTTGATACACTTGACAAGGCTCACAAGGTCTTGAAGGGTGTTCATGCCTCTCTCAAGGAGTCTCATAATGAACTCCAAGTGTAGCTAACCAAGAAGATCTCCACATGTCCTCCTTTCATTCTAATTGATAATGCCCATGCCACTAACCCTTGTTGTGAGCATGTGCACCTTGTGGAGGAAAATGCCAAGTTGAAAGAGCAACTTGAGAAGGGCCTCGTGACATGCATACAAGGTGAGAAGAACCTTAATGACCTTTTGAGTAATCAAAAGGAGGTTGTGGGAAAGGAAGGACTTGGGTTTGCACCCAAGTCAAAGAAGAAGAAGAAGAAGAAGAAGAAGAAGAAGAAGAAGAAGAAGAAGAAGAAGAAGAAGAAGAAGAAGAAGAAGAAGAAGAAGAAGAAGAAGAAGAAGAAGAAGAAGAAGGAGAACAAGAACAAGAACAAGAACAAGAACAAGCAAGCTATCCCGTTGAAGGAAACCTTTGTCAAGATGGTTGAGGGTACTGATGAGAAGAAGAAGAACAAGGAATTGGGTGGCAATGTCAAGAAGGGAAAAACCACCCCTACCAACAAATCCGGCGACTTTAAACCTTCTTATGTTTTGCGTCGTGCTAGCGATGGGCATTTTTATGCCAAATTTGTTGGTTCTTCTTATGAGTACATAGAATGGTCTATTTGGGTTCCTAAGACCCTTGTTACTAACATCAAAGAACCCATTCGAGAATGGGTACCTAAATCCAAGCATTAATCTCTTGTAGGAGTTTGCTTTCGGTGGGGTGTCATGGTTGCTCGATAGTGGAGCAACAAATCATATGACCGGGAGCAAGGACTTGGTGGTGGATGTGCATCCAATTCCATCTATGCCCACCCATTCCAATTCAGTGATGCTTAAACATCTAAGGTATTGGGACTTGGCAAGGTGGTCATCTCTCAAAATTTATCTATTGAGAAGGTCATGCTTGTTGAGTCCCTTGCATACAATTTGCTTTCCGTTCGTCAACTTGCACTTATGGGCTTTGCAACATTCTTTGATCTTAATACCATGGCCCTTTTGTGGAGCAAGACTCTTAAAGTAGCTTTTGTTGGGCATGTCAAGAACGGTCTTCATGTGGTGAACTTTTCGGAGCGACCCAAGACCGCAACTTGTCTAATGGCTAAAGTTGATGTGGGTTGGCTTTGGCATCACCGACTAGCCCATGTCAATATGATATCTTTGCAAAGTCTCCTCAATTGGGATCATGTCTGTGGACTAACAAATGTGAGTTTTGCCAAAGACCGTGCTTGCGGTGCTTGTATTGAAGGAAAGCTACATGAGACGGCTCACCGACCCTCGACTATCATCTACTCGAAGAGGCCCTTGGATCTCATTCACATGGATCTCTTTGGTCCTCCATCCTTTGATAGTCTTGGTGGAAGAAGGTATTGCTTGGTGATTGTGGATGACTACTCAAGATATACATGGGTATACTTCTTCAAGAGGAAGAATGAGACTCAACAAATAGTCATCAACTTTGCAAATGAAGCTCAACATCAACATGAAGCAAAGATTTTGATGATTAGAAGTGACAATGGCACTAAGTTCAAGAACTACACCTTGAATGAGTCTCAGCGATGAGGGGATCAGGCACCAATATGCCGCACCCTATACCCCTCAACAAAATGG
Organism: Triticum timopheevii; assembly: GCA_963921465.1. Taxonomy (NCBI): domain Eukaryota; kingdom Viridiplantae; phylum Streptophyta; class Magnoliopsida; order Poales; family Poaceae; genus Triticum; species Triticum timopheevii. Next base: position 119,324,338 of record OY997270.1, read on the forward strand.
TGTGGCGGAGAGGAAGAACCAGACGTTGATGGACGCGGCAAGGACCATGATTGCGCAATTCAAATCTCTGTACAACTTTTGGGCCAAAGCCATCAACACTGCATGTCATGCATCCAATCGGCTCTACCTCCGCAAAGGCCTAAACAAGACTCCATATGAGATACTTACCAGTAACAAGCACAACCTCAAGTACTTTCTGGTGTTCGGTTGTAAGTGTTTCATTCTCAAGAAAGGTGTTCGGTTGTCTAAATTTGAACCTAGAGCTCAAGAGGGCATATTTGTTGGTTATGCTACAAACTCTCATGCTTACCGTATCCTCAACAAGTCCACCGGACTCATTGAGGAGATGTGTAACGTGGAGTTTGATGAAAATAATGGCTCCCAAGTGGAGCAAAGTGGTCTTTGTGATGTAGGTGATGAAATTCCTCCTCAAGCCATCAGAAGAATGGGGATTGGTCAAATACTCCCCATTGAGGAACCCCTTGTGGCTGAAGGAGAAGGACGATGCTCTGCTCAAGTGGAGCCATCACCGATGCTAGACCCACACGCTTTCAAAGAACAAAGTGACGACCCTCAACCTAATGAGAAAGACCAAGGGCAAGATCAACCTCATGAAGATGGTGATTCACCAAATGATGCCCAAGATCAAGTTCATACCTCCAAGCAATCTCATCAAGTCGATGATCCTCAAATGCCTATTGAGGAACTTTTGGAGCGTCGTGCTGCCAAAGTGGCTTCCAAGCTCGAGCTTCAACAACATGTCATGGAGAATGTGCTTGGAACCTTGAGAAAAGGGGTAACTACTCGTAAACAATTGTCAAACTTTTGTGAGCATCACGTGTTTGTTTCGTGTGTTGAACCCCAAAAGGTACATGAGGCACTCAATGATGAGGATTGGCTTGAAGCCATGCATGATGAACTCAAAAACTTAGAGCGCAACCAAGTTTGGGAATTAGTGCCAAGGCCAATGGAGGAACACAATGTCATTGGGACCAAATGGATCTTCAAGAACAGGCAAGTTGCGAACGGTGTGGTTGTTTGAAACATGGCAAGATTGGTGGCACAAGGCTACTCCCATGTCGAGGGTATCGACTACCGTGAAACCTTTGCTCCCGTTGCACGTCTTGAATATATTTGCATGTTGCTTGCATATGCATCTCATCATGATTTTAAGTTGCAACACATGGATGTGAAAAGTGCATTTCTTAGTGGTCCCTTGAATGAGTTGGTATACATCAAACAACCTCTGGGATTCGAGGATCCCAAGCTCCCCAATCAAGTATACAAACTCAAGAAGGCGCTTTATAGCCTTAAAAAATCCCCACGTGCATGGTATGAGCACCTAATACATCTTTGTCGTATCTAAAGTTTTTGATTGTTTCATGCCAATATTATACAACTTTCACATATTTTTGGCAACTTTTTATATGATTTATTGGACTAACCTATTGATCCAGTGCCCAGTGCCAGTTCCTGTTTGTTGCATGTTTTTGTTTCGCAAAAAATCCATATCAAGCGAAGTCCAAACGCAATAAAAATTTATGGATAATTATTTTGGAATATTTATGATTTTTGGGAGGTGGAATCAATGCAAACGGGGGCCCATAGTGACCACAACCCACCAGGGCGTGCCGGGCAACCCCTGGCGCGCCCAGGTATCTTGTGCCCTCCTCGAACATCGGTTGGGACCCATCTACTGGCGCAAGAAAGATAATTTATTTAAAAAAATTGTGTAAAAATTTCAGCGCAATCGGAGTTATGGATCTCCAAGAATTTAAGAAATGGTGAAGGGCCAGATCTGGCGAACGCGAAAAAGAAGAGAACAGAGACGGATATCCAATCTCGGAGGGGCTCCCACCCCTCCGCCGCCATGGAGGCCATAGACCAGAGGGGAAACCCTCCTCCCATCTAGGGGGAGGCCAAGGAAGAAAAAGAAGGAGGGGGCTCTCTTCCCCTCTCTCCTGGTGGCGACGGAGTGCCGCCGGGGCAAGGATCATGACGGCGATCTACATCAACATTCTTGCTACCGTCAACACCAACTTTCTCCCCCTCTATGCAGTGGTGTAACACCCCTTCTCCCGGGTGTAACATCTACTTAAACATGGTGCTCAACTCCATATATTATTTCCCAATGATATTTGGCTATCCTGTGATGTTTGAGTAGATCCGTTTTGTCCGGTGAGTTAATCGTGATCTTGGTTGGTATGATTGTATATTTTATTTATGGTGCTGTCCTACGGTGCCCTCGATCTCGCGCAAACGTGAGGGATCCCCGCTGTAGGGTGTTGCAATACGTTCATGGTTCGCTTATGGTGGGTTGCGAGAGTGACAAAAGCTTAAACCCGTGTAGGTGGGTTGTTGTGTGTGGGATAAAGAGGACTTGACACTTAATTCTATGGTTGGGTTTCATGACCTTAATGATCTTTAGTAGTTGAGGATGCTTGCTAGGGGTCCAATCATAAGTGCATATAATCCAAGTAGAGAAAGTACGTTAGCTCATGCCTCTCCCTCATGTAAAATTGCAAGAATGATTACCGGTACTTTTTATCGATTGCCTAGGGACAAATGAATTTCTTGTTGACAAAAGCTATCCACTTTTATTACCTTGAAATTTATTCATAGTTTTATTCTCGCAAAGTACTCGTAGTTTGATTCTTACAAAAATAGTTTCATAGTTGTTTTAGGTAAAGCAAATGTTAAGTGTGTGTAGAGTTGCATCAGTGATCGATAAACTTGAGGGAATATTTGTTCTACCTTTAGCTCCTCGTTGGGTTCGACACTCTTATTTATCGAAGAAGACTACAAATGATCCCCTGTACTTGTGGGTTATCAAGACCTTTTTCTGGCGCCGTTGCCAGGGAGCAATAGCGTGGGGTGAATATTCTCGTGTGTGCTTGTTTGCTTTGTCATGAAGTAGTTTTTATTTTCTGTTCTAAGTTGTTCTCTATCTTTATTCATGGATATGGAACACGAAATACCAAAAAAATTAGTGCTACTTGCTACTCATGGAGATGGGTAACCTCCTAAAACCCTCGATGCTCATTATGTGAAAAATATTATGCACTACTTTTGAAAGTAAAACTAATCCCTGGGTGGTTTTGGTAATTCTTAATAGCATATAGTTCATTGAACTAATGCTATTTCAAGATAATCATTTCAGAAAATTCAATGTTTTGCATGGCATGGAATAGAGATGTGGACCCCTCAAAATGCAAAGGACATATATTGGCAACAAGCTCAAGACTCTACATTTTCATTTTAGTGATCTAAGATCACACAGAGTCCAAAGGAAAGCCAATACTATTAAAAGGGGATGAGGTGTTGCTTAATGAGTTATTTGCTCAAAATGCTTTGTGATATGCTCCAAAACCATCAACCACTTTCTCACATCCACATATATCCTAAACCTAAATGTTAAACTCGGCCCCACCGATTTGATCTATCCGGCGCCACCGAGTTTCACTTGACATAGCCACTGCCACAAACCCTAGTTACTTCGGTCTCACTAATAGGGATCTCGGTCTCACCGAGATGGTATTGCAAAATTTGTGTTTCCCCTTTGTGACATTTTGGTTTCACCAAAATGAGCAAATCGGTCCCATCGAGTCTGCATTGCAAACTCCTTGTTTCCTTTTTGTAACACTTCGGCCCCACCTAAGTGAGCAAATCGGTCCCACCGAGTTTGCCTGACCAACTCTCTGTGTACCTATTTGCTGAAATCGGTCCTTCCAAGTTTATGCGATCGGTCACACCGAGATTACGTTATGCCCTAACCCTAGCATATTGGTCCCACCAAGATAACTATTTCGGTCCCACCGAAAATCTTAATGTTCACATTTTGAACTAAATCGGTCTGACCGAGTTTGCTGATTCGGTCCCATCAATTTTGGGAATCTGTGTGTAACGGTTAGATTTTGTGTGGAGGCTATATAGACCCCTCCACCCACTCTTCATTCGTGGAGAGAGCCATCAAAACAAACCTACACTTCCACTACTCATTTTCTGAGACAGAACCACCAACTCATGTGTTGAGGCCAAAATATTCCAATCCTACCATATGAATCTTGATCTCTAGCCTTCCCCAAGTTGCTTTCCACTCAAATCATCTTTCCACCATAGCCAAATCTGAGAGAGAGTTGAGTGTTGGGAGACTATAATTTGAAGCACAAGAGAAAGGAGTTCATCAACAACGCACCATCTATTACCTTTTGGAGAGTGGTGTCTCCTAGATTGGTTAGGTGTCACTTGGGAGCCTCCATCAAGATTGTGGAGTCACTTGGTGTCTCCTATATTGGTTAGGAGATCGCCTACTTCGTGAAGATATACCCTAGTGAGGCAAGTCCTTCGTGGGCGATGGCCATGATGGGATAGACAAGGTTGCTTCTTCGTGGACCCTTCGTGGGTGGAGCCCTCCGTGGACTCGCGCAACCGTTACCCTCCGTGGGTTGAAGTCTCTATCAACGTGGATGTACAATAGCACCACCTATCGGAACCACGCCAAAAGTCTCCGTGTCAACATTGCGTTTGCTCCCTCCAAACTCCCCCCATTTACTTTCTTGCAAGTTGCATGTTTTACTTTCCGCTGCTCATATACTCTTTGCATGCTTGCTTGAATTGTATTGTGATTGCTTGACTTGTGCTAAGTTGCTAAAATCTGCCAAGAACTAAAATTGGGAAAAGGTTAAGTTTTGCTTTGGTCAAGTAGTCTAATCACGCCCCCCCCCCCCTTCTAGACATACTTTCTATCCTACAAGTGGTATCAGAGTTTTGGTCTCCATTTGCCTTGATTTCCATAGCCTTGGTTTCACGACCTAGGAGAGAATGGCGTCTAGCGAGGGAAATTACCACCGTAGAGGTCCTTACTTTGATGGTACTAATTTTGATAGTTGGAAACATAAGATGAAAATGCATATTCTTGGACATAACACCGCCGTTTGGGCTATTGTGTGTATTGGTTTGCAAGGTGAATTGTTTGTTGGGAGAGAACCAAACCGTGAGGCTACCGCGGAAGAATTGAAGATGTTGCAATACAATGCTCTCAAGCTTGTGATATCCTCTTCAATGGATTGTGCCCCGAAGAATTCAACGAAATTAGTCGTCTTGAGAATGCAAAGGAAATTTGGGATACTTTGATTGATATGCACGAAGGTACCGACTCCGTCAAGGAATCTAAGTTGGATGTGCGTCAAAGTCAACTTGACAAGTTCAAAATGAAGGATGGTGAAGGTGTCGCCGAAATATACTCTAGGGTTGCTCTCATCACAAATGAGATAGTCGGCTTAGGAAGTGAAGAGATGACCGACAAATTCATCATCAAAAAGATCTTGAGAGCCTTGGATGGAAAATATGACACCATGTGCACATTGATCCAAATGATGCCAAATTACAAAGATCTCAAGGCAACCGAAGTCATTGGAAGAATTGTTGCTCATGAGATGTCACTCAAGGACAAAGAAGAGCTTCACAACAAGTCTAGTGGTGCTTACAAAGCCTCATGTGATGCTCCTACATCATCAAGTGAGAAACACGCCTTCAATGAAGAACTGAGCTTAATGGTGAAGAACTTCAACAAATTCTACAAGAGTAAAAGAAAGGAAAGAAGTTCCAAGTCAAGGTCCTACAATGACAAAAGATCTTCTAGTCGTGAGCAAAACTACTACAATTGTGGAAGACCTAGACACTACTCCAATGAGTGTACAACTCCCTATAAAAGAAGAGAAGACTCACCTAAAATAAGAAACAAAAGGGAAGAATCACCTCCAAGAGAGAGAAGGAGTAGAGACGATCGTTATGAACGAAGAACCTCTGGAAGAAGCAAGGATTCAGAAAGGAAGGACAAGTCATCGAGGAGCTACACAAAATGAAGACATCAAGCTCATGTTGGTGAATGGGTATCCGGCTTCGACTTCGACCACCACTCCGAGAGAAGTTATCACTCCGACTCCGAATACATCAATATGAAGGTGTTGCCGGTCTAGCACTTGTGTCAACCAACTCCTACAATATACTTGACTCACAAAATGAAGGAATTGGGAGATGCTTCATGGCTGAAGGCCCCAAAGGTAACACACCCCGAGTATGTTGATTTCAATAGCGATGAAGATGACTTGCTAGGTGATGATGATTTACTTGTTGGCAACTCTAGTGATGAATACTATGATGAAACGTCAATTAATAATGCTAAAACGAATGACAATGTTAAGGAGAAAATTGAGCGTCTAACTAAAGGACAAAACACTCTTAAGTTAGCTCATGAAACTACTTTAGAAGATCATCGAGAACTTCTTAAAACTCATGAGAAGTTACGCTATGAAAAACTCAATCTTGAGCAAGAGCATGAGTTCTTAAAGGACATCAATGATGATCTTCGGAAGAAAAGTTCTTCTTACATTGCCAAGCGTTTACTCTTGTCTACTTACATGACACAAGTAAAGTCTAGCAACAAGAACAAGAAAGATTCTTCTTCTAGTAGTAACAATAATCATGCTAAATCCAATATTGCTGCTTCTAGTTGTTACCTTGATTCTACTAATGATTCTCTTAGCCAAGTTACACTTGAGCAAGAAAATAGCTTATTGAAGGGAATTATATAGAAAGGTGTTTACAAAAGCCTTGTCAGAAGTAAGCAATTTGAGGAAATTGTACGCAAGCAAGGAAGGCACTGGAAGAATCAAGGTGTTAGTTTTGAACGAAAGTTCAATGCTAATGGAGTTGAGTGGGAAGAATATCAATACCCCAAGACGAAGTTTGTTCCTCAACAAGAGAAGTATGACCCTACTTACTTCAAGGGGACACAAGCTCAAGATGATCTTCCACCACGAGACCACAAACTAAAAGGCAAGGACAAGCTTCAAGAAGAGATTGATGCATTTGAAGATGCTCCAAAGGCCTTGATCAAGTGGGTTCCCAAGACTACATCGAGTTCTACTTCATCAAGTACATCTACAACTCCAAGGATTCCCATCAAGATGATGTGGATTCCGAAGAAGAAGAACTAGAGAGTTCTTGAGGGTGACTTCGCCAACATACTTCGCTCATATTTATTTTGGAAAGGACAAGTACAAACAACTTCCACATCTTGCACTAGTTCAAGGAGTCACAAACCCTCTTGTTGGTAAGACAAGGGACAAGGTAACCTAATGCTTTCATGGACATCATCATGTGTGTGCTTCACTCTATGTCTATGGATATCCTTGTTGTTCCTTGTGGGACTAACCCATGTAGGTATTGAAAGTACAACTCACTCCAATGGATTGCTTCAAATGATCTACATCAACAATGAGCATCCATATCTTCAATATCTACATGAAGTCGTCATCGACAAACCCAAGGTTAGTTGATCCCTCTTAGGGGGAATGTCACATCTAGGGGGGAGCTTTACTCTAAGAATTTAGCTAAAGCAACTCTAATGGTGTGAACACAACAATGCTTTATGTAAAAGTGGTAACCCCACTTGTGCTTAAACGATGAGTATGACCTATGATTAAATGTTCTCATTTGACTCCTAAGTCAATATACTCATATATAGATGACCTAGTCATCGCCAATTGCTTGATAGATGCTAGAGTGATTGTGCATGCTTTGCCACATATTTAATTTGCCATTTTATTGTGTGAGCATGTTGGTTGCATACTTTTTCTCATTCGAGGACATCCATTTGTTGCTTTGATTGTTTGGAATTTCTTGTTTTTGCCAAATGGATGGACAAGAATGCCTAAGAACTCCCTCTAGCTATCTATGCTTTTCTCTTCTCAAACTCTATTCATGCTACATCACAAAGTTTGATCTAAGTCAAATTCAAACCCTCTATGTGAGGAGCACTTGGAGTCCTGTTTTGTCATAGACTTAAAACTTCCAAAACCTCACTGTTTATTTCGGTCCGACCGACTCCTCCATTTCAGTCACACCGAGTTCACTGGGTTGATCAAGTTTCAATCTCGGTGCAACCGATAAGAATCTTTCGGTATCACCGAGTTGCAGTAACCGCTTGCAATTCTGCGTCTTGGTGCCACCGAGTTGTTCCACTCGGTCACACCGACAGTGTCAGGACATAAATACTGACAGGGCAGATTTTGGAAATCACTTCAAAACCCTGTCGCCCGCGCGTGTCCTGCTCTTCCTCTCGAGTCTCCGGATCGTCACCTCATCGCCAGCGACCTCCCGCCACTGGTCTCCTCCACCGTCAACGGATTTCTTCGCCGCCGTTGTTGCCGTAGCAAACTCATCGCCGAACTAGGGTATGAGTTCAACCCCTTGTGCACTCCTTTTACTTCCGATTCTACGCACAAGGTCAATGTCGTGTTATATTCCACGTATGAGATCGATCCATCCACAGAGAATCTCCAGTAGACTATATATGAATTGAAAATTTAGGGTTAGTTTTTCGCCGGACTCAACTCGGACCGACCGAGTTGTAGGAATCGGTTCCATCAATTTGGCTTAGGCCAAAGCACAAGTGATTTTTAGTCTGGCCGAAAATTGCAAATCAGTGTGACCGATACCAGGACTTTGTGAAACCCTAGCAAAATCGGAGTCACAGAACTATGCCTCGGTCTGACCGATTCCACATGTTTAGACTCCAAAGTTGCTTCGGTGTCACCAAGTTTTACAAATTGGTAGCTCCAAAATGCTTCCTGTAGAAAACTAAAAGTAAGTTCTTGACTCATTCCTTTTGCAAAAACTCTGCACTTTGTGATGCTCATCTACTCTACCTCATCTACATCTATTCACAGGGACAGTTCTCAGTTTGCTATGCAGAATGTCTGACCAGAGTGATAGCCAGAACAAGTCAGCAGAGCAAGTGCACATGAGTGAGGGCACTAGTCCCTCCAGCAGTTCTGATTATGGCAGCAGGAGCCCTCCAAGCAACTTGCCCAAGGCAGCAACAAGGACAAGGAAGAAGAGAACCTCAGATTCAGAGGATGAGGACTATGTGGCTGCTGAGGAGGAAGTTAGCTCCAAGAAGTGCTGAAAAAGGAATATGGAACTGTTGCTGCAACAAAACCTGGAATGCAGAAGAAGGCACCTGCCAGGAGAGTTCCCATGTCAGAACTTCCACTCAGGAAACTATGGTCTTCTCACTTGAGACAAAATTAGGTGATGAAGGGAAGAAGAGGGTCAGAAAAACAATAGCTAGAGTGATTGGAAATCCTTCAGTGAGGAAGGATTCTGAAAGTGAAGAGGAAGAGGAAGAAGAGGTTGCTGCTCAAGCACCTCCTGCAAAGGCACAAACGCTGATGGGAGATGTCATCAAGTCTGGGGCAGCTCCTTCAAAGCCCAAGACAGCCCCCAAAGCTCCAGCTCAAGCTCCAAAGAGAAGTACCAGAAATATACCTGCTACAGAGAAGAACAAGGCCCCAGTGCCTGAAGCTGCTGAAGAAGCTGAAGCCCAAGTGCTTAGAAAGCTCAAGCCCAAGATTCTAGACCACAATGACAGTCACCCAGTGGCTAAAAATATGAAGGAATGAAAGGATGCTGGTCTCGAGAAGTGGAGACAAGCTGATCCTTATGCTGTGAGGAGGAGGACTACAGTGGACTATAGGTTCCACACCAAAGAGCAACAGGATTTTTGTGAGACAGTATTGCTAGACAAGAAACCCATAGTCAGTGATATGAGATGGGTGGACTAGAAATTCATTAATGCTAATGCTGATCATTTCCCAGGAGTGCATGAAAGCTTCAAAGCTAATGGTGTTGATGACTTTGTTGGTCAGAAGCTCACCAAATGGAATGATGAGCTCATTATGCAATTCTACTCAGCAGCTCACTTCTATCCAGATGGAAGAATTGTGTGGATGACAGAAGGACAGAGGCACCAATCAACTGTTGATGAGTGGGCCAGGCTCATAAATGCCCCTGAAGAAGAAGAACATCAAATAGATGTGTATGCTGAGAAGAAGAAGGATCACAACACCATGGCCAATATGTATAAGGAAATTCCAGGTGAGGCCTTGGAAACACACAAGTTTGGATCAGTCTACTATCTGCTTCTGGTTTGGCCACTATAAACACTATTTTGAGGCACACTTTGTTGCCCAAATCTGGAGATCACAGGATGATCAAAGGCAATTCCATCAACTTGTTGTAGTTGTTTGATGTTGTGCCACAGAAATTCAAGGTCATGAGCCTAATTATAGAGACAATCAAAAGGATAGCAGTTGACCAGAAGAGATCTTTTGGATATGCTCCACACATCCAAGAGCTAATAAATTCCAAGATGAAGCAAGGAGTGTATCTTTTGGACAAAGAACACCTTCCTTTGCTGCCTGAATTTGAGGACAACACAGTTGTCATGGATGCTAATGATCCATCTTCAGTTGCAGCTCATGAGAAGAAGGAGAAGGCCAGGGCAACAAAAGCAGCAAAGATGCCAAGTGCAGCAGAGGCTTCAGAAGTCTTTCTCAAGTCCAAACAAGACCAACTTGGGTTTATGATTCAATCAATCCCGAGGGTTGAGAAAGGACTAGCTACCCTGACTCAGAACCAGGAGAGCTTGGAGAGGATAATAGAGACAGAATTCTATGATATGGACTTGAAAGTAATTGAGATTCAGACAGCTGTTGAAGAACTCCAGGAAGAAGCTCAGGAGAGAAAGGGTAAAGCTACTACACAGGTGTTCCATAGGGTGCCTAGGGCACAGAGGTCTGCAGCAGTGCCAGTGACAGACACTAGAGCTACAACTTCAGCACCTGCAGCCACAGCTCCTGTTTCCCCTCCAGTGGAAACCCCTCCTGCTCCAACAACATCTACAGAAGCATTCATCCTTGGAGTCATATCAACACCACCTCCCGAAGATCAAGCCTAGAGAGATGCATAGCACTATGCATTTTCGAGCTTTTTGGTAACTTTTTACCAAAGGGGGAGAAAGTGTATAGATCATAGGCTTCGAAGAGAGAGAGAGAGAGAGAGAGAGAGAGAGAGAGAGAGAGAAAGAGAGAGAGAGAGAGAGAGTTGTCTCTCTTTTTGCTACTTATTTGCTTTGCTTGCCTGTTTGATATACATTATGTCTGTGTGTGTGAGATACTTTGTATGATCATGTGCTTGATCATATCACTCTTTATGCTTATGCTTGGATGTTGACATTATCTATCTCATGTATGATCATCACTTTGCCTTAGTGATGAGTGCTTGTTCTTACTTATTATCATTTTGAGCGCTCCACCAAGATGTATGTGACATGGAAGAGTAACCCGTCATGATCATAACAGATTGTGAATTTGCATTCCAAAGCAAATTTTAACAATGCACAAATTTAGGGGGAGCTCTTACTTATCACATACTTCTCAAAGCAACAATGTACTTCAATTCTTATTATCATTTGTCGAAGCTTTGATCTATATGTTGTCATCAATTACCAAAAAGGGGGATATTGAAAGTGCAACTAATCCCTGGTGGTTTTTGGTAATTCTTAACAACATATAGTTCATTGAACTAATGCTATTTCAAGATAATCATTTCAGAAAGTTCAATGTTTGGCATGGCATGGACTAGAGATGTGGACCCCTCAAAATGCAAAGGACATGTATTGGCAACAAGATCAAGACTCTACATTTTCATTTTAGTGATCCAAGATCACATTGAGTCCATAGGAAAGCCAATACTATTAAAAGGGGATGAGGTGTTGCTTAATGAGTTACTTGCTCAAAATGCTTTGTGATATGCTCCAAAACCCTCAACCACTTTCTCACATCCACATATGTCCGAAACCTAAATGTCAAACTCGGCCCCACTGATTTGATCTATCTGGCGCCACTGAGTTTCACTTGACATAGCCGCTGCCACAAACCCTAGTTACTTCGGTCTCACCAATAGGGATCTTGGTCTCACCGAGATGGGATTGCAAACTCTCTGTTTCCCCTTTGTAACATTTCGGTTTCACCGAAATGAGCAAATCGGTCCCACCGAGTCTGCATTGCAAACTCCTTATTTCCTTTTTGTAACACTTCGGTCCCACCAAAGTGAGCGAATCGGTCCCACCGAGTTTGCCTGACCAACTCTCTGTGTACCTATTTGCTGAAATCGGTCCCACCAAGTTTATGCGATCGGTCACACCGAGATTACGTTATGCCCTAACCCTAGCATATCCGTCCCACCGAGATAACTATATCGGTCCCACCGAAAAATCCTAACGTTCACATTTTGAACTAAATCGATCTGACCGAGTTTGCTAATTCGGTCCCACCGATTTTGGGAATCTGTGTATAACGGTTAGATTTTGTGTGGAGGCTATATATACCCCTCCACCCACTCTTCATTCGTGGAGAGAGCCATCAGAACAAACCTACACTTCCACTACTCATTTTCTGAGAGAGAACCACCTACTCATGTGTTGAGGCTAAGATATTCCAATCCTACCATATGAATCTTGATCTCTAGCCTTCCCCGAGTTGCTTTCCACTCAAATCATCTTTCCACAATAGCCAAATCTGAGAGAGAGAGTTGAGTGTTGGGGAGACTATCATTTGAAGCACAAGAGCAAGGAGTTCATCAACAACACACCATCTATTACCTTTTGGAGAGTGGTGTCTCATAGATTGGTTAGGTGTCACTTGGGAGCCTCTGTCAAGATTGTGGAGTTGAACCAAGGAGTTTGTAAGGGCAAGGAGATCGCCTACTTCATAAAGATCTACCCTAGTGAGGAAAGTCCTTCGTGGGCGATGGCCATGATGGGATAGACAAGGTTGCTTCTTCGTGGACCCTTCGTGGGTGGAGCCCTCCGTGGACTCGCACAACCGTTACTATATCTGGCCATGGGCCGGGCCTGGCCGGCCTTGGGTCGGGCCTAAAAAAGCCCATAGCAGAAAACTGAGGCCCAGGCCCTCTCAGGCCCTACCATCGGACCTACTTTCAAGCCCAAGCCCGGCCCATCTGGTCAAAAGCCCTTAGGTCTTAGGGTTGTGGGACGGGCCTCTTCCTTAAAATGCCAATATGCCAAGCCCAAGCCCGTCCAGGCCCTGCTGGTGGGCTCAAAACTTAGGACCAAGCCCGACCCACGAGCAAGCCCATCGGGCCTAGGCTCTGGATTTTAGGGTCGGGCCTGGGTGGGATGATAGGGCCGGGCCTGAGATGGCCAGTACTAACCGCTACCCTCCATGGGTTGAAGTCTCCATCAGCATGGATGTACGATAGCACCACCTATCAGAACCACGCCAAAAATCTCCGTGTCAACATTGCGTTTGCTCCCTACAAACTCCCCCCATTTACTTTCTTGCAAGTTGCATGTTTTACTTTCTGCTGCTCATATACTCTTTTCATGGTTGCTTGAATTGTATTGTGATTGCTTGACTTGTGCTAAGTTGCTAAAATCTGCCAAGAACTAAAATTGGGAAAAGGTTAAGTTTTTATTTGGTCAAGTAGTCTAATCACCCCCCCCCCATCTAGACATACTTTCGATCCTAACACTTTGATAATCCTGAGAAAACCCCATTCAACTTGATAATGGGAGTAATGTTGGATCAACGTGAATACTTTAGGGATTATCGCTTGACACAAAAATGGAAAGTTTTATGGGCTCAAATTGATATGTTGCATTGGTATGCTTGGAATTTATGCCAGAGATGTGGTTATACTTGTTGCTCTAGGATGAACGTTCCACACCTTCCCTTTTCATGCAAATTTAATGATAATGAAACCTTGGCTTCTTATGCCAATGGTAGATATGATTATTATGATGTGGAACAAATAAAAGAATTAGTTGCTTTTAAGGGTGCTTATGAAATTGAATCTATGTTTTTAAAGTATCAAGCTTTTGATGATGATGTTTATAGACCTGAAATTTTTTCCATCCTTAAATATTGCTATGATAATTACAAATACAATTCCGATATTGATGTATTTATTGAGAAAGTCTCTGCTGTCCAAGAAGAGACTAATATTTTGCAGGAGTCTATGGAAGAAGAAAATGATAAAACTGTGATCTCATTGGATGAAAAAGATGATGAGGAGAGCGAAGAACAAAAGGATGAGGAGCGGATTAGCTACCCGTGTGCACCTTCTAATGAGAGTAACTCTTCAACTCATACATTGTTAATTTTCCTTTGTTCTTACCGAAGGATGAATGTTATGATAATTGCTATGATCCCATTGATTCTTTTGATATATCCCTTTTTGATGAAATTGATGCTTTCTATGCTTTTGGCCAAGATGCCAATATGAATTATGCTTATGGAGATGAACTTGCTATTTGTCCCTTATGTTAAGAATGAAATTTTTGCTACTGCACCCACACATGATAGTCCTATTATATATTTGAATTCTCCCAACTACACTATATCGGAGAAGTTTGCACTTGTTAAGGATTATATTGATGGATTGCCTTTTACCGTTGCACATGATGATTTTGATGAATATAATATGCATGTGCTTGCTGCTCCTACTTGCAATTATTATGAGAGAGGAACTACATCTCCACCTCTCTATGTTTCCAACATGATAAAATTGCAAGAAACTACTTATGCTATGTATTGGCCTTTACTTAATGTGCATGAATTGTTCTTGTATGACATGTCGATGCATAGGAAGAGGGTTAGACTTCATCATTGCATTATATATGTTTCTTTGTGCTCACTACTAAATGCCAAATCATTGCTAATTAAAATTGGCTTTGATATACCTTGGGATCCAGGTGGATTCATTACTTGAGCACTTTATGCCCAGCTTAATGGCTTTAAAGAAAGCGCTACCATGGAGACAACCCGGAAGTTTTAGAGACTCATTTTATTTCTGTTGAGTGATTTTATAAAGTTTAAAAACAAAATAGAATATTGAGGGGAACTTAAAACTTCACAAAAAGGAAACTGAAAGTGAGAGAGACGATCATTGTTGAAGTGGGGGGCTCCTTGAACTTTGTTCATGCCCATGGAAACTTTGTGAGTCTCAATTACAGAAACTTTTCAACAAAAATAATTATCCCCTTGTACAAATCCTTTGTATTGTAAAATTATTGTGCCAAGGTTTGCCTTTAGGATGATTAGATTGCTTGTTGGTATGTGCGGTGCAGAAACAGAAACTTTGGCTGTAGCGCGTGAATTTTCATTTTTTTTACAGGAACGTCAAAAGGTTCTGAAACGTTTTGCACGCTATTGCAATACAAATAGTTTATTCCTTCCAAATTTTTCAGAATTTTTGGAGTACCAGAAGTATGGTAGATGTTCAGATTGCTACAGACTGTCCTGTTTAAGACATATTCTGTTTTTGATGCATTGTTTTGCTTTTTTGATGAAACTATCAATTTTTATCGGTGGTATAAGCCATGGAAAGTTATATTAAAGTAGCTACAATGCAAAAACAAAATATGAATTGGTTTGCAATAGTACTTAGAGTAGTGATTTGCTTTATTATACTAACGGATCTTACCGAGTATTTCTCTTGAGTTTTGTGTGGATGAAGTGATCAAAGATCGAGGAGGTCTCAATATGAGGAGAAGGAGGAGAGGTAAGATATCAAGCTTGGGGATACCCAAAGCACCCCAAGTAAATATTCAAGGAGACTCAAGCGTCTAAGCTTGGGGATGCCCCGGAAGGCATCCCATCTTTCTTCAACAAGTATCGATATGTTTTCGTCTTTGTTTTGTTCATGTGATATGTGTAAATCTTGGAGCATCTTTTGCATTTAGTTTTCACTTTTCTTTTATGCACCATGCTGGTATGAGATAGTTCATGGTTGATTTATAGAATGCTCATTGCACTTCACTTATATCTTTTGAGTATGGCTTTATAGAATGCTTCATGTGCTTCACTTATATCATTTGAAGTTTGGATTGCCTATTTCTCTTCACATAGAAAACCGTTATCTATAGAATGCTCTTCTTCTTCACTTATTTTTGTTAGAGCATGGTCTTTTGTAGAAAGAGCTAAACTTTCATGCTTCACTTATATCTATTTAGAGAGTCAATATGAATTGGTCAATTACATGGTTAGTCATAACTACATAAAACTTGTGGATCACTGAATATGATATGTTTGATTCCTAGCAATAGTTTTGCGATATAGAGATGGAATATGTGGGAGGTACTAGTAAATGGTTGTGGTTAGTAATAATATTGGTGTTAAGGTTTGTGATTCCCGAAGCATGCACATATAGTCTCTCATTATGCTATGAAGTTGGAGCATGATTTATTATTGATTGTGTTCCTTATGAGTGGCGGTCGGGGACGAGCGATGGTCTTTTCCTACCAATATATTCCCCTTAGGGGAATGCCTAGTAGTACTTTGCTTCGAGGGCTAATAAACTTTTGCAATAAGTACATGAGTTCTTTATTACTAATGTGAGTCCATGGATTATACGCACTCTTACCTTTCCGCAATTTTCTAGCCTCTACGGTACCGTGCATTGCCCTTTCTCACCTCGAGATGTGGTGCAAACTTCGCAGGTACATCCAAACCCTGTGATATGATACGCTCTATCACACATAAGCCTTATTATATCTTCCTCAAAACATCCACCATAGCTACCTATTATGGCATTTCCATAGCCATTCCGAGATATAATGCCATGCAACTTCCATCGCTTCTTTTTTGATGACTTGAGCATTCATTGTCATATTGCTTTGCATGATCGTAAGATAGCTAGCATGATATTTCCATGGCTTGTCTGTTTTTTGATATCTTTGTTATGCTAGATCATTGCACATCCTGGTACACTGCCAGAGGCATTCATATAGAGTCATACTTTGTTATAGGTATCGAGTTGTAATTTTTATTTAATTTTGAGTTATAAGTAAATAGAAGTGTGATGATCATCATTATTCATTATTAGAGCATGTCCCAGTGAGGAAAGGATGATGGAGACTATGATTCCCCCACAAGTCAGGATGAGACTCCAGACAATGAGAGAGAGAAAAAGACAAAAAAAAATAAAAAGAAAGAAAGAAAAAGAAAAAGAAAGAAAGGAAAAGAAAAAAAAAGGAAAAAAAGAAGAGAAGGGGCATTGTTACTATCCTTTACCACACTTGTGATTCAAAGTAGCACCATGTTTTTCATATAGAGAGTCTCCTATGTAGTCACTTTCATATACTAGTGGGAATTTTTCATTATAGAACTTGGCTTGTATATTCCGATGATGGGCTTCCTCAAATGCCCAAGGTCTTCATGAGCAAGCAAGTTGGGTGCACACCCACTTAGTTTTCATATTGAGCTTTCATACACTTATAGCTCTTAGTGCATCCATTGCATGGCAATCCCTACTCCTCACGTTGATATTAATTGATGGACATCTCCATAGCCCATTGGTTAGCCGCGTCAATGCGAGACTTTCTTACTTTGTTGTCTTCTCTATATTTACCCCCATCATCATACTCTATTCAACCCATAGTGCTATATCCATGGCTTGCGCTCATGTATTGCGTGAGGGTTGAAAAAGCTAAAGTGCGTTAAAAAGTATGAACCAATTGCTAGGCTTGTCATCGGGGTTGTACATGATAAATACTTTGTGTAAAGAAGACAAATCATGACAAGACTATATGATTTTGTAGGGATAGCTTTCTTTAGCATTGGTATTTTGAAAGACATGATTGTTTGTTGGGATGCCTGAGTATTGATGTCTTTATGTCAAATTATAGACTATTGCTTTGAATCATTTGTGTCTTAATATTCATGCCATGATTAGACATATGATCAAGTTTATGCTAGGTAGCATTCCACATCAACATTTATGTTTTTTATCATTTACCTACTTGAGGACGAGTAGGAATTAAGCTTGGGGATGCTGATACGTCTCCGTCGTATCTATAATTTTTTATTGTTTCATGGCGCAAGAAAGATAATTTGTTGAAAAAACCGTGTAAAAAATTTAGCGCAATCAGAGTTACGGATCTCCGGAAATTTAAGAAACGGTGAAGGGACAGATCTGGGGAACGTGAAACAGAAGAGAACAGAGAGGGAGATCCAATCTCGGAGGGGCTCCCGCCCCTCCACCGCCATGGAGGCCATGGACCAGAGGGGAAACCCTCCTCCCATCTAGGGGGAGGCTAAGGAAGAAGAAGAAGGAGGGGTGCTCTCTCCCTCTCTCTCCCGGTGGCGCCGGAGTGCCACCGGGACAAGGATCGTGACAGCGATCTACATAAACAATCTTGCTACCGTCAACACCAACTTTCTCCCCCTCTATGCAGCGGTGTAACACCCCTTCTCCCCGTTGTAATATCTACTTAAACATGGTGCTCAACTCCATATATTATCTCACAATGGTATTGGCTATCATGTGATGTTTGAGTAGATCCGTTTTGCCCTATGGGTTAATCGTGACCTTGGTTGGTATGATTATATATTTTATTTATGGTGCTGTCCTACGGTGCCCTCCGTCTCACGCAAATGTGAGGGATCCCCGCTATAGGGTGTTGCAATACGTTCACGATTCGCTTATGGTGGGTTGCGAGAGTGATAGAAGCTTAAACCCAATTAGGCGGGTTGTTGCGCATGGGATAAAGAGGACTTGATACTTAATGCTATGGTTGGGTTTCAAGACCTTAATGATCTGTAGTAGTTGCGAATGCTTGCTAGGTGTCCAATCATAAGTGCATATGATCCAAGTAGAGAAAGTATGTTAGCTCATGCCTCTCCCTCATGTAAAATTGCAAGCATGATTACAGATACTTGTTATCAATTGCCTAGGGACAAATGACTTTCTGGTTGAGAAAATCTATCCACTTTTATTACCTTGCAATTTATTCATAGTTTTATTCTCGCAAAGTACTTGTAGTTTTATTCTTGAAAAAGTAGTTTCATACTTGTTTTAGGTAAAGCAAACGTTAAGTGTGCATAGAGTTGTATCGGTGATCGATAGAACTTGAGGGAATATTTGTTCTACTTTAGCTCCTCATTGGGTTCGACACTCTTATTTATCGAAGAAGGCTACAAATGATCCCCTCTACTTGTGGGTATCAACACCTTACCGAGTTGTTGCAAAATCGTGGGTTTGAAATTGGGAAAATTGATCCCACTCTTTTTACTAAGAGGGTCAAAGGGGATTTGTTCATATGCCAACTATATGTTGATGATATTATTTTTGGTTCTCTAACAAATCTTTCAATGATGAGTTTTCTTCACTAATGACCGAGAGGTTTGAGATGTCTATGATGGGAGAGTTGAAGTTCTTCCTTGGGTTCTAAGTCAAGAAAAAGGAGAGAAGGAACATTCATCAACCAAGCCAAGTATACCCAAGACATGCTCAAGAGATTCAAGCTAGATGATGTCAAGCCGGTCAAGTTTCCCATGCCCACCAAATGCAAGCTTGACAGTGATCCCAATGGTAAAGCGATGGACCAAAAGGTATATCGCTCCATGATTGGATCATTGCTTTACCTTTGTGCATCTAGACCGGATATCATGTTGAGTGTGGGAATTTGTGCACGGTTTCAAGCCGCACCTAAGGAAAGCCACTATGTGGAAGTCAAGCGAATCTTTCGATATTTGGCTCATACCCCAAACTTTGGCTTATGGTACCCCAAAGGAGCAAGCTTTGATCTCATGGGTTACTCGGACTTGGATTGGGTGGGAGATTGTGTGGGGAGGAAGTCAACTTCCGAAGGGTGCCAATTCCTTGGTCGCACTTTGGTGAGTTGGTCCTCAAAGAAGCAAAATTGCGTGTCTCTCTCCTCCACCAAGGCCGAGTATGTAGCCGCCACAAGTTGTTGTGCACAATTGCTATGGATGAGGCAAACTTTAAAGGATTACAGTGTCACTTGTGACAAAGTGCCTCTTCTATGTGACAATGAAATTGCTATCGAGATTTCCCTCAATCTGGTGCAACATAGCAAGACAAAGCATACTGAGATTCGTCATCACTTCATTCGAGATCACATCAAGCATGGAGATACTGATATCATCTACATCAACACTCAAGGGAAACTAGCGGATATCTTCACCAAGCCTCTAGATGAAGCAAGATTTCGCAAGTTAAGGCATGAACTAAATATCATTGATTTGAGCATTGTGGCTTGAATCTAGGCACACCCCACCGCACTCATCATTCTATTTTGTTCTAGATGTAGGCATGGACATAGGGGTAGTGTTGTTCTCTCAATGAACTCTCCCTCCCCCCATTATGCATAAATCAATCAAGTCTTTCACATTCGCCATTTTTTATGGTACTTGTGCTTCAAAGATGAGTTTTGGTCATGGGCCCAAGGTTAAAATCTTCACGGTGCCATACCTATTGAATCAACATAGTTGGCTTCAGCCACCACCCTCCCTTTGTGTTGACTTCTTATTGTATCTAGTCTTGAGGACTTTGTGTGTGTTCTGATACACTTCTAGTATGCTCTTTTGTTCTCTTGTTTTATGCTTGGGGTGTCTCTTCTGTTTGATGTTGTGCCTTGTCATGTCTCTCTCAAGTGCTCTTAGTCTTCTCGTTTGCATAAGACAACCATTTTCCTTCTTGTTCCTGCCTGTTTTCGCCTGCGCGGTACTACCACTGAGCCAGGGCGGTACTACCGCTTATAAGAGGTACTACCACCTGGCTCCATGGTACTACCGCTCTGTGAGTTGGAGTGGGGGTTATGAATCAGGGTAGGGGGTTTTCTCTCTCCCATACCCATTCACTCGCCTCCTATCCCATCTCTCTCTCCCTCAGGCGACGAACAGGCAGCGGAGGGCACCCGCCAGGCCACCGTCTCTGGGTTGTCTTTCGCGTTTCCGTCCAGTGGGATCGGTCCCACCCTTTCCTCTTGCCATGGATGCCGGTATTGCACCCATTCTTCTCCTCTTTGGTTCTACTTATTGGTTCTAGGTTTTAGGGCAATATTTGTTGCATTCTTTGATTTTTGGCCGAATCGGGGCATGAGTAGGGCGTAGAAGACTGCTAGAGTAGGTAAATTGAAGGTTTAACCGCGAAAATTTGAATTTAGCACCTCCAATACTACCGGATCTCTCCACGGAAGTGTTCAGCCCAGTTGACATCCGCCTCAAGCAGTACTACCACCCCTCAGAGCGGTACTGCCGCTTGTAGGTAGTACTACCGCTAGAAGGTGCGATACTACCGTTGCGAGCTACCAACTTCCAGTTTTTACTGTTCCACCTTCACTCTTGTGTTTCTCTTTTTTCTTTGGCTTATGCTATTTTCCTCCTTCATGTTCTTGTGTGTGTGTGTGTTCCAGGCAGTAGTAGCTCCGGGCATCAGGCTCGTCACAAGAATCTCGCCCGTTCTAGTGGCTCCAAGTGTTACCATTCTGCTGATGTGACAGTGGGTAGCACCATGCCAGAGAGTGGCTCAATGCCTGTGAGTGGCTCCAGTGAGCAGCCAATACAGAGAGTCAAAGTGACTGCGATCAAGAACAGGGGACCCAAGGGCACTCATCAGATGTCTGCTCTAGAGTTTTGTACAACACGTAAGCGCAATCCGTACCGGGGGCCTCAGGATCATTCGCTTGTCCATCGTATGTTCTGGAACAAGTTTTAGCAGTCTATCTTGCATGATGTGTTGAAGGGAAACAAGAATCTATTTGTGAAAGTCAAGTATGTTGATCTCACTCACATGGAGAGGGACTTACCTTACTTTGGAGCCACACTTCAGAGGTGCGAGGAGCTGGACATCAATACGATCATCTCTTTCAACAAGGATTTTGATGCAGAGTTTATGGCCCAATTCTATGCCACAATACACTTTCGGCATGATGAGGACATGGCTCTCACTTGGATGACCAATGATCGACGTCTATCTGCTACATGGAAGAGCTTCATGGAGAGTTTTCGTATGACGATCAGGGCGCCCAGACCCCAGTTGGTTTTCGCCCTCCCGGGAGGCTAATGCTACTCATTATGAGGCTCTGTGGCCTTTCTCTATCAGGAAGGTGTCTGAGACTGGGCATGTCTCCTATGAGCTTTGGCCCTTTCTGGATATCATGCATTTTATCTTCAGGAACACTCTGTTCCCTCGTGTTGGCAACCAGGATACGGTGCACTCATATATGGTGGACTTACTTCTCTTCTGCCAGAAGCATCAGGGTTCTCAGGAGGTGTTGGATGTTTCTCATGTCATGTGGTCAGAACTTTGTTTTGTGGTCCTGGAGCGCAAGTGCATCATCTATGGCCCCTACTTGATGCAGCTCATTGAGGAAACATGGGCTTCTTCGTTTCCGGATGAGGATCTTGACATTGGAGACTTAGTCTCTCATGATGTTATTCAGCTGCAACAAAAGGAGAAGTGGGGGATGTCTGCCCCTGCTCCTCTAGAAGGTGATACTGTCAGGTCTAACGCTGATGATGATGATGAACCAGATTATGAGCCACCATCTGAGGAGCCATCTTGGGCTAAGAATCTCAAGCATAAGATGAAGAAGCTCTTTTGCCTTCAGGAAAAGGGTCGATACAAGGCTCATCTGAATGCCAAGAAGGCCCGTTGTCGTGACAAGGCCATCATGAGGCAGGTTGGCGTCAACATTTTAGATGGCTTCGAGGAAAAGATCACTGATGAGGAGTCATGGGTTAAAGTGCACTGCCCGTGGACCGATTCTGATGAGGGCACAGTAGGCCCTACACCTGTTGCAGAGGTGTCTGAGGAGTAGGAGGAGCACGATTGGTGATGTCATGAAGTATTGCTACCATGTTATTCTTAGGTGTACTCTCTACCCTTTTGGTGTCTCGATGCCAAAGGGGGGGAGAGGTCAGGGATTTGTAGTGTGTCGTGCATCAAGTGTGCATTTCTCTTATTTGTCATTGCTTCCCTCGATCAAACTCTTTCGTTTGCTTTGGTTTGTAGTTGTCCTTTGTGTTCGAGACCATATGGTGTGAGACATATGAGGTATCCTATCTCTATCTATTTATGTCAAGTACTTTATGTTTTCAATTGCATGTGAGATGTATATTATGTTTATGCTCTTATCCGTATTCTCACATGATTTTACTTGCTTGCTATCATCTTATTATGCCTGTGCAAGTATTGCTTGGACTATAAAATATAGGGGGAGTGTGGATCCTATATTGTGTACTTTGCATTCCAAAAGCATATCTCAAATAGTGCACACATCTAGGGGGGGGGGGGCTTGTCTATATTTTGTAGTGTGTGGGTTTGCACACCTCCTTGCTATATTCTTTGTCAAAATGCTGCGTTGTCATCAATCCACCAAAAGGGGGAGATTGTCAGGGCATATTTTTCCCTAAGTAGTTTTGGTGATTGATGACAATGTGTCTGCAGACTAGTCATGTGCATTGAGCATTGCAAACTTCCAAGCACATGTCACAAGACAATTTGTGCCCCTTGGAGTTTCAAGTGAAGACGGTTTTCTTTCCTACATTTCTTTTCTGGTGAACTTGAGTCGTAGGGAAAACTGTACTATCAAGAGGGGGTCCGTTTCAGAAAGGTTCGGGTGGAATCAACCCGTACACACTCATATTGCACCCATCTTCACTTTCTGCTTCCTTGGAGTTGTCCATCATTTGTGCCGAAGAAGTGGTGGAGAACTGCAAGCAGTAGTACCGCAGGCAGCAGCGGTAGTACCGCTGCTAGTCCCGCTCGTACTACCACTCGTGCTTGGGGCCTCAATTTTTCGTGTCGGGTTTTACGACAGTGCCTCAGGGTCTCTACCGTGCTACCTGTTTGCCCCTAGAAGACTGGCGGTTGTACCAGCGGTAGTACCACCCCTACCACCGCGGCTACGACAGCCCATTCCTCTGTTCTCCCTCCTCAAATCTCTTGTGCGTCCTGTAGGGAGTGGTAGTACCGCTTGGTTGCGGGCTGAGAGGTGGATAATGGTTGTATTTGTTCCCCACTATAAATGGGGGTCTTCTTCCTCAAGAAGAACTCACTCTTCCTCCCCCAAACTCCATTGCTGCTTCAAAGCTCATTTTCACCCGATCTCTCTCCCTAGCCAATCAAACTTGTTGATTTTCTAGGGATTGGTTGAGAAGGCCCCAATCTACACTTCCACCAAGAGAAACTTGATTCCCCCACTAATCCCTTGTGGATCTTGATACTCTTGGGTGTTTGAGCACCCTAGACGGTTGAGGTCACCTTGAAGCCACATTCCATTGTGATGAAGCTTCGCGGTGTTGTTGGGAGCCTCCAATTAAGTTGTGGAGATTGCCCCAACCTTGTTTGTAAAGGTTCAGTCACCGCCTTCAAGGGCACCACTAGTGGAATCACGGCATCTCGCATTGTGTGAGGGCGTGAGGAGAATACGGTGGACCTAGTGGCTTCGTAGGGAGCATTATGCCTCCACACCGCTCCAACGGAGACGTACTTCCCCTTAAAGGGAAGGAACTTCGGTAACACATCCTCGTCTCCACCTATCCACTTGTGGTTACTTCTTACCTTTACTTTGTGCAAGCTTTACTTGTGTTGTTTATCTTGCTTGCTCTTGTTGTTTTTATCATTAGCATCATATAGGTTGCTCACCTAGTTGCACATCTAGACAACCTACTTGTTGCTAAACCTAATTTGTTAAGAAAAGCTAAATTGGTAGTTGCCTATTCACCCCCTCTAGTCAACCATATCGAACCTTTCAAGTCCCTTGTCCTAACACAAAAATTTTAGCATCAAGACTAGTAGAACTTCCAATTTTAGGAGTTCTACCATCATCAGTTTCTACCAAACCAAAATCACTCATGGTAAAAGTTTCAATGAGCAAACAAGAAAAAGGCAAACGGAAAATATTTTTGTAAAAACTTTTTAGAAGTGGGGGAGATGAAAACGAGAGGCAAATGATAAATAATGTAAATACAGGGAGATGAAAGTTTATGCGTAGTTACTTGATAGATGTTGGTGATGTCTCCCCGATGACGGTGCCAGAAATTCTTCCTGCTACTTGTGAACTGCATTGGGATGTCCCCGAAGAGGAGGGGATGATGCATTACAGTAGAGATAAGTATTTCCCTCAGTTAAGAACCAAGGTTATCAATCCAGTAGGAGAACCAAGCAACACTATGTAAGCAACACCTTCACACAAACAACAAATCCTTGCAACCCAACGTCAACAAGGGATTGTCAATCCCTTGACGGTTACGAGCAAGATTAAATTTTATGGTATTTGCTAGATAGATCGAACAAAAATACAAAATAAAATAAATAAAGAAAAATTGCAGCAAGGTGATGACCCACAAGTATAGGGGATCAATCGTAGTCCTTTCGATAAGTAAGAGTGTCGAACCCAACGAGGAGCAGAAGGAAATGACAAGCGGTTTTCAGTAAGGCAATGTCTGCAAGCAATGAAATTATAAGTAATAAGTAGTTTGATAGCAAGATAATTTGTAACAAGAAAGTAATGGTAACGGTAACAAAGGTGCAGCAAGGTAGCCCAATCCTTTTGAGGCAAAGGACAGGCCAAAATGGTCTCTTATGATAAGCAAAGTGTTCTCGAGGGCACACGGAAATTTCATCTAGTCACTTTCATCATGTTGGCTTGATTTGTGTTCGCTACTTTGATAATTTGATATGTGGGTGGACCGGTGCTTAGGTGTTGTTATTACTTGAACAAACCTCCTACTTATTATTAACCCCCTCGCAAGAATCTGCAACTACGAGAAAAGTGTTAAGAATAAATTCTAACCATATCATTAAACTTTTGGATCCAAATCAGCCACTTACAGAATAGCACATAAACTAGGGTTTAAGCTTCTGTCACTCTCGCAACCCATCATCTAATAACTACTCCACAATGCATTCCCTTAGGTCCAAGTATGGTGAAGTGTCATGTAGTTGACGTTCACATGACACCATTAAGGGAATCACAACATACATACCATCAAAATATCGAACACATATAAAATTCACATGATTACTTGCAACAAGATTTCTCCCGTGACCTCAAGAACAAAAGTAACTACTCACAAATGATAATAATGCTCAGAGGGGTATTAAATAGCATAATGGATCTGAACATATAATCTTCCACCGAATAAGCCATATAGTAATCAACTACAAGATGTAATCAACACTACTAGTCACCCACAGGTACCAATCTATAGTTTCGGTACAAAGATTGAACACAAGAGATGTGTTTGAGAGGAGATGGTGTTGTTGAAGATGTTGATGGAGATTGCCCTTTCCAAGATGGGAGAGTTGTTGGTGATGATGATGGCGATGATTTCCCCTCCAGGAGGGAAGTTCCCCCGGTGGAATCGCTCCACCGGAGGCAAAAGCGCTCATGCCCAAGTTCCGCCTCTAGATGGCGGCGCTTCGTCCTAAAAGTCCTCTCCTTAGTTTTCTAGGTCAAAATGACTTAAATACCAGAAGAGGGGCACCGGAGGTGGGCTGGGCTGAGCACAACCTAGCAGGGCGCGCCTGGGGGCCCTGGCACGCCCTGGTGTCTTGTGCTCACCAGGTGCCCCCTCTCCGATAGTTATTTGCTTTCATATTTATTCCATAAAAATTCCTCGTGAAGTTTCAGCTCATTTGGAGTTGTGCAGAATAGGTAGCTTGACGTAGCTTTTTCAGGTCTAGATTTCCAGCTGCCGGAATTCTCCCTTTTGTGTGAACCTTGCAAATTATGAGATAAAAGGCATTAGAATTACTCCAAAAAGCATTATTATGCATAAAAATGATATAAATAACAGTAGGTAAACATGATGCAAAATGGACGTATCAACTCCCCCAAGCTTAGACCTCGCTTGTTGTCCACAAGCGAACACCGAAATAGAAAAACATGTCCACGTGCTTAGAGAGAGAGAGAGAGGTGTCGATAAAAACAAAATATAGGCATAGAAGCATCTTGTAAATTATCATAACAACAACAAACTTTAACGTAGAAATTTTATCATAGACTTCTCATCACAACATCATAGTATAAAGCATAAACTCTATTGAAAACCAACAAACTGTGTTCTCAATCAACTTCGCAAATACAATTCATCATCTTTTCAGGAAGGGTCACGTATCGTAGCCTTTTTGGCAAGTCCACATACTCAACCATCATATAGTCTTCTATGATTGCTAACACTCACCGCATACACGTGAGCAAAACATTTCAACCAGACACATAGAAAGATACGGGCTTATAGTTTTGCCTCCCAACATACTCACCTCAAGGGTGATGTCAACAATAATAACTCATGCCACAAATATCCAACTAGATATATGTGCCTAGATCTCTCCTCACAACATGATGCTTGCCAAAACAGAAAAATAAAAAGGAATAGAGACAAAAACTTTGACTCTTGCATGAAAGTAAATACATAAAAGTAAAAGATAGGCCCTTCGCAGAGGGAAGCAGAGGTTGCCATGCGCTTTTTGGTTGTATGCTCAGTCCCTTAGTGTAAAAGAATGTCACGTTATATTGCCCCTTGTGATAGCAACCTTTATTATGCAGTCTGTCACTTTTATTCTTTGCCATCACAAGCTCGTACAACGCTCAATTTTCTCTTACACTAAATGATCTAACACTTTTAGAAGCAATTTTTATTGCCTTAATTATTGCACTGATGAAAACTTACTTGAAGGATCTTACTCAATCCTTAGGTAGGTATGGTGGACTCTTGAAAATAAGATTTGGGTTTAAGGGTTTTTGGATGCACAAGTAGTATCTCTACTTGGTCGGAATTTTTGGCTAGAAAAGATGGGGGCAAGCACCACATGTGAAGGATATATGACAATATAACTTCTATGTGAATATCAACAAACATAAATCATTACATTGTCTTCCTTGTCCAACGTCAACAATTTTGGCATATAATATTTTGATGGGGGCTCACAATCACAAAAGATTTCCAAGATAGTGTATTTGCATGTGATTCTTCTCTTCCCTTATTAATTCTTTCATGAATTGCATCGTTGACCGATGTTATGTTTGCCAATCTCCAATAAAATCTTCTACTTATACTTTTCCTTATGTGGTGTCATTACTTACCATAAGATTAGCATATGATCTTTTTCATTTATTTCCTTTCTTTTTATTGAAATAAGAAAGTAAAGAAAGCAAAACTCAAACTAAACTTTATTATATATCTCGCACACGATTACAAGGATAGATCACTAAGAAAACTTTCAAAAAAAGGATCGAACTAAACTTTTATTCATCTCAAGCAAAATATAACTATGGATCGAACTAAGATAAGTAAAGGCAAAAAATAGTGGAGGTGATACGATGCCGGGGCACCTCCCCCAAGCTTGGCATAAGCCAAGGGGAGTGCCCATAACCGATACTCAATTTTCTTTGGTTGATGAAGACGGAGGTGGTGGTGATGAAGTGGTAGGGATCTTGTCCTTCATGATCAAGAGATTCTCCAATCTATGGATGATGCTCCGAGGGGCGATGATGTGCTCTTGCAATAGAATATTTTCATGTGTAAGGTATTTATTTTGCACACATACCATTTTGATGATCCGAAAAGCTTCGATCTCAGTGGGGGTGAGATGATCATAGTAAGGTTTGAGGATATATTCTTCTTCCTCCTCGACAGGCAAGGCCGGCTCCATCACCAGCGCTTGATCTCCGATGGCCTCCTTGCTCTTGTCCCCTCTGATGGATTCTATGGGCTCTTCCCTCTTCAGCTCGATCTTCATCAACCAAGCATCCTCTTCCACGGTGTTGGAGGAGGAAGAAGACATGATGCCTAGCTTAACAGATCTGATCGAAAACAGCAAGAAAACAAAACAAAAGATTTCTCCGCGATACGGTGGTTAATGGGTTCGGGGAGTATATAAAGATTTTTTTATCTTGGGAAACAAGCAAATGGAAGAAAAATGAAGTCCGGAAGGTACCCGAGGTGGGCACAACCCACCTAGGCGCGCCTGGCAAGCCTGCCAGGCACGCCCTGGTGTCTTGTGCCCACCAGGGGTGACTTCATGGTTGTTTCTTATTTTCCTAATTTTTGTTATATTCCAAAACGGACAGAAAATATTTTTGCAGATTTTTCGGAGTCCGTTTACTTACCGTATCATGATAACCCACAAGTGTAGGGGGTCATTTGTAGCCTTCTTCGATAAATAAGGGTTTCAAACCCAACGAGGAGCTAAAGGTAGAACAAATATTCCCTCAAGTTCAATAGACCACCGATACAACTCTACGCACACTTGACGTTTGCTTTACTTAAAAAAATATGAAACTATTTTGCAAGAATAAAACAACGAGTACTTTGCGAGAATAAAACTATGAATAAATTGCAAGGTAATAAAAGTAGATACCTTTTGTCAACAAGAAAGTCATTTGTCCCTAGGCAATCGATAACAAGTACCGGTACTTGTAATTTTATATAAGGGAGAGGCATGAGCTAACATACTTTCTCTACTTGGATCATATGCACTTATGATTGGAACTCTAGCAAGCATCTGCAACTACTGAAGATCATTAAGGTCATGAAACCCAACCATAGCATTAAGTATCAAGTCCTCTTTATCCCATATGCAACAACCCACCTACTCGGGTTTAAGCTTCTATCACTCTCACAACCCACCATAAGCTAGTAATGAACGTATTGCAACACCCTATAGCGGGGATCCCTCACGTTTGCAAGAGACGGAGGGCACCGTAGGACAGCACCATAAAAAAATATACAATTATACCAACCAAGATCATGATTAACCCATAGGACAAAACAGATCTACTCAAACATCATAGGATAGCCAAATATCATTGGGAAATAATATATGGAGTTGAGCACCATGTTTAAGTAGAGATTACAGCGGGGAGAAGGGGTGTTACACCGCTGCATAGAGGGGAGAGAGTTGGTGTTGACGGTAGCAAGATTGTTGATGTAGATTGTCGGCACAATCCTAGCCCCAGCGGTGTTCCGGCGCCACTGGGAGAGAGGGGGAGAGAGCCCCCCTCCTTCTTCTTCTTCCTTGGCCTCCCCCTAGATGGGAGGAGAGTTCCCCCTCTGGTCCATGGTCTCCATGGCAGCGGAGGGGCGGGAGCCCCTTCGAGATTGGATCTGTCTCTCCATTCCCTTCTGTTTCGTGCTCCCCAAGTCTAGCCCTTCATCGTTGCTTAAATTCCTGGAGATCCATAAATCCGATTGCGCTAAAATTTTGACATGATTTTTTTCCATAAACTATCTGTCTTGCACCAGAAGAAGGGCCCTAACCGAACTTTGAGGAGGGCACAAGATACCTGGGTGTGCAGGGGGTGCCCGGCGCTCCCTGGTGGGTTGTGCTCACTGTGGGCCCCGTTTGCATTGATTCCACCTCCCAAAAATCAAAAATATTCCAAAATAATTCTCCATATATTTTTATCGTGTTTGGACTTCATTTGATATGGATTTTCTACGAAACAAAAAACATGCAACAAACAGGAACTGGCACTGGGCACTGGATCAATAGGTTAGTCCAATAAATCATATAAAAATTTGCCAAAAATATGTGAAAGTTGTATAATATTGGCATGAAACAATCAAAAATTGTAGATACAACGAAGACGTATCAGCATCCCCAAGCTTAATTCCTGCTCATCCTCGAGTAGGTAAATGATAAAAAATATTTTTTTTGGTGTGGAATGCTACCTAGCATAAACTTGATCATATATATAATCATGGCATGAATATTAAGACATAAGTGATTCAAAGCAATAGTCTATAATTTCACATAAAGACATCAATACTCAGGCATCCCAACAAACAATCGTGTCTTTCAAAATATCAATGCTAAAGAAAGCTATCCCTACAAAATCATAGTCTTTTCATGCTCTATCTTCTTAACACAAAGTATTTATCATGCACAACCCCGATGACAAGCCGAGCAATTGGTTCATACTTTTTAACGTGCTTCAGCTTTTTCAACCCTCACGCAATACATGAGCGTGAGCCATGGATATAGCACTACGGGTGGAATAGAGTATGATGATAGGGGTAAATATAGAGAAGACAAAAATGTAAGAAAGTTTCACATCGACGCGGCTAACCAACGGGCTATGGAGATGCCTATCAATTGATATCAATGCGAGGAGTAGGGATTGCCATGCAACGGATGCACTAAGAGATATAAGTGTATGAAAGCTCAATATGAAAAGTAAGTGGGTGTGCATCCAACTTGCTTGCTCATGAAGACCTCGAGCATTTGAGGAAGCCCATCATCAGAATATGCAAACCAATTTCTATAATGAAAAATTCCCACTAGTATATGAAAGTGACTAAATAGGAGACTCTCTATAAGAAAGACATGGTGCTACTTTGAAGCACAAGTGTGGTAAAGGATGGTAACAATGCCCCTTCTCTCTCTTTTTCCCTTTTCTATTTCTTTTTTTTCTTTTTTTTCCTTGTTCTTTTTTCTTTTCTTTTTTTCCTTTTTTAAATTTTTTTCTCCCACTGTCCGGAGTCTCATCCCGACTTGTGGGTGAATAATAGTCTCCATCATCCTTTCCTCCTAGGACATGCTCTAATAATGAATAATGATGATCATCACACTTCTATTTACTTATAACTCAAAAGAAAATAAAAATTACAACTTGATACCTACAACAAAATATGACTCTATATGAATGCCTCTGGCAATACCAGGATGTGCAATGATCTAGCATAACATGCATAAATGATGAACAGTGACTAAGCCACAAATACTATGTCATCCATATGACCATGCAAAGCAATATGACAATGAATGCTCAAGTCATCAAAATAGAAGCATTGGAAGTTGCATGGCAATATATCTCGGAATGGCTATGGAAAGGCCATAATAGGTAGGTATGGTGGCTGTTTTGAGGAAGATATAATAAGGCTTATGTGTGATAGAGTGTATCATATCACGGGGTTTGGATGCACCGGCGAGGTTTGCACCACATCTCGAGGTGAGAAAGGGCAATGCACGGTACCGTAGAGGCTAGCAAATTGCGGAAAGGTAAGAGTGCGTATAATCCATGGACTCACATTAGTCATACAGAACTCATATAGTTATTGCAAAGGTTTATTAGCCCTCGAAGCAAAGTACTACTACGAATGCCCCTAGGGAGGAGGTTGGTAGGAGTTAAACATTGCGCGCCCCCAACCTTCACACAAAGATAGACAATCAAGGATAAATTGTGCTCCAACTTCCCGGCATAATGAGAGACTATATGTGCATGCTTCGGGAATCATAAAGCTTAACACCAATATCTTACTAAACACGATCATCCACTAGTACCTCCCACATATTATCATCTCTATATCGCAAACCTATTGCAAGGAATCAAACGTATCATATTTAGTGATCAGTTTTATGTAGGATTTTTATGACTAACCATGCAATTTACCAATTCCATTTGTCTCTCTAAATAGATCAAAGTGAAGCATGAGAGTTTAATTCTTTCTACAAAAGATCATGCTCTAACAAATATAAGTGAAGCACAAGAGCATTCTACAAATAACGGTTTTCTATGTGAAGAGAAACATGCAATCCAAACTTCAAATGATATAAATGAAGCACATGAAGCATTCTATAAAGCCATACTTAAAAGATATAAGTGAAGTGCAATGAGCATTCTATAAATCAACCATGGACTATCTCATACCAGCATGGTGCATGAAATAAAAGTGAAAACCAAATGCAAAAGACGCTCCAAGATTTGCACATATCACACGAATGAAACAAAGACAAAAACATACCGATACTTGTTGAAGAAAGATGGGATGCCTTCCAGGGCATCCCCAAGTTTAGATGCTTGAGTCTCCTTGAATATTTACTTGGGTGCCTTGGGCATACCCAAGCTTGAGCTCTTGCCTCTCCTCCTTCTCCTCATATCAAGACCTCCTCGATCTTTGATCACTTCACCCACACAAAACTCAACAAAAAAAACTCGGTAAGATCCGTTAGAATAATAAGGCAAATCACTACTCTAAGTATTGTTTCAAACCAATTCATATTTTGTTTTTGCATTGTAGCTACTGTAATACAAATGTTTCATGGCTTATACCACCGATAAAAATCGATAGTTTCATCAAAACAAGCAAAACAATGCACCCAAAACAGAATCTGTCTTAAACAGGACATTCTGTAGCAATCTGAACATCTACCATACTTATGTTACTCCAAAAATTCTTAAAAATTAGGAAAAAATAAACAAATTGTATAGAAATACTGTGCAAAAAGTCTCAGAAACGTTTGATGTTCCAGTAAAAAATGAAAATTCATGCGCTACAGCCAAAATTTCTGTTCCTGCACCGCACATACCAACAAGCAATCTAATCATCCTAAAGGCAAATCGTGGCACAATAATTTTACAATACAAAGGATTTGTACAAGGGGATAATTATTTTTGTTGAAAAGTTTCTGTAACTAAGATTCACAAAGTTTCCATGGGCATGAACAAAGTTCAAGGCTAGCTCCCACTTTCACAATGCTCGTCCCTCTCACTTTCACTTTTCTTTTTGTGAAGTTTCAAGTTCCCCTCTATATTTGTTTTGTTTTTAAACTTTATAAAAGCACTCAACATAAATAAATGACTCTCTAAAACTTCCGGGTTGTCTCCCTGGCAGCACTTTCTTTAAAGCCATTAAGCTAGGCATAAGTGCTCAAGTAATGGATCCACCCGGATCCCAAGGTATATCAAAGCCAATTTTAATTAGCAATGATTTGGCATTTAGTAGTGAGCACAAAGCAACACATATCAAGCAATAATGTAGTCTAACTCTCTTCCTATGCATCGGCATGTCATACAAGAACAATTCATGCACATCATGTAAAGGCCAATACATAGCATAAGCAGTTTCTTGCAATTTTATCATGTTGGAAACATAGAGAGGCGGAGATGTAGTTCCTCTCTCATTATAATTGCAAGTAGGAGTAGCAAGCACATGCATATGATATTCATCAAAATCATCATGTGCAACGGTAAAAGGCAACCCATCAATGTAATCCTTAATAAGAGCAAACTTCTCCAATATAGTGTAGTTTGGAGAATTCGAAAAGATAATAGGACTATCATGTGTGGGTGCAATAGCAACAGTTTCATTATTAATATAAGGAACCATAGCAAGTTCATCTCCATAAGCATAATTCATATTGGCATCGTGGCCACAAGCATAGCAAGCATCAAGTTCATCAAAAAGGGATATTTCAAACGAATCAATGGGATCATAGAAATTATCGTAACATTCATCCATCGGTAAGCATGAAGGGAAATTAAATAATGTATTAGTTGAAGAGTTACTCTCATTAGAAGGTGGGCACGGGTAGCTAATCCGCTCTTCCTCCTTTTATTCTTCGCTCTCCTCATCATCTTTTTCATCCAGGGAGCTCACAGTTTCATCAATTCTTTCTTCCATAGACTCCTGCAAAATATTTATCTCTTCTTGGATAGCGGAGAAGTCCTCAATATATGGTTTAATATAAGCATTAGAAGAATAATTTTTGTTGCAATATTTAAGTATGGAAAAATTTTCAAATTTGTAAAGAGTAGCATCATACTTTTCAATCAAAGAAGCAACTTCATAGGCACCCTTAAAAGCAACAAATTCTTCAATTTGTTCAATATCAAAGTAATTATAAACACCCTTGGCATAAGAAGATAAGATTCCATTATCCTTAACTCACATTGGAAGAAAAGGTGTTTCTTAGGTTCTTCGGAACAACAAGTAAAATCATGTATTTCACATAAATTCAAAGCATAGCGATACAAAGTATTAATATGATGTCACAAAAGTTTCCCTTTTTGAGATAAGCGGTGTCGCACAAAATAAGCATGCTCATCTAATGATTTTCCCTCAACTAAGCTAGTTGGATTTTCAGCACGAGCACAAATGGATCAAAGATGATCCAATAGAAAGCTTCAGTAGTATGATAGATTTTGGGTGGTTCTTCAACCATTGGTTTAGCGGGTACAACTAATTTTTTTGGTATTTTGCATTTCCTACCCATAGCTAGAGATAGAAAACAAGAGCACAAAATAAAACTACTTAGTCATAAAGCAAACAAGAACACACGAGAATATTCACCCCATGCTATTGCTCCTCGACAACGGCGCCAGAAAAAGGTCTTGATAACCCACAAGTGTAGGGGATTGTTTATAGCCTTCTTCGATAAATAAGAGTGTCGAATCCAACGAGGATCTAAAGGTAGAACAAATATTCCCTCAAGTTCTATTGACCACCGATACAACTCTACGCACACTTGACATTTGCTTTACCTAAAACAAGTATGAAACTATTTTGCGAGAATAAAACTATGAGTACTTTGTGAGAATAAAACTACGAATAAATTGCAAGGTAATAAAAGTAGATATCTTTTGTCAACAAGAAAGTCATTTGTCCCTAGGCAATCGATAACAAGTACCGGTAATCATTCTTGTAATTTTATATGAGGGAGAGGCATGAGCTAACATACTTTCTCTACTTGGATCATATGCACTTACGATTGGAACTCTAGCAAGCATCCAAAACTACTAAAGATCATTAAGGTTGTGAAACCCAACCATAGAATTAAGTATCAAGTCCTCTCACTACGCAGGATGCTGCTAACGCGACACTACGATTAGAGACCCTTCGAGAAACTGTGTGCGATGCAATAATCGCAAACGTGGTGTCAGAGAACCCTCAAAAATGTCCAAAACATTTGCGATGACATATGCATCAAACACGGTTCAGATTTTGGTTCCGTGTGCGATGCCGGGCATACGGTTCAGTTCAATTAACTATTTGTGATGAGGAGGAACAAAAGAAACGGGCAGCCAGATGAAGGCATGTGCGATACACAGCATATGGTTCACCTAGATGAACTGTTTGTGATGAGGCGGAACAACAGAAACGGGCAGACAGATGAAGGTGTGTGAAATATACGGCATACAATTTACTCGGATGAACTGTTTGCGTTCGGCCAAGAGAACAGAAATGGTTCGACTTACCAATATGTATGTGATACGCGGAAAACAGGCCTGTAATCAGAAATGTGTGAGAAGACTGATAACAACACAAACGATTCCTGTTAACAAGTTGTGTGTGTTGTGAGCAAACGATTGCTGGTATACAATTGTCAGTGATTGATGAAATCATCACCGATGGGTTTCCTTGTTTAGTCCATGTGCAATGCGATTTGCTCTGTCTACAGAGCATCAACAAATATACTTAAAAAGACAGCATTGCATAACCAAATTAAGCATACAATTAGACAAGTGACTACACAAATAACATTTTCACACACCAAAGTAAGCAATTACATGCATACTGAGAGCAGCGTCGAGGATGCAAGTGGAGAGAGGGGATTGTGTGTGTAGCGAGGATGGGGGGTGCAGCCGTTCGGGCGCACCATTAATATGGAGTACTGGGAGAGAGGTGGGCCGCGGTCAAACCGCTGGCTCGCCTCCTGGTGAACCTGCGAACCAGACTGCTGGCATGCCTACCGTTGTTTCACACAGCTACTCGCACACCTCCTGATGACACTGCACAGCAAGTACGCCTCCGTTAATTCACACACCTGCACGCATGCCTCCCGGTCTGCCTGCGCGGCAGACTGCTCCCATGCATCCCATCAACTCACGCCTGCTCACACGGTACACGGGTCGCGTGGCGGCACGTATATTGTTTCTCTATTTGGATGATTAATGATGCCGCTTTATTTTTTGCTTAACCGAAGCATGACATGTATCCGTTGTTGGTCTAACGCTCACGGTTCGAATAAATAGTCCATTTGGGATATTGGTTCCCAATTATTAATAATCTCCCATTTGTAGTTAGATAAAGATTACATCAAAACTGGTCTCAACTTTGACCAAGAAAAGTACAATGCAACTTTGTATTGGTGTCCATATGACAACACGATAAGTTTCACGAACTTTAAAAAAGTTTTGGATGTACTAGAATTTAAAAATCAAGATTCTCATTGTTTGAAATTTGTTGCACGGGGAGTAAACATGCACCCAGTGAGACACATGTGTTTTTGCAATCCATTTAGGTGCACTGTCACGTGTGCATTTAGCTCAAATTTGATTTTTGCACATTATACTGTAGAAAATCAATCAATTAATGTACTAAAACGTCTTAATGATGTCTGATTTTTTCGAAATTAAAACATCCCTCCTTTGGTAACATATATATGTCCACCGTGGGATAACTAATTTAACATGCACCGTAGTTGCGGTGGATTTGCGGGGTGTGTGTGGGTGTGTGCGTCTGGGGGTGGCGAGTGGCACACAGTACACTACAAGTTGTGAGCCACCGTGTGGGTTGGCCATTTTGTTAGGCAGGCCGGTGCCACATCAGAGTCATGAATTCGTAATTTAAAACACTAGACAACTCTTTCATACATACATGTTTTGGCCACATGCAGTCAATCGTTGTCCTACACGACACTCGATACTCGCTATGATGCTTTCTGTGGGCCCGTGAGGTCATCGTCCATTACTTTGATGAACAACCGGTAGTGAGGTTAATTTGACCGGCAAGGTAGAATCTCTTTTGTTTGTGTTATGGTGGTATATAGTACACATCGAAGAGGTGGGAGGGGACTAGCATATACACACACACACACACACACACACACGCACACACTATACGTGTGCATCCGTGAACAAGTACAACTCACTTAGTGTCGGGACTTTTTGGTTTCCGAGGCACGTGCCACATCAAAATTGTGAAAATGGCTATTCAAACATCACACAACACCTCTTTGTGCCACATGCATGCAGGTGGTGGTTATCCTATCTAGGACACTCACTTGTGACGCTTCCATCTGTGGGCCCACGAGGCCATCGTCGATGCATATGTGCATCACTTTGACCTAGCTACATCGGGAGAGGTTAATTAATTTCACCATCGATGAGGATTCTTTTTGGGTTGTATTACGGTAGGAGCATATAGTATGCGTCAAAGAGGGGGAAGGGGACCATCATATGTAGTACGCTTCATGAACCTCGCTCTGTGTGGGTGCATGGTTTACGGGTTTTGAGGCATGTGTGGCACATCAAAGTTGTGCATTTTATGTATTATATTCAACATATGTTTGGCCCACTTGCAAAGCAATGGTGTTTGTCCTCTCACACCCACTTAAGCGGTTATCAGCGATATCGATGCTTTCCATTTGTGGGCCCGCTTGGTCCATCACTACTTTTTGCCTGACAACGAGAGTGATTAATTTGACTTAATTAGGAGGGGGTTATTTTTTTGCTTGTCATGCATGTGTACGCATGAATCCATCCCATCGAGTCGAAGTGGCTAGTACAACGACATGTGATGAACCGATCTCACTCTTTGTGGGGAGAGTGTACGATTTTCGACGCACGTGCCACATCAATGTTGTGAAATGGTATTCAAACATGCATGCACGCATCACCTCCATACATATGCATGTAGTGGTTGTCTTTGAATGGTACACTCCCTCGCGTGGTTATCGGCGACAAGCCTATATATATATATATAAATATAAATATAAATATATATAAATATAAATATAAATATATATATATATATATTCGTGGGCCCGCATGGACATCCATGATCACCTTGACTGACAACAAGATAGGTTACCATGGCGGATATTCTTCATTTTGGTCCGTGTGTTATCATAGTATAGGTCATGGTGAGATTCAGACCTAATTAAAGTTTGAGCGCATATACTATGCACGCGCATGCATGCATAAATCCCCGTCATCGGCTTGAAGTGTGGTGTAACATACATATGCATCATCAACCTAACCCTCACTCAGTGTGGGGATTTCTAGTTCGAAGTCACGGTGCCACATCAAAGTTGTTCCATTGTGTACTAAAACACACACCTGATCCATACATATGTTTGTGCCACACGCATGAACTGGTTGTCTTCAGGGACTAGCTAGCTACTTGCGTGATTATTGGCAAGCTAGCCTATCCGGGGTCGCATGGACGACCATCACTTTAACCAGCAACAATATAGAGGTTGTACGACCAAGGTGGATTATTCTTGGTCTGTTTTACGATCAATCTTGGTGAGATGCCTCTCTAGACCGCCGACTTAAAAGTGTGTGGGGGGCTGCTACTTTGCACTTTGCTAGGTGAATCTAGGTTGGGGGGCATCATAGCTTAGGATTCCCTTCATGCCGACATGAACGGGGCTGCTAGCTACTTCGCAGTTTGTTAGGTGAACCACGATTGGGGGGGGGGGCATCCATTCATAACTTAGGATTCCCTTCATGCCGACACGAGGGAGGGGGGGCTGCTAGCTTCTTCGCACTTTGCTAGGTGAGCCTCGGTTGGGGGGCATGCATTCGTCTATAGCTTAGGATTCCCTTTGTGCCGACACGAGGGGGGCTGCTAGCTAATTCACAGTTCGCTAGGTGAACCACAGTTGGGGGCATCCATTCATAGCTTAGGATTCCCTTTGTGCCGACATGAGGGAGGGGGGCTGCTAGCTACTTCGCACTTTGCTAGGTGAGCCTCAGTTGGGGCGGGGGGGCATGCATTCATAGCTTAGGATTCCCTTCGTTCCGACAAGAGGGGGGGGTGGGGGGCTGCTAGCTACTTCGCACTTTGCTAGGTGAGCCTCAGTTGGGGCGGGGGGCATGCATTCATAGCTTAGGATTCCCTTCGTGCCGACCTGAGGGGGAGGGGGCAAGAAATATCGTGCACTTTGTGAGATAGGTGCGACATCGAAGTTGCATTTGGTACTTGAAAATCAAACCACACTTTTCATACATATAAATTTGGTCCACGTGCAAGTGTGTTCATGTTCTGACCCTCTCCCGCGTCATTTTTTGCCAAATTTATGAGCATTAGACAAGTCGGATAATGCAACAGACACAGTTCACTCAAACTAACCGTGTGCCACGTCGGCGCCCCTGTCACGCACACATCCACACAGTACATTGGGCTCCACGAGGCTCCCCCTCTCAAAAATATCTGCCCGCCTCGTGGGTTTTTCTGTTTCATAACACACGGTTGTTATCTCCAGACCGTGTGCGATGTTTCTTCTTCCCAATCCCACTGCACCCCTAGAAAATATCTGCCCGCCTCGAGGAGGGTTTTTGTGTTTCATAACACACTATTGTTATCTCTGGACCGTGTGCGATATTTCTTGTTCCCAATCCCGCCTGCCCCTAGAAAATATCTGCCCGCCTCGAGGGTTTTTTTGTTTCATAACACACGGTTGTTATCTCTGGACCGTGTGGGATGCACCATCATCAAAATTTTCATTAGCCCCGACATTTCACTCCCGCATTGTAAAATTTTCAGTACCCGCGTCATTTCCTCAAACACACCCCCCTCCACACACACACACACACACACACACACCAAAACCTCCTCGGGCATGCACGCACACACACACGCACCCTCACTCGAAACCCTAGCAAGCCCCTCCCCCCCCCCCCCCCCGCCGCCACCGCCGCTGCAAGACCTCCATTGTCAACATCTGCCGGTTTGCCCATGCAGCTTACCCACCGGTCTCCATACCAAGGCCGCCCTGAGTTTCTTAGATGACGCCTGCCAAACGCCCCTTTTCCCCCAGATCCCCATCCCCACCCCCATCCCCCACTCCAGAGTGTTGCATCCTAAGCCCGGCTATGCTTCCCGTGGAGCTCGAGGAGCGACTGGCCCAAAAGAGGTGTATCGCAGTCTATTCGCCCGATGCCGCCGAGGAAGCTGACAACCATTACTGGCGGTAGGAACTCAAGCAGCGAGCTAGAGTATGCGGGCATGTCTCTTCCGCCGGCTACGACATCGAGGTCATGGACAACGACGGCCTGAGGCGGGCTATGCCACAGGTTAAGTGGCCCACCCCCAACCCCTCGGGTTCAACCACCGTCGATCTCATGCATGGCCCCATCGCTGATCTCCTCTGGCTCGCTGTCAACAACTTGCCATCCTACATCGCCATTGAGCCCCTTTGGTCATTTCTAAAGGACACGTTCTGCAATGTTGGCTTGGGATCCACAGCTTCCAAGTCAGACCTCATCGACGGCGACCACGAGGAGGGCACCCTCTCCGGCTCTTCCAAGGGGAAATAGCCCATCTGCTCTTCCAAGGGGAAAGAGCCCGTCTGCGACATCAGGGAGGGCATCCTACAACCATGCTCTTCCAAGGGGAAGGAGCCCATCTGCGACAACATGGAGAGCATCCAGGGTTTGTTCTCTTCCCACGGGAACGAGCCCATCTGTGACAAGTGAGGAAACCCATGATTTGTTTTGTCGTGCCTCTTCACAAGGGGAAACCCATGATTTGTTTTGTCGAGTCCCTTTTGTAGTGTACTGAGAATATGTCCAGTTTTAATTGCTATATCGGGTTGTTTGCAGTATGACTTGTTTATTTCAGTTGTTCACAATGCGATGCTATGTATGTGCAATTATTTACTGTGCAGTACATTTCATCAATCCAGTTTTAAAAATACCGATAGGAATGCATATATTTGCTTGCTGTTAACCCTGTTATAGCTAGCATATGCCTCTTTTAAAGTTTTTCGACTGTTCTGTTGTTTGTAGTTAGCATATGTCCAGTTTCAAATGCTATCTTTGGTTGTTCATAGTATGCCTTGTTTATTATTCACAACGTGATGTTCTATATGTGCAAGTATGAACTGTGCAGTTCAATTTCATCAGTACCAGTTTCAACAATACCACTATGGCCCTGTTTGTTTCGGATTCTGGGACTAGATTCAGCTTTGCTAGTGAAGCCGAATCTGGAATCCGAAACAAACAGCTATTTGGAATCAGTTTTGCTAGTGAGATACAAACGTTTGCGATATACACCATAATCTAAGACGGTTCACAGAGAGGAAACATGTGCAAGCGTGCACATAGTTGCCTTTTGCAAAGCATGTGCGATGTCAGACAATATCACAAATGGTGCTGGCAAACTAACGGTTTGCGATGGTTGCCTTAATCATACACGATTTGCAACCATGAACTGTTTCTGATGAAGTATGCATCATAAACGTTGCACCACAGAATAGCATGTGCGATAGTTGCCTTATTGTACATGATTCACAACCATGAACTATTTCTGATGAAGTATGCATTGTAAACGTTGCACCACAGAATGGCATGTGTGATAGTTGTCGTGTACGATGATGTTACGACGATCCGACATTTCGTAATCTTATCCGACACTCGTACGACGATTAGCTAATCTTCTTAATTAGTTATCGCATACGGTTTGTGAAAAGCGAATGTGTGTGATTGTATGCTTATCATACACGTTCTATAATAGTGAATCGTTTGTGATGGGTCGGGCATCGTAAATGTAGCACCACAGAATACCGACTGTGATGGCAATGCGACCACAAATGAAAAGGAGTAATGTAGGGTCCCTATCCCCGAGGGTTTCTGGGTCGTGTGGGAAGGACCCCCTAATCGCCCACACTCACTAGGTGACGGTTCCAAATGCCGTCACGGAAAGGGGTTTTAAACTGTTTGTATAGCACCGGCGCGTACCAGTGTCTTTATCCCATACGCAATAACCCACCTACTCGGGTTTAAGCTTCTATCACTCTCGCAACCCACCATAAGCGAATCATGAACGTATTGCA
Source organism: Triticum timopheevii (assembly GCA_963921465.1). NCBI lineage: Eukaryota > Viridiplantae > Streptophyta > Magnoliopsida > Poales > Poaceae > Triticum > Triticum timopheevii. The sequence continues at coordinate 119,366,590 of OY997270.1, forward strand.
ACACCCTACAGCGGGGATCTCTCACGTTTGCGCGATACGGAGGGCACCATAGGACAGCACCATATCATACCAACCAAGATCACGATTAACCCATAGGACAAAACAGATCTACTCAAACATCATAGGGTAGCCAAATATCACTGGGAAATAATATATGGAGTTGAGCACCATGTTTAAGTAGAGATTAAAGTAGGGAGAAGGGGTGTTACAATGCTGCATAGAGGGGGAGAGAGTTGGTGTTGACGGTAGCAAGATTATTGATGTAGATCGCCATCACGATCCTAGCCCCGGCGGTGTTCCGGCGCCACCGTGAGAGAGGGGGAGAAAGACCCCTCCTTCTTCTTCTTCCTTGGCCTCCCCCCTAGATGGGAGGAGAGTCCCCCCTCTGGTCCATGGCCTCCATGGCGGAGGAGGAGTGGGAGCCCCTCCGAGATTGGATCTGTCTCTTTGTTCCCTTCTGTTTCACGCTCCCCAGATCTGGCCCTTCACCGTTTCTTAAATCCCCGGAGATCCATAACCCTGATTGCGCTGAAATTTTTACACGATTTTTCCATAAATTATCTTTCTTGCGCCATAAGAAGGGCCCCAACCGACCTTCGAGGAGGGCACAAGATACCTGGGTGTGCAGGGGGTTCCCGGCGCGCCCTGGTGGGTTGTGCTCACTGTGGGCCCCCGTTAGCATTGATTCCACCTCCCAAAAATCATAGATATTCCAAAATAATTCTCCACAAATTTTTATCTCGTTTGGACTTCGTTTGATATGGATTTTCTGTGAAACAAAAAACATGCAACAAACAGGAACTTACACCGGGCACTGGATCAATAGGTTAGTCCAATATATCATATAAAAAGTTGTCAAAAATATGTGAATGTTGTATAATATTGGCATGAAACAATCAAAAATTATAGATACGACGGAGACGTATCATATCAGGTACCTCCTCTTTTTCACGATTCTGGAGTGTTCCGGAAGGTTTCTTTTATGTGTTCTTCCGGTGTCATAGTTTGGATAGTATTGCTTTCAACATTAATGGCGTACCTGAGATATAATGTTTTAATCGTTGCTCGTTAATAACCTTCAGGTTAGTACCTTCAGCATTATTTATTTTGATAGCTCCAGATCGATAAACCTCCTCGATAACATAGGGTCCTTCTCATTTGGAGAGGAGTTTTCCTGCAAAGAATCTGAAACGAAGTTGTACGAAAGAACATATTCTCCAACTTTGAACTCACGCTTTTGGATTCTTTTATCATGCCATCTTTTAACTTTTTCTTTAAATAACTTGGCATTTTCATAAGCTTGGGTTCTCCATTCAACTAATGAGCTAATATCAAATAACCTCTTTTCACCAGCAAGTTTGAAATCATAGTTGAGTTCTTTAATTGCCCAATATGATTTATATTCCAACTCAAGAGGCAAATGACAAGCTTTTCCATAAACCATTTTATAGGGAGACATACCCATAGGATTTTATATGATGTTCTATAAGCCAAAGTGCATCATCTAACTTCTTAGACCAATTCTTCCAGGACCTATTGACAGTCTTTTGCAAAATTAATTTTACTTCTCTATTGCTAAGTTCAACCTGACCACTAGACTGAGGATGATAGGGTGATGCGATTCTATGGTTAACATCATACTTGGCAAGCATTTTACGGAAAAGCACCATGAATAAAGTGTGAACCACCATCAGTCATTAAATATCTAGGGACTCCAAACCTTGGGAAAATAACTTCCTTAAGCATTTTAATAGAGGTGTTGTGATCTGCACTACTAGTTGGAATAGCTTCTACCCACTTAGTAATATAATCAACAGTGACCAAAATATGAGTATACCCATTAGAGGAAGTAAAAGGTCCCATGAAATCAAATCCCCAAACATCAAATGGTTCAACAGCAAGTGAATAATTCATAGGCATTTCTTGAGCTTATCGATATTACCTATTCTTTGACATTCATCACAAGATAAAACAAACTTACGTGCATCCTTGAAGAGAGTAGGCCAATAAAACCCAGATTGCAATACCTTGTGAGCAGTTCTGTCTCCCGCATGATGTCCTCCATAAGCTTCGGAGTGACATTTCTGTAGGATTTGTCCATGTTCATGCTCAGGTACTCAACGTCTAATAATACCATCCACTCATTCTTTATAAAGATGTGGGTCCTCCCAAAACTAATGTCTTAAATCATAGAAGAATTTTTGTTTCTTTTGTTGGTATGTAAAGCTTCGGGGAATGTATTTAGCAACAATATAATTAGCATAGTCATCATACCAAGGTGTACTATTAGAAACATTTATTGCAACTAATTGCTCATCAGGAGAACTATCTTTAATAGATTGTGGGTCATCAAGAATATTTTCAAGCGTAGACAAGTTATCATTCATGGGGTTCTCAGCTCCTTTTCTATCAGTGTTATGCAAATCAAATTCTTGTAGCAAGAGAGCCCATCGAATAGGCCTAGGTTTGGTATCTTTCTTTTCCATAAGATATTTTATAGAAGCATGATCGATGTGAACAATTACTTTTGAATCTACAATATAGGATCTAAATTTATCACAATCAAACACAGCCACTAAAAATTCTTTTTCAGTAGTATCATAATTTCTTTGTGCACTGTCTAGAGTTTTACTAGCATAATGAATAAACATTCAGTTTCTTATCAACTCTTTGTCCTAGAACAACACCAACATCATAATCGGTAGCATCACACATAATTTCAAAAGGCAAATTCCAATCAGGTGGTTGAACAATAGGTGCAGAAATTAAGGCTTTGTTTAGTGTTTCAAAGGCTTCCAAACAATCATCATAAAAAACAAAAGGAATATCCTTTTGCAAAAGATTTGTAAGGGGCCTACAATTTTTAGAAAAGTCCTTGATAAATCTCCTATAGAAACCAGCATGACCAAGGAAACTACGAATACCTTTGATATCTTTAGGACATGGCATTTTCTCAATTGCATCAACCTTAGCTTTGTCCACCTCAATACCTCTTTCAGAAATTTTATGTCCTAAAACAATACCTTCGTTAACAATGAAGTGGCACTTCTCTGAATTCAAGACAAGATTAGTTTGCTCACATCTCTGCAAAACTCGATCAAGATTGCTTAAACAATCATCAAAAGACTTCCCATAAACAAAAAAGTCATCCATGAAAACCTCAACAATATTTTCACAAGTCAGAGAATATAGCAGTCATAAATATTTGAAAGGTAGCAGGTGCATTGCATAAACCAAAAGACATACGTCTATAAGCATAAGTTCCAAAAGGACAAGTAAAAGTGGTATTTTCTTGATCAGGTTGAGAAATAGGTATTTGCGAAAAACCAGAATATCCATCAAGGAAGCAAAAATGTGTGTGCTTAGATAATCTTTCTAACATTTGATCAATAAAAGGCAGAGGGTAATAATCTTTCCTAGTTGCTTTGTTTAATTTTCTAAAATCAATTACCATTTTATAGCCTGTAACAATTCTTTGTGGAATAAGTTCATTCTTATCATTAGGCACAACAGTAATACCTCCTTTCTTAGGGACACAATGGACATGACTTACCCATCTACCATCAGCTATAGGATAGATTATACCTGCTTCCAAAAGTTTTAATATTCCCGTTCTTACCACTTCTTTCAACTTCGGATTTAGCCGACGTTGGTGATCAACAACGGGTTTAGCATTAGGTTCCATATTAATCTTGTGCTGACATAGAGTGGGGCTGATGCCCTTAAGATCATCAAGAGTATATCCAATAGCAGCTTGGTGCTTCCTTAGAACTTTTAATAACCTTTCTTCTTCATGTTCTGAAAGGTTAGCACTAATAATAAGAGGATATGTCTTCTTCTCATTAAGATAAGCATATTTCAAAGCGTCTGGCAATTGTTTTAATTCAAACACATGATCACCTTTAGGTGGAGGAGGACCTCCTAGAGTTTCAATAGGCAAATCGTGTTTAAGCAGAGGTTGTTGTTTGAACAAGATTCTATCTATTTTCATTTCTTTTGTGCATATTCAAATCATTTTCATGGTCTAGCAGATACTGTTCTAAAGGATTAGTAGGAGGTACAACAATAGAAGCAAGACCAATAATTTCATCCTTACTAGGCAACTCTTTCTTATGATGCTTTCTACTAAACTTGAAAAAATTAAACTCATGAGACTCATCACCGAAACTAACACTGACAGTTTGTTTCTCACATTCTATTTTAGCATTGACGGTGTTCACGAAAGGTCTACCAAAGACAATGGGACAAAATTCATCCTATGGGGAACCAAGAACAAGAAAATCAGTAGGGTATTTTATTTTGCCACACAAGACTTCAACATCTCTAACAATCCCAAGTGGTGTGACGGTGTCTCTATTAGCGAGTTTAATAGTAACATCTATATCTTCTATCTCAGCGGGTGCTATGTTATTCATAATTTCTCGATATAAAGTAAAAGGAATAGCACTAACGCTAGCACCTATGTCACATAAACCATGATAATAGTGATCTCCTATTTTAACTGAGACAACGGGCATGCCAACAATGGGTCTATGTTTATCTTTCTCATCGGGTTTGCAATTTCTAGCAGCTTCCCCAACGAAGTAAATAACATGCCCATCAACATTATCGACCAAGAGATCTTTAACCATAGCAACACTAGGTTCTACCTTAATTTGTTCACCTGGTTTAGGTGTTCTAATATAAATTTTATTGACCTCAGTTGAAACTTTAGCATGTTCCTTGGGAAAGTTGGGTTTTCAATATAAGCAGTAGGAACAACTGGATCAACATTGTAAATGATAGTTTCTTCTTTAGCAACTATTGGTCCTTTAATTTCTTATTTAATAGGTGGGTGATATTTAAACCACTTCTCCTTAGGGAGATCAACATGAGTAGCAAAAGATTCACAAAAGGAGGCTACTATCTCAAAGTCTAGTCCATATGTAGTGCTAAACTTTTGAAAAGCATCGGTATTCATAAAAGATTTAACACAATCAAACTCAAGCTTAATACCTGACTCTTTACCTTTGTCGAGTTCGCAATCTTCAGAGTTGCGTTTAATTCTTTCTAAAAGATCCCATCGGAATTCAATAATCTTCTTCATAAAGGAACCAATACAAGAGGTATCAAGCATGGATCGATCATTATGAGAAAGCCAAGCATAAAAATTCTGAATAATAATTTCTCTTGAGAGCTCATGATTGGGGCATGAATATAACATTGACTTAAGCCTCCCCCAAGCTAGAGCGATACTTTCTCTTTCAGGAGGACAAAAATTATATATATAATTCCGATCACGATGAACTAGATGCATAGGATAATTTTTTTGATGGCATTCCAATTTCAACCGATTCCAATTCCAAGATCCAATTTCATCGCATAGCCTATACCATGCCAATGCTTTCCGCTTAAAAGATAAAGGGAAAACCTTCTTCTTAGCTTCATCTCCGGGTAAACCTGCAAGCTTAAACAATCCACAAATTTCATTCCCATATATCAAGTGCATATCAGGATGTTCGGTTCCATCTCCCGCATAAGGATTAGCTAGCAGTTGTTCTATCATACCCGAAGAAATTTCATATTCAACATTTTCAGTAGGTGCAGTAGGTTGAGGGGTAACTAATTGGGGTTCCATTCGAGGTGAAGATACCCCGAACAAATCCCTCAGAGGATTGTTCTCCATAGTAACAAGTGACAATAAATTCCAGCACGTAGTAATAGTTTTTCCTTACCGATTTCCACTTACCAAGAGCGCTTCACTCCCCGGCAACGGCACCAGAAAAGAGTCTTTATGACCCACAAGTATAGGGGACCAATATTATTCCTTTCGATAAGTAAGTGTCGAACCCAACGAGGAGCAAAAGGAAATGACAAGCGGTTTTCAGCAAGGTAATGTCTGCAAGCACTGAAATTATAAGTAATGAGTAGTTTGATAGCAAGATAATTTGTAACGAGCAAGTAATGGTAACGGTAACAAAAGTGCAGCCAGGTAGCCCAATCCTTTTGAGGCAAAGGACAGGCCAAAACGGTCTCTTATGATAAGCAAAGTGTTCTTGAGGGCACACGGGAATTTCATCTAGTCGCCTTCATTATTTTGGTTTGATTTGTGTTCGCTACTTTGATAATTTGATATGTGGGTGGACCGGTGCTTAGGTGCTGTTATTACTTGAACAAACCTCCTACTTATTATTAACCCCCTCGCAAGAATCCGCAACTACGAGAAAAGTGTTAAGAATAAATTCTAACCATAGCATTAAACTTTTGGATCCAAATCAGCCCCTAACGGGATAGCGCATAAACTAGGGTTTAAGCTTCTGTCGCTCTCGCAACCCATCATCTAATAACTACTCCACAATGCATTCCCTTAGGCCCAAGTATGGTGAAGTGTCATGTAGTCGACGTTCACATGACACCACTAAGGGAATCACAACATACATACCATCAAAATATCAAACACATATAAAATTCACATGATTACTTGCAACAAGATTTCTCCCGTGACCTCAAGAACAAAAGTAACTACTCACAAATGATAATCATGCTCAGAGGGGTATTAAATAGCATAATGGATCTAAACATATAATCTTCCATTGAATAAACCATATAGTAATCAACGACAAGATATAATCAACACTACTAGTCACCCACAAGTACCAATCTATAGTTCTGGTACAAAGATTGAACACAAGAGATGAACTAGGGTTTGAGAGGAGATGGTGATGTTGAAGATATTGATGGATATTGCCCTCCCCAAGATGGGAGAGTTGTTGGTGATGATGACGACGATGATTTCCCCCTCCGGGAGGGAAGTTCCCCCAGCGGAATCGCTCCACCGGAGGGCAAAAGTGCTCCTGCCCAAGTTCCGCCTTGAGACGGCGGCGCTTTGTCCCGAAAGTCATCTCCTTATTTTTTCTAGGTCAAAATGACTTAAATACCATAAGAGGGGCACCGGAGGTGGGCTGGGCTGAGCACAACCCACCAGGGCAGCCTGGGGGCCCTGGCGCGCCCTGGTGTCTAGTGCTCACCAGGTGGCCCCCCTCCGGTAGTTATTTGCTCCATTATTTCTTATTTATTCCATAAAAAATCCTCGTGAAGTTTCAGCTCATTTGGAGTTGTGCAGAATAGGTAGCCTGAAGTAGCTTTTTCAGGTCCAGATTTCCAGCTGCCGGAATTCTCCCTCTTTGTGTGAACCTTGCAAATTATGAGAGAAAAGGCATTAGAATTACTCCAAAAAGCATTATTATGCATAAAAACAATATAAATAACATTAGGTAAACATGATGCAAAATGGATGTATCATAAGGTAGTTTTAGGATTTTTTTATATTATAAAAGATACACCTGGGGGCCATAGTTTTCACTAGAGGCTTCTCTCGAGAAAATAGCATATGGTGGGTAGACAAATTACTATTGGGCAATTGATAGAAAAACAAATAATCATGACGATATCCAAGGCAATGATCATATACATAGGAATCACGCCCGGGACAAGTAGACTGAAAACGATGCATCTACTACTATTACTGCACACATCAACCGCTATCCGGCATGCATCTAGAGTATTAAGTTCATAAAGAACGGAGTAACGCCTTAAGCAAGATGACATGATGTAGACAAGATAAACTCACGTATGAATAAACCCATATTTTTATCCTTAAAGCAACGATACGTGCATTCATGTCCCCTTCTGTCACTGGGATTGAGCACCGCAAGATCAAACCCATCACAAAGCACATCTTCCCATTGCAAGATAAATTAATCTAGTTAGGCAAACCAAATCAATAGATCGGAGGAGAAATAGGAAACTATATTAATCATGCATAAAAGAGTCCAAAGAAAACTCAAATAATATTCATCGATAATCTAATCATAAACTCACAATTCATCGGATCCCAACAAGCAATGCAAAAAAGAATTACATCAGATAGAACTCCAAGAACATCAAGGAGAACACTGTATTGAAGAACATCAAGAGAGAAGAAGCCATCTAGCTACTAATTATGGACCCGTAGGTCTGTGGTAAACTACTCACGCATCATTGGAAGGGCAACAAGGTTGATGTAGAGCCTCTCCGTGATTGAATCCCCCTCTGGCGGAGTGCCAAAAAAGGTCCCCGGATGGGATCTCTCGAGAACAGAGGCTTGTGGCAGCGGAAAAAGTATTTCGTGGACTCCCTGCTGGTTGGTTTCCTAATTTTTGAGAATTTATAGAGGCAGAGTTAGGTCGAACGGAGCCACGTGGCCCCCACATACCAGGGCGCCCCCTCGTGCCTTGCGGGCCACTACTCCATCTTCTCACACCCTCCCGAAGCTTCCAAGGTCTCTTATTGCCAGAAAAATCTCCCAAAAGTTTGATGGCATTTGGACTTCGTTTGGTACTGATATTCTGCAAAGTCAAAACCAAGCAAAAACCAGCGTCTGATACTGGGCACCAAGTTAGTAGGTTAGTCCCAAAAAATGATATATAGTTGCTTGTAAATGTATATAAAACATCCAATATTGATAGTACAATATAATGGAACAATAAAAAATTATAGGTACGTTGGTGACGTATCAATGACACGCTCTATTGTTCCGGGCAACCGAGGCTGAGACGGTCTGAATTAAAGGAGTCTTGGAGAATTATGCAAGAGCTACTAGGCAATTGAATAATACTGAAAAAACTCTATTTTGTTTGGAGAGCACTAACAAGCAGGTGAAAAGACTGGTGTTACTCAGGTTCTGGAAGTGGAGAATGTTAACCTCGAAGAAAAGTACTTGGGGTTGTCGATCCCTAATCGACGCTTGCCTAAAGGCCATTTAAGAATACAAAGAGGCTTATCCTTCGGCGTATCTCTCAAATGGATCAAAGCAACAAGGAGGTGTTAATAAGGTCATAGCCCAGGCACTCCCAAGTTACTTAATGAGCGTCTTTCGATTACATGCAACCACATGTGATGACCTCACGTGCATGGTTCGGAATTACCGGTGGGGAGCCGAGAAGGGGAGAAGGAAGATGCACTAGCGCGCATGGGAGGCTTTGATGCGACCAAAGTCACATGGCAGCCTTGGATTCACGGGGTCCACCTTTTTAACCAAGCGCTGCTCGCACGATGAGCTTGGGGAATGCTTTCCGCCCCTGACACCTTATGCTCAAGTCTGCTCAAGGCGCGATACTTCCTCAACGACAACATGGAGGACACTGTTTTTTCTGATGCTTCTTCACCTACTTGGCAAGCAGTTCAACATGGCCTTTAACTTCTCAAAAATGCTTAGTTTGGATAGTGGGAAATGGATGACCGGTTCAAATTTGGTGCAAATAGATGGATCCCAAAAGGTAGGCTCTGGTAGGTCAATTTGCCCACAGGACGATGCAGGTTGTGGAGGGTATATCTGAATTATTGGACGATCATCGGAATTGGGTTTATTGTAGCAATACTTCCTTCCAGTCGACATTGAGTAGATAGTCAAAATCCGATCACCCCCTTGCCTCGGGGAGGATGTGCTGGCGCGGGAAGCAGAAGTGAGTGATGTGTTCACCGTCCGGAGCGCGTACTAGTTGGCGCTCAATGAACCTCTTCGTTCTTCTTTAATCGTAGCGAGCAAGGCATCAAACGGGCGACGAGCATCCGGGATTTTATTATGGAGGTGAGACCGGTTCCTCCTAAGGAGTGTGTTGCAACTGATTCTCTGCCTACTTGGGGTCGGTGAATAAAGAACATCGTACACTTGAGGTTTCCAACTTATTTCTTCTCTCTGCGACCGAGTCGGATGATACTTTTCATGCCCTCTGCAAATGTCCGCGAATGGTGGCACTTTGGCAGGCAATGATGCAACACTGGAAACTCCAGAGCTTCATTAACTGGTGAACTTAGGGCCTGAATGGTTGCTCCACACCCTTGCTAATCTACCGGAGAGGGGGCAACCAACGTTGGTGATGACATTATGGCGCAATTGGCATGTCAGTTGCACGATTGCGCATCACAAGCGACCGTCGAAGGTGGAGGCATCGAAGCGATTCCTATTGAGCTATGTCAAATCGCTGGTGTCCATCAAGAACCACCCTGACGCGGGCCAAGTTTAAGGGCAAGATGTCAGTTGGTGTTCATCTCCCTCAAAGAGTGCTTCCACATGTGGAACAAGGCAACTTCCCAGCATTACGCTGGGAATCACCATCGTCGGTCTGGACTACTTTGAACATTGATGGTTCCTTGAGTGAACGAGAAAACGAGGCAGGTGCATGGATGATCTTGCATGACCAATCCGGGGCGCTCATATTCTTATCCCGTCGAGAGCTGCATCAGTATTCCTCGCCATTGAAACCAGAGCTTGCTGCATGCATGGAGGTCTTAGCTATAGCTATCTAGTGGACGCCGGTGCCTATTGTGGTGCAATCCGACCGCCTTTAGTTGACACACATGATACAAGTTGTCGGTGATGATAGATCTTTGCATTCTTATGATGGTTCGTGAAATCAACACATATCTTCAGGAAGAAAGATAGCTTGTAATCAAGCACGTTAGGCGAGAGCAGAACTCCATGAGTCATTATTTAGCAAATTCCGGTAGAAAGGAGAAGCACATTGTGGCTTCGACTAGGGCCTGGTGAGGCCCATGATTATGTAATGCAGACATGTTTGGTGCTTATCTATAAACTCTTTTTCTCCCTGCCAAAAAAAAGAGAAAAGAAATATTACAAAATATATGAATTGCTTATCTTAGAAGAGAAAAATTCTGATTTAAGGCAAACCGCAAGTTAATCAGCTTATCTTGTTTTCAACATTATTTTAAAATACACAAATGGTTGACTTTCAATATTGAATGGCTCTTGCGCATCCAATAATAATACACTTATTTGTCATATCTTGCCGTGTTTTCTCATCCGAATTGCTTGGCAGAAAATAAGAAACAATAAAATTCTTATGGGTGAGAGAAGAAGGGAAAATTGTATAGCAACAATGCAGTCAATCAACATGAAAGAGATCCACATGCACCCACAAACATGTAGCACAAAAAAGGGAGAGCACACCAGAGTAGAAACACGCAGCACAAAACACCAAAGAGGCAGTTAGAAGCCAAACCCTAACCCAATTGTGGCAACGCCAGTGGGAAAGGCCACTGATAAAATGGACCAACCAATTCGCCCATTTCTCCCTGCTCTCTCTCGACAGATGACGCCACAGGTTGGCATTGGCAGCAAGGTAGATGGATAGGGACAAGGACAGCCAGCCCCCCTCCCCTCTCCCCTCTCCCCTCTCCTACTGTGTGGATCAAAAGATAGATAAATAAAAACAAAGCAGATTGACAAGTAAATGAATTTCTCAGGAAAATTCCAAAGCCCAAATAAAAACTAAGACCGGAGCTTTCCATCATCACCTTGCGCAAGGCCAGCGAGCAGCCGCCGTGTTTTTTATAGCCCGGCTGACCAATCGCCGGAGGAGGAACTCACCACCAGGTCACCTATATCATTTCCTCCCTCCCTCCCTCTTGTACGCTTGCTTCTTTTTTTATCTTCTTCCTCTCCCTCTCGCTGGTTTCTTGATTATTTAATTGTTTAGGTGTTCGCCCATTTGGGTGTGTGTGATGGATGGATAGATAGATTCCAAGTTTCCAACCCCAGCTAGCTGCTACTTGTTTGCTCCAAGCAGAAGCCAAGAACAGCTCCCTCCCAAGGAAGGATCTTTTTCTTTTCCTGGATTTGGCCCGGTTCTGTTCGGGAAATCTTGGGCTGCCGGCGGCTGGATCTCCGGGAGGAGGATTTGATGCCGGTTCTTGCTCCATTTTGAGCCCGAATCATCCTGCCTCGGGACCGGCGACAGGCGAGCGGCCTTTCGAGCTCCCAGGAGCCGCGGAGGGTGAGCGAGGCGGCCTCCGAGCGCTCGGGAGGGCGGCGATGCCGCTGGTTTGATTCTGGTTCACGCTTGCTGGCGATGGAATCCAGCGGGGAGGAGCTCTTGAAGAAGATCCGGCAGCTGGAGGTGGGCCAGGCGCAGCTCAAGCAGGAGATGTCCAAGTTCGCGCTGCCGCCGACCGGCGGCGGAGGGGAGCGCCGGCGCTCTCAGTCCGTCTCGCCCAGCCGCGGAGCACCGCCTCATCCTGCGCCGGCGCCGGCGCCCTCGAGGCGGCTCTCCGGGGAGTCCGATGGAGGCCCGCGGGCGTGGGGCCGTGGCTCCGCGTCCTTCTCGCACTCCTCGCCGCTGCAGCGGGAAGGCCGTGCGGCGGCGGAGGGCGGCGCCACGGGCGCTGGGCTGGCGGAGCGGCAGTACCGCAGGGTGCTCCAGTCGCTGGGGCAGTCCGTCCACATTCTTGACCTCGATGGAAGGATCATATACTGGTGAGCTTTCTACTTCTTGAATGTTTGTCGACCTTGTTTTGTGCGAGCTTGTAAATGCTCGAGGAGCTGATAGTGATGGCATCGGTTCAACTGTTCTTGTTGTACTGCAATGAAGTGACCATGCATCCAATGGGAGTTGTGCTTTTAGTGGCATTTTAACCATGTATGCGTGCGATGATGGAACTCACTACTTGGTGAAATCTGGGATTTTGTCAGAGCTTTGTACAACCCTAGGCTGTACAAGTTACGTATCGTCCATGCCAGTATGTCACAGTTTATATTGATTTGAGGTGAAGCTTTTTTGCATGATTGAAACAGATTGGTAACAGTAAAATAACACAATAAGGTTTCATGTCACTTCTGCCATTGCTGTTTCAAGAGTTGAGTGATGCACATGGGTCAAAGTTTTGGGTCTTCATTTTTGTGTGAGTCGCATTGCTTATCGATTCAGCAACACAGTTTGATAGTCGTGTACCTACTTCCCACCTGTGCCAAATAAACATCACATATATATTTTTTAGTCTGCAGTTCTGCATGGACTTTTGCTTCTCTTTTGTTCTTGTTAATGCTTTCTTATCACCAAAGCCTTTCATTTGCCATGATGTAGGAATCGTTCTGCAGAGAATCTCTATGGTTATCCTGCATCAGAAGTACTTGGTCAGGATGCACTCATGCTGCTGGTTGATTCCCGCGACCTCAGTGTGGTAAATGATATGTTTCGGCGCATTTCTTTGGGTGAGAGTTGGACTGGGAAGTTTCCAGTTAAGAACAAGGCAGGGGATAGGTTTTTAGCTGTTGGCACCTACACTCCATTTTATGATGAGGATGGCAGTTTGGTGGGCATTATTTGTGTTTCAAGTGATTCACGCGCATTGGAGGAGATACTCAGTGGACCTTCAACCTCTGCAAGGTCCCATTCAGAATCATCTAGCCCCTCCTGTTGTGATGGCAGTTGCAGCAACAGTTATCGAAAAACCAGTTTGTTGAACAGAAATCCGTTTGATCCCCAGCAGTCTACTATAGCCTCCAAGATAACAAATTTGGTGAGTTCTGTTACTACTTTATTATTGTAAAAAGTAGAAATATGCATGCCATTGAGTAGCAATGAAACATTGTTTCTCTATAGCATGTTTTCTTTATTATTTGCTACTGTATTCCTTTCTGATATTTAGAATAACACAGGCTAACAAGGTTACAAATAAAGTTCGTTCGAGGGTCAAGATGGATGAGAATGGCATGGTACGGGAAGGTGGCAGTGGTGAGAGTCAGTGCTCTGATCGTGATAACAAGGAAGGTCCATCTAGTGGACCAAGTACACCAAGAGGAGATGCACCACATGGTGCCTTCGGCACCGAAGAGAATTCCCCTGGGAAATCAACCAAAACAAATGGTGATGAATCAGAAGCGAAAATAGGTCTCCACAAGATCTTGAGCTCAAAAGCAGAGGCATTGTTGAACAAGAAAGGGATAACATGGCCTTGGAAAGGGCGGGAGAATGACGGGCCTGATTGCAGAAATCAAGTGACCTGGCCATCATTGCATGGTGAGCAAGAGAATGGCCAGAATCATCTGAAAATCTCTGACACTCAAGTGGCTGAATACAACCAACCTAATAAAAATGAGGCATCAGGTTCCTGGTCTTCTTTCAACAATAACAGCTCAAGTAGTGCAAGCAGCACTGGAAGCACCAATAGTAGTGCTCTATACAAAATAGACCATGAAGCAGACTGTCTGGATTATGAAATCCTGTGGGAAGATCTTGTAATTGGAGAACAAGTAGGCCAAGGTAGCTGCTTCTCCTTTTGTGAATTCTTATGTGTATATAATCTTTATCACATTGAAGTTTCTGTGCTGTTTCATAGTTTCTATCAGCGGTTTTAGAATTGACTATTTGGTTATTGTAATTGGCTTTGTCTGCATGACATTACTTTGGAATAGCTCCTTTCCCGTCCTATTTGTGTTATAGAATCTATGCTTGTTGCATAACCTAGATAATTACAACTAGATATGTAGTTGGAATAAATAATAATCCATTTTGCCACCAGTTTAGCCAAGCTTTGGTTCTAATTTTATTACAAGTGGGGCTATGTAGCTCACTAGCTCTAACTCCTAACGAGACCTAGAACCTCTGGGCTTTCACATGGGTAGCTTAAGTTTGCTTTCAAATTTGTGATTGAAATTTCTACTTTCAAGTTCTTAATATGCTATTTTGGTTTGATATGAATTTGCCCTACTTCAAGTGTGTGTGCTTATCCCTAGGACCTGAACATTTAGAGAGCTTAGACCATCAAGAAGGGTGCTCCTGAAACTTTCCCTTGCATTTCTGCTCAAACACTTCTCCAATTTCAAATACTCTGTGAATTTAGTTGCTATATTGGGTCTGATATTTTTAGAAGAGTACAAGCATGACAAAAATGTTAATCGGACAATGGAGTGTGTTGCTTTCTATTATATTGAGTGTCTTCTAATCGCGTCCCTTTCACTTTTGATCTGCACAGGCTCCTGTGGGACAGTATATCATGCCTTGTGGTATGGCTCGGTATGTTCAGTTGTTTCTTTGTTGCATGAGTGACTTATCTCTGTTCACTTTTGGTTGTTAGTTTCATCTTTTTGTGTGGCATTTTGCTGCAGGATGTGGGTGTGAAAGTTTTCTCCAGGCAGGAATATTCGGAGGAAGTGATACAGGCCTTTCGGCAAGAGGTAAAATTTCCATATTCAGCACAACTTTTGTTAGTTGATTCATGAAATATACTCCCTCTGTAAACAAATATAAGAGCGTTTAGATCACTACTTTAGTGATCTAAACACTCTTATATTTCCTTACGGAGGGAGTATAAGAGAAGACGATGCCTCTCTAACCAGCGGAGTGGATTTCAGTAGTTTCTTAGCCTGATTAGCTAGCATCAAACCTGTGATGTTCTATTGATAGTTTGGGCCTTTCAAAAGAAACTTGCTCTGAAAATTTGTGTTCACAGGATGCCCATAAAAACCTATCATTGCCATGGTTGCCAAACATTTTGATGTGAATAAATATGAAAATAACATGGTCACAGATCTTCACATATTTTTTAAAAGGTTAATTCCAAGAAATAGAAATGAAGTATTCACTAACTTCAGGTCTTTTTTTTGCGGGATTACTAACTTCAGGTCTCATGACATCATTTTAAATTTATTTCTTTTATAATAAATTGTCACCATTCGTATGTGAAGGTATCCCTTATGAAGAAATTACGTCATCCTAATATACTGCTCTTCATGGGTGCGGTTACATCTCCACACCGCCTCTGTATTGTTACCGAGTTCCTCCCACGGTATGTTCCCTACCTTCTACTTGCGTTCTACTACCCTATATATTTGAAAGTAACTATTCTCTGGTTGTTGCTCTCTTTTTCAAATATACTAGTATAAGACAATGACCAGAGCTATTTTTACAAAACCTGTTGCATGGCTTGATTTTTACAAACACAATTACATTAAGGCATGGTAAATCTCATCTTTATCAAAATTAATTACGGAAGATGGCACAAGCAAGTGCCATGTCACTCCATTTTCTTTCTACTGTTTGATTCAAATTCTATGAACAAAATTGAAAATTATACCTAAGAAAGCACTCGCTATTTATAAAGTATAGCACATACTATACACTGGTAAGTAAATACTTAAGATCGCACCTCCTTTCTCTAGATTTCTCTCACATGCATATAAAGACCAACATGTTCCATATAGTTTGCATAATATTTTCTAGGACCATTAATGACCAATTTAAATTCTAATAAAAGCTAAAGTTGAATGTCTACAACTGTACAACAATGTGTGTATTTGATTCTAGCTAAACAGAAGTTATTGGCCTTGGTTTAACTTAGACATTTCTCCTTTTCTCTTATGGTGTATCCATACTTGTTGACAGAGGTGGATAAAAAATTATGGGGCCATACCGTTTAGTAGGCTGTTCAGTTGTATATTTTTATCCATGTTAGCACATCAAGATAGTTTTTGAATTTATGCTTCAGTATTCACTGGCACGTCAAGATTGGTTTTGTTCAATTTTTATAACAGAATATGACTACGTACTACTCAGATTTCATGGTTTTTTACCTACAGAAAAAACAGGTTGCGTCTCATTATCGTTCATTATTTCTCAAATGCAGTGGAAGTTTATTTCGCTTACTTCAAAGAAGCACTACCAAGTTGGATTGGAGACGACGCGTTCACATGGCTTTAGATGTTGTAAGTGCATTTCTTGCTAATAGCAGAATGTGGATTTTCCCACAGATATCAGATTACTTTCTACTAGTCCAAAAGGAAATGCAGTTAATGACAGGAAAAAACAGAGAGTGCCACAAAAGCTAAAAGGCAAGTTCTACAGGACGGCGGTTCGACCCGCAATGTTGTATGGCGCTGAGTGTTGGCCGACTAAAAGGCGACATGTTCAACAGTTAGGTGTGGCGGAGATGCGTATGTTGAGATGGATGTGTGGCCACACGAGGAAGGATCGAGTCCGGAATGATGATATACGAGATAGAGTTGGGGTAGCACCAATTGAAGAGAAGCTTGTCCAACATCGTCTGAGATGGTTTGGGCATATCCAGCGCAGGCCTCCAGAAGCTCCAGTGCATAGCGGATGGCTAAAGCGTGCGGAGAATGTCAAGAGAGGGCGGGGTAGACCGAATTTGACATGGGAGGAGTCTGTTAAGAGAGACCTGAAGGATTGGGGTATCACCGAAGAGCTAGCTATGGACAGGGGTGCATGGAAGCTTGCTATCCATGTGCCAGAGCCATGAGTTGGTTGCGAGATCTTATGGGTTTCACCTCTAGCCTACCCCAACTTGCTTGGGACTAAAGGCTTTGTTGTTGTTGTTGTTGTTGTTGACAGGAAAAAACAGAGAATTATTCTTAGATTGCGTACAAAACGTAAAATGTTAGACGCCTGATTTTGTATTTGTTGCAAATGGGCATGTGTAGAAGTTGAATTCCAGGTAAAAAGGCCACATCGGGTAGCTTCAGTGCAAGAAAGAAATATATTTGAAAAGCGAAAGTCCATGGTATCATGTATGTTCAATATATTAATTCATTCCCCCCCTTGGGTGACTCAATTTTACCGAAGTTTTGAATTATTATTATGCTAATGAGCACATACCGATTCTGTGAATAGTTTTGGCTAGTTTGCATTTCATTTCAAGCAAGGAACCTCCCAATCTCCTGGACATAAGAAGTTTCATAACGTTTTTTTACTAACATTTCTGCAGGCAAGGGGCATGAATTATCTTCATCACTATAGCCCACCTATCATTCATCGAGATTTAAAATCGTCAAATCTACTGGTTGATAAGAACTGGACTGTTAAGGTCAGTACAATCATTTGCTCTTCAAACCTTTTAATATGTTCCTACTTGCATCTCATTTCATCTTGCTCAATCAGGTTGCAGATTTTGGTCTTTCACGTCTCAAGCGTGAAACTTATCTGACAACAAAAACAGGAAAAGGAACGGTAAGTACAAACAAAATCTATTTGATTGATTGATAATTTGATATACACAACATGGATCCTTTAAATTCATGGGGTTGGTATAAATATTATCTTGTTTTCCTAACTCTATTGATGTTGCTTTCCAATGCAGCCACAATGGATGGCTCCGGAGGTATTGCGCAATGAACCTTCAGATGAAAAGTAAGCACAAGATATTTAGTCAACAAAGTTCCCATAGTCACATCTGCCAAAGTATATAATTGCTAATGACTTCAGTGATGCTACATATATAGGTCTGATGTGTATAGCTATGGGGTGATCCTATGGGAACTTGTCACTCAGAAGATACCCTGGGAAAATCTCAATTCAATGCAGGTATATTTTGCTTCTATGTAGTTTTTCTGTGACAATATCCTCAGGTTTTGGTCATAGGTTGCAGATTGCCATGCTTTGAACTTAGAGTAATATTTGTTTCAGCAGCTTCACAAAAAGCAATGACTTAAATTTCAGAATAATATATACTTTTTGGATTGGTTATGCGCTTCTTTCAATTTGGCACAGCAACATGAGAAAGGTGACACATGTGCTGGTTGACATATGAATATACAGTTGATGGGCTTCTAAGTTTGTCAATTTAATTGCGATTGCAATTTCTAGTATTATTAGTCACTTAGGAATTCAACAACTGGAGTTACCAGAAGCAGCATATTTTACTGGTTTTCATGTTCTTGAGTTGTCTCGGGATTAGTGTGACATTTTCTTATGGTAGCAGCATAGGTGCTCAGTATTGCAGAATACAACTCTATTTCATTAATTCTTTTCTAGATCACCTTTAGTTTTCTCAGAATTTGACAAGCTTGGTAGAATGTACATTAATTGTTGAAAACCCTTGCCTATTTGTACATTAATTCCTGAAACTCTTTCCTATGTAGGTCATTGGTGCAGTAGGTTTCATGAACCAAAGGTTGGAGATTCCCAGTGAAACAGATCCTTACTGGACATCACTTATACTCAGTTGTTGGGAAACGTATGTACTATCTCTGCCATCCCTTTTTTTTTCTTGCTCTTCTTAAAGACTTGCCTTTTCAGACTTGTAAATTTTGAACTCTGCTGGTTTTCTTACATGTCGTGTTTTCTTACTACCATTGTCCTTGGCGCAAGCAGTGACCCACAAAGCCGTCCGTCGTTCCAAGAACTTCTGGAGAAGCTCAGGGAACTACAAAGGAAGTACGCTGTCCAGAATCAGGTGCAGCGAAATGCATCTGCCGCTGCGAAGAACAGCATCATTGAGGAATGAAGATTCCAACAACCTGCCAAGGCGGTGAGTGTGCGAGTGAGGGAACATCGTCGGCGATGGAGCGAGGTTTTAACCCAAGAAAAGATTCGTGCCTCCCGTGTGATTGTTTCGCGGAACAGCCGATGCTGAAGATTGTGCAGATGAGGTGCCCTCTGAATTCGTGGGACATGCATCAACTTCCTCCAACCGCAACTTCTGGCAGCAAAGATTAGAGTAGTGAGCCGAGGCTGGCGCTTTTGGGTTCTCCATTCCGTGGCGATGTGCGACTTACACGCGACCGGATTGGTCTGGCTTGCATTTGTAACACGGAGAGGACGGTGTTGCTGTGTAGATTGTTCTGATGACAAATTGTACACGAGTGGCCAATCAACAAGAACTTTGTAAGATTTGTACTTGTTTTTTTTTCCCTTGCCTTCTTCTGCTCTTCAATTTTTTTTGGCGGGAATTCCGAATTCCAGCACAAATCAGCCGAAGCTGTTACTGTACGTCCACTTTTATTTCTTTTATTTAGTATACTACCTCTGTCTCAGTTTACAAGTCCTGCGCGTATACCTAGGTTGCCAATTTTCTCACCCTAAAATAAACTATATAACACAAAAATTATACCTTTTGAAAGTAGAAACTCCGTTAGTTTATGTTGGTATATTTTTTGTAATATATGACTTGTATTAGGTTGGTCAAATTGATAACTTAGGGGTACACGCACGCCCTGTAAACTGAGAGAGAGAGGTAGTAAGAAAAAGTGACGTTTACTTTGGGTCGGACGCATCCACGCACGCACGCTACAGCGACTCAACTCGCGACACATGGATCTGCTTTCCCCATCTTGCGTAGGTGTAGCCGAAGGGCGCGAGGCGGAGCTCGCCGCATTCGGCCCCCCATCCCGGGTGCCAGCTCCTCGAAGGCCTCGGCTGCTCCATCCCGTGCAGCGCGGCCACCACGGCAACGGGCATGACCGGCGAGCTGCGTCCATGGTGACCCGAGCACCACAAAGCCAACCCCCAAGCCAGCGCCCCTCCCCCCTCGATTCACTCTCTGGGGCTGCATCTGCTACTGCTCCATGATGACCGGAGCTACAACGGCCATGGCTGGCGAGTGGCGACCCGCAGCACCGTTTTTGTTGGATCCAGAAAAGCGGTTGTTGTGACCGACGTTCAACAGAGGCGCAACCAACATCACAGAATGTTACATTGGGCTTTTTTGTTGCTGCAACGAGAGAGCAGATTTGACTATGACCGACATACGAAGGAGCTGCAATCGGCAGTTCCAAATGCTATAACCGGCGTCCTAAAAGGCTACATTCAGTATCTTAAAAAGGTTCAACACCAGACAAGGAAGCTGGGGGCGGCCATGGCGCAGCTGCAAAATAAACTACATCCGAAAGATGAAAGTGCTACATTTGGCACCTGAAAAAGCTTCAAACGGCACCAGAAAAAAAAAGAAGAGATTTAGGACATAAGAGGGGCTTCAACCGACATGCCTCGGAGCTGCAACCACTACTGAAAAATGCTACGACCGGTAACGAAGAAAGTTACGACCAGCTTTGAAAAAGATTCAACTGGATACGGGGTAGCTAGAGGTCGGCCTCGCGCAGCCGCAAAAAGCTACAAACGGCATCGAGAAAAGCTACAGCCCGCTTCTAAAAGAGCTTCAAAAGAACGACTGGCTGACAATGGCGAGCGACGACAACGGAGGTGCATGATGGTGTTGCGACGGGCGTGCGGCGAGGTATGACGGCGGCCGGTGACGATGCAGAAATCCTCACCCGGCGGTGCTGCAACCAAGGGGGTGGGAGAGACGACGAGACGCAAAGGCTTGAGGTGCCAGGGACGACTTTCTTTCGACCGCCCCGGCGGAGCTGTATCCGACGAGCTCCGGCGGCGAGGGTGTGGAATAGCGACAAGGATGTCCACCGGAGGGGGTTGGAGGTGCGGCGATGAGGCCCCCTAGCGGGAGTTGCAGATCTAACTCGAGGAAGAAGAAGCTCGAGGGCGAATCGTTCTATTTTTTTTCTTTTGCCCAGATCCAAAGGCCAGGCGGCTCATATCCGACGGCTGGGGCACGACCGACCGAAACTTTCGGCCGGCGCGCCGGCGCCTAGCAGTCGCCTAAGAAAAAACATAATTTAGCAATTTGGTCTGCTCTCCAATTTATTTGAGTAGTGCCTCTGATCCTTCCATTTCTTTTTGACGGAATACCTCCGATTTTCCAAGTATTTGGGTGGCATGACCCAGCAGTAGCTTGGGCAATTTTATTTCCCTCCTACAAAAGAATAGGCAATGTATGAATCCTAGCACTAGTATGGGCCGACTTACCTCAGCTCGCCCTTGTTTTGCCTACGCCGGTTTGCAACGTTGGAGCTGTCAAGTGAGCTTGGCGCGGGCAAGGCGGTCACGTGCGATGTCCTGTCTTCCTTCTAGGGTGAACAAGTTGGACGGTGCCAAGACGAGGGGGTAGGTCCCTCTTCGGCTAGGAATAGGTGTGTGCGCATTGTTCTCGGTCCCCTGCTGCTGCTCATGTCTTCTGCTGCGGTGTTCGAGCAAGCTCTTCGACAAGCGGAGCCTCTTTGTTTTCTTTCAGCCTGTGTGCCAGGCACCTTGTATCTTTTGGCCGCTGCCTTTTATTTCTGTTTCAGCAAGGTGTTAATGTTGACTGTAATTCTAGTTAGTTGATGGCCTCGCTAATTCAAAGCCATCATCTTAAGCCTTATATTGTCTAGAAAAAAATATCTTTTTTTAAACGAGAAAAAAAAATCGTTGATGAACGTTTTTTGAAGCCACGTTGAGGAACGTTTGCTCAACAGAAGAGATAAATTCGTTGTTGTTGGCGTCGTCTCCTTGG
Source organism: Triticum timopheevii (assembly GCA_963921465.1). Lineage (NCBI taxonomy): Eukaryota > Viridiplantae > Streptophyta > Magnoliopsida > Poales > Poaceae > Triticum > Triticum timopheevii. The sequence goes on from OY997270.1 coordinate 119,388,487, forward strand.
TAGATGTGATTAATGTCAACTTTTTCTGTTTTTGCGGTTTCTTTCCATCCTGGCCTTATTGCCCTCGGCAGCAGTAGTCCATTGCAAAATGAACGAAGCCGGTTAGCAATGTATGCTAACCGTCCGTTAGTTACGAAGCGGGGATTACATGATATAATTACAACTTAATTAATTCTTAACATAATCCATACGCCGTGGAGCGCGTGATGCCGTCCACGGCGCAACCTGAGCACGCAGCGCTCAGCGGTGGACACGGCCGCAGATGCGCGACACATCGGACGGCTGGACGGGCTTGAGCTCGGCTCCTTCCTCCAGGAACCTGACGGAGGAGAAACGTGCGTACGTGTCAACGATAACGACAAGAACATGAACCTCATGTCTTCATGCATGCTAGAGCTGTCACCAGTCCCACACTGATGACTGAAAAACAATCTTTGTAGGCCAATGTGCTTAGGCATGCATGGAAATGGAATAATAAACCTGTTGATCCTTGCCGGCACGTTGACAAGAATACGAGCAATGCCTTTGAGTGCGAGTGAATGTCATATCCACATGCTCCGTCTTGCCTATCAGCGAACCCAAACTCCACGTAACCAGAAAGTCATTCAGAGGCGTAGACGGTGCCCCTAAGAATCTGACCCAAATCTGTCGAAGAGGTGCTCCCTTCGGCTCGTGCTTAGTCCATGCATCAAACTCAAGAACACAAATGCTGTTTGGTACCCTGCTCAGACCAAACTTAATAAGACGAGCAAGATCCTCCCTCGTAGGAAAATCTACACTGAGCACCTGATCCTCAAGTCTCACAGGAGCACACTGAAAACTGGTTGAGACCAACTCCCTAAGCTGTTGCACAATCTGCTCTTCCGTAATCGTCCCACGTGTCACCCTCACCAAGCCCGTCCTCGAGCTCTCCATACGAGGCGTAACCGAGGTGGTGCGAGGAGATTCAAAGAACATCAACTCGGGGCAACACACCCCATAGATCGTGACCACCGGTTTCGGTCCCAGGAAAAGGGGGTACTCTCCTGAACCATGCATCGGCTTGAGGCATATGTCACAAAGCGGCGATCGCTTGTGGATTGGCGCCAACACCGCGCTCCACAACAAGCTAATTGCCGCGCTCCACAACTGCGTGGTCGGCGGTCACTTGGGCTCCACAGCGACGTACCAACGCGTGCGCAAGCACTTCGACTGGCGCGGCCTCAAGCGCGATGTCGAGGAGTTTGTGCAGCAGTGCTCACCTGTCAGCAGGCCAAGCACGAGCACTCCAAGCCGACGGGCTCCTGACACCCCTACCAATTCCGACAGCGCCATGGGAGGACCTCACAATGGATTTCGTGGAGGGACTGCCATCATCCGAGGGCTTCGACGCGATCATGGTTGTGGTGGGTAGCTTCACCAAGTTCTCCCATTTCATCCCTCTGCGCCACCCCTTCCACGCGACGCAAGTGGCGCGTGCATTTTGGGACAACGTGGTCAAGCTCCATATCATTCCGGCATAGATCGTCTTCGACCGCGACAAGATGTTCACCAGCAATCTCTGGCGGGAACTGCTTGTCGGCACCGACACAAAACTGCTCTACTCCACGGCATATCATCCGTAGATGGACGACCAGAGCGAGCGCGCCAACCAGTGCATGGAGATGTATCTCCGATGCACGGTGCACGAGGCGCCGCGCAAGTGGCTTTGCTGGCTTCCCATGGCCGAATTCTGGTACAACTCGACCTTCCACTCATCGCTCAATTGTACTCCATTCAAGGCGCTTTACGTCAAGGATGACAACCTGGGCGCGATGACGGCATGGCCCGATGACGCACCCACCGCGAGGACATGAACTGGGCGGAGCGCACCACAAATTCAAGCGCAGTTGGAGCGCGCCCAACGATGCTTCAAGAAACAAGCCGACTGCAACCGCACAGAGCGCCAATTCCAGGTGGGCGAACAAGTACTTTTGAAGCTCCAACCTTACGTCCAGCAATCTATTGTCAGTCGACCCTGCTCCAAGCTCGCATTCAAGTTCTTCAGGCCATACACCATCGTCAAGAAGATCGGATCCCTGACGTACAAGCTCGACCTGCTGGAGTCCAGCAGCGTGCACCCCGTCTTTCACGTGTCCCAGTTGAAGCCGTTCACGCCGGTGTACGCGGAGCTGCCCCAGGTCCCAGATCTATCCACCGCGACAAGAGAACCCATGATGAAGCATGGCAACACATCAATTGTTCAGATCAAGGTACAATGGGGCGACAGCTCCCATCCGACGACGACATGGGAGGATTACGAGATTCTACAACAACGTTTTCTGTGTGGCGCAAATCTGGGAAGACGGCGACGCAAGTACTCAAGATGGATCACAATCTTAAGGGAGGGAGAATGTCACACCTTGCCACACTTGGCATGCCTGCAAATGTGCCCCACCTGGGTGGTGTGTGTGTGCGCACGCGCGTTGGGTTTAAAGCTGGCCCCCTGTGGCAGCGAGGGTATGCGTGTGGAAAAGTCTGTATCCTCACCTAATCATTCATCTACAATCGAGCTTCTTCTCCCTCAAGTCTCCTCCTCCTCCTCGTCTCTCAACCTCACCTACCTCCCATTCCGATCCCTCTCCTCTCTGGTTCATTACATATCCCACCGCTAATTATTCACAAAGCGCATCCGAAGGATTCGTCGAGGCCACTACCAGAGAACTGGCGATGGAGCCAGCATCCTCCTCCTCGTCGTCTTCAGATGCAGACCTATCTGCGAGGGCCCAGAATCTCCCGCCGATGCGCCGACCAGTGGTGCGGTCCTGGCCGGGCGGCAGCGGCGCCTCACGTGTCGCCCCTCCCCTCATGTCTCCAGAAAACTTGCTGTCCAATCTTGCCTCTTCCAGTCAAACTGCTCACCAAGTACAGATTGTATAACTATCTGAAAGACTGCTTGAAGTGGATAAACTTCCACCATACTTGCAAGCTTTTCACTATAACAACTCTCCTATTTTCAATTTAAAATATTCATTTCATGTTCGGTACATTTATACCTTTGATATTCAGATTGCTCGTCACTGGAGATTCGCTTGCGGAACTGAACAGGAATAGCACATGTATGCTATCATGGCTAAGAAGGGTTATACACTGATACTCCAATGTATTAACAAAAGATGGCTCCTATTTTCCCAATTCATTTCAAACATATGTAAGTGGAAATGGAAACAAAATCTAGAAAAAAAACCCGAATTATTCAGTCAAGTGATTTGTGAGTCTTATCTTTCAGGACATTTCCATTCCCTCCCTAATTTCTGCCCGACCTCATCTTTACCCCTAAAAAAACAGTGCTCAATTTTGCCCCTCTTCAGTTATAATCCCTTATGGAAATACCCTTCCATGCCGTTTCCGTCCGGTCAATGGCCTTTGACCGTTAATGAGCAGTTCTCTAGACATTTGTACCCCTCGCTGCATATGCAATTACACGTGGGACCCACCCAAAGAAGAGAAAAAAAGAAAAACTCTCTCCCACCTCTACCACTTACACATGGGACCCAAGAGAAAAACTCTCTCTCTCTCTCTCCTTTCTATCTCTCTCATGTTCCTCCGGCGAGCTCCCGTCCCCTCCTGCACAGCCACCCCGCCCACCCGTAGCCCTGCCTTCCCCCATCTCCCGCCTGTAGGTAGCCCGACCGCCGCCGGGAAGACCCTTCCGGCCTTCCGTCGAGAAGCCCCACCGCCGGTTCCCTTCCTCTCTCTGCTCGAGGACTCGACAACGACAACCTCCACTCGCCCACGCTTCCACGGCCGTCGCTACGCCATGGCCTCCCTCCCGCTCTCTCTTGGCGTCACCAAAGAACGACAAAAGCGCCCGGTTCATGTCGTCGCCGGTAGCGCGTCTTTCTTCCAAGGAAGCGCTGGCACTGGGCAACATCAAAACATTTTGTGCGGGACTGTTGAAGAAATTGGCGCCACCACTCCTCAAAGAAATCGAAGTGGCCAATGGAGTTAAACCAGGGCAAGACCCCTTCACACCACGGCGCCACACCCGTTCGCTCAGCTCCACTTCCAGGAGCTCCAAAGCTTCGGCCGCTGAGACGGTCCTTCTCAAAGCACTGGGTATTGTGCCGAATGAGCTGGCAATCACAGATGGAGCATTGTCGCAGCTTCATGAGATGTTCGACTTGCCGCTCCAAGACAAGCACCTACGTACCATCGCTGCTATCTTTGGCAAAGCGCTGCCCATGGAGCTGGGTATGGAGAACCAGGTGGTCACTGCCATCTAGGCAGTTGTCCACCCCTGGAGTGTGTGACCTTTCCATGTCACGCGTGAAAATGGAGCTGGTGAGCTGGAATGTTCGAGGGTTGAACAGTCCGGCTAGGAGAAAAGCGTTAAGAGAGTTCGTCGATGCCACTCGGCCTGGGATCTTTTGTGTCCAGGAGTCCAAATTGGATGTTGTAGATCAATTTACCATTCTGCAATGCTTTGGTCCATCATATGATGGTTTTTATTACTTGCCGGCTATGGGGACCCGTGGTGGTATCATTTTGGTGTGGGACTCATCGGTCGCTACCATCACTAATGGTGTGCGGGACTCTAATTTTATTACGGCTTACGTGACACTGAGGGAAGGTGCACCTTGGTGGATTTCGGTTGTCTATGGGCCACAAGAGGATCATGAGAAGATCCAATTCATGGAAGAGTTGACTGCGAGGTGTTTGCTCTGTCCCGGACCTTGGTTAGTGATTGGAGACTTCAATCTCATTTTGAAAGCGGCCGACAAGAGTAATGCTAACCTTGACAGGAGAATGATGGGCAAATTTAGACGGTTTGTGGATTCCAATGGTCTTAAGGAGCTCTTCTTGCATGGTCGTGCTTTCACGTGGAGCAATGAGAGGGATAACCCCACCCTCACTAAGATTGATACAACGTTTGTCTCGGACGATTGGGAGCTCGACCACCCTGATGGTTTGCTGCAAGCTCTGTCCACGTCCATTTCAGACCATTGTCCGCTTCACCTTGCTTTGGAGGATCACTTACAGCCTCACAGAAGGTTTCACTTTGAGTCTTTTTGGACCAAACTTGACGGTTTTGACGAGGCAGTGGTTGAGGCTTGGACATGTGACCCCAGCATCTCGGACCCCTTCCTCAGATTGGACGTGCTTCTTCATAAGACTGCTCATGACTAACGGCTTGGGGACAAAGGAAGATTGGCAATGTTAAGCTTCAGATTGCAATGGCAAACTGGATCATTCTGCAGCTTGATCGGGCTATGGATCACCGTACCCTCTCGGTAGGAGAAAGATGGCTCCGGAACACCCTAACGCTCACGTCCTTGGGTTTGGCTTCGCTCGAGCGCATGATTGCACATCAACGTTCGCGAATCCGCTGGCTGAGCGAAGGAGATGCTAACACCAAACTGTTCCATCTGGTGGCTAATGGCAGAAAGTTGAGGAACTTCATACCAGCTTTGCAGCTCGAGGACACAGTTATCACCAACCAAATCGGCAAGGATGAGGCTTTCTATAATGCATACAAGGAGCTTTTGGGCACGTACCAGGCTAGAGAGCACACGATTGACCTCGACTTCCTGGGCATTACACCGTTGGATCTCCAGGAGCTGGATGCCATCTACACGGAGGAGGAGGTCTACTCGGTGATCAAAAGCATGCCGACCGAGAGAGCGCCAGGACCAGATGGCTTCATCGGACTGTTCTTCCATAGGGCTTGGAGCATCATCAAAGATGATATCATGGCTGCAATTCACAAGCTCCAGCTTGGAAATGGAAGGGGCTTTGGTAGATTAAATCAGGCGACTATTACCCTAATTCCTAAGAGACCGGATGCCTGCAGAATCCGTGACTTCAGAACGATCAGCCTACTACATAGCATACCGAAGATTAAGGCGAAGCTGATGGCCTCGAGGCTATGTCTGCGGATGCATGAACTGGTCAACATCAACCAATCGTCTTATATTAGGGGCAGGAACATACATGACAACTTCATGCTTGTTCGACAAGTTGCCAGGAGCTTGCATCGTAGAAAGGCTAAAGGAGTGTTGGTTAAGCTTGACATCTCCCGTGCCTTTGACTCTCTATCCTGGTCGTTTTTGCTCGAGGTGCTAAGAGCCAAAGGGTTCTTGGAACATTGGTGTTCTCAGCTTGCCATTCTCCTGTCTACGGCCAGTTCGCGAGTTCTAGTGAATGGATGCCCGGGCAAGAAATTCAGACATGTCAAAGGGCTGCAACAAGGGGACCCGGTTTCCCCACTGCTCTTCATCATTGCTATGGACGCCCTCACGGCTATGATTGTGAAAGCGCAAGAATGGGGAATGATCAGCGCTATGCTAGGGTGCACGCCTTTCCAAAGGTTGTCGATTTACGCCGATGACGTTATCCTCTTCATCAGACCGACTATGGCTGATCTGTGCTTTACTAGCTCTGCACTACAAATGTTTGGCACTGCTTCCGGACTTCACATCAATTTCGCTAAGTCGTCTGCCATCATGATACGCGTTGATGAGACAGACTCAGAGAGAGTGGTGGCTGCTTTGCCATGGAGCATGGATTCCTTCCCGTGTAAGTATCTCGGCATGCAGCTTTCTATCAAGCAGCTCACTCGCTCGGATTGGCAGCCGGTGGTTGATGATGTGCTTAACTTCCCGCCGGGTTGGCAGCGCGGATTGGTCACGGGACCGGGCAGACTGATTCTAGTTAACACGGTGATCAGAGCAAGACCCACACACCATATGTTGGTGGCTGATGCACCAAAGTGGGCGCTGGAGCGTGTGGATAAGAGCTGTCACGCTTTCTTCTGGGCAGGAACTGATCAAATCCATGGAGGCAAGTGTCTGGTCTCGTGGCAAAAAGTGTGCCGACCCAAACAGCTTGGTGGTCTAGGAGTTCTGTACTTGAACAAGCATGGTCTGGCCTTAAGACTTAGGTAGGAGTGGCTCAAACGTACGGATGATTTGAGACCCTGGCAGGGTTTGCCGTTAGCTATGGATGCCAACGTTCAGATAGCTTTCAACAATCTGGTGCATTGAAACTGGGCAATGGAGAGAAAATCCTATTCTGGAAGGATCGGTGGATGGATGGCTCGACTATGGATGAGATTGCACCTCTCATACGACAGCTGGTCCGCACTCAAGTGTCGGCGCACGGTCAGAGAAGCCCTGCTCATGCATCGATGGGCTAATGACATTTCGGGCGAGCTCTCTGCGGATGGGCTCTTTCAACTTATAAAACTCCGGGATATTATGATCAATATGGTGCTTGACCCGATGGTAAGTGACTCCCCCGCTTGGAGATGGAACAGCAGCGGAGTTTACACCTCTAGATCGACTTATGCCATGTTGTGGCACGACAGTGCACGCTTTGCTCCAGCCGCGGCAATTTGGAAATGCTGGGTGCCTTTATCGTGCAAGCTGTTCATGTGGCTTGCCATGCAATACCGACTTTGGACGGCGGATCGACGACTACGACATGGTTTGCAAGACCAGACATCTGCTTGCTACATCTGCGACCAAGACGAGGATACGGTTGATCATATCTTACTTCGCTGCGTCTTCGCGCGGCAAGTCTGGCATTGCTGCTTTCTACGAGCCAGGATCACGACCGACCTGGTCCCCACGTCTGATGACAAGATTGCAGATTGGTGGTTGCATGTGCGCAAGCAGATCCCGAAGGAGGCTCGGAAAGGTTTCGACTCGGTTGTCATGCTCATCTGTTGGAGTCTTTGAAAGCATCGCAACGGGATGGTGTTTGGTCCAACCAGAGAAGTCTCTTCTATCGCAAGCTTCACTGGTCGGATCTTTGATGATCTGCGTACTTGGGCGTCGGCAGGAGCTCACGGAGTTACCGCGTTTTATGAGTAGTAGAGTCTAGGTGTACGAGTGGAGTTTCGAGGGCCGAGTCGTGACTACTTGGCCCAGTGTAAGTTTCATCTCTTGTACATACTTCTGCCTTCTATAAAGCTAAGGTAAGCGATTGAGTACTCTCGAAAAAAAATGCCCTCGCCGGAACAGTGTCTCGCACGCGCGACCAACGGTATCCCCGAGCCTCGAAAACATGTTTACTAGCTCCAACGATCTCCGCCTCATCTCCCCATGGGAGGAATTGGAACGAGTCACGCCATAGCGACGGATCCTTTCCGGTCTTCCCCGACTCCGGTGTCGCGCTGCCGCTGTTGATCTCCTCCAGCAGTGGACGCCGCCGGATTCCCTCAGGCTCTGTTGTTCTATATTGATCCCCGGAATCTCCTGGTGCACCCGAGACTATCCTCGCGTCCCAGAGCCACCACTCCGCGAGCAGCCGCACCGGCGTCCACCATTGATGACGACCAGGTCGTCTCCGAGCGCCACCACATCCATCCACCTCGATCACCACATCCAACCCCGACGCCAGACCGCCCTGAGCACGCCCCATGTACCTCACCCTCAGGCGCGATGCTCCTCGCCGGCGACGACCACCGGCCGAGCCGCGCAAGCCTCACACGGGCATGCGTGGACCAATTTTGACCATGGCCGTGGCCCACATGTCAGGGAGAGAGAGAGCTGGTGTGAGAGAGATTTTTTTGGGTTGGGGGTCCCGGGTCCATCTGTAAGAGAGAGGGGAGGAGAGAGAGAGATTTCCTTTTCTTTTTCTCTACTCCTAATGGACGACTTGGTGAATAGTCGTCTGGTCAATTTTTGCTGGTTTTTTTTCGTCATACTCCCACCACCGATTTTTTTTCGTCATCGCATTCCGGTTTATTTTCGTCATCCTATCGAAAAACAACTGGGATCGATCCCTCGTTCACACAGATCTGACTCCGCCGCCGCCGGATCGCACGCCAGATCCACCAGTACGCCCAGACCGCGTCCGGATCCATCCCGGCCGCCCATGCCGCCTATGCGCGCCCCTCCCTCAGCCCACCGTTGACCTCCCATCCTCCACCGTCTACCCCACCGTCGGATCTCCTCCTCCCCTCTCCTTCTCTCCCTTGCGGACGCGTCAAACCCACGAAATTTCCTTCCTCGCGGCCGTAACCCTAGCTCGTGCCTGTGGGGACTGGGCTGGAGGTGCGGCACGGGATTCGCACCGCAGGATTCACCAGCGACGAGTCCAACAGGTCGTCGAATCGGGGAACGGGATGGCGCACCCTGCTGTAGCCGCCGGTCGGGACGAGCGCGGCGGCGACGAACGTCGGTGCGCCTCCGTTTCCTCGACCTCCAAGGACGCGGGCGCCGGATTTGTTCTCGCCTGACCAGCCTCGGTATCCAGCTCTCTACAGCCACCGCCGGCGTTGACTCCCAAGGTTCGATCCGCCTCTCGCCTTTCCTCTTTCGATTCACCCCGTTGATTTGTGTGCGATCGATTTGCGTTTTTTACGATTCCAAATAGCAGGCAAGGATGACGACGACGCCAAAGATGACGAGGCCCCGAGCTCGAGCACGACCACTACGACGCACTGCACAAAGGCCCCTGCTTCCTGCCTGCCCTTCCCTTTGCTTGGGTAGCTCCTCCCTCTCCCTCTCCTTCAAAGAACTAATATTTAGTTTCATTGCTTTTGTGTGTGCAAACGTTTTGACCGCCTCCACATGGCTGTTTATGTAGAAGATAGCTCTCTCCAGATGTTGTTCCTGTCCTTCTCCTTGGTTGTTGAGCGATGCACTCACTCATGTATGCAGGTTGAGTCCAAGCACAAGTAAGCACCATTATGTATGCTGAAAGACGACTCTGTTCAAATATTTTTTTTCTATCCTGGTTTGTCGATTTGTGTGTGATTGATTTGCGTTTTTTCCGATTTCAAATAGTAGGCGAGAAGACGACGGTGACGCAGAGGAGGACGAGGACCCGCGCTCCAGCCCGACCACGACTATGCACCGCATGGTCCCTGCTTCCTGGCTGTCGCCAATTGCCCTCTTCCCTTTACAGTACTACTCTATTTGTTTTCATTGCTTTTCACCCAGTTTTGCACACTTTCTGGCCCTTCACTTTTTTGTGTGCAAATGTTCTGATCGCCTCCATATGGCTGTTTCCGTCCTCCTGCTCGTATTGTCTCCATCCTCCTGCTCAAGTCGTCGCCGTCGCCTCCCATCCTTCATGGCCTGCGTGTGTGCGCCCACTGTTGGAGGACGACGTTGAACATGAAGCAGAACCCAGCCGGAGTGGTCTGACGCGGTGGTCGTGGCCAAGGAGCGGTGGTCGATGCCATGGAGTAGGGGCCCTCGGTCGCCTGCACATCGGCTGCGTTCTGAACTAATGCTTTCTGCAACTGCAATGTTCCCCTTCACATTGTATCTTGTGTAGGCAGAAGGAATGCAGCTCAGTGACGGCTTCGGCTACAACTGGATCGATGGCCTGAAGGCTTTTACTAAGAAGATGAAGAATGTTGTAGAATAGTGTCCATCAACAAAGAGTCTTACTACTACCGGTTGGAGAGGCTCTATCCTCAGGTGATTGATTACTTAAGAAGTATACTGAATTATGATATCCATCGATCTAATTTTGTATAGGAAGTTTGAAAAACTAAAGAATCTGTGGTACATGATTTGATTTATTGATTCAGATTTTAGTAAATTGTGACCGAAAGTTTTTTTTCACAAAACCAGTGCACCACCCTTTCTACACACATCATTCATGGATTGGCAGACTAAAGGTTCTATTCAACATCTTTGGTGGATTGCATAAATGGGCTAGAGTAAAAATAGACCAGAATTGTTATATGTGCTTAGGGAAGTGGGATTAGATCAAGATTTTTTTGACAAAATGAGAAATCAATGGCTCAAGGAGAGTAAGCCCAAAGAGATAAGTATTGTTTTCCTTTAGTAGCTTGCCGCATAATTCATTCAAACATATTTAGAGTGGAGCAGGAATATTCAAACAAGGAAATGTACACAATATCTGTTAGTATACATGTGACACTTTCCCATCTTTCGACTAATGATTGCCTCCTGCCAGGTATCACTAATAGCACATTCATCACATCATTTGTGTAGCTCATTCTGGTGTAAGTCGGGCCGATTTAGAAAAGATTTTAAAGCAGATTCATACATGTTATAGAAGTCAGAGTCAAATAGTATAATAAGTGATTTGTTTGTGCATAATTTCTAATTGATCGTCTTCTAAGGATAAATGGAACTGCTACCTTTCCTCTCTCCAATAAACTATTAGACCCTGCTTGTAACTATTTTTCATCTTGGTGTGATTTATAAGGGAGGCCATGCCATTAGTTTTTTGTTATTACATGCTGTGATGATCCCGATTCATTGATGTATAGTGTCGTATGTGGTCAATTACCTAATATGGTAGTATCACTTCTCCTGGTTTGCCTTGGTCTGAAATCTGACATTTGGACTGATTGTAGTCAATCTGAATCAGTGAGGTTCTTTTTTCCAACTGTCCATGTTCAGTTCTCTACATTATCATGCATTTTCTTTGGTTTAAAGACGTCATGATGTTCACCAAGGCAGAGAAGAAATGTTTTAAAGTTGTCCCTTCAATTGAAACAAGTATGACTTGGTCCTTAGTGCCTATGCAGACATGAAAACGGAAGGTCGAGAGATTTAAATATGTCATGATGTTTACAATTGCGGATATCCTGCTTCAGGTACTTGCATGATAACTCACAATTTCAACACAGAAGTTACTAATATGTAAGACATGCCCTCTCTCATTCAATGATGTCCTGAAATTTTCACACAAAGCTTTGTAATCTTGCCAAGTCACAAGAGAGCCAAGTAATCATGCGAATTTTCAGAGAACTTCAAGTGGCATGCCACCATTTGCAATGGTTGTGATGTAGTGATAATTAATAAACTGCAGGTCTTCTAAATATTCTAAAGTTGCATATCTAAGAGCATATTATATTTCTCATAAACAACTGGAGTTAAGCTTCTATCCTCTTCCTGTCTTGAAGGAATTATCTGTTGAGTAAGCTACAATCTCTTTGTTTGACTAGCTAGGCTGTGTTACATACATGTATAAGATGATGCTTCTGTGGCTATAACTGGTGCCTGCCGCGCTAAATAGGAAACACCCTATTAATTACCCACCTCAATTTCATTAGTGCGTCCGGCCTGTGAATTTTACCCCAGACTATAAATCCCCTCCAAACGAAACCCTATAGGTGTACTATGACTCTTAATAGTGTATCCTTGTAAAAGTCAGTGTGTTGGGTTATTTTTTTGGTGTGGTTAGAGAACTCGACTCCATTTGGAACGAGGGTTTGAGTTTTATTTTTCCTAAACCTTTGAGAGGCAGAGCCATGGAAATATTTTGTGCTCTCATTCCTCTGGATGGAAGCTCTAACTTTTCCTCTTTGTTTCCAATAAGCTACTTTCTTCGAGATTGTGCAATGAAGGATTTTGATGGTAAGGGATCATAGAGCCTCGGGTGACTAGCATTAAGATAGGAAGGCTGTTGCCGCCCTTGTCCCTTGCTGGTGTGTTGCCACGGTGGCGTCAATCACTGGCTTATTTAGAACAACAGTTAGTGGATTTTGTGATAAGGGTGAGGGCCGAGAGTGAGAGGGACGGGGTTGGGATTGGTCTGTTGTATGCGTGAAATTATTTCCCTACTTCAGAAAATATGGCAAATTGCATTTCATTAGAGATTGATTTACAGCAAATTGCATGAGCGAGTGGTTCATGCATTTTTCATCAAGTCGTACATTTTCTTGGTTATGACATAAGGGTAAATGTACTGGTTGGTTGCTTCAAGACTTAATAACAGACACTATGACAATGGCTCAAGAGATATCAGATCTACCTTCTTGGCTGGGGGCGTTATGGGTGGCGCACGCCTCGACCCCCTTGATGGCCGTGGTGGATGGACATGAACACGAGGGGGGATCAGGGCGGAGAGCAAGGTGGTTGGCAGGGGACTCATCCTTGGCAGTTCATGGGAAAGTACGGTGTGAAGCAGAGGGGGCGCCATGGCGAAGGTGAGGTAGCCGTCATCCTGTCATCTGTACTCCTAATGTCTTAGTTGGTAGTCTCCGCTCACCGGTTAAATTTCGTCCCACCAACACCGTTTTTTCGTCCTCCCTCCCACCTCCCACTCCCAGCTATTCCCACCGGCTTTATTTTATGTGATCTGAATCTGAGCGAGTCTTAAATTTTGGTGCAGTGTGAAAGGAGGAAAATGGTTGCCGGAAAGCAGGTAGATCTACACCTTGAGAGATGGCATTTTGCGGTACATTGTTTAGGTAAGGATATTGTGCTTTCTTCTGAAAACTCTGGACTGTCGAGAAGATTGAGTTGTGTTCCATTTTTTAAAAATTACTTAGAATCCTGGTTCTGGCAATACTACTATGAACTGGCATACCTCGTGATCATGAGAGGATGACAAGTTCCTGATCCCCAAGAACGCCCTCATGTGTGGCTGCCGATCGTCAGACAAGACATCTCTAACGACTTAGCCACACAGCAAACCTAAGTTCATCATGGGAGGATGTCACCTTGGACTGGAGCAACAGACGTCAAAAATTTACCAGGAAAAAAGGCTCACAAATAAGAGTGACCCAAACACAAATTGTCGTACGTTTGCAATTAAACTCTTAGTAGTAGCTTGATTCTTACTATTGTTACTTTGGTGGTGGGTATAATTAGTCATGTAGTAGCATCTTAGCTTCCTCTTATTTCTTGAGAACATATCTAGCTATCAGATCTTCAAGAGTACACCATAAAAATTGAAACGCCTATCAGCTTCATAGAAGAAAGTTAGTCTTATGATAGAAGAAAGGCCCATTAGCCCTTACAGTGCTTGATTGGTTAGCGACTGCTTTTCAGGCTCAACTGATTACTGACTACATCCAACAACATATGACTAACATGACCAAGTAGAAGTAAATTTCGTTGAGATCAAGATGGTGCCTTTATTTTGGAAAACACGATTGAGACGGGTAGGCGCATGGGCATCTCACCGGAACAAATAGACAGACTGATTTCACTCATACACAGGTTGATTATATTATACGGTCAACTCACGAAGTAGCCGGATACCTTCTGCTTGAAGTTTGAAAGCCATTAGCATGCTAAATTATATGGATGTGCTGGTCTTGACGTGTGTGCACGTACATTGTAAAATAAACTTGAGTAATGATTAATACCTTGTTTACTCTTTGTTTGCTTTACAGGTATTTGGATTATCTATTATGTTTCAGAATTTCTCGAACTATGGTATCTCCATATCCATCTAATGAATGCCCCCCCCGGTAATTTCATTCAAGATATCTTAAGGAGAAATTTGGTTTTTGGTGAACTGAAACAATATACCAATAAAAAATTAGCGCTTGGCTGTACATATGAATGTTAACTTTGTTAAAATAATTCTCCCTTTATAAGAGAAGATTTCTTAGTTCAAATATATTTTTTGAAAAAATATAGTATTTTCCTGATAAACCTTTTGATTCCTCAACATCCATATCTCAGAAGGATAATAGTGGTGTGTTTATGTTGCTTTGGGTCTCTTATCACTCGGATCATTCATCAGAAAAATATTTAAAAAATAATTCTATTTTGACGTTTCCTTTGTGTTCATTGTTCCATCATAGTAGTTTAGGTTCACATGAAACCAGACCATATGTTTCAGTTTCACTCTTTGGACCATGATGGTGTTGTGCAAGGTGGGCTAGATCGTAATGCTAAAAGAATCAATGGAGGTTATTGGATAGCTTTTAGATTCTCCAAAAAATAATCTAGCAGATGGATGATCCTATTATCACGTATGGTGGTGGTGTGCAAGGAAATGGAGCAGCATGATGGTAGCTAATGCTGTTATCTTCACATGTAAGATGTATGAGCTTCAGTTAGTCATGCTATTATCATGTATAGTCAAAAATTATTAGTTTAATCGGAATTTAGAGTTTCATTCTTAGTTCTCTGAAATATTGTTTTTATATGTAATTCCTGCAGAGTGTAGTATATTGGGAGCCAAGGCCGAGTAGCAAGCCATGTGTCACCGCAAGGACAGGAGCGAGATTTAATTAATTGTATTTGCAAGATTTGGTCTTCCGTTCTTGTTTTCCTGGTCATCTCACAGGTTTTATCACTTACATTTCCTTCTATGGTGGTTTGATCATTGTACTTTGGGACGTTGTACTTTTAGGATGTAATGTGCACTTCTGGTTGTTATTTTAAATTGCTCATGTCTTGATATGTCTTTCAAATTCTTGACATCTGCGCCAGTAGCCTAAACCTCCATGGCATGCTCCATCGGAGTATTTTGTTTGTTGCACAATTTTCAAGTGCGACCTTCCAATTTATTTTGTTGTAACTATAAGGTTTGGCACCTCAGATAAGTTCTCGAAATACCAATGTCATATTTCAATTATAAAATAAGATTTAGTTTGATCATGCATGCAATTGTAATAACCCTACTTTGAGCTTTTATGTACTGGTTTAAATAGTTAAATCTTCTAGATTCTTTTGCATATTTTCTTGGAATTATACTATGAGAACATCTTAGTTTTCACTAAATGATAAAATACATTTTCTATTTCCATAATACAAGTCATTAGTGGTCACTTGGGATGGGTGCGATCTGTAGCATTTGATCCAGGGAACAAATGGTTTTGTCCTGATTTTGCTGATAGGACAATAACGGTAAGCCCCACAACCTGCATTCCTTTCCTAAAAATTTAAGATGAATTCATGTATACATGCAAGTAGTTGATACAACAACCTATTAGTTACTCGGATGCTTGCTCTATTGGTGTCTGCATTTTTTAATGTTACATGCATCTATTTTTATTACATAATGTTTTTCAGCTGCGGGACTCCACGTTGATGTGCTTTTTAACTTAACATTTTATTATCTGTTTTTGTTTAGGCAAGGAAGAAGGTTGCAGAGCACGGATGGATGTGAAAAGGAAGGGGATGGATGAGAGAGGAGAGAAGAGGGGTGAAAGAGGATACATATGGAAAGAGGGAGAAGGACAGGGTGGAGGTGCTTCTTGAGGATTATTGTCGACTGATTTCATACTCTCTTATAAATTCATGGTCAGCTAGGTAAACCTTTTGTACAACAGCTCTTGTTCAAAAGGAAGTTTGATTTTTCGGCTTCTTATTTTAGGT
This sequence comes from Triticum timopheevii, assembly GCA_963921465.1. Lineage (NCBI taxonomy): Eukaryota > Viridiplantae > Streptophyta > Magnoliopsida > Poales > Poaceae > Triticum > Triticum timopheevii. The sequence continues at coordinate 119,404,506 of OY997270.1, forward strand.
CAATATCAAGAACAGTTTAGTTAATTTAGTTTAATGTTTATGTTTGAAATTGACTTTTACCATTATGGTTGAATGGGGGTGTGGATAGAAGAGATTGCGAGTCGGGTACGGTGATGCCAACATTGTATTAGGGGCAGATAGATTTAAGTTCATCAGAATAAGTCTGCTCCTGTTGCAACGCACGGGCAATGGGAGAAATGTGATGTCCATGTGAGTATCTAAAGGTAACAAGTTATACATGATTAGTATTGTGCACGAGCTACTCGTGAGTCAATTGAATTTTGAATCTTTGCAAGTTGATTTTTGGGAGAACACAAGTGCAACCTGAGGCCGAAGTCGTTGATGGCACTACGAGATGCAATGGCAATGCCGAAGGCGTCGATGGCACTGCGAGGCTGAGCCCTCGTAGGAGACAAGGACGACACTTCGAGCGGTAGTGAGGAGTGGCGTCATAGTCAGAGGCGAGGAAGAAGGTTTGTAGGGGTGCGGTGGTTCACCAAAAAAATCTGGTCGCTAGGCGGTAGTGAGGAGTGGTGTCATAGTCGGAGGCGAGGAAGAAGGTTCATAGGGGTGCGGTGGTTCACCGGAAAAATCTGGCCGCTAGGCTGGTTCAGAGGGTTAGTCGGGGGTGCGGTCGCGGCTAGCGGATCGGCGGGCGGTGGCTGGCTGTTAAGGAGGAAGAAGCCCAAGGTAGAAGACAAACAACAACCATTCGATGAAGATCCAACGTTGCTCGAGCAGTGGCGTCATAGTCGAAGGCGGGAAGAGGGTTGACAGGTGTGGGTGGTGGTGCGATGGCTCGCTGAAAAAATCTGGTTACCGGGGTGGTCCACAGGGATAGTCGAGGGTGGCGACAGGGGAGGACAGAGAAGCAACGCGGTCGGGGGTGGTGGCGATGGGTGGATCAACCGGTTGTAGGCGGTTCAGTAGGAGGAAGAGGTCAGGGGTAGAGGATAAACAACAACCATCCGACTAAAGACCCAACAACCCTCATAAATCAACTTTGCATCAAATTTTCATAGTCTGACATATAACTGACACCCTTAATACCGAGATATTTAGAATATTTTTGATCATATTTATATGAAAAAATACCATCTTATGCAATACTAAAGTTATACATTATAAAAATTGAACTCGTGATGTGCATCTAATGATATTGATTCCGTATTGTGATTTTTTTTGTATTTTCTATAAAGTTGGTAAACTTTACAAAGTTTGACTTTAGACAAATCTTATATGCGAGTAAAAGGACCGGAGGGAGTACTATGTTGCTTTCTACATGTCTTCTTATGGCCTTATTAAGGATCTTCATTTCTATGGGTTTAAACACAAGATGTTATTTTTGTAGCACATTTCTGATAAGTTTTTCTTCTATAAAGCTATAATTTCAACCACATTCTAAAATATAAGTGGGATTTGGTGAGAAGTAATCATTGTGTTTGTTCATAATCTATCAGACACGACAACGTTCATGTCGAATGTGTTCTAGAAATGTTCTTTGATAAATATGTTTTTAGCTATTAATATTTTAGTATGGTCGTAAATTTATCAATTCACATATCACTTCGATAAACAATTTTTAGTTGGGAGAATCAAGAAAGAAAGAAAAGAAGAGCGCTTCAAGGGTAAAAAGGTAGTTGTCGATGCATCCCATCGTGCAACATGGTAAGTAAAGTATTTTGTCTATTGTTATCATGGTTTATTGTTGTTTCTAATAGCTCCACTTGTAGATTTATCTTCCCTATGCATTCATCGGCTGATACATCTTGTACGTCATCGACAAAGAGGCACGTCGTCTATATATTATGGACCCTATTCAAACATCACAATCGTCAGAGGATAAAAATTTGAGGCATGCACTAAAATTAAAAAGTTTTGCAAGGGATTTCAAAGAAGCACTCAAAATAAAGCTGTCTGGTTGGAATTCCGATATATCTAAATGGCAATGTTTATTTCCGTTTAGTATTCCAACAAGTATAGATGGTAATGAATTCATAAGAATTTTTTTATTTTTGTTATCACTATATTTTTTTATTTATTAATTTAAAAAATTGTAGGAATGTGTTTGCCTATTTTGTTTTTCATTTTATGCTCTGGTGGAACGGTAAAGAATTGGTCAAGCCGGTTTGCATGGTGAGTATTGTCCGTTACATGTTTTAAGACCTTTGGCGTGAACTTCTCATACTAACTATATATATTTGTTTGTGCAGAATGGGTATGAGTTGAGGAAGCAGTTTTTACTATACTTGCTAAAACGTCATGGGAATGAAGCTAAACAAAACTTTCCAGATATTGTGAAAGAATTTCTTAAGCGCATCATCTAGATATTGATAGTTTTGTAACAGATGTTTAGTTCAAACATCGCTCAGTTTGTTACATGGACATGTTGTTAATCTTTAGTTTTGTTATCAATTTACATTACAAAATTGGACTTCAATTATTCAATAATTGTGTTTGTGTTATATTGTTTGTACATATGAAATTTAACATGTAACTTTTGCAAACTATTTTAAGAGCCCGTGGCAACGCACGGGCACTCTACTAGTACAAGGTAAGCCTCGTGTGTAAGTGACATATGCAGTGAGGGGAACAAATGCCCAGAGGACAACTCATCGATGGTCAAAGTCCTTTTATCGAACAGGAACGACACAGAAGAGTATTTTTATAAGGGCTTCCAAGGGAAGAGGGGCAATGTTGAGCACTTATTTTAGGGGTAAAGATGAGGTCGGACAGAAATTAGGAAAAAAATTAGAAATGTCCTTATCCTTTAATTCCTTCTTGTAGAATAACCTAGGAATCTGAAATTGATATAACTTAGCTATATAGAACAACCATGTTGTGTCGAAATTATAGTGTTAGAGACTTTTTTCCAAGAAAAGATAGCACGCTATAGAAAATAGCGACGTCTCTTAAATTACGCTATTAGTGAGGCATTATATACTACTAGAAGAACGCCCATGCGTTGCAACGGGGCCACATTAAATTTCAAAGTTCAACATTAATATTCTCATACATATCAAGTGACATTGGCGATCTTTTTTATCATCAAATCCTCACACACACTCTCTCTCCCTCCCTCTTCCTCACTCTCTCCCCCCCTCTCCCTCCCTCTCTCTCTCTAACACACACATATCCATCTTATTGGGTACGGGACCATAATCCATCTATTTCACACACACACGCTAGTGCATAACAATATGGATTATGTGTATTATATTTTCCCCCACAACTGAGGGAATTAATTTCATGTAAATCGGCCGGGAATTTTTACGCGGAGAAGGTGGCCCGGGTCGGCGTCGGCGCCGTCTGGTGCGGGCCACGGGCCCGCTTCCAAGTGCGCCTGTGCGCCGGCCACCCACGCCGGGTCCTTCAAGTGCCGCTTCCACCGCACCAACTCCCAGGGCCACGGCCACGGCTAGGGCCAGGGAAGCCGCCCTTCTTCTCCCCCTTCACTGGCCGTGGCCAAAGCGGTGCTGCGGCACCCGGCCTCGCCGTCCTTGTCCCCCGGCACCATCGCGACCCAGTGATGCAGCCCAAGCATCGGCCTCGAGAATCAAGAACGCTCGACAACAGAGAGGGAAGGGAAGATCATATACATGTCATAAGAAAGGGAATTTATTTACTGCTCCCTCGATGTATTGTTTCCTTGTTTGGAGATTGGTTACCATCCGTGAGTTAAGGTAAGGTTAATGTGATTGAGCAATTTTTCTGAAAATCAATTATTTGTTTTCTAATTAATGTGATTGAGTGATTTAAGGTAAGGTTAATTGATTTAGATTTGATCTTTAGAGATTGTTCGAGATTGATTCTACATTACTAAATAACTTGCGCCAGTATGGAAAGTTCTGATATATTCAGATTTCTTTCGTTGTGTGAGAGGGTGACACGAAAATAAACCGATGAAGTGGGGGGAGGGGACAAAAAAATCTGAAGTGGGGGGAGGGGACAAAAAAATCTGCGAAAAAAACCCAGCGAAGGTGGGAGGAGGTACCAAAAAAACCATGGGAGGTGGGACGAAAAAAAACCTGGAAGCGAGACTACCAACTGCTCCATTAGGAGTAGAGATTATTATTATTATATTATATTAATTATTATTATTAGAGAATTAGAGATGATATTAGAGATTATTTGTTTCCTGAAAATCTATTATTTGTTTCCTAAAGCAAATTGCATTAATGAGAGAGATCCGTTGATTTGGCTAAGGTAGGAAAGAATCTATTATTTGTTTGCTAAAGCAAATTGCATTAATGGGAGAGATCCGTTGATTTGGCTAAGGTAGGAAAGAATCTATTATTTGTTTCCTAAAGAAAATTGCATTAATGAGAGAGATTTGTTGATTTGGCTAAGGTAGGAAATAATCTATTATTTGTTTGCTAAAGCAAATTGCATTAATGGGAGAGATCCGTTGATTTCGCTAAGGTAGAAAAGAATCTATTATTTGTTTCCTAAAGCAAATTGCATTAATGAGAGAGATTCATTGATTTGGCTAAGGTAGGAAAGTTAGATCCGTGATCTTTTGTCATTAGGAAAGTGTTGAAAATAAACCGTACCGGACTACCAACTCCTCCATTAGGTTTTTTTTCGCTGGTTAATTTTCGTAGGTTTTTTTTCGCTGAATTGTCTTGGGTGCGATCGGAGGTTAGGCCCTGGAATGCATGAGGGCGGGTGGGGGCTTCGGTACGCGGTTTTTGCGGTTCGTGGCGGCTCAGTGTGAGGTGGGACGAGGTACCAAAAAAAACCATGGGAGGTGGGACGAAAAAAAACTTGGAAGCGAGACTACCAACTGCTCCATTAGGAGTAGAGATATTTATTTAGCGAGGTAATTCTCTATACGCTATAGCATGCTATTTTTTCTAGTGCTTTTTTCTCATCTCATGTTGTTCAGGGTACTTGCTACACTATGCTACAACATTAGGCCAGATGGTATATGGACTAGCATCTATATAAAAAGATTGGTATGACAAATTCTACTAATATTTTTGTGCCCACACGGTTCATATGTAGGCACATTTGGAGCTTATATTCTCATTTTAACAAATCACAAAAGTGGTTCCTATGCTGTGTTTAATTTATTACCAAGACAAAATGTTGAACCACATCGAAACTCCAACTTCAAAGACTATAGTGGTAGGATTGCATATTTCACCTATCTCCATGGTTTCTTGACTGGCTTGGCAACTCCAACTTCTCAGTGAGAAACTGATCTCCCCTCGAGCTATGACACTGCGAGAACTGTCTTCTCCCTCACTGAGACAACACACTGGTCTTGTATGTAAATACTCACGAAGACTTAGCACAAAAATGTTGACATACATATTGTAGCCAAACTTGTGATGACCATAACATCAATTGGACCGATCATCACTCCTACTAGAAACCCTAGCAGGCAAAGCACTAAGCACCAAATAAACATGACCAATGAGGCATCCTCGGTCACTGAGTGGTCTAACCAACAAAACTATATAATGTGGGAGGACCAGAGATAAAGAAAAAGGCAAGAGACCACAACAATCTCAGAGACCAAGATTATCAGCCGTTTGTATTCATAGTAGAAGAGCACAACAATGAAGATGAGACACGACTGCCACCTCTGCCATATTGCGTTGTTGCCTCTGCCTCTTCTCAATCTCATCTTTACTCAAGTAGTTGTAGCTTCTCACAGTAGCCTTTCAGATGGGAACAAGGGATGGGGTTGTATATACTCACGCAGCGAAGACTCGGTGCGTCAAATTCATATCTTTATAATAAACTTTTGTACTTATTTAAACTAGTTGTATAATACTATAGCTTTAATTAGTTCACTTTTTTATTATTTAGTTAGCATAGTCAACAACATAATTTTTTTTTGGCAAATAATACTTATAGTGTTCTCTGTTTCATATTCAACTTAAATGTATACCATTAAATTTTTGCTTGTCTTAAATCTAAATTGTATAATATAAAAAATTCTCTTTGAATTATTAAAAATGATAATTCTATTAACTATATAGTGTATAAATATACATTTCCACGCGTGTGTGTTCGTATATATTAATAGCATTAAATATCATGATAGAGATTTGGAAAGCATACAATCCAACAAAATATTAACAGTGGTTTCTAGTGTATTGTTAGGTAAGCTTATATAAACTTTTGGAGTATGCCAATTGTCCCTTGCAACTTGGGTTCATTAACAAATTGGCAACATGTGCATGATTTGTACTTGTACTTCAAATAACACAGTTATTGTAATCATCGAAGAACATAGAAAATTGCAGACTCTACTTTTGCACACATATGATTTGATATTTGATAAGCTCCTCTAGAATGTAACTAGTTTAATTTGGTGTATACCAAAGCTCCCACTAGCTTATAAAATAAAAGGTTGTGCATTAAATTGAATACAGAAATCTACTTAACATATATTTCATTAATTGACATGCATGACGTGTGAATTTGCTTCGAGATTATATACAAGCCTGGGGGGTGCACAATTGGGGGCTTCATGATTTGATATTTGCTGACTGGGTTAGGGGAGCACAACAATTATTTATAGAAGAAGAATTAGGCTTATATTTGGGTATTTTTGGTGTGACTTTTTCACGAACTTGACCGCTGTTGCTGCATCACAATTGCTGACTGGCTCTGCTTCAACCCACTTGGTGAATTTATCAACAGCAACAGAAGGTGAGTTTTCTTTTCCTTGGACCGTTTAAATGGACCAAACATATCAAGCCCCCGTACTTCAAAAGGCCAAGTGATGGGAATCATCCGAAGCTCTTGAGCCGACACATGAGCTTGGCGTGCAAACTTCTGGAAACCATCACACATGCGTACTATTTCCTCAGCATCTGCATGCGCCGTGAGCCAAAAAAACATGAAGTAAAGCCTTTTCGACAAGGGATAGTGAGCTGACATGGTGACCACAATCACCAGAGTGAATCTCATTGAGTATCTCTTGCCCTTCATCAGGGGAAACACGTCGTTGGAAAACACCGGTGATGCTTCTTCTGCGCAACTCGCCATTGACGATAGTCATGGACGTGGAACACCAAACGATCTGATGAGCAATGAGTTTATCTTCGGGGAGCTTGCCTCGAGTCATATAAGCCAGATAAGGAACCGTCCAATCTGGAATAGCACGAAGAGCCGCCACCAACTGGGCCGCCGGGTCAGGCACAACAAGATCTTCCTTCTAAGGCAATTTAACAGAAGGATTATGGATAACATCAAGGAACACATTGGGAGGGACCGGCTTACGCTGAGAGCCAAGTCGTGATAGAGCATCAACCGCCTTGTTAAGCCGCCGATCTATATGATCTACCTGATATCCTTTGAAATGCCCGGCGATGTTAGTCACCGCTTGTCGATAAGCCGCCATGAGGGGATCCTTGGAGTCCCACGTTGTAGAGACCTGCTGGACGACCAGATCAGAGTCGCCCAGGCATCTGACCAAACTGAGATTCATCTCCTTGGCCATACAGAGACCATTAAGGAGGGCTTCATACTCAGCTACATTGTTAGTACAGGGAAACATGATCTTGAGGACATAACAAAATTTATCACCTCAGAGAGAAGATAAACAATTCCAACCCCCGAGCCTTCCAATTGCCTTGAGCTTTCAAAGTGTATCGTCCAGTACGTATTGTCCAGTTTCTCCTCAGGAATCTGTAGCTTAGTCCAATCATTGATGAAATTCACCAATGCTTGAGATTTGTTGGCTATCCTGGGCACATACTTAAGATGACGAGGACCGAGTTCAATTACCCACTTAGCAACCTGGCCTGTGGCCTCCCTGTTATGGATGATATCTCCCAAGGGAGCTGAGCTCACCACAGTTATTGGGTGTTCTTGGAAATAGTGCTTCAACTTGCGACTAGCCATGAAAACGCCAAATACCAGCTTATGTGAATGTGGATATCTCTGCTTGGACTTTGTCAAAACTTCACTGACATAATAAACCGGACACTGGACCAGATATTCCTTTCTAGCCTCCTGCGCTCGACGACAATTGTTGCACTTAGTGCTTTATTATTAGCGGCAATGTACATGAGTATAGCTCTTTGTCAATAGGAGCAGCAAGAATAGGCGGCTCAGCCAACTGTTTCTTCAGGGCTTCAAAGGTCTCATTTGCATCGTCACTCCAGACAAAATTGTTAGTCTTTTTCAACATTTGGTAGATCGGAATAGCCTTCTTGCCAAGGCGGCTTATAAACCGGCTTAAAGCCACGATTCGTCCTCCCATGCGCTGAACATCATTGATATTTGCTGACTTAGCAAGGGAAGTGACCGCCTTGATTTTCTCCAGCTTAGCTTTGATGCCTCTCTCTGACACCAGGAAACCGAGAAATTTCCCTGCAGGAACACCAAAAACACATTTGGTCGGGTTGAGCTTCATCTGAAAGACCCAAAGATTATCAAAAGTCTCCTTGAGGTCATCCAACAGAGTTTCTTTTTTCTGGGATTTGACCACAATATCGTCAACATAAGCATGCACATTACGCCTGATCTGCTTGTGGAAGCAATTCTGGACACAACGCTGATAAGTCGCCCCAGGGCTCTTAAGCCCAAAAGGCATAGAGACATAGTAGAAAGCCCCAAAGGGTGTGATGAAGGCTGTATTCTCTTGATCCTCAAGAACCATCTTTATCTGATGATAGCCGGAGTAAGCATCCAGGAAACATAAGCTCTCACAACCAGCCGTGGAATCAATAATCTGATCAATGCGGGGGAGGGCAAACGGGTCTTTGGGACAAGCCTTGTTAAGGTCTGTGTAATCGACACACATGCACCAAGTGCCGTTTTTCTTGAGAACAAGCACTGGATTTGCCAACCAGTCGGGATGAAATACTTCAACAATGGACCCGACAGCTAGGAGCCGAGCCACTTCTTCCCCAATAGCCTTGCATCTCTCCTCGTTAAAACGACAAAAGTATTGTCTGTCCGGTTCCATCTTTGGATCCACATTAGGGTGGCGCTCAGCGAGTTCACTCGGTATTCCAAGCATGTTAGAGGGTTTCCATGCAAAGACATCCCTATTCTCACGGATGAACTTGATGAGCGCGCTTTCCTATTTCGGGTGCAAGCCGGTCCCAATGGTGAGCTGCTTGGATGAGTCACCCGGAGTGAAATCAACTTGATTCGTGTCCTCACCAGCTTGAACTTGAGTGGCGGGTCAGACTCTATGGTGGGTTTCTTGTCATGTCAGCCGGGTCAACATTGGTAGTGTAAAATTTTAGCTCTTCGGCCGCACAAGCCGGTAGTGTAAACTTCCCCTTCCTCACACTCTAGAGCAATCTTTCTATCACCATTGACTGTGATCGTGCCCTTTGGCCCAGGCATTTTGAGCTTGAGCTATACATAACACGGCCGTGCCATGAAGCGTGCATAAGCCGGCCGCCCAAAGAGAGCATGATATGGGCTTTTGATTTTGACCACCTCAAACGTCAAAGATTCACATCGATAATTGAACTCTATAACGAAAGCAACTTCCAGTTTAACCCGGACAATGGGATAGGCATATTTTCCTGGAACAATCCCATGGAATACCGTAGATGAGGGCCGTAATTGTTTTTCCGACAAGTTCATCCACTGGAAGGTATCATAATACAATATATTAATATTGCTGCCACCATCCAACGTATATTATCTGTTTTGATTGTTTAATTGTTTTTGATTGTTTTATGCTATTATATTATCTGTTTTGGATGTTTAATGGGCTTTACTATGCATTTTTATATTATTTTTGGGACTGACCTATTAATCGGAGGCCCAGTACAAATTGCTGTTTTTTTGCCTATTTCAGTGTTTCGCAGAAAAGGAATATCAAACGGGGTCCGAACAGAATGAAACCTTCGGGAGAGTCATTTTTGGAACAAACGTGATCCAGAGGAATTGGAGTGGACGTCAAGAAAGAAGCAAGGAGGCCACAAGGCAGGGAGGCGTGCCTGCCCCCCTGGGCGCGCCCCCACCCTCGTGGGCCCCTCGTAGCTCCACCGACCTACTTCTTCCTCCTATATAGCCCCATATACCCTGAAAACATCGGAGAGCACAATAGATCGGGAGTTCCGCTGCTGCAAGCCTATGTAGCCACCAAAAACCTCTCGGGAGCCTGTACCGGCACCCTGCCGGAGGGGGAATCCATCACCGGTGGCCATCTTCATCATCTCGGCGCTCTCCATGATGAGGAATGAGTAGTTCACCCTCGGGGCTGAGGGTATGTACCAGTAGCTATGTGTTTGATCTCTCTCTCTCTCTCATGTTCTTGATTTGGCACGATCTTGATGTACTATGAGCTTTGCTATTATAGTTGGATCTTATGATGTTTCTTCCCCTCTACTCTCTTGTAATGGATTGAGTTTTCCCTTTGAAGTTATCTTATCAGATTGAGTCTTTAAGGATTTGAGAACACTTGATGTATGTCTTGCATGTGCTTATCTGTGGTGACAATGTGATATTCACGTGATCTACTTGATGCGTTTTGGTGATCAACTTGCGTGTTCACTTTGTGAACTTATGCATAGGGGTTGGCGCACGTTTTTGCCTTGACTCTTCAGTAGAAACCTTGGGGCACTCTTTGAAGTACTTTGTGTCGGTTGAATAGATGAATCTGAGATTGTGTGATGCATATCGTATAATCATGCCCACGGATACTTGAGGTGACATTGGAGTATCTAGGTGATATTAGGGTTTTGGTTGATTTGTGTCTTAAGGTGTTATTCTAGTACGAACTCTATGATAGATCGAACGAAGAGAATAGCTACGTGTTATTTTACTACGGACTCTTGAATAGATCGATCAGAAAGGATAACTTTGAGGTGGTTTTGTATCCTACACTAATCTCTTCGTTTGTTCTCCGCTATTAGTGACTTTGGAGTGACTCTTTGTTGCATGTTGAGGGATAGTTATATGATTCAGTTATGTTATTATTGTTGCGAGAACTTGCACTAGTGAAGGTATGAACCCTAGGCCTTGTTTCCTAGCATTGCAATACCGTTTACGCTCACTTTTAATATTATTTAGCTTGCTGTTTTTATATTTTCAGATTACAAAAACATATATCTACCATCCATATTGCACTTGTATCGCCATCTCTTCGCTGAACTAGTGCACTATACAATTTGCCATTGTATTGGGTGTGTTGGGGACACAAGAGGCTCTTTGTTATTTGGTTGCAGGGTTGTTTGAGAGAGACCATCTTCATCCTACACCTCCCATGAATTGATAAACCTTAGGTCATCCACTTGAGGGAAATTTTCTACTGTCCTACAAACCTCTGCACTTGGAGGCCCAACAACGTCTACAAGAAGAAGGTTGCGTAGTAGACATCAAGATCTTTTCTAGCGCCGTTGCCGGGGAGGTGTGTGCTTGAAGGTATATCTTTATATCTTGCAATCAAATCTTTTTGTTTCTTGTTTTATCACTAGTTTAGTCTATAAAAGAAAAGTACAAAAAAATGGAATTGAGGGTGCCTCATATGCTTCTTCTTTTTAATGTCTTCCGTGAAAATAAGGATTCTGATAATTGTGCTCAATTGCTAGAGGAAGAATGCATTAAAATGTTTGGTACTAAATATTTGAATGATGAGCATGATTGCAATGTTGTTAGTATGAATTCTTTGAATACCCATGATGCTAGTGATATGCAAAGCCACAAGCTTGGGGATGCTACGTATGATGAATATGATATTTTTAGTCCCCAAGTTTTGATGAGCAAATTTATTATGATGAAAGCATGCCTCCTATTTATGATGATTATTGTGATGACACGTATGCTATAAAGAATAATTATAACCATGAAACTTGTCATCATGATTTTAGTTTTCAATTGGATTATGCTTCACATGATAGTTATTTTGTTGAGTTTGCTCCCACTACTATTCGTGAGAAGAAATTTTCTTATGTGGAGAGTAGTAAAATTTCTATGCAAGTAGATCATGAAAAGAATGCTTTATGTGATGGTTATATTGTTGAATTCATTCATGATGCTACTGAAAATTATTATGAGGGAGGAATATATGCTTGTAGGAATTGCAATGATATCAAGTTTCCTCTCTATGTGCTTAAAGTTTTAAAGTTATGCTTGTTTTGCCTTCCTATGCTAGTTGATTATTGTTCCCATAAGTTGTTTGCTCACAAAATCCCTATGCATAGGAAGTGGGTTAGACTTAAATGTGCTAGTCATATTCTTCATGATGCTCTCTTTATGTTTCAATTCTTATCTTTTATGTGAGCATCATTGAAATTATCATGCCTAGCTAGGGGTGTTAAACGTCAGCGCTTGTTGGGAGGCAACCCAATTTTACTTTTGTTCTTTACTTTTGCTCCTGTTTAGTAATAAATAATTCATATAGCCTCTGTTTATATATGGTTTTATGTTTTAATTAGTGTTTGTGCCAAGTAGAACCTTTGGGAAGACTTGGGTGAAGTCTTTATGATCTTGCTGTAAAAAATAGAAACTTTAGCGCTCACGAGATTAGCTGCCATTTTCTACTGGAGAGTGCTTTTAGGTTGATTCTTTTCAAAGATGATTAATAGACAAATTCCTCAGGCCCACCAATTTATTTAAGAATTTTGGAGTTACAGAAGTATTCGAATGATACAGATTACTACAGACTGTTCCGTTTTTGATAGATTCTGTTTTCATTGTGTTGTTTGCTTATTTTGATGAATCTATGAGTAGTATCAGAGGGTACGAACCATAGAGAAGTTGGAATACAGTATATATTGCACCAATATGAATTTATAATGAGTTCACAATAGTACGTAAGTGGTGGTTTATTTTCTTATACTAACAGAGCTTACGAGTTTTGTGTTGAGTTTTGTGTTGTGAAGTTTTCATGTTTTGGGTAAAGATTTGATGGACTACGGAATAAGGAGTGGAAAGAGCCTAAGATTGGGGATTCCCAAGGCACCCCATGGTAATATTCAAGGACAACCAAGAGCCTAAGCTTGGGGATGCCCCGGATGGCATCCCCTCTTTCGTCTTCGTTCATCGGTAACTTTACTTGGAGCTATATTTTTATTCACCACATGATATGTGTTTTGCTTGGAGAGTCATGTCATTTTATTTTTTTGCTTGCTGTTTGAATAAAATATCCCAAGATCTGAAATTCTTAAATGTTAGAGAGTCTTCACATAGTTACATAATTATTTGACTACTCATTGATCTTCACTTATAACTTTTGGAGTAGTTTGTCGTTTGCTCTAGTGCTTCACTTATATCTTTTAGAGCACGGCGATGGTTTTATTTTGAAGAAATAGATGAACTCTCATGCTTCACTTATATTATTTTGAGAGTCCTTTAGAACAACATGGTATTTGCTTTGGTTATAAAATTAGTCCTAATATGATGGGCATCCAAGTTGGGTAAAATAAAAACTTTCATATGGAGTGCATTAAACACTATGATAAATTTGATACTTGATAATTGTTTTGAGATATAAAGGTGGTAATGTTAGAGTCATGCTAGTTGGGTAATTATGAAATTGAGAAATATTTGTGTTAAAGTTGGCAAGTCCCGTAGCATGCACGTATGGTGAACGTTGTGTGACAAATTTGAAGCATGGGGTGTTCTTTGATTGCCTTCCTTATGAGTGGAGGTCGGGATCACGCGATGGTTAACTCCTACCAACCCTTCCCCTAGGAGCGTGCGTAGTAGTACTTTCCTTCGAGGGCTAATAAACTTTTGCAATAAGTATATGATTTCTTTATGACTAATGTGAGTCCATGGATTATACGCATTCTTACCCTTCCGCAATTTGCTAGCTTCTACGGTACCGTGCATTGCCCTTTCTCACCTTGAGAATTGGTGCAAACTTCGCCGGTGCATCCAAAACCCTGTGATACATACGCTCTATCACACATAAACCTCCTTATATCTTCCTCAAAACAGCCACCATACCTACCTATTATGGCATTTCCATAGCCATTCCGAGATATACTACCATGCAACTTTCCACCGTTTCGTTTATTATGACACGCTCCATCATTGTCATATTGATTTGCATGATCATGTAGTTGACATCGTATTTGTGGCAAAGCCACCATTATAATTCTTTCATATATGTCGCTCTTGACTCATTGCACATCCCGGTACACCGCCGGAGGCATTCATATAGAGTCGTATTTTTTCCTAAGTATTGGGTTGCAATTCTTGAGTTGTAATTAAATAGAAGTGTGATGATCTTCATTATTAGAGCATTGTCCCATGTGAGGAAAGGATGGTGGAAGTAATGATTCCCCCAAAAGTCGGGATGAGTCTTCGGACTTCATGAAAAATAAAAGAGGCCAAAGAAGCCCAAATAAAAAAAGAGAGGCCAAAGAAGCCCAAATAAAAAAAAATAAAAGAAAAAAAGAGAAAAAATAAGAGAAAAAGAGAGAAGGGACAATGTTACTATCCTTTTCCACACTTGTGCTTCAAAATAGCACCATGATCTTCATGATAGAGAGTTTCTTATTTTGTCACTTTCATATACTAGTGGGAATTTTTCATTATAGAACTTGGCTTGTATATTCCAATGATGGGCTTCCTCAAAATGCCCTAGGTCTTTGTGAGCAAGCAAGTTGGATGCACACCCACTTAGTTTCTTTTTGATGAGCTTTCATACATTTATAGCTATATAGTGCATCCGTTGCATGGCAATCCCTACTCCTCATATTGACATCAATTGATGGGCATCTTCATAGCCCGTTGATTAGCCGCGTTAATGTGAGACTTTCTCCTTTTTTGTTTTCTCACATAATACCTATCATCATACTCTACTCCACCCATAGTGCTATGTCCATGGCTTACGCTCATGTATTGCATGAGGGTTGAAAAGGCTGAAGCGCGTTAAAAAGTATGAACCAATTGCTTGGCTGAACCCGGGGTTGTGCATGATGAAAACATTTTGTGTGACGAAAATGAAGCATGGCCAAACTATATGATTTTGTAGGGATAAGCTTTCTTTGGCTATGTTATTTTGATAAGACATTAACTGCTTGGTTAGCATGCTTGAAGTATTACTATTTTTATGTCAATATTAAACTTTTATCTTGAATCTTTTGGATATGAACATTCATGCCACAATAAAGAAAATTACATTGAGAATTATGTTAGGTAGCATTCCACATCAAAAATTCTGTTTTTATCATTTACCTACTCGAGGATGAGCAGGAATTAAGCTTGGGGATGCTTGATGCGTCTCCAACGTATCTGTAATTTTTGATTGTTCCATGCTATTATATTATCTATTTTGGATGTTTAATGGGCTTTACTATGCATTTTTATATTATTTTTGGGACTAACCTATTAACCGGAGGCCCAGTGCAAATTGCTGTTTTTTTTTGCCTATTTTAGTGTTTCACAGAAAAGGAATATCAAACGGAGTCCAAATGGAATGAAACCTTCGGGAGAGTCGTTTTTGGAACAAACGTGATCCAGAGGACTTGGAGTGGACGTCAAGAAAGAAGCAAGCAGGCCACGAGGAAGGGAGGCACGCCTGCCCTCCGGGCGCGCCCCCACCCTCGTGGGCCCCTCTCAGCTCCACCGACCTACTTCTTCCTCCTATATATACCCATATACCCTGAAAACATCCAAGAGCACAATAGATCGGGAGTTTCGCCGCCGCCGCAAGCCTCTATAGCCACCAAAAACCTCTCGGGAGCCCGTTCCGGCACCCTGCCGAAGGGGGAATCCATCATCGGTGGCCATCTTCATCATCCCGGCGCTCTCCATGACGAGGAGGGAGTAGTTCACCCTCGAGGTTGAGGGTATGTACCAGTAGCTATGTGTTTGATCTCTCTCTCTCTCTCTCTCTCTCTCTCTCTCTCTCGTGTTCTTGATTTGGCACGATCTTGATGTATCGCGAGCTTTGCTATTATAGTTGGATCTTATGATGTTTCTTCCCCTCTACTCTCTTGTAATGGATTGAGTTTTCCCTTTGAAGTTATCTTATCGGATCGAATCTTTAAGGATTTGAGAACACTTGATGTATGTCTTGCATGTGCTTATCTGTGGTGACAATGGGATATTCACGTGATCTACTTGATGTACGTTTTGGTGATCAACTTGTAGGTTCACCTTGTGAACTTATGCATAGGGGTTGGCACACGTTTTCGTCTTGACTCTTCGGTAGAAACTTTGGGGCACTCTTTGAAGTACTTTGTGTCGGTTGAATAGATGAATCTTAGATTGTGTGATGCATATCGTATAATCATGCCCACGGATACTTGAGGTGACATTGGAGTATCTAGGTGACATTAGGGTTTTGGTTTATTTGTGTCTTAAGGTGTTATTCTAGTACGAACTCTATGATAGATCGAACAGAAAGAATAGCTTCATATTATTTTACTATGGACTCTTGAATAGATCGATCAGAAAGGATAACTTTGAGGTGGTTTTGTACCCTACAATAATCTCTTCATTTGTTCTCCACTATTAGTGACTTTGGAGTGACTCTTTGTTGCATGTTGAGGGATAGTTATATGATCCAGTTATGTTATTATTGTTGAGAGAACTTGCACTAGTGAAGGTATGAACCCTAGGCCTTGTTTCCTAGCATTGCAATACTGTTTTCGCTCACTTTTGCTATTAGTTACCTTGCTGTTTTTATATTTTCAGATTACAGAACCTATATCTACCATCCATATTGCACTTGTATCACCATCTCTTCGCCAAACTAGTGCACCTATACAATTTGCCATTGTATTGGGTGTGTTGGGGACACAAGAGACTCTTTGTTATTTGGTTGCAGGGTTGTTTGAGAGAGACCATCTTCATCCTACACCTCCCACAGATTGAAAAACCTTAGGTCATCCACTTGAGGGAAATTTGCTACTGTCCTACAAATCTCTGCACTTGGAGGCCCAACAATGTCTACAAGAAGAAGGTTGCATAGTAGACATCAGCACCTTGGTAAGCTTATAGCCACCAACTTGAGGTGCCACCACCAGAGTAGGACAACCCGGATTCTCGATCCGGGGTGGGTGATACTCTCTACTCCGAACAACCGGTTGCTCTGACCAGTTTAAGTACTGAGGGATTGCTAGCTCAACCACATTGATTGCACGCTGCTGCAGCTTGCGATCACGCTTGCAAGTGCTAGCTGTGAACACGTGATATTGACCACCATTCAGTTCTTTAGGATGGCTTCGAAAAACTGTATGATTGCCCTGTTGTTGAGTGCCTTGGCCAGAGTGCTGGTATCCAGCCCCACTGTTACCTGAACCTTGATAACCAGACCCTGAGCCACCTGATCCCTAAAACCTGTATTCTGGTTATTACTAGATGAGCTGCTTCCTGGGAAGCCTGAGCCGCCAGATCCGGGTTGCCCCGGGTTTCCACCACCACCACCTTGATGATTTTGGTAGACCTGATTGTAGTAAGCTTGCATAATATAACAGTTCTCCCAAGAGTGATTCGTTGGTTTGTCAGGGAGGCTATGTTTCAGGCACAAACCTTTGAGTGCTTCCTCAAAATTACGAGCCTTATTCCTGTTGTAGGGCTTCCCTGAGTTATTCCACCTTCGGCCCCTGTCACCAGTGTTGGTGTTGGCGACAAAATCTTACCAGCCCTCCGGGTTTTTGTGCTTGCCATCATTACCTTGATTATTGTGATTTCCAGCATGACCTGAATTGTTCTGCTGATGACCCCTGCTACCGCTGTTTTTCTTTCCCTTGCTGGCTTGATCATCGTCCGGACTAGGATCTTTTGTGGTATCTAACTCAACATATCTGGTAAGGACGTCCATGAGTTTGCCCATGTCCTGCACCTTTCGCTTGAGCCGCCCAAGTTTCTAAACAAGCAGCAGCTCGACGAGGCAGGCTAGCCGCGTCTCTGTCCACAGCGCAGGCAGAGGTTGTCAGGCACCAAGCGGCTAAAGTAGAGGCCACGCTCGAGAGCAGAGGAGGGCAGCGACTCTGCGTGCAGCGGCCGCCGTCGAGGCAGAAGGCGACGGACCGGACATCGTCTTCCTATCCTCCTCCTCCGACGAAGACCACAATAACGATGACGATGATACCTTTGTCCTTTCGGATGATGAAGACAAGTAGCCTTCCATTTGTTGTCATTGTCGCTGCCGGCCGGCCATCTAATCTCGCCCTTATTAAAATAGCGTATTAGTGTAATGTCACTATGTCAGTTCGCTCTACTAAGCATTGAACAAATCTAAGAACATGCTTATTAAGTTTATTTGAATCTCTCAATCCCTGAATATGCTATGTTGTACTCTGCCGCTTTCTATTTTTAGTGTTACTATTTTGTGTGCCCTTTTGTAAGGTACAAAATATCAGGTCGGAAAGACTCGGCTATGATAATAAACAAACAGATGCACACAACTGAAATGGCTCGCACGTTGCATAATTTAGCCTTGGTCGCGAGTTCGACCCCCACAGGCAGCAATATATTCCACTATTTTTTGCAAATAAATCATCCACTGACATGTGGGTCCTGCGGTGTCCCAGGATTCTGTATATTTCACTATTTTTTACTTATATACTAGACACTGACAGGTGGGTCCTGGGTGAGCCAAGTGTCAGTGTATGCGCTAGGTAACGATCAACTGCATTGACCCAATGGAGATGATCCCTTTTGGGCATTTTTAAGTGTGGGGTGAGTGGTGGAGGGTAAAAGTGAGGGACGTTAGTTGGGTGGGGTAAAACTGAGGAGTACAAAGCAACCGAAGGCACATAAATAGAAATCCCTAATATTTTATCATTTGTGTTATTGAATGCATCACACACGGTGCCTATAAGAAACTATGTGGCATAGGCTTTCCATCACACACACTTTTTATGTGGAAAACATTTGTGCAAGGTGGCCTAACACAAACAGTTGTCCAGAGGATCTTAAACCGTCTTCCACAGTTTTCCATGGTGTGGTGCCTGGTAAGTCGGCATATCCTGTGGGAAAAATTTCCTTAGAAGTGGATTTTGGTGATGGCTATGACTACAGGGCAGAGACACTATGGTTTGAGGTGATTAAAATCAAGAGTATGTATCATGCTTTGTTTGGACGATCGGCTTATGCTAAGTTCATGGATCGCCCTTGTTATGTCTATTTGCAACTCAAGATGCCAGGGCGAAAAGGTACAATTACGGTCCATGGTGATCAGAAAATTGCTTTGGAGTGTGAGGAAGGAGATGTTGCTTATGCGAAGTCGGCCTATGCTACATAAGAACTTCAATTTTATAAGGATAATGTTGACCCGGCTGATATGACCCCTCTGAAGAAGCCCACAACCGAGCAGGACCCTCTATTGAAGTTTAAAGCTGATGATACTAAGCAAGTGGATTTTGTCCCTGTCGACTCATCTCAGCAATTCACAGTGGGGGATAATATGGATCTTAAATAGGAAAAAATGCTCATCGAGTTCATCCATGAGAATTGGGACACCTTCGCATGGAAACCTTCTGACATGCCTGGTGTACCGAGAGAATTTGCTGAGCACTCTCTTAATGCGGATCCTAAGTTTAAGTCGGTCAAACAGTTCCTTCGTTGTTTCAATGAAGAGAGACATAAGGCGATTGGAGAAGAGGTGTCCCGGCTCTTAGCAGCTTGGTTTATCGTGGAAGTTTTTCACCCCGAGTGGTTTGCTAACCCTATGCTTGTACTTAAGAAAAATGGCACATGGCGTATGTGTGTTGATTACACAGATCTTAATAAGGCTTGTCCAGCTGATCCGTTTGCTCCCCCCCGTATTGACTAGATCATTAACGCAACGACGGGTTGTGAGAGTTTATGTTTCTTAGATGCTTATTCTCGTTATCATCAGATCAAGATGGCAGTTAAAGACCAAGAGAAGACGGCCTTCATCACTCCTTTTGGAGCCTTCCGCTATGTTTCAATGCCTTTTGGGCTCAAGAGTGCCCAGGCAACTTATCTTCGCTGTGTTCAGAATTGTTTTCACAGTCAGATTGGACACAATGTTCATGCTTATGTGGACGATATTGTGGTTAAGTCTAGGAAGAAGGAAACTCTACTGGATGATTTGAAATAAACTTTTGACAACCTCTGGGTCTATAAAATGATGCTTAACCTGTCCAAGTGCATCTTTGGTGTACCTGCAAGTAAACTACTGGGTTTTCTGGTCTCAGAAAGGGGCATTGAAGCTAATCTGGAGAAGATCAGGGCCATCACCTTGCTTTTTAAGCCGGTGTGTGTCAATGACGTCCAGCGTCTGGAGGGTCGTATTGCAGCTTTGAGCCGGTTCATAATCCACCTAGGTGAGAAGGCAATTCCCCACTACCAGATGATGAAGAAGACAAATCACTTTGTCTGGAGTGATGCTGCCAACGAGGCGTTTGAGGTGCTCAGAAAACAATTAGCGAGCCGCCCATCCTTGCTGCTTCAATTGACAAAGAGCCTTCGCTCCTATACGTGGCAGCTAATAACAAGGAGGTCAGCGTAGTAGTTGTGGAGAGCACAAGGAGGTGGGTAAGGAGTACCCGTTCAACGACCGACTTATTATGCTAGTGAAGTCTTGAGGGAATCCAAGCAATGATATCCACATTGGCAGAAACAGGTTTTTGGGGTGTTCATCGCGAGTCGCAAGCTGAAGCATTATTTTCTTGGTCATCCTATCACCGTGGTCAGCTCTGCTCCCTTAGGGGATATTGTTCAAAATAGAGAAGCCACGGGCCGGGTTGCTAAGTGGGCAATTGAGCTTGGGCCTCATAACTTGAAGTATGTGCCAAGAACAGCCATTAAGTCTCAAGCTTTGGTGGATTTCAACAATGATTGGACAGAGTTGCAGACACGTGAGGAGAAACCTGACAACACATATTGGACAGTCCACTTTGATGGGTCTAGAAAGGTGGAAGGCTCGGGGGCTGGATTTATTTTGACTTCCCCTCGAGGTGACAAATTTTGTTATGTTTTAAGGCTAATGTTTCCTTGTACTAACAATGCAGCTGAGTATGACGCTTTACTTCATGGCATTCGTATGGCAATTTGAGCCGGGTCAGGTGCCTGGGCGACTCAGACCTTATGGCACAACAAGTTTCTGGCAAGTGGGACTCTAAATACCCGCTCATGGCAGCTTATCGTCGGACGGTTGATAATATTGCTGGTCACTTTAAAGGTTATCAGGTGGATCACCTGGATCGTCGAAAAAATGAGGCAGCTGATGCATTGTCCCGGCTTGGGTCTTAGCGTAAGCCGGTGCCTGCCAATGTGTTCCTTGATGTATTACATAGCCCTTCGGTCAAGTTGTCGTCTGAGGAGGATATTGATGTCTGATAACCCACAAGTATAGGGGATCGCAACAATTTTTGAGGGTAGAGTATTCAACCCAAATTTATTGATTCGACACAAGGGGAGTTAAATAATATTCTCAAGTATTAGCAGTTGAGTTGTCAATTCAACCACACCTAAAAGACTTAATATCTGCAGCAAAGTAGTATGGAAGTATGGAAATGGTGATAACAGTAACAGTAACACTTTTCTAGCAATTTTAACAGTAGCAATGACAAAGTAACTTAGCAAAGATCAATATGTGAAAAGCTCGTAGGCATTGGACCATTCATGGATAATTATGTCGGATGGCATTCATCATGCATCATTCATAACCTAGGGCGACACAGAACTAGCTCCAATTCATCAATAATGTAGGCATGTATTCCGTATATAGTCATACATGCTTATGGAAAAGAACTTGCATGACATCTTCTGTCCTACCATCCCGTGGCCGCGGGGTCCATAAGGTAACTAAGGGATATTAAGGCCTCCTTTTAATAGAGAGCCGGAACAAAGCATTAGCACTTAGTGAATACATGAACTCCTCAAACTATGGTAATCACCAGAAAGAATCCCAATTATTGTCAACTTGGGGTATGCAGATCATAACTCATAATAGGTGTCTACAACTTGCAAGATCGGATCAAGAACACACTTATATTCATGAAAATATAAAGGGTTCAGATATGAATTCATGTCACTCGGGCCCTAGTGACAAGCATTAAGCATAGCAAAGTTAGAGCAACATCAATCTCAAAACATAGTGGATACTAAGGATCAAACCCTAACAAAACTAACTCGATTACATGATGAACCTCATCCAACCCATCACCGAACAGCGAGCCTACGAAGGAATTACTCACTCCTGTCGATGAGCATCATGAAATTGGTGATTGAGGAAGGTTGATGATGATGATGGCGACGAATCCCCCTCTCCAAAGCCCAAAACAGACTCCAGATCAGCCCTCCCGAGGAAGAACAGGAGGAGGCGGCGGCTCCGTATCGTAAAATGCGATGAACTCTTCTATCTGATTTTTTCTCCCCGAAAGTGAATATATAGCGTTGGAATTAGGGTCGCAGGAGCTCCAGGGGGCCCACGAGCCTACAGGGCGCACCCGAGGGCTTGTGGCCTCTGGGTGGCCCCCCTCTGGACAATTCTTGCGTCGGTATTTTTTATTAATTCCAAAAATATTCTCCGTAAATTTTTAGGTCAATCTGAGAACTTTTATTTCTACACAAAATTAACACCACGACAATTCTACTGAGAACAGCATCAGTCCGGGTTAGTTCCATTCAAATCATGCAAATTAGAGTCCAAAACAAGGGCAAAAGAGTTTGGAAAAGTAGATACGATGGAGATGTATCAATGTCCCTGACCCGAAGGCGCAGCTGGTAGTGGCTCTCCACGCTGTTCCTGATTGGACACTCCTCTACTTGGCTTATATGACCCGGGGCGAGTTACCAGAGGATAAAACTTTGGCAAGACAGATCACCAGGAGGTCTAAGTCTATGACTATTGTCCATGGCGAGTTACACCGACGTAGTGTGATAGGTGTGTTCCAATGCTGTGTTTCTCCTGAGGAGGGCCATGAAATTTTATGAGAGATCCATGAAGGTGATTATGGTCATCATGCCGGCTATAAATATTTGGTGGCTAAAGCTTTTCGTCATGGGTTTTACTGGTTGACAGCTCATGCTGATGAAGAGGATATTTTTAGCAAGTGTGATGGGTGTCAAATATTTGCAAGGCAAGCTCATGTGCCGGCTCAGGAATTGCGGATGATCCCAATAACTTGGCCGTTTGCAGTCTGGGGTCTTGATATGGTGGGACCATTCAAGAGTTCTAAGGATAAGAAGACCCACCTTTTGGTGGCGGTTGACAAGTTTACCAAGTGCAATAAAGCAGAGCCTGTTAGCAATTGTGAAGAAGCAACTGCAGTTCAGTTTGTGAAAAAGCCGATCTTTCGCTTTGGTTATCCTCATAGTGTCATCACTGATAATGGTACTAATCTTTCTAAGGGTGCCATGAAGGAGTTTTGCAATAGAGAGCATATTCGTCTTGATGTCTCTTCAGTGGCTCATCCACAATTTAATGGTCAAGCAGAATGAGCTAACCAAGAAATTTTGAGAGGTATCAAGCCCTGGCTTATGGTTCCTTTGAAGCGGACGCCGGGTTGTTGGGTTGAGGAGCTACCTTCAGTGCTTTGGAGTATCGATACCACCCCCAACATATCAATAGGCTATACGCTTTTTTTCATGGTTTATGGGGCCGAGGCGGTTCTCCCTAGTGATATCCGTCGTGACTCGCCTAGAGTGGCGGCTTATGTTGAAGCTGATAATGGGACGGAATGCCAGAATGCACTTGATGCTTTGGATGAAGAGCGTGACCTTGTGGTGGCTCGTCCAACAATATATCAACAAGACCTACGTCGCTATCATAGCCGTAGAGTTCGAAGACAGACCTTTCAAGAGGGTGACTTAGTGCTCCGCTTGATTCAAGATCAGACAAGGATGCATAAGCTTTTGCCTCCTTGGGGAGGACCTTTTGTGATCAGCAAAAATCTCAATAACGGGTCTTACTACCTCATTGATACACGAGAGAACAAAGAACCCCACACGTCTAAGAAGGAAACCAATCGACCGTGGAATATTGCTCACCTTCGGCCTTATTACACCTGAGCCACTAACTCTTATCATTGTACATACTTCTATTGATGTATATATACTTTTTTTACAATCAATATAATAAAGCCGACATCCCTGAAAAATTCAGGGCCTCTATCGTTTCATTCCTATGTATTTGAGTCTTTATTAGTTGATCATAAGGTCACTTGGGGGCTTCAAACCCACCGGGTTTAGCTTTCATACCCTCTTGACCGGCATGAGACGCCACATTATGGGTTAAACCTGCCTGTTTGCAACTTGCTACTTCGCTATGTGACCCATCAAACTCTTAACAGTCAATCTTTTTTAAGACCCTGAAATTGTTAAGGTTAAAACAACGGCTTGTATCACGTGAGAGCCGGCTTACAGTGAGCTAGGATCAACTCACCTATCTGTTTAGTGCTACTCTGCTATATAGCCCGTTGTATTCTTAACAGTCAATCTTTTTTAAAATACCGTGGAGTTGTTAAGGTTAAAACAACGGATTTATGTCATGGAGGCCGGCTTACAGGATAAAACGGCTATGCGGCCTTGAAAGCAAACATGAGGCCTGTGAGCCAACTTTTTTCTGTCGTGCCTTACAAGCCAGCTTACAAATTATTTGAGATTGGCATATTTTCTGTTTTGATTTTTCAGATGTTTTTGTGCTCTCAAGTTTTTGCTTTTGTGCAAATTATGGGTTCCCGGGTCATGCGGCTCCGGGTTGTGTTGCTCATGTTTTTGTATTTGGGTTGTCACCCACCCTGGTTTTTGACTTTAAGTCGACAGTATGATTTTTGACTACACAACCACTGGCATGTTTTCTTTTGCTATATGAGATTATGAGTCTTTGGGCTTTGTTAACCCGTTGTCTGCTCTTGGATATAAGCCGCATGTGCGCATATTGATGGGTCTCTATAGAATATACAAGACCTCATGTGAAGAGTAGAATCATTACACGGTTCATATGATAAAATCAAGTATGAAATTAAGGTTCAGCTGCTGGATCAAAAGTTGAGATAACTGAAGGAAATATGCCCTAGAGGCAATAATAAAGTTGTTATTTATATCTCCTTATACCATGATAAATGTTTATTATTCATGCTAGAATTGTATTAACCGAAAACTTGATACATGTGGGAATACATAGAAAAAACACAATGTCCCTAGTAAGCCTCTACTAGACTAGCTCATTAATAAAAGATGGTTAAGTTTCCTAACCATAGACATGTGTTGTCATTTGATGAACGGGATCACATCATTAGGAGAATGATGTGATGGACAAGACCCATCTGTTAGCTTAGCATAATCGTATACATATTCCTTTGACTATGAGATTATGCAACTCCTGGATACCGGAGGAATACCTTGTGTGCTATCAAACGTCACAAAATAACTGGTTGATTATAAAGATGCTCTACAGGTATCTCCGAAGGTGTTTGTTGGGTTGACATAGATCGAGATTAGGATTTGTCACTCTGAGTATGGGAGAGGTATCACTGGGACCTCTCAGTAATGCACATCATAATAAGGCTTGCAAGCAATGTGACTAATGAGTTAGTTACGAGATGATGTATTACGGAACAAGTAAAGAGATTTGCCGGTAACGAGATTGAACTAGGTATGAAGATACCGACGATCGAATCTCGGGCAAGTAACATACCGATGACAAAGGGAATAACGTATGTTGTCATTGCGGTACGACCAATAAAGATCTTCGTAGAATATGTAGGAACCAATATGAGCATCCAGGTTCCGCTGTTGGTTATTGACCAGAGAGGTGTCTCGGTCATGTCTACATAGTTCTCGAACCCGTAGGGTCTGCATGCTTAACGTTCGATGACGATTTGTTATTATATGAGTTATGTGATTTGGTCACCGAATGTTGTTCGGAGTCTCGGATGAGATCACGGACATGACGAGTTTTCTCAAAATGGTCGAGAGGTAAAGATTCATATATAGGACGATGATAATCGGACACCGGAAGTGTTTTGTGGGTACCGGGTACATATCGGGTCACCGGAAAGGGGTTCCGGGCACCCCCGACAAAGATATGGGCCTTATGGGCCAAGAGAGGGACAGACCAGCCCCTAGTGGGCTGGTGCGCCCCCATATAGGACGAAATAGGAGGAGAAGGAAGGAGGGGAAGGGAGAAGGAAAGGGGAGGATTCGGCCTCCCCCTTTCCTTATCTCCCCCTCTCTTTCCTTCCCCCTCCAACACTTACGGAAGGGGGGGGGGCGACTTGTGGGAGGCGCCCAAGTAGGATTACTCCTACTTGGGGCGCCCCTTGCTGCCCCTCTCCCACCTATATATATGTGGGGGCACCGCTAGAATACACAGTTTACGCCTCCGGTCATATTCACGTAGTGCTTAGGCGAAGTCCTGCGTGGATCACTTCACCATCACCGTCATCACGCCGTCATGCTGAAGGAACTCTCCCTTGACACTTTGCTGGATCAATAGTTCGAAGGACGTCATCGAACTGAACGTGTGCAGAACTCGGAGGTGTCGTACGTTCTGTGCTTGATCGGTCGGAATGAGAAGAAGTTCGACTACATCAACCGCGTTGTTAAACGCTCCCGCTTTAGGTCTACGAGGGTACATGGACACACTCTCCCCCTATATAGATTTTGCGTGAGCGTAGATTTTTTTTGAAATTGCATGCTACGTTTCCCAACAATAACATGCTCGAAGACATGGTAGAGCAGATACTTGTTTTCAGCTACCTATTACAAGGCTTTGTCTGAGGCCAATAAATTGTGAACAAGTGTTTTTCGGAGTTAAGTTACTCCATTGAGCCGGTATCAACACCGTCCGGGTTTTGTCCTGGCGGGTTGTTGCCATCCTGGTGCCTTGAAGATTTCGGGTCATCCCGTGCCGGCTCTTCCTCGTCGACCATCTGGAGTCAGCCGATGTCCAGTCGATGCCAGTTAAAGCCTCGAATGGGGCTTCATCATTAAGAATAATGGAAGGGTCAAGGTCAGGGGTGAAGATATTCTTACGCCTTTGCGGGGTTAGATCCACAATCTCATGGGATGGTGGCCTAATCTTATTGTTGTTGCCATCGTAAGCCGTCGTATACTTGTTCAAATCCAGCTCTTCTACAAGTTTGCATGCCACGGGCCGCATCTCTCTAACGCAATTGTTGAAGTCTTTCTCTTCAAAGATCGACTGGTCATCCTTGAATTCTGGGCATCCGGTCGCTATTTCTTCTAGGTCAAGTTCTGATTGCCACGCCTTGGCCCGGCCGAGAGCAACAATGGCTCCGGCTCGGGCGGCTGATAATTTAAACTCCTCAATTTGAGCTGGCACTGTTGAGAGATGTTCTAGCACAGTCTTGATATGAGTTGTAGGATTTTTGCCACCTGACAAAGTGACAAGGCTGCGCAGTGTTCCAGCATACAACTGCTTGGTCAATGAATAAACTGCCTTCAATTTCAGCAGCATGTTCTGACCAAGATTGGCGCTTCTGGGGCCTGTTTAATTTTTTGCACAAGAATCCCCAGGTGGGTTAAAGATTATATATTGTGAATTGCCAGGCGGATTAAAGAAATGAAAAGACAACTGATGAAGTGCAAGTCTTCAACTTACCAAAGATGGTGGCTATCATGTGGGTTATATGTTGTTTTTAAGCCGGCAAGTTCATCAATCACCGGCTTAAGTTGCTTTTTGGATTCTTTGGCTCTTTTTAGTAGTGCGGCCTTGTCAGTCTCCCAGACGATTCTTTCAGCATCAAAACCCGCCTTGATCTTTTGAATGTCTTCCAGTGAAGTTTTTAGCTTTAACTCGGCCTTGGAAGTTTCTGCTTGTTGAAGTTCGATATTCTTCTTTAAGTCGCTCAGTTGTGACTCTTTCAAGTTTAAAGCTTCCTGAAATAAGAAATTGAAGCAGTAGTTACCACACAATGAGCAGTTTTGCTATCATACAGTTATTTAAGTACATTGCAAGCAATATACTTGGCACTTGGGGGCTAATGCAGGTCATTTTAATCTATGAGACCCGGCTCATCTTATTTAGATAAGCTGGCCCTTGGAGGCGACATGTTTGATATGTATCAACAATTGAAAGACTCAGCTCATCTTATTTAGATAAGCCGTCCCTTGGGGGCTACAGGTTTGATCTGTATCAGCGATTGTAAGACCTGGCCCATCTTGTCAAGTTAAGCCGGCCCTTGGGGGCTACTATGTATATATGTATATGAAAGGCTAAAGAGAGGATTGGTGTGTTCATACCTCATATTTTTGTTTCATCAATTGGACCAACCCGGCTTCCAGATCTTGTCTTGTGTGGAGGCGGTTTAAGTAGCCCGCGTACACTTCATCTACATTAATTGAATGAGGAATAATTTTCCACATCCAATTTTTCCTTGCCCTTCTCCATTGAAGGTATTTCCTCCTTAGTTGAGTGCTTGGATAGCACTTTGGAGATCTCGGGCGCCTTAAAGGCTGACCCGGTAATAGTGATGTCATCAGCATCAGCAGTGGCAGGGCTCTTGTCAGTGGACTTGGCAGGAGTTGGCGGCTTAGGACTTGGCGGGTCTTGATGGACGACCAGGTTAATCTCAATGTTCATTGCCTCAGAGACGGTAGCATCAGTTTGTGGTGGCGGGTCATTGGCAAGGTCCTCAGGGTTTTGGGTCGAAGCCTCAGGGGTCTCTGGCACCTGCCTCTCTAGTTCAGCAGCTTTGGGGTCCTTTGGAGACCCACCCACCTTTGTTTCTTGCCCACCTTCGCTACACCTCTGTGACAAGAATACAAGAGCTCATGAGTATATTACTACAAGTCACTTATGAACAAATGAAAATACTTACCCATGGGCAGCCTTGAAAAGCGGGCATTTGAGTTCCACTAGAGTTGCCAGATGATGGTGGTGTTCCCTGATATTTTGAGTCAGAAGAATTAAGAGGTTGACGTATGAGGCTGGCTTGTGGAAGAGATAGAGTCGAGCTATGTAGCACCTCGTTGCGACACTTTCGAGGAGCTGGGGTGTTGGGTAAGCCGGACATGAGATCTTCAGTGCCATCACTCTGGGTCTTACGCCTCAATTCATGTTGGTGTTTCTTAAAAAGAAAGTTGGGATCCAAATGAGCAAGAGGGTGAGAAAACCTTACTTTCTGAGTGACCCGCTGAGTTTTCTTTCTTGGCAAGGGTTCTGAGTCGGGGGAAATTATAGTTACCTCTGCTGCGTTTGCATGGCTGGTCTCTACCTGTTCCTGAGAGGAATCATCATCAATAAGTTGCATGAAAATAAAGCCAAGGGATTCAAGTTCTAACTCCAACTCATCATCAAGATGGAGTAGTTCTTCGGCTGATGGCTTGTTGCAACGACCTGGACCTCGAGTCTTTGTTTTAAGCTTCTTGGCTAGGGCGGCGGCTTGAAGTTTCATTTTCCAGAAGGGAGAGTCAGCCTATATACATGAGCAAAAAGTTGAAATAATGTGAAAATTAAAGAGATGGATAAAACATGATGAAGTTTGATCTGATTGCTTACAGGAGGAGCGGGGTTAAGTGTGCAGAAAGGATTCAATCCCACTTTGCTGCAATTTTCCAGAGATTTGCTGAGCAGCGTCTTGACCATGTCATTGATCTCCTTATTAGTCAGACGAGTTGGATTGTAACGCTACGGGTCTTTGGTGTCACCGGTGTACTATCACATTAAGCCGCTACGCCGGCTCAGGGGTAAAATTCTCCATGCGACCTAGCAGCAGACCAGATCGACTCCAGTTAAGCCATTGGCAATCAAAGCCCTTACTTTTGAAAAGGTGGAAGTGAAAAGAGCACGCTCTGCGGCAGTCAATCAGCCAGGAAGCTGGCTGGTGGTGGTGAGCTGGTAGGGACGGAATCCTGGCAAAGGTTTCTCTTCAGTTGGGGAGGTGTCTCTACAGTAAAACCAGGTATAATTCCAGTCTTTGGGATGACTGGGCAGGGCGGTTGAAGAAAAGTTACATCCCTTCTTCTTTGTATGGAAACACCTCTGAGTTCAAGACTGGGCCCATCGAACATCTCGGTGTGGCGGTTGATATAAAAATAGTCTTTGAACAGATCGACAGAGGATTCTTCCCCAAGGTACACTTCGTAGAACACTTGGAAGTTGCATATATTTGAAACAGAGTTGGGACCCATATCTTGTGGAAGAAGATTATAGAAATGCGGAACGTCCCAAAAGAATTTTGACCCGGACGGTGAGAAGCCACGGAGGAGGTGGTCTATAAAAACTATAACTTCACCCTCTTGGGGTTCAGGAGAAAATTCGGGGCCTAGAACCCGCCAGTGGATGACTTCTTTGGTAGGCAAACCCCCCATGGTCACAAAATCATTGAGTGTGCTTTCTGTGACTTTGGAGGCGATCCAGCCATAGGAGGCGGGGTCTTTGTCATAATTGGCGAGTTAACAATCCGCAATCAAGGAGTAAAAGGTATGTCGGGTTATATTACACTGATAATCCGCCTAAAAATATTCTGATGTCATTTTCAGCAGTAGCAAACCGATTATGGTTATCAGAATAATCAGTATGGTGAATTATGGAAAAGATTATAAATCGCTTTGATTAAGAGGGTAAGGCGACTCTCAGGTTCATTGATAAGCTGGCGGGTTACAAAGTCATTATTAACCCGCCCCTGCAAGGGATCGAACACATGATCTTAATTAACAGAGCAGTCATTATTAAGCCGCGCGAAAGGTGAAGAGCGGGTCAGTTACCTACTGATATGAGATTGTGGAATTTTGCTAAGTATGGGGCAAAACAAATTCACTAATTTACTCCTATAATTTTGGATCTGCGACAGTTCAGAAAAATATGAAAATTTACTAAACCTAGCAGGCGGTTGTGGAAGAACTAGCAGATAATGTGCTGATTCCGAAGGAAAAGGGGATCTATCTAACATGCAAAACGAGGGTTAAAGTAGCTATCGCTCCGACGTTACTCCGTTTTCAAGTTGAAATACAACTTCTAGGCGGGGGATGGATGAGCTCGGATGAGCTAGGATGAACACTGACGAACTCTACAGACTAGGGTGTCCTAATGCGGATCTGAAGCGAAGAAAGAGGAATACCTCCCGGTGCTGAAGAATAGCGGGAGTGCGCTGTCATGGATTTGTCACGGCAGATGTCCTAGTGAAAGGACTTAGTCGTGGAGCCATCGCTACGGGTTTACTTGAAGGGGTTAAAAGCGGACACAAAGACACGAGGGTTTTATACTAGTTCGGCCCCTTCGATGAAGGTAAAGCCTACGTCTAGTTGTGATGGAATTGATGTGGTCTCGATGGCTAGGGAGCAAACTAGCTTCTCCTAGGCTCGAGTTGTTGGTTGTCTGTCTTGAACCGCCGCTGGGTCGTCCCCTTATATACACGGGTGACGCCCGTCGGTCCATAGAGTCCCAACCGGTTCATACTCGTATTCCGGTTGGTATCTCTCTATTCCTAACTTACAATACAAGTTATACATCAGGCCGGTTTACGGCTACATGTTCTAAACCGACTACAGGCCTTGGGCCTTCATCTGCTTATACCACTAATGAAGTTAACCCGGCCCAAGTAGGCCGGTTTACGCCTAGTGGTAATATCCCCAACATTAGGCCCCAGATTGATTTGTACTGGTTCATGTCAATCCTTCACACAATCTTGCGTCTTGGATATCTTTTGGTAATTGGTAAACCTCCATGTCGTCATCATTTTTGGTTGCTGTAAACCGGCATGACATCATCAATTTTGGTTACTGTAAACCGGCATGATGTCATCATGAAATTTATAACGCTCTCTTAATGACAGCTCCTGGATCCGCGCGCTTGACCTAGCTCGGTTGCCTTATAAATAAGACCGAAGGGTCATTTCTTTTCCTTCCCCTTCGTCCCTTCTTCTTCTTCTTCTTCTTCACGTCGCCGGCTTTGGAGCTCCGCCACCGCCGTCGACCTCTGCCTCGTCTCGGGCCGCTGCATCAACCTGAACGTACCAGAGTATTGCGGCACCTTCCCGCATCTTCTCCGCTCCCGGTAAGCTTTCTCTCCTTCTTAACCTAGATCTGTTCTTAGGGTTCCATGTTCATGCTGTGTTCATCGCGCGCTCATATCTGTTCTCTGATCTTGAATGCATCTGTGAACTCTTGCTGTGTTTAATAACGATCCCTAAGCATCCGCTTGCAACTTCTCATCTAAGCCCGTAGATCTCCCGCACATATCCGCTCAATGGTTCACTTCTGTTTCTGCCTTAGTCTTCGAAATATTTCCTATTTTTGCGAGCTTGCTGTAGATCCGCGGCTGTAACAAGGTTTTGTGAAACTTGTTTCTGCATACCTAGTTATCCATAGCTTCAACTGCTTCCGATGCTTAGGTCAGGCAGTTTAACTTTACCATAGAAAGAATTGCTAAAGCGGTATATATATCATTAGTCCCCTGGTTGAACCGCCAGAATCCATATGATGCCGTGTTGTAGAAAACCGGTTTATAGGTAATGCCTCCGGTTTATCGTAGTTAGATCAACACCTTCTTTTATCCAGCGTGTCCTTGAACCGGATCGCCTATTTCTTTTAGATCTCGCCATGGCCAAACAGGTGTACGAGTGCAATTGGGTTCCCTCTCGTGTCACAGAATCGCAGTTGGACGACCTAGTCCTTACGGCGCTTTGGATGATAAAGATACGATCCATTGGAGGGTTCCCGGAGATGAATGTCCTCCCACACCCCAGGAAGGAGAGGTCGTGGTCTTCGCAGATCACATGGCCCGGGGCTTCAAACCGCCCGGCTCTAAATTTTATCGAGATGTGTTAGCCAATTTTCAGCTCCGTCCACAGGATATTGGCCCCAACTCTGTCACCAATCTATGTCATTTTCAAGTACTTTCTGAGGCATACCTTCAAGAGGAACCTTCAGTCGAGCTGTTTAGAGATCTCTTTCATCTGAACCGCCGCACTGAATTCACCGACGGTCCTAATACCGAACTGGGCGGTATGGCCATTCAGAAGAGGAAGGAAATCACCTATCCCCACGTCAAACTTCATACTCACCCCAAGGAGTGGAATGCCACTTGGTTTTACTGCAAGGATACATCTCCTGACAATGAAAATCCCTTGCCTGGCTTCCGTCTGGAACGGCTCAGCAACACTCACCCTTTTCCACAAAGGCTAAGCGCCAAGGAGAGAATCAAATATGCTCCTCAACTGTCCAAGCTCCGGGCCTTCATGGCCAACGGTTTAACAGGAATAGACCTTGCACGCTGCTGGATATCATGGAGCATTCTGCCTCTGAGCCGGTGCCCCGGTTTGATGTGCACGTACACTGGTAGCGTCGATGACCCACTCCGACATATCAAGATTCAAGTCTCTGATGACGAAGTCACAGAATCTGTAAAGAAGATGTTGAATGAACCGGAGCACCTCTGTGCTCAAACCGGTCTGCTTCCTTACTACACCACCAACGAACCGCCAGCGGTAAGATTTTAATTGCTCTATTATTGAACCTGTTACTGCTTTATCTGCCTGACCTTTAATTATTGCTAACTCAGAGTGATAATCCGTTTTGGAGCAAGAAGCTTTCACAAGATAAAACGGAGAAGGCAGGGCGGCCAACCCGGCCCAAGACCAAGGTTATCAAGAAACCAGCTCGTAAGAGAAAAACCACCGCTTCATCTGACCCAGCCATTGATGATGATGTGGGTAATCCGGATCTTGAGGTAGAACTTGATTCACTTGGCTTCCTTTTTAGACGCCTTATTGATGATGATGCTTGTCAGGATGACGCTGAAGCCAGCAATGCGGGATTCGTTGAGGTAACTATTCTCTCTTCCGATTCAGAAATCTTGCCTTTGCCAAAATTTCGCCGGGCAAACCGGAAAGTTAAATTTTCTCATCCTCTTGCTTATTTGGATCCCCAATTTCTTATGAAGACCCAGCAACA
Organism: Triticum timopheevii; assembly: GCA_963921465.1. Lineage (NCBI taxonomy): Eukaryota > Viridiplantae > Streptophyta > Magnoliopsida > Poales > Poaceae > Triticum > Triticum timopheevii. The sequence continues at coordinate 119,438,232 of OY997270.1, forward strand.
CGAAGCTCGTCGCACAACCCGGCACAGTGGCCAAGTAGTTACTTCTGCCGGTTTACCGAACAGTCCGGTTCGAAAACGCCGATCCGAGGTCTCCGACCTTTTTATTGATTTAAATCCTAAAGCGGGTTTCTTCCGTCAACCTCTTAATCCATCCGACTCCGATTATCAGGTCACTTCTCATTCATCGTCTGGTGAATCGTCGGCCACTCAGCTACCACCTTTGAAAACAGTTGCTGGGTAAGTTAAATTGAACATATGCTTCCAGTATACTGCGTATTGGCTTATGCTTTTCCTTGACTTTTTGTTTTTCTTTCAGGGCTAAACCGAAACCAAGAAAGAAGGCCCGCCTGGATAAAGCGGCCGAAGAAGATGTGGCCCCAGAACATGACCAAGCGCCCGATCGTGAAATGTTTACTTCTGAAGATATCCCCAATGATCCTCCTTTGCAAGACGACGTTATTCCCGAAGAAGGGCTTATTAATACTCCAGCCTCCACTGATCCGCCTGCCAGCTCCGTCCGGATTGAGAAATCCCACACTCCTGCTGACAAACCGGCCGCGCCAACACAAACCGGCGAGTCCAAAGATGATGATGTTGTGATTACCGTTGTGGGCCGCTCTGAACCCGGGAATCCTGTCACCCTTACCAAGCATACCATCAAAGAGGATTTTTCCGCTTTGAACAAAGGAAAATGGGATGTTGAACTAGAGACATATGCTGCTCTCAGTGACCATGATCTTCACTCCGGCTATTTAAACCGGCTTTACACTAGCCGTGACTGTGAAGCTGGCCTAGTCAAAATGATGAGGGATAAATTTGAGGTAACTTACTTCTTTCCTTGCTAACATTGCCTCCATCCTTCTAGCCCCCAAGGGCCGGTTTGTAACGTTGGTCAAACCGGGACTTGATCCTGAACATTTTTGAAACCGATCGGTATAGCCCTCAAGGGCCGGTCTAACTTAGCATAAGTAAACCGGGGCTTCAATAGAAAACTGTCCTTAGAACATAACTTGATCAAATAGCCATTAGCCCCCAAGTGCCAAGTTGAATACTTGTATTGAGCTTGGGACTTTGTAATCTAGCAATATATAAAAATTGAAGGTGCATTAGCCCCCAAGTATCAGGCATATAACTTTTTTATGTGGTTGATACTTCAATTTCTTGGATCGCCTATGCAAAGCTTAAAACGCTGTCTGTATGCAGGCTGAGGTGAAAATCAAGGAGGACCAGATTGCCGATTTGCAGGAGGCCTTGAAGACCCAGCAAGCTGAAACAGATAAGTCAAAGCAAGAATTAACCAGCGCCTTGAGCACTGCTGAACGGCTGAAAGAAGGCTTCAAGAAAGAGCGGGCTGACTGGGCCACTGAGAAGGCCGGTTTAACCAAAAGAGCGGAAAATGCTGAAGCTGCCCTTAAACCGGTGGTGGATGAACTGACGGCCGTACAGCGGCAAATACACTCCATGACTGCTGCAATCTTTGGTAAGCTCCTTTTAACTTCTGTGATAATTTGGACCTGCTGTAGCGTGAATCCGGTTTGAGACCATTCCAATCTTGTTGTAGGCACACGTATTGGGCACTTAGGAAATGATGTGCGGAAGAAACTGAAAGCTGCCTACACCTTGGTGGAACAATTGTATACCGGAGCCCAATGGATCATCACCGCAGCTTCTCATAACAACCCGGCGCCCTCTTTAATCTAGGACACTCTTAGCAGGTTGTCAATGCTTCCAGCCCGGATTGAGGAGCTGAAAAAATCCGCTACCCGAACCGGAGCCATCAATGCCTTAATCCGGGCAAAGGCATGGGTGCCAGATTTTGATCCTGTGGAAGCAGCTCAAGGCTATCCCAGCCTGAAAGAAGATGGCTCTGAATTCAACGAAGAAGATTTAAGGGCAATAAACCGGGCAGTGCGCCCTCTGGCTTGCCAGCTAGCTGAAGAGGCAGATTTGACGCATTATCAAGCGCAGTATAATGATCAAAACAAGCGAGTTCCTGCCCCAACCGTTGAAGCGGAGACTCTGATCCCTCCAATCCGTAAGCACACTTACGCTCCTGATATTGAACCGTCTTCCCTGATCCATGAAGAGGCCGTTTTCCAAGCTTTAATGGGAATCGACTGGACCACTGTTGATTTCCAGCCAATGGGTAGAGACGAGGAAGCTGAAGCGGCGGAGGATGAGGAGCAGGCTTGAACCGGAAGCCGGTTTGGAGAGCTATTGGTGACATCTTTCCAAAAGAACAATGATCTTGTTTGGGCACCATGCTGCCTTGTAATAGGATAGTTAAAACTTCTGCCTGGAATATGCCTTCGTGCATAAGTACTGAAGCTTTTGTTTGAAAAACTTTAATTCATATTTCCTGCAATCAGAAAAATTTAAACTTCGGTGGCGGTTATACCGCCAGCCGGATTATGATCTTGATATGTGTATCAGTAATATAACAAATAGATGATACATAAATACCTACCATGTTTGGGCATGAAGCTGGCTTAGCCAAGCCTGAAGCGGTGGTTTTATAAACCATTACTGTCAAAAAAGGGGGGAGAAAAATAGCTCCCATCTAAACCGTACTGAATCAATACGAGCCCCCTTGTTACTCCATGATGTTAACAGGGAAAAGGTAAACCGGGCATACTCCTCCGGATTAAAGGGGAATCAAATCCATCGGCTGAACCGGAAAAAAGGGTGTTTGTCGACATAAAAGAAATCCGACAACAGCAAAGAACAATCAAACCATGAAAATAACATGGAAGCAAAGGCAATGATAAAAACCGTGTGCAAAAAATATGCTATACTGAGCTGATCAGATGGTATTACCATGGTCGGACAGGATCAAGGCCCCCAATAGGAGTGACAATGATTCAAGTCAGCCAGGTCCCCAAATGATTCGTGGCATATATGCCAGATCAAGAGGCGTGACAATGGTTCGGGTTCGACCATGCCCCCAAGTGATTTTGTGGCCTTAGGCCGACCAAGAGGCGTGACTGGTTCAGACTTGACCATGTCCCCAAATGATCTGGTGGCTGTCGCCTATCAAAGGGTGTCGTGTTGGTTCGGACATGACCAAGGCCCCCAGTGATATATAAAAAGCAAATGTCAAGGGGTAAACCGGAGGCCGCTTTAAACAGAACCACTCCGTGTAACCTCGCATGATGAGAAAGACAGAGACCCCGCTTTAGCTGAGGCTCCGGTTTGATATATCAAAGATAATATATACATTGTCATGATATGTACATAGATGGAGCCGATGGCTCAAGTATAATAAGGCCGAAGATGAGCTATGTTCCACGGCCTGTTGGTCTCCTCCTCTGATGTACGTGAGTCTTGATGCTCTCGAATATCAATCAGATAGTACGACCCGTTGTGCAGATTCTTGCTGACCATGAAAGGTCCTTCCCAAGGTGGGGATAACTTCTGCATATCTGTCTGGTCCTGGATTAGTCGAAGCACCAAATCTCCTTCTTGAAAAGTTCTGGTTCTAACCCGGCGACTGTGATAGCGACGAAGATCTTGTTGGTAAATCGCCGAACGGGCAGCCGCTAGATCACGCGCTTCGTCCAATAGGTCCAAAGCGTCTTGCCGTGCTGTCTCATTGTCCGCTTCAACATAAGCTGCCACACGAGGCGAATCGTGCCGGATATCACTAGGGAGAACTGCCTCTGCTCCATAGACCATAAAAAATGGTGTGTATCCTGTGGACCGGTTTGGCGTAGTATTGATACTCCAGAGCACAGATGGTAGCTCTTCAACCCAACAGCCCGGTGTTCTTTGCAATGGGACCATAAGCCGGGGTTTGATGCCTCGCAAGATCTCTTGATTAGCTCGTTCTGCCTGTCCATTGGACTGGGGGTGCGCCACTGATGACATGTCAAGTCGGATGTGCTCACGTTCACAGAACTCCTTCATAGCCCCCTTGGATAAATTGGTACCATTGTCAGTAATGATACTGTGCGGAAAGCCAAACCGGAAAATCACTTTTTTGATGAACTGCACCGCTGTTGCTGCATCGCACTTACTGACAGGCTCCGCTTCAACCCACTTGGTAAATTTATCAACTGCTACCAAAAGGTGAGTTTTCTTATCCTTGGATCTTTTAAAAGGTCCGACCATATCCATCCCCCAAGTTGCAAACGTCCATGTTATTGGAATCATCCTCAATTCTTGAGCCGGCACATGCGCACGCCTTGAAAATTTCTGACATCCATCGCACCGTTTAACCAAGTCCTCCGCATCAGCATGTGCTGTCAACCAGTAAAACCCGTGACGAAATGCCTTTGCCACCAGAGACTTTGAACCGGCGTGGTGTCCACAATCCCCCTCATGGATTTCTCTTAAGATTTCACAGCCTTCCTCAGGAGAAACACAACGTTGAAACGCCCCTGATACACTGCAACGATGCAATTCACCATTGAGAATCGTCATGGACTTGGATCGCCGGATTATCTGTCTTGCCAGAATTTCATCTTCTGGCAACTCCCCCCGGGTCATGTATGCAATATAAGGAATCGTCCAATCCGGAATAGCATGTAATGCTGCCACCAATTGAGCCTCTGGGTCAGGAATAGCCAAATCCGCTTCACCTGGGAGCTGGACTGACGGATTGTGCAACACATCCAAAAAGACATTGGGCGGGACCGGTTTGCGCTGAGAACCTAACCGGCTTAAAGCATCCGCCACTTCATTCTTCCGACGGTCCACATGATCCACTTGATAACCCTTGAAGCAACCTGCAATATTATCCACTTCCCGACGATATGCAGCCATGAGCGGGTCCTTAGAATCCCAAGTGCCAGACACCTGTTGAGCCACAAGGTCCGAGTCACCGAAACACTTAACCCGGCTTAAGTTCATCTCTTTAGCCATCCGGAGACCATGGAGCAAGGCTTCATACTCAGCTGCATTGTTAGTACAAGGGAACATTAAGCGGAGAACATAACAGAACTTATCACCTCGTGGGGAAGTTAATACAACTCCAGCCCCCGAGCCTTCCAATTGCCTGGATCCATCAAAATGAATGGTCCAATATGTGTGATCCGGCTTCTCCTCTGGCGCTTGTAACTCCGTCCAGTCATTGATGAAATCCACAAGTGCTTGAGACTTCACTGCCGTCCGAGGCACATACTTCAGTCCGTGCGGCCCAAGCTCTATAGCCCACTTGGCAATCCGGCCAGTCGCCTCCCGGTTTTGTATGATATCACCCAAGGGGGCTGAACTGACCACTGTGATGGGGTGCCCCTAAAAATACTGCTTCAACTTCCGGCTGGCCATAAAGACACCATAGACCAACTTCTGCCAATGCGGATACCTTTGCTTGGATTCAATAAGCACCTCGCTAATATAATAAACCGGCCGCTGAACCGGATATTCCTTGCCTGCCTCCTTCCGTTCCACCACAATAGCCACGCTAACTGCCCGAGCATTAGCCGCTACATATAATAATAGTGGCTCCTTGTCAACCGGAGCCGCAAGAACCGGCGGATTGGCTAACTGCCGCTTCAAATCCTCAAATGCTTCATCAGCAGCCGGACTCCAGACGAAATTGTCTGTCTTCCTCAGCATTTGGTACAAAGGGATAGCCTTCTCCCCGAGGCGGCTGATAAACCGGCTCAGTGCAGCGATTCGGCCCGCCAAACGCTGAACATTGTTGATACACTTCGGTTTAGCTAGGGATGTAATAGCCGTAATCTTCTCCGGGTTAGCCTCAATTCCTCTGTTAGACACCAGGAAACCCAGTAACTTGCCTGCCGGAACACCAAAGAAACACTTGGCCGGATTAAGCATCATCTTGTAAACTCGCAAGTTGTCAAAGGTCTCCTTCAAATCATCCACCAGCGTCTCCTTCTTTCTTGACTTTACTACAATATCATCCACATAGGTGTGCACATTGCGGCCGATCTGTTTATGCAGGCAATTCTGTACACACCGTTGATAGGTGGCTTGGGCACTCTTGAGCCCGAAGGGCATAGATACATAGCAGAAGGCTCCAAAGGGAGTAATAAATGCTGTTTTCTCCTGGTCCTTAACCGCCATCTTGATATGATGATATCCAGAGTATGCATCCAAAAAACTCAAACGCTCACAACCCGCCGTGGCATCAATGATCTGGTCAATGCGGGGGAGGGCAAAAGGATCTGCCGGACAGGCCTTGTTAAGATCTGTGTAATCCACACACATACGCCAAGTGCCGTTTTTCTTAAGAACCAGCACCGGATTAGCAAGCCATTCCAGATGGAACACCTCAACGATAAAACCAGCTGCTAAAAGCCTGGCTACTTACTCTCCAATGGCTTTGCGCCTTTCTTCGTTAAACCGGCGGAGGAACTGTTTCACCGGTTTGTACTTAGGATCCACATTAAGAGTGTGCTCAGCGAGTTCCCTCGGTACACCTGGCATGTCAGACGGTTTCCATGCAAAAATGTCCCGATTCTCACGGATGAACTCGATGAGCGCGCCTTCCTATTTGGGATCCAGGTTGGCACTGATAATAAACTGCTTGGACGAATCGCCGGGCACGAAGTCAACAAGCTTGGTCTCAGCTGCCGATTTGAACTTCAGATCTGAATCATGCTCTGTAGTTGGCTTCTTCAAAGGGGTCATATCCGCCGGATCAACATTGTCCTTATAATACTTCAACTCTTCCGTGGCACAGACCGACTCTGCATAAGCCGCATCACCTTCCTCACATTCCAAAGCGACCCTACGGCTCCCATGAACCGTTATCGTCCCCTTGTAACCCGACATCTTGAGTTGTAAGTAGATATAACAAGGCCGCGCCATAAACTTGGCATAAGCCGGCCGCCCAAACAAGGCATGATACGGGCTCCAGATTTTCACCACCTCGAAGTTTAATTTTTCCGACCGAGAATCATGCTCGTCCCGAAAAGCCACATCTAGGGCTATCTTACCAACAGGATATGCAGATTTGCCAGGCACAACACCATGGAATACCGTATTCGACGGTATGAGATCCTTGTCTGTTAGACCCATGCGCCGGAATGTCTCATAGTATAGTATGTTAATACTGCTTCCTCCATCCATGAGTACCTTGGTGAACTTATAGCCCCCCACTTGAGGGTCTACCACTAATGCTAGCTGGCCCAGATTATCAACCTGGGGCGGGTGATCCTCTCTGCTCCACATGATAGGCTGCTCTGACCAGCGTAAGTAACGTGGCAAGGCCGGTTCAACAGAATTCACCGCTTTCTTGTGGAGTTTTCGGTCACGCTTATCCAAGCTAGTTGTGAAAACATGGTATTGCCCATTGCTCAACTGCTTTGGCTGGCTCTGATAACCCGACTGCTGTTGCTGCTGCTGCTGCTGCGGGCCGTTCTGATTATTCTGGTTGTTATGACCGCCCTGATTAAAAACTGAACCGGAAGCTCCATCGTGACCCGGTCCGTGGAAACCGGATCCTGAACCGCCACCTGACCCATGGTCATACCGGAAGGCATTAGAGTTTTTAAACTCCTGCATAATATAACAATCCTTCCAAAGGTGGTTAGCCAGCGACTCCTTCGTCCCGTGCTTTGGGCAAGGCTGATTCAACAAATAATTCAAACGGCTTGCGTTAGGTTTGGGAGCCCCATTACGATTCGCCGCTTTACCTCTGCGCCGCTGCCCCCTGTCCTGTGCATTAGTGTTGGCCACAAAATCCATGCTGCTATCCGCCTTGCGTTTGCTTCCGTTTCCATGACCCGCCGGTTTGTACTGCTGCTATTTGGAGTTGCTATTCTTCTTTCCCTTCCCTGCTTCATCATCATCAGGTTCGGGATCCTTGGTACTGTCCGAATCAGCATACTTCACTAAAGCGGCCATGAGGGTTCCCATGTCATTACAGAACCGCTTCATGCGTCCCAATTTCAATTTCAAAGGCTCAAACCGGCAGTTGCCCTCCAGGGTTAAAATCGCAGAGTCAGCATTAATCCTGTCAGACGAGTGCAAAATTTCCGAAACGCGGCGCACCCAACGGGTCGTTGATTCTCCTTCCTCCTGGACACAAGCCGCCAGGTCTACTATGGACTTGGGCTGTTTACATGTATCCTTAAAATTCTGTATAAACCGGGCCCGCAACTGGGCCCATGAGCTGATAGAATTGGGTGGTAGGCTCTTCAACCAAGTACGAGCCGTGCCCTCAAGCATCATGGTGAAGTATTTTGCACACGCGGCCTCATCCACGTCTAGCATCTCCATGGCCATCTCATAACTCTCTACCCACGCTTCAGGGGATAAATCAGCGGTGTAATTTGGCACCTTGCGTGGACCCTTGAAATCTTTGGGCAGGCGCACATTGCGTAAAGCAGGGATTAAGCAAGGCACTCCCAAAGCGGATGTGACTCCTGGTCCGGCGAAGGTGGTAGAGCGAACCGGCGTAAGTTGACCTGCATTATCCTGTGCTGCTAACTCGGCCTCCCTTCGCGCTCGGGCCCGGTCCACCATATCCTGAGCATCGCAGGCACCACCTGCCGGGTTATTGCCACGGGCCGCTTCACGGCCTCGCGCATTGCTTGATATGGCCGGTTCATCCATGCGCCTGCTATAGCTCCGGCTTGGACGGGGCGTAGAATGAATCCGATCACGGCTGTATGAGTATGCTTCCTGTTGAATCAGCGCAGTCCGGAGAAGCTCCTTAACCCGGCGCGTCTCTATCGCTTGCGGGGAGTCTCCCTCGACTGGGATGGCCCCTAATCGTGCAGCGGCCGCAACAAGGTTGTCCATGGGATTCGAATAGTGGCCCGGGGGTGTCTGGACCGGCAGAGGGGCCACAATGATCTGTTGAGGGGGTTCCATCAGGCGGGGCTGGACCGTCGCTCCTGGCCCTGGTGCTTCAATCCGGTTTGCCTCCAGGTACTGCGGCGGATTACTGGGCCCTGCTCCTGGAGTGTGAAAGAGATTTCGGGGGTCAAACCCTAGCGGCAGGCGTGACCTGTGCTTCCGTTTCAAGACCTCCTGCGACGCATTCTGGTCGAGCATGAGCTTATAAGCCTGGGCGTCCAAAGCGGCCCGCTCTGCAGCCATCCTGTCCTTTTCTGCCGCCAGATCCGCTTTGGCCTACACGATCTGTTCTTTCACCTTTGCAATCTCTGCATCATGAGCCTCCTGATCCATCGGATTGGCTTCTGTCATAAGCACGGCTAATGCATCAAACAGGTCGGATAGAACTTGAACCGGCAGGCGCATAAGGCCTCCTGCCCCTACTGCCGCTGCCGCTGCTGATCCGGAGAGCATTGCTGCGGTGGTCGAAGAATGATTCGCCGCCTGGGTGCCGGCCATGAATATTCCAACCCGGTTGATCTGGCCTGGGGGGTCCGGAATACTGTCGCCATTGGAACAGCCCCTAACCTGATCGTCTTGCAACTGGTATAGCGATTCGGTCTCTCCGGTTGAGGACTCGTCGCCGGAATAGACGACGGTCTCGCTACCGTGTTCTGACTCGTCCTCACGCTCTCCTCCGTGGATGACTCCAACGAAGGCACGCTTCATGGCCGGTTTAGCCTGGGTAGATCTCGCACGCTGAGCCGTCTCGACGAGGTCGGTGTAGATGTCCGGCTCAGGCCCGGGCTCACCAATCTTGCCAATGAAAATGTGTATGCCGCCGAAGGGGACCCGGTACCCGTACTCGATTGAATCGGCCTCAGGACCCCGTCCTGCGTCGTCGATGTAGATCCTGCCGCAACGACTCTTGGTCATCCGGCCCACAACATAGCCTTCGAGTCCCTTGAGCTTGCCCTCCAAGATCATCAAACCATCGTGCGATAGCCCCACGGTGGGCGCCAACTGTCGTGGATTTGTCACGGCAGATGTCCTAGTGAAAGGACTTAGTCGTGGAGCCATCGCTACGGGTTTACTTGAAGGGGTTAAAAGCGGACACAAAGACACGAGGGTTTTATACTAGTTCGGCCCCTTCGATGAAGGTAAAGCCTACGTCTAGTTGTGATGGAATTGATGTGGTCTCGATGGCTAGGGAGCAAACAAGCTTCGCCTAGGCTCGAGTTGTTGGTTGTCTGTCTTGAACCGCCGCCGGGTCGTCCCCTTATATACACGGGTGACGCCCGTCGGTCCATAGAGTCCCAACCGGTTCATACTCGTATTCCGGTTGGTATCTCTCTATTCCTAACTTACAATACAAGTTATACATCAGGCCGGTTTACGGCTACATGTTCTAAACCGACTACAGGCCTTGGGCCTTCATCTGCTTATACCACTAATGAAGTTAACCCGGCCCAAGTAGGCCGGTTTACGCCTAGTGGTAATATCCCCAACATGCGCCGTAGATTTCTGGTCCAGTCAGGTTGATGCAGCGGCCTTGATGGGGTTGATGGTGAAGGTCAGCGGCGGTAGCGGAGCTCCGGATGCAAAGGATATCGCGAGTAGGAGGAAGAAGAAGAGGTGACGGGGGTAAAAAGTGAAAAAGGGACCCCCCGTGCCTATTTATAAGGAAAAGTTGGTGAACAGTAAAATGGCATGCGCGGAAATCAAGGAGGCGTCATGATTATCTTAACAGGGGAGGCACCTCGATTCTCGGAATGGCTGGTTAATGCAAAGATCCATTGTGATGTCATAAGATTTCTTTGGATTTTTTTAACATGACATCATGTTTTCATATGGCGGGTTATAAAAGTCTGTTCCGGGTTAACTACTGGAAAGATTCGAAGAAGACTTGCCAACCGGAGAGAGTGGAGATTGACATGAACAAGTTCAAATCAATCTGGGGCCTAATGTTGGGGATATAACCCCACGGTGTGACCCGCCTAGGAGGGGCCAGGTTACACTGTTGACGACTCAGAGATGAAGCCTAAGTAGGCCCAAGAAACTAGATATGGAACCAGAGGACAACTTACGTGATGAGCCACCGAAGGCCCAGGCCCAGAAGATGGAGCGAGACCCGACGCTTGTAAGCCGCCCGATGACGACGGCTTGCCTAGCAAGGAAAGGTGACTTAGAACTTGGGATGGTTGATACGTCTCCGTCGTATCTATAATTTTTGATTGTTCCATGCCAATATTCTACAACTTCTACATACTTTTGGCAATTTTTTATACTATTTTTGGGACTAACATATTGATCCAATGCCCAGTGCCAGTTCCTGTTTGTTGCATGTTTTTTGTTTCACAGAAAATCCATATCAAATGGAGTCCAAACGGGATAAAAATTGACGGAGATTATTTTTGGAATATTTATGAATTTTGAGAAGTGGAATCAACGCGAGACGATGCTCGAGGGGCCCACAAGGCAGGGGCGCTCCCCTGACCCTCGTGGACACCCCGTAAGGCGGTTGTTGCCCTTCTTTTGCTGCAAGAAAGCTAATATCTGGAAACAAATCGTGTTGAAAGTTTCAATCCAATCGGAGTTACGGATCTCCAGGAATATAAGAAACGGTGAAAGGGCAGAATCTTAAACGCAGAAACATAGAGAGACAGAGAGACAGATCCATTCTTGGAGGGGCTCTCGCCCCTCCCACGCCATGGAGACCATGGACCAGAGGGGAAACCCTTCTCCCATCTAGGGATAAGGTCAAGGAAGAAGAAGAAGAAGGGGGACTCTCTCCCCCTCGCTTCCGGTGGCGCCGGAACACCGCCGGGGCCATCATCATCACCGCAATCTTCACCAACACCTCCGTCATCTTCACCAACATATTGTTCACCTTCCCGCATCTATCTACAAAGGTCCATTGTCCCGCAACCCGCTGTACCCTCTACTTGAACATGGTGCTTTATGCTTCATATTATTATCCAATGATGTGTTGCCATCCTATGATGTCTGAGTAGATTTTCATTGTCCTTTCGGTAATTGGTGAATTGCTATGATTGGTTTAATTTGCTTGTGGTCATGTTGCTGTCCTTTGGTGCCCATCATATGAGCACGCGCATGGATCACACCACAGGGTTAGTTGTATGTTTATAGGACTATGTATTGGAGGGCAAGAGTGACACAAGCTTCAACCTAGCATAGAAATTAATGCACACGGGATTGAAGGGGGACCAAAATATTTTAATGCTATGGTTGGGTTTTACCTTAATGAACATTAGTAGTTGCGGATGCTTGCTAATAGTTCCAATCATAAGTGCATAGAATTCCAAGTCAGGGATGATATGCTAGCAGTGGCCTCTCCCACATAAAACTTGCTATCAGTCTAGTAAATTAGTCAATTGCTTAGGGACAATTTTGCAACTCCTACCACCACTTTACCACACTCGCTATACTAACTTTATTGCTTCTTTATCTAAACAGACCCTAGTTTATATTTACGTGCTCCTTATATTCTTGCAAACCTATCCAACAACACCTACAAAGTACTTCTAGTTTCATACTTGTTTTAGGTAAAGCGAACGTTAAGCGTGCGTAGAGTTGTATCGGTGGTCGATAGAATTTGAGGGAATATTTGTTCTACCTTTAGCTCCTCGTTCGGTTCGACACTCTTACTTATCGAAAGAGGCTACAATTGATCCCCTATACTTGTGGGTTATCAAGACCTTTTTCTGGCACCGTTGCCGGGGAGTCATAGCGTCGGGTGAATATTCTCGTGTGTGCTTGTTTGCTTTATCACTAAGTAATTTTTATTTGCTGTTATCAGTTGTTTTCTATCTTTAGTTATGGGTAGGAAACACAAAATACCAAAAAAATAGTTGTACCTACTACCCCAATGGTTGAAGAACCACTCAAAATCTATCACCCTCCCGAAGCTTTTTACTTGGATCATATTTGATCACTATGTGCTCGTGCTGAAACCCCAACTAGCTTAGTTGAGGGCAAATCTTTAGATGAGCATGCTTGTTATGTGCGATACCTCATATCTGAAAAAGGGAAACTTTTACTGGATCAAATTCATCATTTGCAATGCTATGCTTGGAATTTATGTGAAATATATGATTTTACTTGTTGTTCTGAAGACCCTAAGAAACACCTTCCCTACCAATGTGAATTTAGTGATAATGGAATCGTATCTTCGTATGCTAAGGGTGTTTATAATTACTATGATGTTCAACAAATTAAAGAATTTGTTGCTTTTAATGGTGCTTATGAAATTGCTTCTTTGATTGGAAAGTATGATGCTACTCTTTACAAATCTGAAAATTTTGCTATACTTAAATATTGCCATGATAATTATGCTTCTAATCCTTATATTAAACCATATATTGAGGACTTCTCCGCTGTCCAAGAAGAGACTAATATTTTGCAGGAGTCTATGGAAGAAGAAACTGATGAAACTATGAGCTCATTGGATGAAAAAGATGATGAGGAGAGCGAAGAACAAAAGGAGGAAGAGCGGATTAGCTACCCGTACCCACCTTCTAATGAGAGTAACTCTTCAACTCATACATTGTTTAATTTCCCTTCGTGCTTACCGAAGGATGATTGCTATGATAATTGTTATGATCCCGTTGATTCTTTTGAAATATCCCTTTTTGATGATGCTTGCTATGCTTGTGGCCAAGATGCAAATATGAATTATGCTTATGGAGATGAACTTGCTATAGTTCCTTATGTCAAACATGAAATTGTTGCTATTTCACCCACGCATGATAGTCCTATTATCTTTTTGAATTCTCCCGACTACACTGTATCAGAGAAGTTTGTGCTTATTAAGGATTATATTGATGGGTTGCGTTTTACTACTACACATGATGATTTTGATAGATATAATATGCATGTGCTTGCTGCTCCTACTTGCAATTATTATGAGAGAGGAACTATATCTCCACCTCTCTATGTTTCCAATATGATAAAATTGCAAGAAACTGTTTATACTATGCATTGGCCTTTACATTGTGTGCATGAATTGTTCTTTTATGACATGCCGATGCATAGGAAGAGAGTTAGGCTTCGTAATTACATGATATATGTTACTTTGTGCTCACTACTAAATCACAAATCATTGTTAATTAAAATCGGCTTTGATATACCTTGGGATCCGGGTGGATTCATTAGTTGAGCACTATATGCCTAGCTTAATGGCTTTAAAGAAAGTGCTGCCAAGGAGACAACCCGGAAGTTTTAGAGAGTCATTTATTTCTGTGCTTTTATAAAGTTTAAAAACAAAAGAATAAAGAGGGGAACCCAAAACTTTTCAATCAGGAAAGTGAAAGTGAGAGAGACAAGCATTGTTGAAGTGGGAGAGCTCCTTGAACTTTGTTCATGCTCACGGAAACTTTGTCAATCTTAATTACAGAAAATTTACAACAAAAATAATTATCCCCTTGTACAATTCCATTGTATTATAAAAATAATGTGCCAATGTTTGCCTTTAGGATGTTTAGATTGCTTGTTGGTTTGTGCGGTGCAATACAGAAACTTTGGCTGTAGTGCGCGATTTTACGTTTTTTACTGGAATGTCAAACAGTTCCGAAACTTTTTGCACCGTCTTTCTATACAAATTGTTTATTTTTCCTAATTGTTTCAGAATTTGTGGGGTACCAGAAGTAGGTTGAATGTTCAGATTACTACAGACTGTCCTGTTTAAGACAGATTCTGTTTTTGATGCATAATTTGCTTTTTTGATTAAACTATCAATTTCTATCAGTGGATTAAGCCATGGAAAAGTTATATTACAGTAGCTAAAATGCAAAAAGAAAATATGAATTGGTTTGCAATAGTACTTAGAGTAGTGATTTGCTTTATTATACTAACGGATCTTACCGAGTTTTCTGTTGAAGTTTTGTGTGGATGAAGTGTTCGAAGATCAAGGAGGTCTCGATATGAGGAAAAGGAGGAGAGGCAAGATCTCAATCTTGGGGACGCCAAAGGCACCTCAAGTAAATATTCAAGGAGACTCAAGTGTATAAGCTTGGGGATGCCCTGGAAGGCATCCCATCTTTCTTCAACAAGTATCAGTATGTTTTCGGATTCGTTTCGTTCATGCGATATGTGCAAATCTTGGAGCGTCTTTTGCATTTAGTTTTCACTTTTCTTTTATGCACCATTCTGGTATGAGATAGTCCTTGGTTGATTTATAGAATGATCACTGCACTTCACTTTAATCTTTTGAGTATGGCTTTATAGAATGCTTCATGTGCTTCACTTATATCATTTGAAGTTTGGATTGCCTGTTTCTCTTCACATAGAAAACCACCATTTGTAGAATGCTCTTTTTCTTCACTTAAATTTGTTAGAGCATGGGCATATCTTTTGTAGAAAGAATTAAACTCTCTTGCTTCACTTACATCTATTTTGAGAGATGACAGGAATTGGTCATTCACATGATTAGTCATAAAGTCCTATATAAAACTTGTAGATCACTGAATATGATATGTTTGATTCCTTGAAATAGTTTTGCGATATAGAGATGATAATATGTGGGAGGTTCTAGTAAATGGTTGTGTTTAGTAAAAATATTGGTGTTAAGGTTTGTGATACCCGAAGCATGCACGTATGGTCTCCTAACTATGTAACCAAATTGGCGCGCTTTGTATTTTGATTGTTTATCTTTGCGTGAAGGTCGGTGGCACGCGATGGTTAACTCCTACAAACCTCCCCCCTAGGAGCATGCATAGTAGTACTTTGCTTTGAGGGCCAATAAACTTTTGCAATAATTATATGAGTTCTTTATGACTAATATGAGTCCATGGATTATACACACTCTTACCTTTCCGCAATTTGCTAGCCTCTACGGTACCATGCATTGCCCTTTCTCACCTCGAGAGTTGGTGCAACCTTTGCCGGTGCATCCAAACCCCATGATACGATACACTCTATCACACATAAGCCTCCTTATATCTTCCTCAAAACAGCCACCATACCTACCTATTATGGCATTTCATAGCCATTCCGAGATATATTGCCATGTAACTTCCATCATCATCATATACATGACTTGAGCATTCATTGTCATATTGCTTTGCAAGATCGTAAGATAGCTAGCATGATGTTTTCATGGCTTATCCATTTTTTGGTTTCATTGCTATGCTAGATCATTGCACATCCTGGTACACTGCCAGAGGCATTCATATAGAGTCATATCTTTGTTCTAGATATCGAGTTGTAATATTGAGTTGTAAGTAAGTAAAGTGTGATGATCATCATTATTAGAGCATTATCCCATGTGAGGAAAGGATGATGGGAGCAATGATTCCCTCACAAGTTGGGATGACTCTCCTGACTTTATGAAAAGTAAAAGAGGCCAAAGAAGGCCACCAAAGAAAAGAAAATAAAAAAATAAAATAAAAAATGAGATAAAAAGAGAGAAGGGGCAATGTTACTATCCTTTTTACCACACTTGTGCTTCAAAGTAGCACCATGTTCTTCATATAGAGAGTCTCTTGAGTTATCACTTCCATATACTAGTGGGAATTTTCATTATAGAACTTGGCTTGTATATTCCGATGATGGGCTTCCTCAAATGCCCGAGGTCTTCATGAGAAAGCAAGTTGGATGCACACCCACTTAGTTTCAGTTTGAGCTTTCATACACTTATAGCTCTAGTGCATCCGTTGCATGGCAATCCCTACTCCTCACATTGACATCAATTCATGGGCATCTCCATATCCCGTTGATTAGCCGCGTCGATGTGAGACTTTCTCCCTTTTTGTCTTCTCCACACAACCTCCATCATCATATTCTATTCCACCTGTAGTGCTATATCCGTGGCTTGCGCTAATGTATTGCATGAGGGTTGAAAAAGCTGAAGCACGTTAAAAAGTATGAACCAATTGCTTGGTTGACACCGGGATGAGCATGAGGGGTACCTTGTGTTAAGAAAAGGGAGCATAAAGGACTATATGATTTTGTAGGGATAACGTTCTTTAGCATTGATATTTTGAAAGACATGATTGTTTGTTGGGATGCCCAAGTATTAAATTCTTTTATATCAAATGATAGACTATTGCTTTGAATCACTCATGTCTTAATATTCATTCTATGATTAGATTACATCATCAAGATTATGCTAGGTAGCATTCCACATCAAAAATTATCTTTTTTATCATTTACCTACTCGAGGACGAGCAGGAATTAAGCCTGGGGATGTTGATACGTCTCCGGCGTATCTATAATTTTTGATTGTTCCATGCTAATATTCTACAACTTCTACATACTTTTGGCAGCTTTTTATACTATTTTTGGGACTAACATATTGATCCAGTGCCGAGTGGCAGTTCCTGTTTGTTGCATGTTTTTTGTTTCACAAAAAATCCATATTAAACAGAGTCCAAACGGGATAAAAACTGATGGAGATTATTTATGGAATATTTATGAATTTTGATAAGTGGAATCAATGCGGGACGTTGCTCGAGGGGCCCACGAGGCAGGGGGCATGCCCCGGGGGGTGGGCGTACCCCTGATCCTTGTGGACACCCCGTAAGGTGGTTGTTGCCCTTCTTTCGCCGCAAGAAAGCTAATATCCGGAAACAAATCGTGTTGAAAGTTTCAATCCAATCGGGGATACGGATCTCCAGGAATATAAGAAACGATGAAAGGGCAGAATCTTAAACGCAGAAACAAAGAGAGATAGAGAGATAGATCCAATCTCGGAGGGGCTCTCGCCCCTCCCACGCCATGGAGACCATGGACCAGAGGGGAAAACCTTATCCCATCTAGGGAGAAGGTCAAGTAAGAAGAAGAAGAAGGGGGATCTCTCCCCCTCGCTTCCGGTGGCGCCGGAACGCCGTCGGGGCCATCATCATCACTGCAATCCTCACCAACACCTTCGTCATATTCGCCAACATCTTCATCACCTTACCCCATCTATCTACAGCGGTCCACTCTCCCGCAACCCGCTGTACCCTCTACTTGAACATGGTGCTTTATGCTTCATATTATTATCCAATGATGTGTTGCCATCCTATGATGTCTGAGTAGATTTTCGTTGTCCTTTCGGTAATTGGTGAATTGCCATGATTGGTTTAATTTGCTTGTGGTTATGTTGCTGTCCTTTGGTGCCCATCATATGAGCGCGCGCCTGGATCACACCATAGGGTTAGTTGTATGTTGATAGGACTATATATTGGAGGGCAAGAGTGACACAAGCTTCAACCTAGCCTAGAAATTGATGCATACGGGATTGAAGGGGGACCAATATATCTTAATGATATGGTTGGGTTTTACCTTAATGAATGTTAGTAGTGGCGAATGCTTGCTAATAGTTCCAATCATAAATGCATAGAATTCCAAGTCAGGGATGATATGCTAGCAGTGGCCTCTCCCACATAAAACTTGCTATCAGTCTAGTAAAGTAGTCAATTGCTTAGGGACAATTTCGCAACTCCTACCACCACTTTTCCACACTCGCTATACTAACTTTATTGCTTCTTTATCTAAACAGCCCCTAGTTTATATTTACGTGCTCCTTATATTCTTACAAACCTATCCAATAACACCTACAAAGTACTTCCAGTTTCATACTTGTTTTAGGTAAAGCGAACGTTAAGCGTGCATAGAGTTGTATCGGGTTCGATAGAACTTGAGGGAATATTTGTTCTACCTTTAGCTCCTCGTTGGGTTCGACACTCCTAATTATCGAAAGAGGCTACAATTGATCCCCTATACTTGTGGGTTATCAATGGTCACATTGTGTGATCCGACTTGGACTCTTGTAAGCCCACGGTCTTGACCTGTGTATATAAAGGTGAGACCCTGCGGCTGGTTAACTCAAGTAACAACCAATCGATAGCTAGGTCAAGTGATTCCGCTCCCTTTAAATATATACTCAATCAATATAATACAAAGCAACAAGTAGGCTTTTACCTCATTGGTGAGGGGCCGAACCTGGGTAAACTCGTGTCCTTCGTCCCGTTCAACCCCTTCGAGCTAACCTATGTTGCGATGGCTCCACACCTAAATCCTTTCACAAGGGCATCTGCCATGACAAAACCACGAAAGCCCCCGGGTCTACTTTAATCATATTAATAAATCCAAAATACCTTTGCTACAATTTTATATCTTTTATTTTGTTTTGCAATTCATCTATCTACCACTACAAGTTTTGATCCTTGAAAGTAATGAGTTCAAGGGGATTGACAACCCTCTTGCCAACGTTGGGTACAAGTATTTGCTTTTGTGTGTGCAGGTGTTGTTCACGAGGCTTTGCGTGATTCTCCTATTGGTTTGATAAACCTTGGTTCTCACTGAGTAAAATACTTATCTCTACTGTACTACATCTCCTCTCCTCTTCAGGGAAAATCCCAACGCAGCTCAGAAGTAGCAGGAAGAATTTCTGGTGCCATTGCCGAGGAGACATTATCAAAACCTACCAAGTACCTTCGCACAAACTATCATCTACTTGCTCTACTTTCTATTTGCCTTTGCCTCTCGTTTTCATCACCCCCACTTCTCATAAAAATCAAAAAAACACAAAAATATTTTGCTCGTTCACTTGCTTTGTGGCTATGTCTCAAGAAAACACCAAGTTGTGTGACTTTTAAAATACTAATAACAATGATTTTATTAGTACTCCAATTTCTCCTCCCACCACTACTGCAGTGTCTTATGATATTAATGCCGCTTTGCTAAATCTTGTTACGAAAGAACAATTTTCTGGAAATCCTAATGAGGTTGATCCTTCCCATCTAAATACTATTGTTGAATTATGTGATATGCAAATGAAAAGATGTGGATAATGATATTATTAAGCTGGAATTATTTTCGTTCTCACTAAGAGATTGTGCTAAACACTAGTGCAGAGACGTGCTACACAAACGATTTTTACCCCTTTCCACAATGGAGTTTTAAACCATCGCCTTGCATGTGTGTGTGATGGGAGGGGGGGGGGTCCTTCCGACACGACCCAGAAACCGTCGGCGATAGGTCCTCCTGTAACACACACTAGGCAAAAGGAGCTCGCATGCAATCGGGCTAGCCATCTGAGATAATTATACAGGCCCGATTGTTTCTGTTCGTATGTACATCCCACATAGTGAATCCCCAAAAATGTTTCCATTCATATGTATATCACACACAATTTTTTATGTGGAAACATTTGTGCAGGGTGGCCTAACGCAAACATTTGTCGGGCAGAAGTCATGTGTGATTGTTCATTGATCCAACACGCCTACTTTCTAGAAATCGTGCGGGTTTGTTTGAGTTCATCGCCCATGGTGTTGTCTGAGAAACCTTATGCAATAGGAAACCCCAATTATCAGGCTAATTGGCCTATTATTGATAATCCATTTAGTAATCAAATTAAAATTCATATCAAACACACCATATATTTCATATCCGTATTACATAAACTAGCATTTCATAATTGAATTACATCAGATAGCTTCAACACTCAGTTACACCATATAGGCATATAGCTAGCTACACCATTACACAACAACACCAAGTTTCACATGCAACATCTAAAACCTTTGGAAGTAGCATCGTACACGGTAAATAGATAGATGAATCTCATATGGAAAACTGCTGAAGTAGAAGGCGAATACTGAGCCTTCAGTGTTGTTGAATGTCCTTGCAACTTTAGGCCAGTGGTTATTGATAATTGCCTGCCCAACCTTCATCCTCTTGGAGAAGACTTCAATACTGTACCGTGGGTGTTGAATGAATACATTCCTCGCCTTTTGACCATGCAGGTGGTCTGAGAGGTAATCATTGGTGAACTGCTTTGGAACTAAAAATAAAGATATGAATAAATATCTATTCTAAATTTTGAAATGGCACCAAAGGAAGATAAACAAGGTAAAAGAGTTAGTACCATCCTATAGTTGACTAATGTCTTCTTCATTGCGCAAATAGAGATCTTGTTGTTCTTCGTTGCTAGTTCTTTATCCTAACAATCTTTCTGAGTTTCTCGACTTGATTAATATTCATGGTGAAGGAAATATGCCATAGAGGTAATAATAAAGTTGTTATTTAATATTTCCTTATATCATGATAAATGTTTATTATTCATGCTAGAATTGTATTAACCGGAAACTTGATACATGTGTGGATACATAGACAAAACACCGTGTCCCTAGTAAGCCTCTACTATACTAGCTCGTTAACCAAAGATGGTTAAGTTTCCTAGCCATAGACATGTGTTGTCATTTGATGAACGAGATCACATCATTAGGAGAATGATGTGATGGACAAGAACCATGCACGCATATTGATCATTCAGTTTTATTGCTATTGCTTTCTTCATGTCAAATACATATTCCTTCGACTATGAGATTATGCAACTCCCGAATACCGAATGCCTTGTGTGCTATCAAACGTCATAACGTAACTCGGTGATTGTAAAGATGCTCTACAAGTATCTCCGAAGGTGTTTGTTGGGTTGCACTGGTGCGTGCCGGTCCTAAACAAACGGTTTTTACCCCTTTCCGCGATGGCATTTGGAACCGTCGCCAAGTGAGTGTGTGCGATAGGGTGTCCTTCCCACACGACCCAAAAAATCATCAGGGATAGGCCCTCCTAGGACCCAGGCTAGGGCCGTGTGCGATCGGGCGAGGCATCAAAACCCAATCATTTCCGTAGGTATCTAAATCCCACACAGTAATCATAGAAAATCATTTCCGTAGGTATGTATAGCCCACACGGTGAATCCGAGAAAAACATTTCCATTCGTATGTATATCACACACAGTCAATTGAAGGTATATGTTTCCATTCTTATGTACATCCCACATAGTCAATCCAGGGAAAACGTTTCCGTTCGGATGTACATCCCACACAGTTTTATGTATACGCTCATGTGTAAAAGGTGTAACTATCACACATGCTCTGCCTTGGTTAACTGTTTGTTGTCATTAACTACCTCACACACGATTTGATGTAGAAAACTATGTGGCATTGGGCTATCCATCACAAGCGCTTTTACTGCCAGAACCGTTTGCAAAGTTCCATGACCGTCTGTTCTCTTTTTATTTTCGCCTAGAATTTATTATTCTAATTGGAAATTTTGAAATATGAAACGTGCAATTCAAATTCTCAGCACAATGGTTCAACAACGAATCCATAAATAAAATTGCCAGCACAATATGTTCAGTAATTACAGGATTAGGCAGCAATTAACTATGATGAACCATAGTATTTAAAGACGGTAAAGGTGAAGAGACAAGTGTAAATCATTTTGACTACCGACGGTGTTGAAGAAGCAGAATGCCCATAATGTGCCTTCTTGCATGTCATAGGCACGAACCACTTTTGTCCAACCCCTTATGATGATCGCCCGCCCATCCTTCACCGCCTTCAGGAAGACTTCTAGAGCATTATCATGTTAGCATGAATTATATACTTTAACCTTAGTTGCCTCCACTCTGATCATGTAGTTTGCAAGGTAATCATCAGTAAATAGCTTCGGAAACCACTGAAAAGAGAAAAATATCAGATACTGAGGTCTAATAGAGTAACTTGTTATGGGCAGGGGGGAAAGGCAACACATTACTTACCATCCTAAAGTTCACTGTTGTCTTCGACAAAGTGTAAATAAAGCGCTTAATTCCAATCACCCATTTCTTTCGCCTAACAATCTTTCTTAGTTTCCTCACTTGACGCTTGTTCATGAATATCTCATTGCCCCATACGCAAAAGGGATCAAAGCGTGGATCAGTACCCCTCATATATGTACCTACAAGCAACCAGTAAATGTTAGAAGCTAAACTGAGATTGCACAAATGATGTAAAATACAACTGCCTATGTTCCTAAGTACAAGTATTTTTTTTGAGATTTCAATATGAACTACATACAGATGTATATAGAATTATAGATATAGTTTAGATTAGAATCTAGATTCACTCATTTTGCTCCTTATGTAGTCTATATTGGAATCTCTAAAATACTTATATTTAGGAATAGATGGTGTATAAGACATGGGATGCAGCTAACCTCGACGGCAAATAACAACATCGCTGTTTGTAGCCCTGTGTAAGTACATGGAAAGCCAATGTTAACTACAACAGGGTTAACATCCACCAAAAATAGCAAATGGTAATAATATGGCAGCATCTGTAGTGATATCTTCATTTCGAAAGAGCGGCATGGTAGCAAAGGGATGGATTAAAAAATGGCTACAACTGTTAATTGCAACATGCTTAACAACATCCTAATTCATGTTTTGTAAGTTTGTAGCCATTGAAATACAACTCTTTAAAAATGGATACAACTGTTAATTGCAACAGGCTTAATGGCCATTAAACCGTTACTGATAAAAATGCAATTGGCAGAGTTAAACATCACAGGGCAGGTGCTACCAGAGCAGATAATGGCCCAGTTGTCTATAAAAAGGTAGGGAAAATAGCTCAAACGTGTTAGGCATGTTTACTACAACATGCTTAATACATCGACAGTACAAAACATAGCCGTTAATTGCAACTGGTATTGGTAAGATCGAACTGGTGGGTACATACTTGGTAAGTTCTGAGAGGTAGTTGTTGGGGCACTTCATCTTGGCCAGAGCCCGCCCAAAGTCAGCGGGGCGGAGGCGAGCTGTTCCTCTGGGTCGAAGCGTGTATCACTGCCACTGATATGTGTACCTATAGGCAACCAGTAAATGGTAGAAGTTAAAATGCAATTGCATAAATGATGTGAAATACTGTAAGACATGGGATGCAGCTAACCTTGACGGCAAACGACAACATCAGCCGTTATGACCCTGCGTAAGTACATGGACAAGCATGTTAAGTACAACAGGGTTAGCATCCACCAAAAATAGCAAATGGGACAACATCTCTAGTATATCTTCATTGCTGAGAGTAGCATGGTAGCAAATGGATAGATTAAAAAATGGATACAACTGTTAATTGCAACAAGCTTAACAACATCCTAAGTCATGTTTTGTAAGTTTGTAGCCATTGAAATGCAACTGTTTAAAAATGGACTCAACTATTAATTGCAATAGGCTTAATAGATATTGAAACCGGTACTGATAAAAATGCAATTGGCATAGTTAAACATCACAAGGCAGGTGCTACCAGAGCAGAGAATGGCCCAGATGTCTATAAAAAGGCAGGGAAAGTAGCAAAAACGTGTTAGGCATGTTTACTAGAACATGCTTAATACATCGACCGTACAGAACATAGCCATTAATTACAACTGGTATTGGTAAGATTGAACTGGTGAGTACATACTTGGTAAGTCCCGAGAGGTAGTTGCTGGGGCACTTCATCTTGGCCAGATCTCGCCCAAAGTCAGCGACGGCGGAGGCGAGCTGTTCCTCCGGGTCGAAGCGTGGATCAGTGCCACTGACATGTGTACCTACATGCAAGCAGTAAATGGGTAGAAGTTAAACTGCAATTGCACAAATTATGTGAAATACTGTAAGACATGGGATGCAGCACACCTCGACGGCAAACAAAAGCATCGCCCGTTATGACCCTGCGTAAGTACATGGATAGGCATGTTAAGTGCAATAGGGTTAGCATCCACTAAAAATAGCAAATGGGCAACATCTCTAGTGATATCCTGAGTCATGTATTGTAAGTTTGTTGCTGGTATTGGTGAAACTGAGCTGGACATGGTAATATTTGAACATCACACAGTGTGTAGTACTGAACTAAACAAGGCACAAACATGCTTAATATATCAACCGTACAAATCATAGCCGTTGCAAGTGGTATTGGTAAGATTTAGCTGGTCAGATCTTACTTGTTAAGTCCTGTGGGGTAGTCGCTAGGGGACTTCATCTAGGCCAGAGCCTGCACCATGTCGGTGGCGGCGGCGGAGGCGAGGTGTTCCTCTGGGTCAACACGCACAGCGGCCATCGCGCGATGGACCGCCATCAGCTCCTGGCGGGGGGGGGGGATTTGGGGGCATGAGGATGTTTCACAGGCGCCATTTAAGCAATCATGCTGGGGATGTGATAGAGATCGGTGGGTTACCTGACTGGATCCGAGCAGAACATAGATGTGGTTAGCTATGGTTGCGACAGCAGTGGTTTGAGATGCCGGTAGGGGGAGGCGCGAGGGAGGGGGATACTGAGAGGAAGGGGATGTGGTTGGAGGAATAAATTCTGAAATCACGTGCCTAATGAAAATTTCGGTGCGAAACTTGAAACTTGGGCGGGGGAACACACAACACAGATGAAGCGCGTAAAATACTCGTGTGCGAGAAAAAAGAAAGTTGGCAGATCCCGTCTCCAAAAAATGTACACGTGCACTTGATTTTTTCGATCAATGGTACGCTTGGTTTATTAGGAAATATCGCACAGGTAATTGACTTATGGGTCATTAACGCAAAAAACGCAGACAGGTACGGCATAGAAACCGTGTGTTTTGTGATTTTCTAATGATTAACGCAAAAAAACGCACACAAGCACACATGCTAATCAACACTCAAAGCCCTCAAAGGATGCTCTTACCGACATTGTACGTTAATACTACAAACTTAAAGTACTACTGGTAATTTGCTCTAATACTACAAACTTAAACTACTTCTCACATGGTGCCATCAGGGCATGCTGGCCAGACGCTGGCGTTCTCCTTCCCGGCCTTGTAGGCAGCAGCCCACCGTGCTTCGATCTCCGCCAAGCTCTCCTCACCATGGTGTACGGCCTCTTTTTTCTTGCGGCGGCGGGATTCTCTTTTCTTGACTGTTTTCTGCCTTTTCCGCTCCTTCTGTGCGGCTTGGGCCGCCTCTAGATCCACCACCCATTCGGCCATGGCAGCCTCAAAGTCCGCCCATGTAACCGTCTGGCCGCCGGCGGTGATGTACTCGGTGCGGCGAGATGCCATCGCTTCCTTACCATGTGTGCGGTCGCGAGCGGCGAGGAACGCGATGCGGCGGGATGCCATCGCTTCCTTATTAGTTACTGTGCACCGCGGTGCCATGGACGACGCCTGGAGAGAGCTCTGTGACGGAGGGGCTGGGCAGCCATACAGTGCGGTGGTATTCAAGAGCTCAACCACAAACAACAACAGAAATTTGGCTTCCCTTACAATTTTGCTCGTCCATTATCGCACACGGTTCATCTCCGTCGCTTCCGAAAACAGTGTGCGCTGAGCTTATTATGTGTTCCGTTATGATTGGCCGGAACCCCAGCCACGCGGATCGCACGTGTGCACCGTTGGATGCGCCGCGATCGAACAGCCATCCACGTCCCTCACATCACACCCGTGCACCTGTAGCTGGAATGGATTTATATGCGCTAAATGCCTAGAATATGCACATAATCCCCTAAATATGGTAAATGAGACAGAAAAAATGCCAAATTTGAACACGGTGATTTGCAGGGTGTATGTTTGTCGTAGAAAAAAACTCCAGGGCAAAGAACGAAGAAAATTTGGATTCCCCTTCAATCTTGAGGATTTCCCTTTCAAAAGCATGGAACTTACTCGGTGATGGTTCAATTTATGAAGGGCGTGCATGACGCGGAGCCGGACACTTGATCCGCTCTGCCTTCTTTGTCCAGCCCTGATTAAAGGATGGAGGTCTCAACATACCCCTTTGATTTGTGAACTAAGTTATGTTTGGAAACTAAAACACTTACCGGGGTGGCTGGATGATCGCAGTTGAGGCTGATGTCGTCGGTCGTCTCCGACCATGACTTCTGGGCCTTGAAGAGCAGCTTCCATATCTCTTCGTGTGTCATGCCGAAGAATTGCTGCAGGGTCCGCGGCCATTCCGGATTGAACTTCCACATACGGAGAGGCTGGCGCTGGCAGGGAAGGATCCGGCGGAATAACATCACCTGGATCATGTCAATGAGGCTGGTGTTCTTTTTCATAATATTCTTGATGCACTTTTGCAGCATCATCACTTCATCGGTTGACCGCCAGTCCAGACCCTTGTTGATCCACCATGCGAGCTGCATTGGGGGTCCAGACCTAAACTCAGGAGTGGCCACCCAGTTGGCGTCGCAAGGTTCGGTGATGTAGAACCACTCCAGTTGCCATATCTTGACGGTCTCCACGAAGTCCCCTTTGGGCCAGGTGACGTTGGGGAGCTTGCTCACCATGGCGCCGCCGCAGTCCGCATGCTGCCCGTCGACCACCTGTGGCTTCACGTTGAAGACCTTGAGCCATAAGCCAAAGTGTGGGGGGATGCAAAGGAGCGCCTCGCATACAAGGATGAACACCGAGATGTGGAGCAAGGAATTTGGGGCTAGATCGTGGGAATCAAGCCCGTAATAGAACATGAGACCGCAAACAAAGGGGTGGAGGGGAAGCCCTAGTCCGCGGAGGAAGTGGGGGATAAATACCACCCTTTCACCGGGCTCTGGAGTGGGGATGACCTGCTTCTTGGTAGGGATCCTGTGCACAATGTCCGCACTCAGGTACCCTGCCTCCAGGACCCCTTTGATGTCCTTCTCCGTCATGGAGGAGGCCACCCACTTGCCTTGAGATACGGATCCGGACATGGCTGGAAAGGTTGGTGGCGGTGGGGAAGATCGAAACTTGGGCGCTGGAGCTCGAGGATGGGAAGGCTAAGGAAGTAAGAAGGCGTGGGGGTGGAAAGAAGGGTTCTTTATCCGTTTATATAGGCCGTGAATATCAAGCGCCCCCCCTCAAGCCTTAAAACTCGCCTGTTCCCAAGGGGTTGTGCGAATGGCACGTTTGGACTACCCAAACCCTTATTGATGAGGATCCCACAATAAGAGGACACGATCTCTGCTTTGACAAGACATGTCAATGGAGGCTGCGTCTCGAAACGCGAAGCGGGAGGCCAAAAAATGGTTCGAAATAATAAAGAGGACATACATAACGTTTCGCCGAAAAAGCTGTCAGTGGATGTACCTTATTTCTATTAAGTATTGTGCCCTTGTGGTTAAGGGTTGTAACTATTATCCAGAGCCGGATATAGTTCTCTTGTTCAGAAGACTGCTTTGAAGTATTCGGAGGAGGAACCCGCCTTGCAATGTCAAAGACAATCTGCATACCGAACACATCGTCATCGAAAGACTGGTTCACGGGCTACTGAGGGAGTCCTAGATTATGGGGTCCTCGGGTGTCCAGGCTATGCGACATGGGCCGGACTGATGGGCCGTGAGGATACAAGATAGAAGGCCTTCCCCCGTGTCCGGATGGGACTCTCCTTTGCATGGATGGCAAGCTTGACGCCCAGATGTGTAGCTTCCTTCTTCTGTAAACCGACTCTATACAACCCTAGGCTCCTCCGGTGTCTATATAAACCGAATGGTCTAGTCCGTAGAGGCTATCACGAATCATATAGGCTAGATATCTAGGGTTTAGCCATTACGATCTCGAGGTAGATCGACTCTTGTAACCCCTATACTCATCAAAGTCAATCAAGCAGGAAGGAGGGTATTATCTCCATCAAGAGGGCCCAAACCTGGGTAAACATCGTGCCTCCTTTGTCTCCTGTTACCCTCGATCCTCAGATGCACAGTTTGGGACCCCCTACCCGAGATCGGCCGGTTTTGACACCGACAGTCAATCCCAAGTTTGGCCTTCTCGGAATTGAGCACACGAGAAACAACAAGAGCATGATCAAGATCTTTCTTTAATTTAGCATGATCATCGTTGTATGACTCCTCAAGAGCCAAACGATGACCACGCTCTTCCTCAAGCGCATTCTAGAGATCCGATATCTCATCGGCATAGTCACAACTATGCCCTTCCATCTCAGAGATGGTGGCTTTGTGAGCCTCGATCATGTCATTGGCTTCACCAAGTTGTTCCAAGAGAGCAACGAAGTGCTTCTTGGATTTACCCTTGAGCTTACTCATAAAAGACTCAAACTCATTTTCCTCCTCCTTCGCCCCTCACTTTTATCAATGCAATCCATCAAGGAAGGATTAATAGTGATGGTAGTTTTGATGTTGGTGGCTTTAGCCATGAGGCACTTGGCGGTGATGTTCTCGTTGGGTGAATCGAAGAGGGACACCCATGGAGTTGTTGTTGCAATGGCAACGGAGGCCATGGCAACCGTCTCACCATCATCATCATCATCATCATCATCCTCATTGTACTCTTCTTGTGCCACCAACCCCTTTGGAGGAGTCTTCTTGGTGAAGTTGTTCTTGTTGGGGAAGGACTTGGCCTTGTCTTTTCGGATAAGCTTGCCACCATTGTCTTCCCTCTTCTCGTACGGGCACTCCGCAACAAACTGGCTCACATTGCCACAATTATAGCATGTCCTCACACGTTGCTTGCCCTTGGCGCCACTTGAGTTGTTCTTGTTGAAGTTGGGCCTTGAGTTCTTCTTGCTCCAAAATTGCCGTGAAGCGAGAGCCATGTGCTCATGATAGGCATATTTAGTATCTTTGGGGAAGCACACATCTTCTTCCTCTTCACCTTCTTCTTCCACACTAGCATTGGACTTGAAAGTAAGGTTGGGCTTCTTTGCTCATTGAGAACGCATTATCGGCGGTCTTGTCCAAGATCCTCATTGCAACAAACTCATCCAACACTTCACTTGAGGACAAGGCGTGAAAGTCCAGCCTTTGACGGATGACGGAGGACATGGCCTTATGGTACGGCATCATGGCCTTGAGAAACTTGTGCTTGATCCAATTGCCATCTGTATCCTTGCTCCCATGATCTCATAGTGAGACTGCGACAGTGGTTAATCTTCGGTAAAGCTCTCGACATTCTTCATCTTCAATCATTGCAAACTCATCAGCTTCATCTTGCACCACTTCAAAGTTTGAGTGTTGAATGCATGTGCTTCCCATGTAAATGTACACAACATGTTGCCATGCTTCCTTAGTCACGGTGAAAGGTCGGAGGTGCGCAATACCTTCGGGTGGAATTGCTTCTTGGAGAATGAAGAGAGGGGACTCGTTGAATTGATGATCCCTGGCTTCTCTAGGATTGAAGTTGCTGTCGGCGTCCTAGGAATGGGGGTACCCAGACTTGCCTGCCTGCGGCCCATGGCGTGGCTCCATCAATGGCCCGGTATGGCCCAACTTCAGCAGCAACAACTCAAGACCCTCGCGAAGGGCCAAGCCTCGCAAGCAGATGACACCAAGACCTCCCTGGGGGCGGCCTTGTTAGGCTGGCTCCTGAGGAGCGGAGATATCTATGAAAGGGGCACCTCGTGAGGTTCACATGATGTAAGCCGTGACGACCAAGGCCAGGCGGGCGCGAGCGGGCGCAATGTACTTGTTTCCTCTTTGGTGCTAAAGAGACAAGCGCAGGCGACGAGTCCCGAGGTATCAGGCAAAGGTTTCCATATCGGTGCAACAAGACCAAGACCAGCAGGACGGCAGGACGGAGGTCATCGTGGAGCTCGAGCGGTGTCACCACTAGAGCCTTTGGCAGGCGAAGACTACTTTTGTCAGGATAGCTTGTACCAGTTGCCCCCCTTCAAAATTGGCCGTTGTGGGATCCCTTCCCGCCTACATTTGGGAAGAGGACCGGAGCCTCTATAAATAGGACTAGCCACCACCATAGACGGGGGATTCCGATCAGCTCACCAGAGACGGATCATTCAGATCGCCTTCACGCTCACCAGCTCATTGAGCCCAAGAACACCTCTCCTCCTGAGATTGTTCACCATTGTACTAGTTCATCCTTAGCCCTCGAGCCAATCCACCACCACCACACTAGAGTAGGGTATTACACCACGCGGTGGCCCGAACTAGTATAAACCCTCGTGTCTCTTGTTCTTTGAGTTCGTCGAGCTAGGTCGTGGGATCATTGAGCGAGTGAGGTGGGGAGAGAGTGTTCTTCGTGCGCACCCCAGAGTTCGAACCTCTCAAGGGTCTGTGGAGCCCAGAATCTGACATTTGGCGCGCCAGGTAGGCGTGCACCAAATCCTCTCTTCCGTCGATCGACACACCACTACTCCATTGCTTCCATGTTTGACGCTCGTCGAGCTCGTGCTGAGCGATGGGCCACCCTCGCCACCCGCGTCACCCAGACGGCTCCCGCCGGCGGGCCTCCCCGCCATTCTCCATCACCTGCCGCCAACGCCGCCACCGGCCCGGCAGGGCACGAGCAGCAAGCCTCGTCGCTGCACCCCTCTGTGTGGCGGGACGGATGCACCGCCACCCCGTCGCTGACTCTGGCTGGCTCGTCATCCCACGCTCGTCGCGGACGCACAGGCTGCGCTGCTCATGGTGCGCGAGCTCCTGCGCTACCACCCCGTCAACGACCTCTACGAAGACTGGCTAGACCGAATCGCCGAGCTCGTTAGCACCGCTGGGGGCTCTCCTGCACCGTCCCTCTCGCTACCTCACCCGCCTCCCGCTGTCGGAGACGTGGCCCATGGAGCGCCTCCGCCACATCCATGTAAGGACGTCACCCTCGCACCAAGGCATGTGACTCCGCAGCGTGACACCCCGTGCAAGGCGCCCGCGCATGAAGAAGGAAGCTGCCAAGAGGTCCAGCGGCCATGAGAAGGTGCTCCTGCGCGCCTCCTGCAGCGGCGGTGCATGGGCACCAAGACCAAGGTCCACCTCCACGACGGGCTCCAGTGGGCTGCCGAGCCTTTACTCCCAAGCTGCGCAGTGACGTATGGCCCGGGAAATTCAAGCCCGACCTGCCTCCACACTACGACGGCACCCCCGACCCTGCCGAGTTCCTATAGCTCTACGAGCTGAGCATCGAGGCAGCCAATGGCGACGAGAAGGTTATGGCGAACTGGTTTCCCATGGCCATTAAAGACAGCCTGCGTTCATGGCTCCTGAACCTGCCTGTGGGATCGATCTCCTCCTGGGGCGAGATGCGCGAGCATTTCGTTGCCAACTTCCAAGGCACTCGCGACCGCCCACTAGCCGCGGGTGACCAGCAGTGGATCAAGCAGCAACCAGGGGAAACCCTGCAGAAGTACATCCAGCACTTCAACAGCGTCCGCCTCAAGATTCCCAAGGTGACGGACAAGGCCATCATCTCAGTGATAATCCCCAAGTGGAGGGAATCATTGTAGAAATTCCCAAAGGTGGAAGTGATAAGTATGGAGTGTCAAACCCACAAGGAGCCAAAGGTAAGATCAATATTCTCTCAAGCCCTATCTGCCACTGATACGATTCTACGTGCACCGAACGTTTGCTTCCAAGCAATAAAATTATGTTGTGGGTATAAAGAGGATAACTTTGTATGATATCGGAGAGTTAAAATATAAAAGTAGGTGCTGTTATCATAAAGTTATAGTATATTACTAAATAATATAAATAGAGAGTGCGGAATAATGATGGATCGATGTGCGGAATTGTCCTAGGCAATTGTTAACAAGACCAATAGTCATCATTGCAATTTCATATGAGGGAGAGGCATAAGGTAACATACTTTCTCTACTTGGATCATATGCACTTATGGTTGGAACTCTAGCAAGCGTCCGCAACTACTAAAGATCATTAAGGTAAAACCCAACCATAGCATTAAAGCATCAAGTCCTCTTTATTCCCATACGCAACAACCCCCTTACTCGGGTTTGTGTTTCAGTCACTCACCAACCCACTATAAGCGAATCATGAACGTATTGCAACACCCTACAGCGGGAATCCCTCACGCTTGCGCGACATGGAGGGTACCATAGGACAACACCAAAATAAAACATACAACTCGTACCAATCTAGACCATCAATCAACCCAAGGACAAAAGATATCTACTCAAAACATCATAGGATGGCAACACATCATTGAATCATAATATGCGGCATAAAGGACCATGTTCAAGTAGGGATTACATCGGGGTGTGGGAGAGTGGACCGCGTAAAAGAGATGAGGATGGTGATGATGATGGTGATGTTGATGAAGACGATCACCGCGGCGATGACTCCCCTCCCGATGGCACTCTGGTGCCACCAAGAGAGAGGAGGAGAGGTTCTCCTCCTTGTGCTTCCTCCTCCATGGCTTTCCCCCTCTGGTCCTTGGCCTTCATGGCGATGATGGCCCCTCCGAGATCCTCCTCCATGGCCTCTGGTGATGATGGCCCCCTCCGGCAGGGTGCCGGAGAGGGCCTAGATTGATTTCTCATGGCTACAGAGGCTTGCGGCGGCGGAACTTCCGATCTAGGTTATTTCCCGAAGGTTTCTATATTTATAGGAGTTTTTGGCGTTGGTTTCACATCAGGGGGGGTCTCCATGCTGTCCACGAGATAGGGGGGCACGCCCCAGGGGGGTGGGCGCCCACCCACTCTCGTGGGCAGCCCAGGACTCTTCTGGCCCAACTCTGATGCTCCATGATCTTCTTTTGGTCCATAAAAAATCATCAAAAATTGGCACGTCAATTGGACTCCGTTTGGTATTCCTTTTCTGTAAAACTCAAAAACAAGGAGAAAACAAAAACTGGCACTGGGCTCTAGGTTAATAGGTTAGTCCCAAAAATCATATAAATAGCATATAAATGCATATAAAACATCATAGATGGATAATATAATAGCATGAATACTTCATAAATTATAGATACGTTGGAGACGTATC
This sequence comes from Triticum timopheevii, assembly GCA_963921465.1. Taxonomy (NCBI): domain Eukaryota; kingdom Viridiplantae; phylum Streptophyta; class Magnoliopsida; order Poales; family Poaceae; genus Triticum; species Triticum timopheevii. The sequence continues at coordinate 119,471,410 of OY997270.1, forward strand.
AGTATCCCCAAGATTAATTCCTGCTCGTCCTCGAGTAGGTAAATGATAAAAGAAATAATTTATGAAGTGTGAATGCTAGCAGGTGCACAAGTTTGATTAATGATAATTTCAATCACCTTTTCTAGCATCAATATGTGTCATAATAGTAGCTTATCTCATAAAACTTTTCATGATCAAGTAACAATCTATTCACAATGTCAAGTATGGTTCAGAAACTTCATTGAGAACTAACAAACTATAATCTCAATCACTGAAGCAATTGCAATTTATCATAACATCAGAAAGAGTTAAGAATAGAGCTTTTCAGCAAGTACACATACTCAACTATCATATAGTCTTCTACAATTGCTAACACTCATGCAATACTTGTGGTTATGGAGTTTCAGTCGGACATTGAGAAAGATAGGGGCTTATTGTGTTGCCTCCCAACGTATTCACCTTTAGGTGATGTCAACAATAATAGCCCATGCTAACTTACATCCAATTGGATATATATATCATGATCTTTCAAACACGAGGATCTTGCCAAAGGATAAAATAAAAAGGGAAAGGTGAGGATCACCTTGACTCAAGCATAAAGTAAAACATAAAGTAAAAGATAGGCCCTTCGCAGAGGGAAGCAGAGGTTGTCATATGCGTTTAGGGTTGGATGCATAAAATATTAATGCAAAAGAACGTCACTTTATATTGCCCCTTATATGTGGACCTTTATTATGCAGTCTGTCGCTTTTATTGCTTCCACAACAAGATCGTACAAAGCTTATTTTCTCTGCACTAGTAAGTCATACATATTTAGATAGCAATTTTTATTGCCTGCAACATGACAACTTACTTGAAGGATCTTACTCAATCCATAGGTAGGTATGATGGACTCTCATGGCAAAACTGGGTTTAAGGATATTTGGAAGCACAAGTAGTATCTCTACTTGGTGCAAGGAATTTGGCTAGCATGAGGGGGAAAGGCAAGCTCAACATATTTGGAAGGTCAATGATAATATACTTTAACTGAGATTTGAGAAAACATAAACCATTACGTTGTCTTCCTTGTCCAACGTCAACTCTTTTAGCATGTCATACTTAATGAGTGCTCCCAATCATAAAAGATATCCAAGATAATATATTTGTATGTGAACCTCTCTTTCCTTATTACTTCCTATTAATTGCAACGATGACCAAAACTATGTTTGCCAACTCTCAACAACTTTTATGCCTCATACTCTTTATATGTGAAGTCATTACTATCCATGTAATAAGCATATGGAACATATAGAAATTCAGATTTATGACATTCAATTCATTCCCCCATTTACTCATAGGATATACATGAAGCACATGAGTAAATGACAAACTACTCCAAAAGATATGAGTGAGGGACACGGAATAGTCAAACAATTAACTAGCCATGGGAGGGTTACTTTTTTATTCAATATTTCAGATCCAATGACTTTATTCAAACAGCCACTACCCCAAACTGACTTTTTCCTGACGGCCAAAATCCGTCAGGAACGAACCGATTTTGTCAGGAATGATACCCCACAGTCAGGAAACTCCCGTCAGCAACAGCTTGTCAGGAAAGATCGCCGTTCCTGACGGTACCCGTCACGAACAGATTTTCCTGACGGCATTTCCTGACAAGTGCCTGGAGCCACCCAAATTCATATTCCTGACGGCCTCACCGTCAGGAGATACCGTCAGAAAACTGGCCGTCGGGAACATGTTCTGTTTCCTGACAGCTAGTGGCACTCAGGACCATACCTTCAGGAATGAGCTCTACATATCCATGACGGCTGGCTTCGTCAGGAAAGAATTAAAACGGTCCTCAGGAATGAACCAAGAGCAAATAAAAATATTATTGGAAAGCGGTATATATATTCACAGCCACATGCCAAATCATTTCACATTCATGTATACACAAAGATCATATAACCCGGTTTAAAATCACATCCAATTCCTAGGTCACAATGTACCCATCCAATTTATTTAAATCTCGTTATTCACAAGATCTACATATTCATATCCAAGTCATGATTCATGGAGCCTTGACTTAACAGGAGGTGTCACCAAATATGAAACACGCATACTGGTTGATTCCTAAATTGCCAAGAGAAGCAATTGACAAAGAAAGCCTACCTGCACCCTATTTCACAATATTAACAACTAATTATACTACTGGAATTTCTAAATGTTGGAGTAGAACTATGCTCATCCACATGAGTAGCATGAGGATGGTCTTCCATCATGGGAAGATTCTGTTAATGGAGTGCATTCCCTTGGGCTTGGAATGTTCCATTCACCTATACAATAGAAAAATATAGGAGATTTTAATGAACAACGGTGAAAGGCAAAACTGTGATATGTACAAGCTTTCAAACCAAAAGGTAAACTACAGCTCATGGCTTTTCTTATTGCCAAGTATAGGCTGCAATTAAATGTAACATAAACATAATTAAAAAAAGGCAAGAAAAATTAAATGATTGCCATCCAATGCCCTATACCCATAGTTTTCATGGCAAATGAAAATTTGTCATGACCAACCACCTTCACAACTTTACGTGGTAGCAAAAAAAATCATCACTTCATAGGAAAAATCTAAGTATGACAAGCACTAAACTGCATGTACAGAACTAGCACTACATGTAGAAAACTAGTAGTAAGCGTCATATTTATAGCTTTGCAATGCAAGTTCCGAACATCGGTAGTTTAACATTACTACAAGAACTTGCTGTATCTCAAGTAAGGACAAAACATGGGCATGAGCTAAAACAGTTGGGGAGCCTAAACAAGCTGCAAGGTAATCTGAAAATTCATCATCTTGAATATGTCAAAAACAAGAAGGAAGTAGACGATGCAAAGCTAGCTGATAAGAAAAGACTAATATGACTGGAACTGTCCTGGGGTGGTTCCTTACAGACTTGCTCACCAAAAGTTCAAGTGGAGGTGCTCAAGGGCGTTCGCCCACCCAAGGGTCTTACAAGTCTATGTCTCCATCACCACTACGCCCAGTACCTGGAACGATTTCTTCTCAGAAGCTGTATTCATGAAGGAAATTAGAATAACTGGAGACATACTCATAAATGCAGTCCTTAGATATAATATTAAGAGTTTAAGACAATGTTTTTTTGTTGCAAGAACACATTAATGAAAACTGACTGGAATAGAAATTAGAAACTCTAAATGATCTATAAATGGATCTCACCAGTCATAGTGAATCATTTCCTAAAATTAAAGCTAACATGTACAGAGAACATATTTAATTTTGTATGACAACTTAAATCATGAACTAAGTTATACTGACTACATGGTTGCAGTACACAGTCACTTAAGAAGGCAGCAACCACTAACTGAAATACACAAACACTTGGGCAGCATGAACAAGTTTACAAACCAAAAGGAAACTTCAGTTCACGACACACACATGTTGTTATCCACCAAGCAAGTGAAGAAGTCTTTTATTAAAGCTAAGTGTAGGCTGCACTTATGAAGAGCTAACAGGAACATAACGTACAAGGAAGAAAAGGAAATAAAATAAATGTTTATAATCCAATCCAAACTGAAAGCCAAGACCATGCACCTTTCGTACTTGAACTTGCTCCTCTACTTGTTGAGGTTGTCAAATATTTTAATACATGAATAAAATGTCAATAGCATGCACATTCGAAACCATTCCAGCTTGCTATATAGCATCTATAGTGCGACAAACAGTTAGGTTTATGTGCAAATCATCAACAAGACCTATAGCACAGTCAGAGCAAATATGTGTAAAAGACATATATATGCAGTTGTGCACTGCACTGGCACTACACTACAAGGACAGAACTAGCACCACATTTACACAGAAAGAAACAGAGCAGCACATAAGCAAGCAACAACCACTAATTGAAATACACAGGCACTGATTAAATAGATTGTTTCATATCATAAATTATTAACACATGAACTAGTTTGATGCATCCCTGTTTTGATGACACCACAATCTTACATGCACTATACTACATTGCTCTACTTATATAATTCAGCTGCAGTTTACTTTGCTAACCATAGAAGTAACATGATCACAACCATTGTCAAGTTTGTGCATAGAGGAATTGGGGATCATAACAACAACTTACCGTATCACTATCATTCATCTTCTAATCTTGAAAAGGAAGAAGCTCTTGGGTATTTCTTATCCATCTTGCTATATACCAACTGTAGTGCAACAAATGGTATATATCCTGTCTTGGGGTAGAACCATGCTCATCCAGATGAGTAGCATGAACATGGCCTTCAGCATGGGAAGGATCTGCCAGTGGAGTACCGGCATCCTCTTGGGCTTGGAAGGATCAATTCACCTACAATGGAAAAGAATATAGCATATTTCAATGAACAATGGTGAAAGGCAAAACTATAATATATGTATACAAGTTTTCAAACACAAAGGTAAACTCCAGCTCATGACACACATGCTATTAGTCACCAAACAAATGAAAAGGTCTTTTCTTGGTGCCAAGTGCAGACTGCAACTATGAAGAAGTACCAGGAACATAACTTTGAAGATCGAGATGACGTTCCTTCCAATATACTGGATGTGCGTCTTGAAGATGCTTTGTGGTGGGTTCTTCTGAAACCATGGACATAGCATGTCACTTTAATTTCAGATTAACAATAATTGTAGTGTTCAAGTTTGTTGCTGCTGCAGGCCCATACTTTCTTTCCTACATATGAAAACATGCTCTTTCAACAAACTTTCCATGAGTGGAACTTACCAACATGCCTGGATTGGACTTCTTGATCGAGAGGGTTGTGGTGTGGCAATGTCACTTCTCAAACTTGGCCTTTGTAGCGCTACAACTTCCTGATTTTGTAAGACCTTCAACGAAGAGAAAACAATAAAGCATGCATACGTAAACTGCACCTTCCTGAACAGGGGACATAACCTACAGCTTGCAGGTATTGACACGCATACAGATATGTATCACAACTCATCAATGAGACCAATTGAGGAACAACCCGATTTAATGTATGCACAAACTTAAAATTGCGCAGCACACTACCTAGACAGATGGCGACTATAATACTCCATGCCTGTTGCACTCAATCCTTTCAGAAGAACAACAAAACATCATTGTTTTAATCTCAAGAATAGTGTACTAAACAATGAACATATTGCTGCAGCACATGTAAATTATTTGGAACAACAATAGATGGGGAGGGGGGAGGAGAAGACGGGCACTCACTGGTCGGGGAGGGAGCCACCTCCACACGACGACGGAGGTGGATCTGGAAGTTCGCCGGCCAGGGACACGGATCTGGAAGTTCGCCGGCCAGGGAGGCGGATCTGGAAGTCGCCGGTGATGGGGGCCGCGCTAGATGGGGAGGGAGGCTGTGCTGGAGGCGTGGAGTCGGTGCTCAACGGCGATGTGGGCGGCGCTCGATGGGGAGGGAGTCGGCGGATCAGAACTGGACGGCGGACACGGGGGCAAGCGGCGGAGCTGGTCGTGGGAGTGGGAGGAGCAGATCGATGGGGGAAGGCCGGACCCTGTTTTAGGGATTTTGACCAAGCGCTCCACACGTGACCACAGCCACGCGAAAATATCCGGTATCCGCGCGCTTTTCTCTCCCAAACGAAAAAATCAGGCGCCTCCCGAGCGAAAATATCAGCGCGTCCCGCGAACGTGTCTTCCTGACGGCCAGGTACACGTTCCTGAAGGTGCGTATCTGATTCGCGACGTGGATTGGGCCCCGACGCGAACATGCCACCTCGTTCCTGAAGGTTATTCTATTTCCTGAAGGCTATCGTGAAGAGCGTCAGGAACGTTGCCATCTTTCCTCTCGGCGGACCGTCCACGTCAGGAACGTGCCCATGTTCCTGAAGGAGGCATCGGGCCCGTCACGATGGTGCCTGGCCGTCACCAAAAAGTCTGTTTCGGGTAGTGAGCAAGTAAAATTGAAAATACGCTCCAAGCAAAACACATATCATGTGACGAATAAAAATATAGCTCCGAGTAAGGTATACCAATAGTTTTGAAGACTAAAGAGGGGAAGCTTTCCGGGGCATCCCCAAGCTTAGGCGCTTGAGTCTTCCTTGAATATTACCTTGGGGTGCCTTGGGCATCCCCAAGCTTAGGGTCTTCCCACTCCTTATTCTCCTCCTATCGATATCTCACCCAAAACTTGAAAACTTCAACCACACAAAACTTAATGGAACTTCGTGAGATAGGTTAGTATGATAAAGAGTAAACCATTCACTTTGGTGCTGTAAAAGACAAGGTTCATAATTGTTTTCACACAATGCCTACTGTACCATATCATTTCTATAATTTATATTGCGAAAAATAAGCCATAGAAACTAGAGAACAAGCAAACTATGCGATGAAAACAGAATCTGTCAGAAACAGAACAGTCTGTAATGATCTGAACAATAACCATACTTCTGCTACTCCAAAAATTATGAAGTAAACTGGTGGACGTGAGTAATTTGTATATTAATCTTCTTCAAAAATAATCAACTCAAAATCATTCTTCTGTAAAAAAATGACAGCTAATCTCGTGAGCGCAAAGTTTCTGTTTTTTACAGCAAGATCACATTAACTCTCACCCAAGTCTTCCCAAAGGTCTTACTTGGCACTTTATTGAAACAAAAGCTATAAAACATGATTACTACAATAGATTAATAATGTAGAGAAACAAAAACAGTAAGGGTAAGTATTGGGTTTTCTCCCAACAAGCGCTTTTCTTTAATGCCTTTTAGCTAGGCATGATGATTTCAATGATGCTCACATAAAAGATAAGAGTTGAAACATAAAAAGAGAATCATGAAGAATATGACTAGCACATTTAAATCTAACCCACTTCCTATGCCTAGGGATTTTGTGAGAACACAATTTATAGGAACAAGAATCAATTAGCATAGGAAGGCAATACAAGTTTAACTTCAAAACTTTACGCACATAGAGAGGAAACTTGATATTATTGCAACTCCTACAAGCATATATTCCTCCCTCATAATAGTTTTCAGTAGCATCATGGATAACAACTTTGTTCTCATACTCAATTGGAACCTCTTCCTAAATAGTGATACTAACTAAAGTTGACACTCTTCCAAATCCACTTTCATAAATATCACACTAAGATTGTACACCCTCCAAGATAGTGGGATCACTAATTCCTAAAGTGGACACTCTTCCAAACCCACTTTAATTTAAAGTATGATTCATACTCCAAAATATATAAGTGAAGTTCATGGATCATTCTACAATTAATATAGACTAACCAATGTCCAAGCTCAAAATATATAAGTGAAGTGCACGAAGCATTCTATAAAACCATACTCAAACGATTTAAGTGAAGCACAAAGAGCAATTCTATAAGACCATACTTAAAAGATATAAGTGAAGCACGTGAAGTGTTCTATAATCAATGAAGAGCTATCTCGTACTAGGATGATTCTTAAAGAAAAGTAAAAACACAAAGGACACAAATCATGTGAACAAAACAAAAATCGAGGTATACCGATATCTGTCGAAGAAGAAAGATGGGATGCCAACCGGGGCATCCCCAAGGTTAGATGCTTGAGTATCATTTAAAATATTTACTTGGGTGCCTTGGGAATCCCCAAGCTTGAACTATTGTCTCTCTTTATTCTTCTCACATCGGTAACTCCTCGTTCTTCAAACACTTCATTCACAAAAACTTAAACAAAAACTTTATGAGATCCGTTAGTGTAATAAAGCAAACTACCACTTTGAGGTACTATAATTAACTCATTCTTTGTTTATATTGGTGTTAAACCTACTGTATTCCAACTTCTATATGGTTCATACCCTTACATACTAGCCATATATGCATCAAAATAAGCAAACAACACACAAAAAACAGAATCTGTCAAGAACAGGACAGTCTGTAGTAATCTGGAAGTTTAGTAAACTTCTGTAACTCCAAAAATTATGAAATAAATTTGAAAATTTGAAAAATTTGTACAGGAGTAATTTGAAAAAAGTTTCAGACCCATTTGACTTTCCAATAAAAAATGTAAATTCATGCACTACAGCCAAAGTTTCTGTTTTTGTTCTGCACATAGTAAGCAAGCAATCTTATCATACTACAACCAAAGCTTGGCACATTATTTTTATAATACAATGGATATATACAAGGGGATAATTATTTACAGAGAAACTTCCATGAAAAATTCTACATTGTTTCCATGAGCATGAACACAAGTGCTCAAGGTCGACCCTCACTTCTTCAATGCTTAACTTTCCAATCACTTCTCTTTTTGAAAAACTTTTTTATGCACAAGAGGCAAGTAGATACTTTTTTGGTATTTTCATTATTTAATTTTTTTGTATGTTTCACCCACAACTAAACAGAAACCAAAAGGAAAAACAAAATCTACTTAGTGAAGAAAGCAAACAAGCACACACGAGAATATCAACCCCACGCTATTGCTCCCCGGCAAAGGCGCCAGAAAAGAGTTTGATAATCCCCAAGTGCAGGGAATCATCGTAGCAATTCCCAAAGGTGGAAGTGATAAGTATGGAGTGTCGAACCCATAAGGAGCCAAAGGTAAGATCAATATTCTCTCAAGCCCTATCTACCACTGATATGACTCTACGTGCACGGAACGTTTGCTTCCAAGAAATAAAACTGTGTTGTGGGCATAAAGAGGATAACTTTGTATGATATCGAAGAGTTAAAATATAAAAGTAGGCGCTGTTATCATAAAGTTAGAGTATATTAATAAATAATATAAATAGAGAGTGCGGAATAATGATGGATCGGTGTGCGGAATTGTCCTAGGCAATTGTTAACAAGACCGATAGTCGTCATTGCAATTTCATATGAGGGAGAGGCATAAGCTAACATACTTTCTCTACTTGGATCATATGCACTTATGATTGGAACTCTAGCAAGCGTCCACAACTACTAAAGATCATTAAGGTAGAACCCAACCATAGCATTAAAGCATCAAGTCCTCTTTATTCCCATACGCAACAACCCCCTTACTCGGGTTTGTGTTTCAGTCACTCACCAACCCACTATAAGTGAATCATGAACATATTGCAACACCCTACAGCGGGAATCCCTCATGCTTGCGCGACACGAAGGGCACCATAGGACAACACCAAAAAAAAGCATACAACTCGTACCAATCTAGACCATCAATCAACCCAAGGACAAAAGATATCTACTCAAAACATCATAGGATGGCAACACATCATTGAATCATAATATGTGGCATAAAGCACCATGTTCAAGTAGGGATTACAGCTGGGTGCGGGAGAGTGGACCGCGTAAAAGAGATGAGGATGGTGGTGATGATGGTGATGTTGATGAAAACGATCACCGCGGCGATGATTCCCCTCCCGATGGCACTCCGGTGCCACCAAGAGAGAGGAGGAGAGGTTCTCCCCCTTGTGCTTCCTCCTCCATGGCTTTCCCCCTCTAGTCCTTAGCCTTCATGGCGATGATGGCCCCTCCGAGATCCTCCTCCATGGCCTCCGGTGATGATGGCCCCCTCCGGTAGGGTGCCGGAGAGGGCCTAGATTGATTTCTCGTGGCTACAGAGGCTTGCGGCGGCGAAACTTCTGATCTAGGTTATTTCCCGGAGGTTTCTGTATTTATAGGAGTTTTTGGCGTTGGTTTCACGTTAGGGGGGTCTCCGGGCTGTCCACGAGATAGGGGGGCGCGCCCCCCACTCTCCTGGGCAGCCCGGGACTCTTCTGGCCCAACTCCGATGCTCCATGGTCTTCTTTTGGTCCATAAAAAATCATCAAAAATTGGCACGTCAATTGGACTCCGTTTGGTATTCCTTTTCTGTAAAACTCAAAAACAAGGAGAAAACAGAAGCTGGCACTGGGCTCTAGGTCAATAGGTTAGTCCCAAAAATCATATAAAATGGCATAGAAATGCATATAAAACATCATAGATGGATAATACAATAGCATGCATACTTCATAAATTATAGATACGTTGGAGATGTATCACTCGGCATTCCCGATGGCGTCCGCAATGTCAAAATGAAAGAAGAGCTCGCCATCCATGAGGACCTGTGCATGGCCTTGGATCTGTTCAACATAGCGACCAAGTGCGCGAGAGCTGAGGAAGGGCGCCTTTCCCCCATCGAGCTCGCAGCTGCAGACCCAGAAGACAAGAAGGCCAAGGCCAAGGACGTGAAGTGCAAGGGGGCGGCCGTGCTTGCGGCTAAGCCAGAGATGAAGCGCGGCCGCAACCACCCGGAGCCATCTAAGGGCAGCCGCCCGTTCTTCGCCTTCCATAACATACACAACCACAACACTAACGACTGTCAAGAGCTCAGGGCCATCCGCGATGGGCGCTTAGGTCGACGCCTCGAGCGCAATGACCGAGGCTACAGCCGTGGAGGAGGCCGAACTGGAGGACGTGTGGACGACCGCGGCCCCCACTAGGAGTGGCGCGACTAGCCTCGTGAGGACCGCTGGTATGACTAGCCTCGCGAGGGCGCTTGGAGGGACCAGCCTCGTGAGGACCGCCCTCAGAGTAAGGTCGGCCTCCTCCGCTGCCACCACCACCAAGAAGGAACAATGACCAGGACAAGGGGGTTGGGGGCTTCCAGGAACCTCGCGCCATCGCCTGCATCTTGGGTGGTGCGCAGGCCCCAGCCTCTCAGCGCCTCTTCAAGCAGTTCGCTCGTGAGGTGAACGCGGCCCTCCCCAGGCTCGAGGCCACGCATCCGCTCAGGTGGTCCAAGTGAGCCATCACCGTCAGCTTGGCCGACCAGCTCAAGTGCGCGGCAACTTCCGGAGCCCTCCCGATGCTTTGCTCTCCCATCATCAGTGTTGCGGATATCTAGCGACATATGCCAGGGGTGGCTTATCATGGTGTGGGACAAGAGTACAGCGCCAGAGCCAGGAAGCGGGATAAGGCACAATTGCATACGCCGATGCATATTACCCAGGTTCGGTGCTCTCCTAGGAGATAACACCCCTAGTCCTGCTCTGCGGGGTCTCTGCATGATCATTATGTCAACAAGGTGGCTACAAGGTTGTTGCTTGAGCTATTTTGGAAGAAGGGCAAGGCTAGCTCTACTCCTCTCTCTATGTGGTGTGTGTCTTCTAAGGTGTTGAACCCTTTGCATGGGTGCCCTGGGGGGTTTATATAGGCCTACCCCCCAGGGGTACAATGGTAATTTGGACGGGTGTAGGCCCCGACCGTCAGTGTCTCTGGTCGTCGGCTTCTCCGCCGGTTGCTGGGGCCCGCCGCCTAGTGGGTCCCGCCGGCTTCCGAGCTCTCGGTCGACAGGTAGGGCCCGCCGCCTGCGGGTCCTGTCGGCTGCTTGGTACCGTAGCGCTGCTCCTGATGACGGAGGCTTGGTCAGGGGAAGCATGGCTACGATCCTTCCGCCTGGCGGGCGCTCACTGTAGCTACATCCTGTCTAATCTGGTTAATGGTGCACAAATTCCAATGGATGGGGAGGGCTGCCTGCTAGGAGTCGGCCCACCCCCGTCCCAGCTGGTCTGGGCTCGCCGCCTTCTGGTATCTCACGTGCAGGTAGGGCCCGTCGCCTACGGGCCGTACCGACAGCCCGTCGTGGGAGCGTGGCTTCCTCTGCCATGGATGATGTCACATGCCGCGTGGCAACAATGCCGCGCCGAGCAAGGGATGTCCGCCCGGTACGTTGCACTGTGGCCACGTTCGGCCCTAGATTTGGGGGTGGCAGGCTACACTGTAGCCACGCCCCGTCTCGTTGTTGTTATGTGGCTGCAAACATTGAGGGCACGAGGGGCCGCCTACTAGGAGTCGGCCTACCTCATGGCCGCCCTCTAGGCTTTGTCGCCTTCTAGCAGCCGCCCGCTTGGACCAGCCGACCCCAAGAAGGTGGTCCTTTGTCTTTGATGTTTGAGGGGCGCAGCCGGCCCCAATGTCTTGAAATACCATGGGGGGCCGATGGGGCTACCCGTAGTCATTTACTCCGACAGTAGTCCCCGAAGCTGATGGGGCGTCGCGGCTGGAAAGGCGAGAAGCCTCAGCAGCTTCCTACTCTGAGTGGTCTGGTAATTTTGCTTCATCCGTCTTCTGAGGTGCCGACAGCTAGGAGTCGGCCGTAACCAGGCAGGCCGTCCGGTGAGTTCGAAGCGTTGTGGTGGGGGCCAGGTGGCACGCCAACCGGACGTCAGCCTTGCCGTCCGTTGCCCGCCTGCCATGCGGCGCCAGCGGGCCAGGCCGGCCTGCCAACCCACGCGCGTGACGGGATGTTGCCGCATGCCAGGGCCCACCACTACAGGGCCTCGACAGGCGCACGGATCCGCTGTGGCCGATGCAAACGGTTGGGATTCCATGGCAATTAATACATGCCTTTATTAGCACGACAAACATGGGATCATGGGGGAGTGGGGCGCAGTTAATCCCACGACCCTCCACGCCTCACCTCCTCGGCTCCGCCGCCTGGGGCTATAAGTAGGTGGAGGAGGGGGGCGGCAGACGCACGCGTGCCCTCCTCTCCCTTTGCCTTCGCCATTCTTATTCCTCTCCTCTCTGCCGCCGCAGTGCCCCCTTCCTCTCGCCGAGGCGCTGCCGCAGCTCACCGTGGTCGGGCTCCTTCTCGCTGCGGCTTCCTTGCTCCGCCGCGGACGCGCGCGCTCGTCGCTGCACCGTGCCTCTGTCGAGCGCCTAAGTCCATGGCTCGCGCACGGGCCGGCGACTGGGACGGCTCCAATGTCCATGAGGATCATCTTGCCTTTCTCCACCAAACGTGGCGTCTGTCCCGCGAGGCGCTTGTGAAGGTGCGTGCCCCCCCGAGGCAGAAATCTTAATGGCTCCGGAGGACAACGAACGCGTCATCTTCCGGTCCCATTTTCTTCGTGGCTTCGGCCTTCCGGCGAGCGGCCTTCCGGTCCCATTTTCTTCGTGGCTTTGGCCTTCCGGCGAGCGGCTTCTTGCACTCCTTCCTCATCTTCTATCGAGTCCAGCCACACCACCTTACGTCAAAAATGGTGGTGTTGCTGGCCTCCATCGTCACCCTCTGCGAAGGCTACCTCGGTACTCGCCCCACCCTTGAGATTTCGGGAGAGTGCTTCTACCTCAAGCTCGGCACCACCACCAATGGCACGGTGGCTCAGTGTGGGGCCTGCGTGGCAATGCGGCATCCGGGTGCTCGGCCAAACTGTGGCAGAAGTCCTACTTTTACATCAAGAACATCCATCCGATGATGGACTACATCAACTTGCGGGCTTATGTAGCCGGCCCACCTGCCGAGCCGGGCGCCAAGGTAGTATTGGCCCAGCACCCTATCGGCCACTTCCTCCGCCGCACTCGCCCGACTTCAGGTCATGACGGAGTCGGAGGGCCTCAAGGGCTCAGATCTGCTGGCCGCCTATGTGTCGCGCCAGGTGCTCCCCCTCCAAGCCCGGTCCCATATCATCAGCCGCATGAGCGGGTACCGGGACCCATGCCGGATATGCACATGGGAGTTGCCGGACATGGAGGTGGCCTGGCTCGTGAACTACTTCTCCAACTGCAAGTTGTCGGAGAAGGATTGGCAGTTTGGCAAGTGGCCATGTGACCGCGCACACCCACCGCCCGCGGTGAGTCTTTTAATCATTTCTTCTTCGCTCGTCTGAGTTCTTCTTTGCCGCCTGATCAGTCGGCCATGGTGCATGTCTTCTCAACCCAGTCGGCTGCCGACGCTCTGGAGCCGGGTAATCAGTGCATGCCGGACCTGTCGAGGAGCGACGTGAATGACCTTGACTTGGGGGCGGCCACCATGGAAGAGGACGACGCCACGGGTGGCGGTGGTGGAGCAGGCAGGTCCATAGGAGGCGGCCTTGAGGACTGGATGGATGAGGAGGAGGAGAATGAGCCGCGCCGGCTGCACCAAGCGGCGCGCCGAAGTATCGGGCCGAGGCCGGGTTATTCGGCACCTGGCCCAAGAAGCCCAGGAACACAGCAGCCGTGCCCAAGTGGCAGGAGGCCTCCATGAAGGTGGCCCAATTTCAGAGGGCCCCAAAGTAGCCCCCGACAGTATCGTCGTAAGGACTTGATATTTTTCTTGCGTTTTCTTTTCTTCCTTTTTGCAAAACTCCTTCTGACGTTTTCTTATTATTTTGGTTGAACTGGGCCCTGCTCTCTCTTGAGCGGGCCCCGTCCGCCTCGATGGTTGGGGCGGCTGGTGGCTCTACAGAGCCCCGCCGCATGGACCCACTGGCCGACCTCCAGGAGGTGACAGAGAGGAACGCGCGGGAGGCGTGCGAGGAGCAGGAGAAGGCGGATGCGACCAAGGCAGTGCAGGTGGAGGCTGATGTGGCAGCCAAGGAGCAGGCTGACGCTGCAGCCAAGGAGCAGGCGGACGCGGCCGCCAAGGCATAGGAGGAGGAGGTGACCCGCGGCCGGACTCCACAGCTCGTCATCCCGCTGTGCATGGTGCCATCGACGCCGGAGAGCCAGGCGCCGACTGGAGGAGCCGGCAGCGACCAGCCGGCTCTCGAGAGGTGGGGAGGTGACCCCGTTGTCTTGGGGGCAGAGATGCCCCCACCCGCGCCGGCTGTCGACGCTCAGGGCAGTCGGCCTGAGGTGCCACCGGTGCCGCCGTCTGGCGGTGGGTCCAGTTTCCATGATTTGTACTCCGGTGTGCCATCGTGCGGAGAAGGCGACGTCAGCGCCACGGCCGTTGGAGATCGGGGCCACAAGCTCGTCGGCCCCTGACGCTGAGGCCACCAGCACCGCTCCACCGGAGTGGATGCCTGGGGGCAGTATGACTGTTTTGAACACAACCGCGCAGGACATCCGGGTCCGGCTCCAGGCCCAGGCTACCACTCTCCAGCAGTACACGCAGGAGTTCCTGGCGACGCAAGCGGCCATTCAGGTATGCTTCTTGTTTCTGGTTTTTGATTGTTGTAATCTTCTGTTGGGCGCGCCAGCGCACCCACTGGGTGTAGTCCCGAGTTCTGGGCCGGCTGTTGAGCAGGCGGCTTGGAACTTCAAGGTAGGTTCCAAGTGCTAACTCGTTTTCTCTTCTGTTATCTTCATTGTAGGATTATCACAAACATCTGCGCGGCCGCCTTCAACTCCCATGTCAAGGAGCTGGCCAAGCGGACCGCTTATTTGACTGAAAGGAGGAGTAAGCACTCTGTCTTCTCTCTCGCAGGGCGCATCAGCACACCCGCTGGGTGTAGTCCCCGAGATTCGGGCCGACTGCTGAGCAGTCGCGCCGGATCTCGCGGCAACCACTTGTCTTCTTTGTTGATTGTTGATGTCTTTTCTTTCTTATCCTTGCAGGGGCAGCCGCCGAACTACAGCAGCGCCTGGGCGAGGTTCAAACCGATCTGCACACCAAGGAGCAGGAGTGCAACAAGGCGGCCCAAGAGTGCGACCGCCTGGTCAAGGAGCTGGCGGACCAGGCGGACCGGCACAAGGCGGAGCTTTAGAAACTGAAGGACAACAAGGCAAACCTCCAGGCCGAGTTCGAGACTGAGCGCTCGGGCTGGGCCAAGAAGGAGAAGGCTCTGACCGACAGCTACGGTGAGATCGAAGATATGATCGATGGTGAGCTATTTTTCCTTTCTTTTAGCCGCCGACTGTTATATGAGCCGGCTTCTGGCTTCAGACTTCTTTTTTCTTCTTGTGCAGAGTTCTTTCCTGGTCATGCCATTGCCTCTAGCCAGGCCATCAAAGCATGCCGTGATGAGCGAAGAAGGGCTGGTACAGGAATCATGCCCAACGCGCCCCGGTCACTCAGCGAGCAGCTTCTTGCCATTCAAGCGCGCCTGCAGCTGGCCCACCAGCTGCTCTGCCGTCTTCAGCGTGCCGGGGCCCAAGTGCTGACCGCCCTCTGGCCGAATGTTCAAGTGTCGCGCACCCCCAATCGGACTGCCGACTGGCTGGAGGTAGAAATTGGCCGCCTCGAGGCTTGGAAGGGCTCTGCGGCTCGTGCTGGCGCTCGGAGGGCCTTGGAGTTCGTCAAGGCATGGTACCCTGGGCTTAGCCTGGCCCAGCTGGCCACCTTTCAGCAGGAAGCCAGACCAGAGTTGGTGGCGGTGAACCGCGAGCTCACCCAATGCGTGACGGCAATCGCCGAGTACACCAACACCAGTGTCTTCATCCACGAACTAGATGAGCGGGGCATCGAGGTGCTAGCCGACTAGTTCGGGCTGAACCCAGAGGACGGCGAGGACTCGGTGGAGGAAATTGCTTCCAGCGATGAAGGCGAGGACGAGGACGACGAGGAAGGCAAAGACGACGCACCGGAAGATGGAGTGGACGGCCAGCCTCAGCCCGATCGAGCTTTGAGCAAAGAGCCGCGTGTGGCCGCGCCGACTACTGCTGATGCTGACCAGGCTGAGACTCACCAGTCGGCTGCTCCACCAACCGGTGTCATTACCTCCACCAACCTACCGGACCCGCCTACTGCTCCTCTGGCCTAGGCAGCTAGTTTTATCTTATCTTTTCCTGCTTTTGCAATCTTTTGAACAAGTCTGTTAGATTCACACAATTCCACCCACTTCGGGTGTATTCAAACTTGTTGAATTCTGGTCGTGAGCCTTGCTATGTAAATTAACTTTATCTGCACAAGTTTGCTTTGCCGGGGTTCTAACTTGTCTTTCTTTTCTATTCTTTTTGATGTTTCCTTTGCCGCCTTCCCTTGGCCGCCACCCTGCCAGCTAGACAGCCGCTCTGTGGTCTCTGGCTGGGTCAGGTACTTGGCCATTTCGGGAAGGCAATTACTTTGGCCGCTTAGAACGTAGCAAGTTTATGTGAGAAGCCGGCCGGCCGGCTGCTCAGCAGCTGGGCAGTGAGGCGAGGAGCCGCCTTGGCCTATGTGGGTGCTTTTATTCCTTAGCCATTTTTCATGTGGGCACCATTTCCCGCGTTTAGCTCTTGCCAGCCGGACAGTCGCTCTGTGAGCTACGGCTTAAAGCAAGAGAGGGCTTAGGTGCCGACACACTACTTGTCCGACTGCATGTGGCATCCACATAGGACAAGGCGGCAAGCCCCTGGGCCGACTGGTCGGACCCGGTGCACGGCAAAGGAATGAAATAACACATTCACAGGCATAAAACTTATCATATAGATAAAAAGGGTAGTCCCAGAGTTCTCCTCGAGGGACCCGATGTCTTTGCGCTTAATACAAAAGGTAGCGTGGTACATATTGCATTCAACTGTAAAATCTTCGGAGGAGATTTGTGTTCCATGGGCGCTCTGTTTCCTTGCCGGAATCGTCCCTCGTGCGTGCCCTGGGCTTCTGTGTGTCGATCAGGTAGTAGGAGTCGTTGCCCAAGGCTTTGCTGGTGATGAAGGGCCCTTCCCAAGGGGCCGAGAGCTTGTGCTGGCCGGCTGTTCACTAGATCAGTTGGAGCACAAGGTCTTCCTCTTGGAAGGATCTTGGCTTGACCTTCCGACTGTGGTAGCGGCGCAGGCTCTGCTGGTAGATGGCGGACCGGCTGAGTGCTAATAGCCAGCCCTCTTCGAGCAGATTGACGCTGTATTCTCGCGCCTCCTTCGCTTCCGCCTCCATGTAAATGGTGACACGAGGCGAGTCGAACTTGATGTCCATTGGGATGACGGCCTCGGCCCCGTACACGAGGAAGAAGGGAGTGAAGCTGGTTGACTTGTTCGGCGTGGTCCGGAGACTCCAGAGGACGGCCGACAACTCATCAATCCAGCAGCCGGCTGAGCGCTCCAGTGGCTCGACCAGTCGGGGCTTGATGCTGGAGGAGGCCCTTTGCTTGCTCAACTTGGCTGTTTGACTGCGGATGGGCAACGGACGCTAAGTCCAGTCGATGCCCTGCGTCACGCAGAAATGGGCCAAGGCGCCTTTGGCAAAGTTGGTGCCGTTGCCGGTGATGATGCTGTGTGGTATACCGTACCGGACGGTAATATCTGTGATGAAGGTCACAGCAGTCGGACCATTCAGCTTCTTGATTGGCTTCGCTTCAATCCACTTGGTAAATTTGTCCACGGGTACCAATAGATGGGTCATGCCGCCGCGTGCTGTCTTGAATGGGCCCACCATATCCAGCCCCCAAACGACAAATGACCAAGTGAGGGGGATGGTCTTTAGTGTAGAAGCCAGTAGATGTTGCTTGGAGCTGAATTTTTGGCAGCCGTTGCACTTCTTGACCAAGTCTTTGGCGTCATCCAAAGCAGTCAGCCAGAAGAAACCATGGCGGAAAGCTTTGGCGACAAGGGATCTTGAGGCCGCGTGGTGGCCGCACTCGCCTTGGTGGATATCTTTGAGGATTGCTTTGCCCTTCTCTGGCTCTATGCTGCGCTGGAAGACACTAGTGACGATGCGCCTGACAAGCTCTCTGTTGACTATGGTGTATGCTGCTGCTCGGCGTTGCACTTGTCGGTCCAAGGTCTCATCGGCTGGTAGCTCTCCGCTCACCAGGAAGTTGAGGATGGGTTGTGCCCATGATGGTGCTTCAACTTCAGCCACTATCATCATGGCGACTGGTATTGGGGCGGTTGGGTTGGGAGGCAGAGGGTTGGAGTCGGCCACCACTTGATGTGTCGTTGGAGTCCTCGGGCCAACTGCTGCAGTCCCCGGGCCGGCTGCTGCAGTCCCTGGGCCGGGTTCTGCAGTCCCCGGGCCGGGTGCGGCTGCTGCAGTCCCCGAGCCGCCTGCCGAAGCCCCCGGGCCGATTGCTGAGGTCCCCAAGTCGAATCCGACTGTTCTAGGGGCAGCCAGCATGAAGATAGACTCTGATTCCGGTGAAGGCTTGATAGATGGCTTGAGGAGGCGTTGAAGGGAGATGCCGGCTAGTATGGCTTGCCGGGTGGAGCCGATCTGTGCCAGGGCATCTGCTTGCTCATTGTCGGCCCGTGGCACGTGAAGGAACTCGCACCCGTCAAAGTATCCACTGATCTGATGGACGAGGAAGCTGTAGCTTGCCATGTTTGCATCCTTGGTGTCCTAGTCTCTTGATGACTGTTGGACCACCAAATCTGAGTCGCCCTAGCACAGAATCCGGCGGATGCCGATCTCCTTGGCCAGCTGGAGTCCGTGTACGAGCGCCTCATACTCGGCCACATTGTTGGAGGCGGCAAAGTGAATTTGTAATGTGTATTTGAGCTTGTCGCCTTTGGGAGAGGTGAGGACGATGCAGGCTCCTAGACCGGTGCGCATGTTCGAGCCATCAAAGTGCATTTGCTAATGTAACGCCCCGGATACAATTTTCCATATTCGTAACTCCAACTCTTGCCGTTTCCGGAGATGTGATATGTTATTTCCTTCGTGGTTGGGTTTTTGTCTTCGTTTTGCTTTTGTTCATGTCATGCATTCATCATTGCATCATTTGCATTGCATCATATCATCATGCAACCCTTTTTAAAACCTAGCTAAATAAATTGCATGGATCTTTGATCCATTTAAATCGAGGGAATTCACATGGTGATTTCTCTTTATAACATATCCTCCTAATATTTATGGAGCTATTAAAAATATTCCATTAGTTTGGAATTTACCACAACACATGTGCATGTTAAATCCTTTGGCCTTTTCTTCTTCATGTTTTGACTCTCTAACCTTGTCTATAATTCTTTCTTTATCTATCGAAGCCCCACCAAAATTCTCAACATTTTTGGACCTTCCAAACCTCCACTTCCTATTCATCCATTTGAATTAAATTCAAATGTTTTTGAATCTAAACCTTGCATCCATGCCCACTCCTATTTTCTTGGTTTAAACTCATTTTTCCGAGTCTGAGAAAATTAACCCCGTGCCAATTCTTTCTCTAACCTTCTCTTTTCTCTCTATTCTTTCTTTCTATTTTCTGTAAATCAAGAAGAGAGAAGCCCAGCTAGCCACTTGGGCCTCCCAACAGGTCAGCCCACCTAAATGCCTTAACCCTAGCCTCGACCCCCTCCTCTCGATCTCTCCCTCTCGTTCCCCACTCCGCCGCCAGCCACTCGTCCCGATTGGGATCGTCCTCGATCCCCTTCCCCCTCCACTTGTCTCCCTCCTCGCACCAGGGAGAGGAGCTCCCTCGTCCCCACCGTCCTTTGGCTCGTCGCTGCCGGGCACCGCCTTCTCCTCCCCGTAGCTCCTCCGACGTGGTTGCGCTGCAGCGCGTCCTCCGTTGCCGGCGTGAAGCCTCGCCTGAGACCACCGCTCCTCCCATCCCCGCAACCGAGGACCTCGTCCTCATGGTCCAGGCTGTCGCATCGAGCTCTTCCCGACGCCTCCCATGGAGACCGTGCCTTGCTACTGCTTCTCTTCCGACGCTCGTTCCCCATCATCTCCGTCGGCGCCTCCTCCTTGTCCAACTCCGGTGGCTCCACACCTGCATCTCCACCGGCGCCATCCATCCCCGTCGCCCCGCCGCCTCACCAACAGCAGCCACGCCGCCAGTGTGGCTTCGCCTCCCACAACCCCGCGCGGCTCGCCCCCTGCCTCGGCCGTCTTCGACCTTGCCTCATGCACGACATCGGCCGCCGCCTCTGCTCCAGCCACGGGCATCTCCTGCCTGAGAAGACGCCTCTGTTTTGCCTGCAGCAGACCCGCATCTCCCGCACCTTGGCCGTGGTTGGCCGCTGCCTAGGCCACCTTCAGCCGGGTGCCCCGTCTCCTGCTTCGGCCAAAGTTCCTTCGCCTCCAAGCTGCTTCTCGAGCTGTCGCTCGAGGCTGTAACCTCTGTGTGTGCTACCACCCCGTGCATGTCGCCAAGTACCACAACATCGATGGCCATACAGACCGCAAGAACGACTACGGGGATTCACCAAGTACCCTTCGGATGCGTCAAATTTGACTACATGGACCGCCAAGTTCCGCTCCGAACGTGTACGACTACACCCGGTGATGCGACAAGTACCCCGACAATGTGTACATCTACACCGCCAAGACCGCACCGACAAGTACCCCGACGTTGTGCGTACCACTACCGTCGCCCCGAAGACGTTGGATTCATCAAGTGCCTCTCCGAAAACGAACGTGTACCACTACTTCCACTAGGACCGTTCCGAGAACGTCTACTTCCTCTACGCCGCTCCGAACCGCACGCTTTGGAGGTATAACTGCCGAGATGACCTTTCGAGAACGAATGTTTGCGATGCATGAGATGCTCGTGTTTGCACCGTGTCCGAGTTGTCGCTTGCGCGTTCCTTGTTTCCATGCCACCGACATGTGGGACACCCGGTATCCGGGGTCATCCCACCATCCTTTTTCATGACACGCTCACCCACACTTTCTTTTGCACCGACATCTCGATGAGTTGTCGGATCACCGGAATGTTGCCGTGGCACCATTTTCGGTATCGTTGCCGTGGCACCCCTTTTGTTCCGCCATGGTGACCAAATGCTTCATAACATACTCATGTTAACATTTTCATAAATATTGCCTAAAACTTGCATTTGTCATCCGCATCATGATAACAACATTAAAATGTTTAAAATTGTTGTTGCACTAAATTGCTAAATAACATATGGGGATTTCCGGAATTGTTGTTTGTTGTTTCCGGCCTCATTTAAACTTTCCTAAATAGTTAGTTTATTTATGCTTCACCCCTTGCCATGTTAATCAACATTTAATATTGTTGGGTAAATAAACGAGAGAGAACTAAACATTTGAATGTGGTGTCT
The DNA here is from genome assembly GCA_963921465.1 of Triticum timopheevii. Classification (NCBI taxonomy): domain Eukaryota; kingdom Viridiplantae; phylum Streptophyta; class Magnoliopsida; order Poales; family Poaceae; genus Triticum; species Triticum timopheevii. The sequence goes on from OY997270.1 coordinate 119,492,941, forward strand.
CGTCAATATGCAACTCGTCGCATATTGAGCTCCACTTAACTTGTAGTATTGTTTGTTGCACTTTGCCATGCCATGCCTTTTTAAACCGGACATGCATCATACTTGATTGTGCATCATGCCATGCTTATGTGATGGTTGTTTACCATGTCGTTTGTTTCTTTCCGGTGTTGCTTCTTAGTTCATGGACTCGTTCTTCTTCCTAGCGGGATTTCAGGCAAGATGACTGCTACCCTGGATCTCACTACTATCATTGCTATGCTAGTTGCTTCGTTCTATCGCTATGCTGCGTTACCTATCATTTGCTCTTCAAGCCTCCCAAATTGCCATGAACCTCTAACCTTTGACACCCTTCCTAGCAAACCGTTGTTTGGCTATGTTACCGCTTTGCTCAGCCCCTCTTATAGCGTTGTTAGTTGCAGATGAAGTGAAGATTGCTCCATGGTGGATAGGATTTTGGTTGGGATATCACAATATCTCTTATATTATTAATGCATCTATATATTTGGTAAAGGGTGGAAGGCTCGGCCTTGTGCCTGGTGTTTTGTTCCACTCTTGCCGCCCTAGTTTCCGTCATACCGGTGTTATGTTCCCGGATTTTGCGTTCCTAACGTGGTCGGGTGATTTATGGGACCCCCTTGACAGTTTGCTTTGAATAAGACTCCTCCAGCAAGGCCCAACATTGGTTTTACCATTTGCCTCACCTATTACCTTTTTCCCTTGGGAGTCACGCATCCCAAGGGTCATCTTTATTTTAGCCCCCCCAGGCCAATGCTTGTCTAAGTGTTGGTCCAAACTAGAGCCACTTGCAGCGCCACCTCGGGGAAACTTGAGGGCTGGTTCTAGTTGTACGTACTGCTCATCCGGTCGTGGCCTGAGACGAGATACGTGCGGCTACTATCAGGATGTCAGCACGCCGGGAGGTCTTGCTGGTCTTGTTTTATTACTGTCGAAATGTCTTGTAGCCGGGATTTCGAGACTGATCGGGTCTTCCCGGGGAGAAGGAATATCCTTCGTTGATCGCGAGAGCTTATCATGGGCTAAGTTGGGACACCCCTGCAGGGTATAAACTTTCGAGAGCCGTGCCCGCGGTTATGTGGCAGATGGGAATTTGTTAATGTCTGGTTGTAGATAACTTGACACCAGATCCGAATTAAAATGCATCAACCGCGTGTGTAGCCGTGATGGTCTCTTTTCGGCGGAGTCCGGGAAGTGAACACGGTTTTGGGTTATGTTTGACGTAAGTAGGAGTTCAGGATCACCTCTTGATCATTGCTAGCTTCACGACCGTTCCGTTTGCTCTCTTCTCGCTCTCTTTTGCGTATGTTAGCCCCCATACATGCTTAGCCGCTGCTGCAATCTCACCACTTTACCCCTTCCTTTCCCATTAAGCTTTGCTAGTCTTGATACCCATGGTAATGTGATTGCTGAGTCCTCGTGGCTCATAGATTACTACAACAACAGTTGCAGGTACAGGTTATGCGATGATCATGACGCGAGAGCGATGTTTACTTGTTTTGGAGTTCATCTTCTGCTTCTTCTTCGATTAGGGGATAGGTTCCAGGTCGGCAGCCTGGGCTAGCAGGGTGGATATTGTTTGAGTTTCTGTTTATGATTCATCCGTAGTCGGATGTTGTTCTTGTATGTTGTATTGTTGTATTCAGGTGACATTGTATGTATCGGATGTATCCCCACTATTATATAATGTTGATGTAATGATATCCACCTTGCAAAAGCGTCTTCAAGATGCGCTTCTATCCTTGGTGGGACCTTCGAGTTCCTTTAGGATAGGGTCGCATCTTGGGCGTGACTAGTTGGTATCAGAGCCAGGTTCGACCATAGGAGCCCCCTTGATTGTTGGTCGTTGTTGAGTCTAGAAGAAAACTATTTTGAGTCTTAGGATTATATATATATCGGAGAGTAGGATTCTTTTTACTCCTCAACCCTCTTCGTCGCTCTGGTGAGATCTCCTGACGTAGATGTTTTGTCTTTCCTCTCCTCAATTTCACTAACTTTTTTTTAGGATCATGCGGGTATCTTGGGATCGTTCCGATATTCTTATAACGAGAACATTGTTCTTGGTGCCTCCTGTCATTTAGGGGTTGTGGCAGTGTCCCGGGGAGTTGAGCTCTGAGGTGTTGTCATCATAATTTTATCGTTGCAGTTCTGGAATACCTGAGTTTTGTCGACATCGAAAATCTCTTTTATGCAGTTGTTGGTGAGATAACCTCGACGTCACCCAGTACTGGGGAGTTCGGGAGTATTGCCATAGCTTGTATAACGGATGCTTTTCGAAGGTTGAGGTACACGATTTCCGGAGTTTTCTTGGTTATGTGTTGACGGATGGATACAGCTTGGATGTAGGTATTGTTAGTTTGGGTGAGATATATTGCTTCCCCTGTATCCCCAACACCAGATTGCATAACCAGAAAGTTTCGGGAGTTTATAGGTGGGAATTCAAGTAGCTCTAGTTTTTCTTTTCGACAGATGCATGATATGAGATTGGGGTTCGACGTCTAGTGGTCCGCCTATCCACGGTCGCTTTTTACAGTGGTCTCGTTGTGTCTTAAAGAATCCTTGGCTATGCCGATTCGGGGACACTTCGTATGTCATGTGCACTGCCTTGTACATGATGGTGCTGTACGATCGAGCCCGTGTGGGCCCCACCACGAAAACTTCGGACGAAATCTCTATCATATGTTTGTTCTGGCTTATTCTGCAAGCCAAATCCTTTGTTTTGTTTTATTTATGGTATTCGAGTTGCTTCGAAGTCAAATGTTGAATCCATACCTTTCCTAAACGGTGTTCTCATATTGCTATGTGAATACTAATCCTTTTTGATCATTGAGGTTATCATGTTAATTCTTTTCCAACCGGTGCGCTTCTCTTCGATATGATCCCATCATTCTCCCCATCCGCAAGATCAATCCAAAGTTTTCTCAACGGTGTTTGTTTCGTTCATCCCAAGTTGTCTTTGTTTTTCCCCACCCTCCCACCCTTTTCTTCAAGGACTCATTTATTTTAATCATGTATCCATTTATTCATGTGAAGTCACTTCACTCTTTTCAATCAATGTTCTGATCCGGTGATCCCTCGTGAAGATGCTCACGAGCTTCAAGTTCATCATCCTTCATTTTTTTGTTCTTCTCCGGTGGATCCAATTCAAGCTTTCAGTGCTGATCATATTCCTTTCCTCGTGTCAATTGCTTTGTCATGTTTGGTGCACCTCTTAATTATTCACCTCCCTCTTTTTCTTCTCCGGAGTGCTTAAGATTATCTCAGAAGAATCATGTTTCCATTCTTAATCCGTTCAAGTTATTTTGAGGCTCTTATCTCATTCAAGCCATTTAATTCAACTGGTGCAACCTCTCTTTAAATTGTTCAACGGTGTTTTCTTTTGAGTGGGCCCTAACCCACAGGTCTTTTCCCAGGATCTTACCTGACTCTTCTAATTATTCCGGAGTTATTCTTAAATTCTTTTTAAGTATGACGTAAGAATGGATTCCATCAGTCACATGCCTTCTCCAAGATCGTTTTCAAATCATTTTCATTATTGGCTCAACTTCTTTGCTTTCCATTCTACCGGAGTATCTCAGTAATTTTGGTGGCGTTCCTCGTCGTCATTTGAAGACCGAAGAAGAGTTTTCCTCTCAATCTTGGTCCGTTCTCTTGAATATTCATGGTTCTAGCTTCATGCTATCCTCATAATTGTTTTGATTGTGAGAATTCTTTTCTTACCATCCGAAGCATTTCATGAGTTGTTTCCTTTCCTCCGAAGGCCATCATGTCATAATTCTTCATTCTTAGCGTGTAGCTATCGTTCTCCAAATCTTACCGGTGCATCGTTTAAATACCCTCTAATCAGTTCATGATCTCTTTGTTCTCATGTATCTAAATCCCCTCAAGTATCTTCATTCGTTTTCCAATTCTGCCGGGTGAATTGTGCCTTTACTACTTTCATTTTCAATTCTTATGGTGGTTCGTTCAAGATTTCACTTCCTTCGTTATCATATTAATTCATTCGTTCTTTTCAATCCTACAGGTGGTTCATGAAGACCTTCTCAAGTTTACGCTATATCTCTCTTAATCCTTTCTACGAGAATTAGTAGTATGCCAAATCCGTTGCTTGTCATCAATTTAAATTGGTGAAGGATACGCATTACGTAATTCTTATTCTTGTTTCATCCAAGTGTTTAATTCCTTCTTCCGGAGTTTGTTCATCAGGAAGTAATTCTCGGTTTGAAGTTAGTCATCTTTCTTGCCCGGAGTTCAAAGTTTACTCATTTCGTAGCTCCATCTAAATCATTGCAAGGCTTCAATCTTGTTCGCTTCAACCTTCAGTTCTTTTATGTTATCATTTCCTTACAGGAGTTCTTCATGGAGGCTCAACATGGTGGTTCTTCAAGGATTCTTTTCATTCTTCAATTGTTCTTTAAGATGTTATTGGAGTTATGATCCGCCAAGCTATACTCTAAAAATTAACATGGTGTTCAACACATGTTTTGTTTTAAGGAGTTCAAGTATTCTTCTTCTTGCATTTCGAAGTGCAATTCTTTCTACCTTAGCTTTTGAGGTGGTGTTATATCATTCTTGGCAATTTCCATTCATGTTTCATGATTCATATGTTGTCAAGAATGAGGTATTTTAAATCCATCATTTTCTCTTTGTTCAAGAGATCTTTTCGACCAATCAACTTCTTCGTTGGAGTTATCTTGTGTCATATTTCACCTAAATCCTTTCCTTAAGGGTTGTTGCTATTTGTGGTGATTATGCATGACCCAATCTTGCTCTTTATTCACTTGGTGGAAAAAGTTTTTCATCTCTTTGGTGCTCTCAATCAAATCAATGGTTTCCATTAGTGGCCGGTTGTCACCTCATAGTCTCGAGATGTTTTCCATAAGCCCACAACAAGCTTGTGCTTCTCGTTGTTGATTTTGCAACAACTCCATTCGATTCTTCTTTGCAAGGATGCTTTCCAAGTTCACTTGTGGCAAAAGTTGTCATTTTCTTCTCCGTCCCTTTATCCCAATGGTCTATCTTCTATTCTTTCTTTTGGAGGCTTTGTGATGTTGCTCTCTTCACCCATCATATCGCTTTGTCAAGATCATGTTCTTTTATTGCTTATCCATTTAACCGGAGTGTTGTGTCTATCATTCCTCTTTTAGCTGGAGTCTCATCCAAGTGCTTTCATTTTGCCAAGTCCATTTTCTATCCCTTACATTTACAACCTGAGTGTTGTCGTTATTGTTCTTTATCGTTCCTTGTACATCTTGTTTCAACCGAAGTGCTTGCATGTACTTCTTGTCCATCGTAACCATTTTTGTTTGTCTTTCAACCTACAAGGTTCTTGCAATGTTCCTTGTTCCTCTTTTCTATCGGAGTGTTCTCAACTTTGTTCAACTCCGTTGTGTTCTCTCTTTCAACTTTTCAACCTCTCAAGGTTCATAGTTTCACTCATTGGTCGAAGAAGCAACTTAGTTTTACCTCTTCTCTACCTCTTCCGTTTCTCTCCGGTGCCATCCTAGATCTCGGGACGAGATCCTCTCGTAGTGGTGGAGTGTTATAACGCCCCGGATACAATTTTCCATATTCGTAACTCCAACTCTTGTCGTTTCCGGAGATGCGATATGTTATTTCCTTCGTGGTTGGGTTTTTGTCTTCGTTTTGCTTTTGTTCATGTCATGCATTCATCATTGCATCATTTGCATTGCATCATATCATCATGCAACCCTTTTTAAAACCTATCTAAATAAATTGCATGGATCTTTGATCCATTTAAATCGAGGGAATTCACATGGTGATTTCTCTTTATAACATATCCTCCTAATATTTATGGAGCTATTAAAAATATTCCATTAGTTTGGAATTTACCACAACACACGTGCATGTTAAATCCTTTGGCCTTTTCTTCTTCATGTTTTGACTCTCTAACCTTGTCTATAATTCTTTCTTTATCTATCGAAGCCCCACCAAAATTCTCAACATTTTTGGACCTTCCAAACCTCCACTTCCTATTCACCCATTTGAATTAAATTCAAATGTTTTTGAATCTAAACCTTGCATCCATGCCCACTCCTATTTTCTTGGTTTAAACTCATTTTTCCGAGTCTGAGAAAATTAACCCCGTGCCAATTCTTTCTCTAACCTTCTCTTTTCTCTCTATTCTTTCTTTCTATTTTTTGTAAATCAAGAAGAGAGAAGCCCAGCTGGCCACTTGGGCCTCCCAACAGGTCAGCCCATCTAAATGCCTTAACCCTAGCCTCGACCCCCTCCTCTCGATCTCTCCCTCTCGTTCCCCACTCCGCCGCCAGCCACTCGTCCCGATTGGGATCGTCCTCGATCCCCTTCCCCCTCCACTCGTCTCCCTCCTCGCGCCAGGGAGAGGAGCTCCCTCGTCCCCACCGTCCTTTGGCTCGTCGCTGCCGGGCACCTCCTTCTCCTCCCCGTAGCTCCTCCGACGTGGTTGCGCTGCAGCGCGTCCTCCATTGCCGGCGTGAAGCCTCGCCTGAGACCGCCGCTACTCCCATCCCCGCAACCGAGGACCTCGTCCTCAAGGTCCAGGCTGTCGCATCGAGCTCTTCCCGACGCCTCCCATGGAGACCGTTCCTTGCTACTGCTGCTCTTCCGGCGCTCGTTCCCCATCATCTCCGTCGGCGCCTCCTCCTTGTCCAACTCCGGTGGCTCCACACCTGCATCTCCACCGGCGCCATCCATCCCCGTCGCCCCGCCGCCTCACCAACAGCAGCCGCGCCGCCAGTGTGGCTTCGCCTCCCACAACCCCGCGCGGCTCGCCCCTGCCTCGGCCGTCTTCGACCTTGCCTCATGCACGACATCGGCCGCCGCCTTTGCACCAGCCACGGGCATCTCCTGCCTGAGACGACGCCTCTTTTTTGCCTGCAGCAGACCCGCATCTCCCGCACCTTGGCCGTGGTTGGCCGCTGCCTAGGCCACCTTCAGCCGGGTGCCCCGTCTCCTGCTTCGGCCAAAGTTCCTTCACCTCCAAGCTGATTCTCGAGCTGTCGCTCGAGGCTGTAACCTCTGTGTGTGCTACCACCCCGTGCATGTCGCCAAGTACCACAACATCGATGGCCATACAGACCGCAAGAACGACTATGGGGATTCACCAAGTACCCTTCGGATGCGTCAAGTTCGACTACATGGACCGCCAAGTTCCGCTCCGAACATGTACGACTACACCCGGTGATGCGACAAGTACCCCGACAACGTGTACATCTACACCGCCAAGACCGCACCGACAAGTACCCCGACGTTGTGCGTACCACTACCGTCGCCCCGAAGACGTTGGATTCATCAAGTGCCTCTCCGAAAACGAACGTGTACCACTACTTCCACTAGGACCGTTCCGAGAACGTCTACTTCCTCTACGCCGCTCCGAACCGCACGCTTTGGAGGTATAACCGCCGAGATGACCTTTCGAGAACGAATGTTTGCGATGCATGAGATGCTCGTGTTTGCACCGTGTCCGAGTTGTTGCTTGCGCGTTCCTTGTTTCCATGCCACCGACATGTGGGACACCCGGTATCCGGGGTCATCCCACCATCCTTTTGCATGACACGCTCACCCACACTTTCTTTTGCACCGACATCTCGATGAGTTGTCGGATCACCGGAATGTTGCCGTGGCACCATTTTCGGTATCGTTGCCGTGGCACCCCTTTTGTTCCGCCATGGTGACCAAATGCTTCATAACATACTCATGTTAACATTTTCATAAATATTGCCTAAAACTTGCATTTGTCATCCGCATCATGATAACAACATTAAAATGTTTAAAATTGTTGTTGCATTAAATTGCTAAATAACATATGGGGATTTCCGGAATTGTTGTTTGTTGTTTCCTGCCTCATTTAAACTTTCCTAAATAGTTAGTTTATTTATGCTTCACCCCTTGCCATGTTAATCAACATTTAATATTGTTGGGTAAATAAACGAGAGAGAACTAAACATTTGAATGTGGTGTCTCGTCAATATGCAACTCGTCGCATATTGAGCTCCACTTAACTTGTAGTATTGTTTGTTGCACTTTGCCATGCCATGCCTTTTTAAACCGGACATGCATCATACTTGATTGTGCATCATGCCATGCTTATGTGATGGTTGTTTACCATGTCATTTGTTTCTTTCCGGTGTTGCTTCTTAGTTCCGATAATGTTGCGATTGTGAGGATTCGTTCGACTACTCCCGTCCGTCTTCTTCATGGACTCGTTCTTCTTCCTAGCGGGATTTCAGGCAAGATGACCGCTACCCTGGATCTCACTACTATCATTGCTATGCTAGTTGCTTCATTCTATCGCTATGCTGCGTTACCTATCATTTGCTCTTCAAGCCTCCCAAATTGCCATGAACCTCTAACCTTTGACACCCTTCCTAGCAAACCGTTGTTTGGCTATGTTACCGCTTTGCTCAGCCCCTCTTATAGCGCTGTTAGTTGCAGGTGAAGTGAAGATTGCTCCATGGTGGACAGGATTTTGGTTGGGATATCACAATATCTCTTATATTATTAATGCATCTATATATTTGGTAAAGGGTGGAAGGCTCGGCCTTATGCTTGGTGTTTTGTTCCACTCTTGCCACCCTAGTTTCCGTCATACCGGTGTTATGTTCCCGGATTTTGCGTTCCTAACGCGGTCGGGTGATTTATGGGACCCCCTTGACAGTTCGCTTTGAATAAGACTCCTCCAGCAAGGCCCAACATTGGTTTTACCATTTGCCTCACCTATTACCTTTTTCCCTTGGGAGTCGCGCATCCCAAGGGTCATCTTTATTTTAGCCCCCCCGGGCCAATGCTTGTCTAAGTGTTGGTCCAAACTAGAGCCACTTGCAGCGCCACCTCGGGGAAACTTGAGGGCTGGTTCTAGTTGTACGTACTGCTCATCCGGTCGTGGCCTGAGACGAGATACGCGCGGCTACTATCAGGATGTCGGCACGCCGGGAGGTCTTGCTGGTCTTGTTTTATTACTGTCGAAATGTCTTGTAGCCGGGATTCCGAGACTGATCGGGTCTTCCCGGGGAGGAGGAATAGCGTTGATCGCGAGAGCTTATCATGGGCTAAGTTGGGACACCCCTGCAGGGTATAAACTTTCGAGAGCCGTGCCCGCGGTTATGTGGCAGATGGGAATTTGTTAATGTCCGGTTGTAGATAACTTGACACCAGATCCGAATTAAAACGCATCAACCGCGTGTGTAGCCGTGATGGTCTCTTTTCGGCGGAGTCCGGGAAGTGAACACGGTTTTGGGTTATGTTTGACGTAAGTAGGAGTTCAGGATCACCTCTTGATCATTGCTAGCTTCACGACTGTTCCGTTTGCTCTCTTCTTGCTCTCTTTTTCGTATGTTAGCCCCCATACATGCTTAGCCGCTGCTGCAACCTCACCACTTTACCCCTTCCTTTCCCATTAAGCTTTGCTAGTCTTGATACCCATGGTAATGGGATTGCTGAGTCCTCGTGGCTCACAGATTACTACAACAACAGTTGCAGGTACAGGTTATGCGACGATCATGACGCGAGAGCGATGTTTACTTGTTTTGGAGTTCTTCTTCTGCTTCTTCTTTGATCAGGGGATAGGTTCCAGGTCGGCAGCCTGGGCTAGCAGGGTGGATATTGTTTGAGTTTTCTGTTTATGATTCATCCATAGTCAGATGTTGTTCTTGTATGTTGTATTGTTGTATTCAGGTGACATTGTATGTATCGGATGTATCCCCACTATTATGTAATGTTGATGTAATGATATTCACCTTGCAAAAGCGTCTTCAAGATGCGCTTCTATCCTTGGTGGGACCTTCGAGTTCCTTTAGGATAGGGTCGCATCTTGGGCGTGACAGCTAATGAGTAGAATCTGGCGCAGGCGGCAAGTACTGGGTCTCGGTCTAATCGACGAGGAAGTCGGCTAGCGCTTGGGATTTGATAGCAGTGCGAGGCTGGTAGAAGATGGTGTATGGAGCCATCTCGATGGCCCACTTGGCCACCCAGCCCGATGCATCTCTACTGCCTATGATCTCAGCAAGCGGGGAGGTGCAGACAACCGTGATGGGGTGCTCTTGAAAGTATGGTTTGAGCTTCTTGGTGGCAAAGTGCACACCATAGCACATCTTCTGGTAGTGGGGGTAGTTTTGCTTTGAGGCTGACATCTCCTCACTCAAGTAGTACACAGGACTCTGGACCGACAGTGGCTTGCCTTCCTCTTGGCGCTCTACCACCACAACTATGCTGACCACCCGGCTGGTGGTGGCGATGTAGAGGAGCATGGGCTCCTTACCAGCCGGAGCTGCCAGGACAGGCGGTGTGGTCAGCATCTTCTTCAGCTGGAGAAAGGCCTCGTCCACCTTGTCGTTCCACTCGAATTGAGTGGTTTTCTTCATTAGCTGGTACAGGGGAAGAGCCTTCTCTCCCAGCCGACTGGTGAAGCAGCTAATGGATGCCAAGCACCCGGTGAACTTCTGGACATCTCGCAGTCAGGCAGGTCTCTCCATCCTCTCGATGGCCTTGATCTTGACAGGGTTGCACTCGATGCCGCGTTCTAAGACAAGGAAACCAAGGAGCTGGCCAGCTGGGACTCTGAAGACACACTTCTCTGGGTTGAGCTTGACTTAAAAATGACACAGATTATCAAAAGTTTCGTTGAGATCTTCCAAGAGGGTGTCGTGCTTCTCTGTCTTCACCATAATATTGTGTACATTGACGTGGGCATTTCTGCTGAGTTGCTTGAGGAGGCACGTCTGCATGCAACGCTGAAAGGTGGCACCAGCATTTCTCAAGTCAAATGTCATGGTCAGGTAGGAGAAGGCTCCGAATGGTGTCATGAAGGTGGTCTTCAGCCGATCGGCCGGGTTCAACTTGATCTGGTGGTAGCCGGAATAAGCATCAAGGAAAGATAGCAGCTCGCATCCGGCTGTGGAGTGTATCACTTGATCTATCCGGGGCAGAGCAAATGGATCTTTGGGGCATGCATTGTTGAGGCTGGTATAATCAATACACATGCGCCATTTGTTGTTTTTCTTTAGTATAAGGACTGGATTGGAAAGCCATTCTTGAAAGAACACTTCCATGATGAAGCCGTCTGCTAGGAGCCGGGCTATCTCTTCACCAACAATTCTTCTCTTCTCTTCTGATAGGCGGTCGAGGGGTTGCTTGACTGGTTTTGCATCTGATCTGACATGTAGCTTGTGCTCGGCCAAATCCATCGGAACACCCGGCATGTCCTTGGGGGACCATGCAAAGATATCCCGATTCGCACGGAGGAAATCGACGAGCTCGCTTTCCTATTTGCTATCGAGATTAGCCCCTACGACAGTGAACCTCTTTGGGTGGTTTGGGTCCAAGGGGATCTTCTTGGTTTCTTTGGCCGGCTAGAAAGAACCCTGAGCTTCTGACTCCTTGGGGTCTGGCGACAGGTCCGGCTGCTTGCCGGCCATGGCCACAACCTGGTCAAGGAGGCACTTCTTGGTAGCGATCACGAGGCACTCGGCCAGCCGGCTGCTGGCAGTGGCACATGCGACTGACTTCTTGTAGTCTCCGGATACAGTGATAATGCCCTTGGTTCCTGACATCTTCATCTTGACATAGGCATAATGTGGCGCATTATAAGGGATCTCCGGGTCAACCACCTCAAACCAAATTGCCTCGCGGTGGAAATGATTCATGTCTCCAAAAAGTACATCTATCTTGATCTTGTCGATTGGTGTCGGCGTTCTGGGAACGGGGGTCCCCAGACTTGCCTGCCTGCGGCCTGCTGCGTGGCTCAATCGGGGGCCCAGTATGACCCATCTTCATCAACCCAACACTCAAGACCCTCGCGAGGGGCCAAGCCTCACGGGGCGGACGACACTAGGCCTCCTAAGGAGTGGCCTTGCCAGGCAGGCTTGCGAGGAGGCGGAGAGATCAAGGATGAGAGGGACCTCGCGAGGTTCCCATGACGCAAGCCATGATGATCAAGGCCAGGCAAGCGCAGTGTCCTCGTTTCCTCTTTGGTGTAAAGGAGGCAAGCGCAGGCACGGAGTACCGAGGCATCAGGCAAAGGTTTCCATATCGGTGCAACTAGACCAAGACCAGCAGAGCGGCAGGACGGAGGTCACCGTGGAGCCCAAGACGACGTCATCACCAGCACCTTTGGTAGGCGAAGGCCACCTTTAGTCTGGATAGCTTGTAATTGTTGTCCCCTTTCAAAATGGTCATTGTTGGATCCCTTCCCGCTCAATATTTGGGAAGAGGACCAGGGCCTCTATAAATAGAGCTAGCCACCACAGTGGGAAGTATCTCGGATCTTAGAGAGAGAGACAGATTGAATCCTTTTGAAGCAGCACACCACACCAACACAAGAACACCTCTCCTCGCGAGGCTGTTCTTCCCTTGTACTGTTCATCATTGGCCCAAGAGGCAATCCACCACCACACACAGGAGTAGAATATTACACCACAACGGTGGTCCGAACCTGTGTAAATCTTGTGTCTCTTGTGTTGTTCATCGATCTAGCTTAGGGATCATGCGCACCCCAGTGTTCGAACCTTAAGGGTTTTGTCGGAACCCAATATCCGACATTTGGTGCGCCAGGTAGGGGTGCGCCGGAGTCTTCCTTCCGCCGATCGGAGTTCCACTGCTTCGTCGCATCCATGTCCGGCAACCCAACGACCAACGCCGACCACTGGGCGGCATGGCTAGCCCGTGCCACGACGCCTGCCCAAGGTGACCTCAACCCTGCGCCTCAGAAAGGTCGCGCACCACAGAACGCTGCGGGGCGAGGGCGGCGCGGTCTCACGCCGCCCGCCCTTACTCCACGGCAGGTGCGGGCAGCTACAAAGGACTCAAGCCACGCCGCGGCCACGGCGCCGCACACTCGACGGGAGCAAGCAAACATGAGGGCCGCACTCACCGTGGCTCGGGAGCTGCTGCGATGCAGGTTGATGGAGACCGGTAGGGACATGCTGCTGGAGCGCGTTGCCGAGCTCCTGGATGCCGCAGCCTCGGGGACACCGCCCTTCTGCTTCCAGCTTCCACCCCGGCCCCCGGTCGGTTCATGCAACGGGCCACTCCGCGCCTGCGTGCCCCCAGGCACGCCCCAAGGCTTCATCGACACTAGCTCAACCATCGGCATCGAACGCCGGGCTGCACCAGCACCATCTCGAGCAAGTGAGGGCATGCGCATCACCACCTACGGCCCGGGCGGGCCGCTGCCCTACAATCCCCAAGACGGAGCGTCAGGCCAGGCCACATGGAGTGTGGGGCACTACGGTGTAGTCTTCGAGGCGGCGGCCTCGGAGGCTTACGTGCCCCGCATGGTGGATCGGGAGTACGCATTGAAGATGATCCTGGCTCGTTCCTCGGGTCAGGCTGGGAGGAAGAGACGCCAGAAGCCGAGCCTTTTCAGGAGCCCCAAGGAAGCCTCACCAACCGCGCTAGCAGCAGCAGCTACCGGGTACTGCTAATTCGTCAGGAGCAAGCTTATGCTAACCATGGGTTGCAGGAGGTTCAGGTCACTGCAGCGGATGGCTGCCCCAGCTCAGCAGCCTTCCTTCCGCCAGGAGGAGCGCACTGGGGGCTGCAGGAGAGGGGCCAGGAGGCAGGCCCCTACCCACGACGCACGGAGCAAAGCATTCCCCGGAGGTAGGCCCTCTGCTGGGGAGGTGCTGCAAAGCCTACCCCCGGCAGAGACCCATGGTCGCCGAGGGAACCGCTGGTGTCCCCTTTGCCCCATTGGCGTCGTCCTTGGTCTCCGGCCGCCGTCAATGGTGGTCGAGGGTGGTGCAAGGCGGGGCCTTCGCCTGGCGATATGAAGCAAGGCCCGGTGCCTGTGAAGAAGGCCCAGTGCCTGTGAAGCTCGCCGCCCGTGACACTCTCACGTAATAATGAGTGGGGCTGTACACACCCCGGAGTCTTCGGAGGAGCCAAGGATTGACGCCCACCACTCGCCATCCACAACCAGACGAGGAGCCCTAGGCAGGCTGACTGCCCTCCAAGAAGGGTTGCGAAGCAAAGGCGGCAAGGGCACGGGCTCAAGGCATGTTGCACGCAGGATCGCTCCTCCAGCTGACCCCGCGTCAGGGGTAGCATGCCGGCTCGTAACGCTCAAGGCCATCGACGAAGGCAAGGTCGGAGGAGGTTGCTTCTTGGGAGATTCCGCGGGCTTGGCAGGACGGATCTTGAAGAGGCGCGGTCATGAAGGGAAGCAGCAATTGAGGAATTACAAGGGGAAGGTACTTACTCGTCTATGGCGAAGTACTTTCTGTGCTTCAACGGCCAGAAGGTGCGACTACTGCAGCTCGAAGACTCCTTCCTCTTGCGGAGTGCGGTGAAGTCCGTGCAGAACCGTCCTAGGCGCTGGACGTGAGGACCAGTGCGTGGCGCGGATGGAGAAGCACCCAGGCGGTCAACCTCAAGAGCGCCAAGCTGGGACGAGCAATCAGGCACCACCTCCCAATGGCTTGTCAAGGCCTCAGGAGCCCCGGCCTCGGGAGCCGCGGGCTACATCTCCCCCTCAATGGCCGTCCCAGAACGAGCCTCACGAGCTCCGGAGGATGAAGCTTTCGGAGCCCCGTGTAGCATCGACGCCTCGACACCCGAGCCTCCAACCTCAAGCGATGCTTGCCTCCCTACGCCCACTCTTGGGGCAAGATCGATGCTCGTGGCGAGGAAAGGAGCCACGGCGACATGATTCTAGCGCGGCCCCGCAAGGCCAACCGGGCGCAACCTCCACTCATCAAAGGAATGCATCTGTCCCGCGAACTCAACCCTATTTGAGCAGAGATACAAGAGGCTCCCCTCCTGCGGCATATCACCTAGCGAGGGGTTGCCGGTCAAGACCTCAAGCACCGTCCTCAGTGCTTCGGGTGCAATATCCGTCTCCTTAAGCCTCATGTAATCCCGGTCACTGGTCAGGGCCCACATCGGTTGGGAATGGCGCTGAAGAGGAGCAATGCGACACTGGAGGAACTACTTCACCACCCGGGACGCAGTCATGCTGAGGTCTCTCAACCTCCTCAGTCGGAACCAAACAAAGGAGAGCCGGGGGCTCACGAGTCTCTTGTGGCCCCAGCCGGGATTGGGGACAGCAGGCAACGACGGAGGCGAGAGCAGGGGCTGAGCACTCCGACATCCACATACAGCCATCGCATCCAAAACCCGCTTGTGGACGGCCGGAGGTCAAAATCAATCCCCAAGGCGGCCGTCTCTGCCACATCCTGGAAGCTCATGCACCCCGAACACTGTGAGCGGTCGGTCAGGCACAGCGAGAAGAAGTAGCGAAGAGGGCGACGGATGGAGCAATGCCCACCATGGCTTCGCAGACAAAGGCGAAGACGGCGTGAAGGGTAACGGATTGGGGATCAGGATGCATCATATGGATCTGATAATGGGAGAGCACTGCATTGAAGAAGGCGGAGAAAGGGGGAACCAGGCCAGCCCACAAGGCGTCGATGAAGAACCGAACCTCAGTGGTTGTCCTGTCAGTGGAGGTGTGGGACGCAGGCCAAGCCATCGTCTTTCCGCACTCGTTGAAGCTGGAAGTGAGCATAGGGCAGACCTTGCCCATGGCCTCCAGATTGAACACCAGCGACCGGCCGACGGTGGGCTCGATTGTCGGGGGCGAATTGGTTGAGGAAAGAGGCTTCTTCCCCTTCTCCTTGCTAGTTGGCGCAATGGCAATGGAGGGGGCAGAGCTCAAGGCAGATTGGAAGCAGAAGCAGGGACTCGAGGAAGAAGGGGGAATAGGAAGCACGCTGCCAGCAAGGAGGAAATAACTGTGTAGAGCGTGGTGGCCGCCTAGCCAGGCGGATATTGGGGCAGCGTGGGGAAGCGGAGACGCCCAAATCCAATCAGTCGCCACATGTCGACCAAGGCCCAAGCTATGGGGGCCCGCGGCACTCCATACTTGCCCTTTGGCTTCGCTGCTAAGCCAAGTCTGAGCACGCCTTGGGGCCGGGGGCTACTGTCGGCGTTTTGGGAATGGGGGTCCCCAGACTTGCCTGCCTACGGCCTGCTGTGTGGCTAAATCGGGGGGCCAGTACGGCCCGTCTTCATCAACCCAACACTCAAGACCCTCGTGAGGAGCCAAGCCTTGCAGGGCGGACGACACTAGGCCTCCTCAGGAGTGGCCTCGCCAGGCAGGCTCGTGAGGAGGCGTAGAGATCAAGGACGAGGGGGACCTCGCGAGGTTCCCATGACGCAAGCCATGACGATCAAGGCCAGGCGGGCGCCAGCCCGTGCAGTGTCCTCGCTTCCTCTTTGGTGTAAAGGAGGGAAGCGCAGGCGCGGAGTACCGAGGCATCAGGCAAAGGTTTCCATATCGGTGCCACGAGACCAAGACCATCAGAGCGGCAGGATGGAGGTCACCGTGGAGCCCAAGATGGTGTCATCACCAGCACCTTTGGTAGGTGAAGACCACCTTTAGTTAGGATAGCTTGTACTTATTGTCCCCTTTCAAAATGGTCGTTGTTGGATTCCTTCCCGCTCAATATTTGGGAAGAGGACAAGGGCCTCTATAAATAGAGCTAGCCACCACAGTGGGAAGCATCTCGGATCTCAGAGAGAGACAGATTGAATCCTTCCGAAGCAGCACACCACACCAACACAAGAACACCTCTACTCGCGAGGCTGTTCTTCCCTTGTACTATTCATCATCAGCCCAAGAGGCAATCCACCACCACACACAGGAGTAGGGTATTACACCAAAACGGTGGCCCAAACCTGTATAAATCTTGTGTCTCTTGTGTTGTTCATCGATCTAGCTTAGGGATCGCAGCGAGGCTGAGAGCGAGATTCGGTAGGAGGAGATCTTCGTGCACACCCCAGTGTCCGAACCTTAAGGGTTTTGCCGGAACCCGATATCCGACAATTGGTGAGTAGGAAAGGTCGGGTACAATGCCATGGAAGATAGTCCGACTGGGCTGGAACTACTTCTCTTTCATGCACAACTTCTCCATAGTGTCGCGGTAAAGGATGTTGATGCTGCTACCGCCGTCTATCAGAATCCGGGAGAAACGAGCAGCTTGCCTCTCTGTTGGAAAGGTGGCATCCAACACCAGGGCGTAGGAACCCGGAACAAGCATCACCTCCGGGTGGTTAGCTCGGCTCCAACTGATGGGCTTTTCGGACCAGTGCATGAACTCTAGGGCTTTTGAGGCAACAACATTCACCTCTTGGTGCTGCTGATATCGGCTATGCTTGTTGTCGGCCAGGCTAGTGAAGCCAATGTAGGCTCCATGTTCTTCAGGGAATTCGTCTTGGATGGTGACGACTGGACGGGCCGACTGCTGCTGAGGAGGAGGTGGCGCCGGCTGGCCAGCTGGCGGAGAAGGCAGTAGCCCTTCGCCTTTGGAGATTCAGGTGAGCCAGTGGCACTTCCGTGTGGTGTGATTGGACGGCTTCGCACCGCTGTGGAACTTGCAGGGAGCATCGAGGGTTTTCTCATAGGAGAAGGCGAGCAACCAAGATGGTTTGCCAACCTTCTGACACTTGGGGCCGGGTTGCCCCTCCGGCTGCTGGTCTTCGACTGTTGCCACCTGCCGGCTGGTAGAAGTCGGCTGTGGGGCTTTGCACGTGTTGTCGTTCGGCTGCTGGCGCCGACTAGTGTCGCCAGCTGGCGTTCGAGGGGCCGGAGGGAGCACTTTCCCGGATGCGTCTACCTGGAGCTCCGTCTTCATGGTGGAGTCGGCAGTGGCGTACTTGTCTTCTATGATCAGCAGCTCGTCGAGTGTGGCCATCTCGTCGCAGAGGAGTCAGTTCTTGAGTACGGTGCCCTCTCGGCACCCGGCGGTGAAGTACTCTATGGCTTGCACCTCTTGCACCCCTTCGCAGGAGTTGCGCAGTTTGGCCCACTGTGTCAAGTAGTCGCGGGTGGACTCGGTGGGCCCTTGGACACACAGAGAAAGCTGACAAGGCTTGGGCAGCCGCTTGTATGTGCTGGTGAAATTGAGACGAAGACTTCAGTGAAATCCAACCAGCTGTTGACGCTGTAGGGCTTGAGGTTGTTCAGCCATGTACGAGCCGTGCTTGGAGCATGAGCGGAACGTACTTCACGGCGACACGCTTGTTACCTTTTGCTATGTTAACTGCGGTGGAGTAGTCTACCAACCAATCTTACGGCTTCACGGAGCCGTTGTACTTGGGTGTATCTCGAGGGAGCGAGAACCCTTTGGGGAAGGGCTCATCGCGAATACGAGGGCCAAAACAAGACAGGCCTATTGCATCTTCTTGTTCTAGCACCAAGGAGCGATTCAGTCGATCGATCCGATGGCTGGCGTCGTACTCTCCGACTCCTTCACGGTGGCCAAGGAGGCCTCCGAGAGTCGGGTGATCAAAAGGTGGCAGGGAGACGCACCTCTCCCTACGTGGGGGAGGCGGACAGTTGTCCCGTTGTTCCACTACTCGCGGGCGGCGGCCTTGGTCGCGCTCGATGGTGATGCGTGTGCGGCTGTGGCTAGCAGCCGGACCCCGATCTCGTCTATCGCGGATGCCGCCTGTCGGCGTCCGGGGGTCGCGCTTTGATCTCGGCAAGGGGGGAGGTTCTCAGCTTGCAGGCCGGGTTCCACCACTCGGCGGCCGGCTTCTTGCTACGCGGTGGCCGCATCGAGGAGCTGTTGGATGCGCTCCATCATGCAGCAACGTTCGTCGCCCTCCAGGTGGTCCAGCTCATCTGCTGCCGCCTGGCCAGCGCGTATGTTCTCCATAGGCATGGCGTAGACTGGGTGGTCGGCCGCCAGCATGATGGCGACGGCAGCACCGTGTTGTCGAACGGTGCCCACACGGCTAGGCTCGCCAGCAGCCGGCGTGCTGCAGACAGCGCGGTCGATCTCGTGTTGGTAGGCTTCGGTGAGGCGCCTCATGGCCTTCAACTTCTGGGCGCTCTCGAGGAGCGCAACGCGGCAGGCTTCTAGCGTCTCGCCGTTGGCGTCTACCATGATAGGCGCGGATAGGTTCCGCATTGCCGCCTGCGGCAGATCCTGGCCGACTCCACCTGAGGCTTCGTCGTGGCTGATGACCAACACCTTTGTGATGGTGCTTCCGCCACTGTCCGCGCGAGGGAGAGGGTCGTCGAAGATCACCACGTTGGTGGGGAAGGCGTCGAGGGATGCTGCGTTAGAGTCGACGAGCATCGGGTCGATGGAGCCAACTGACTCTAGGTCAAAGGCCGGCTCGTTGGCGATGTGAACCTTCCCAAGGAGGTCGACGAGGCAGCTCTCAGAGCTGGTTGCTCCCGCGTCGGGTGTGGGCTCGTCGGTGAGGTGGATCTCGCCGATGAGATCAGTGAGATAGCTCGCCGCGCAAGCAACTTCCGCGCCATGCAACTGAAGGAAATATGCCCTAGAGGCAATAATAAAGTTATTATTTATTTCCTTATATCATGATAAATGTTTATTATTCATGCTAGAATTGTATTAACCGGAAACATGATACATGTGTGAATACATAGACAAACTTAATGTCACTAGTATGCCTCTACTTGACTAGCTCATTAATCAAAGATGGTTATGTTTCCTAACCATAGACATGAGTTGTCATTTGACTAATGGGATCACATCATTAGGAGAATGATGTGATTGACTTGACCCATTCCGTTAGGTTAGCACTTGATCGTTTAGTATGTTGCTATTGCTTTCTTCATGACTTATACATGTTCCTACAACTATGAGATTATGCAACTCCCGTTTACTGGAGGAACACTTTGTGTGCCACCAAATGTCACAACGTAACTGGGTGATTATAAAGGAGCTCTATAGGTGTCTCCAAAGGTACATGTTGAGTTGGCGTATTTCGAGATTAGGTTTTGTCACTCCGATTGTCGGAGAGGTATCTCTGGGCCCTCTCGGTAATGCACATCACTATAAGCCTTGCAAGCAATGTAACTAATGAGTTAGTTATGGAATGATGCATTACATAACGAGTAAAGAGACTTGTCGGCAACGAGATTGAACTAGTTATTGAGATACCGACGATCGAATCTCGGGCAAGTAACATACCAATGACAAAGGGAACAACGTATGTTGTTATGCGGTTTGACCGATAAAGATCTTCATAGAATATGTAGGAGCCAATATGAGCATCCAGGTTCCGCTATTGGTTATTGACCGGAAACGCGTCTCGGTCATGTCTACATAGTTCTCGAACCCGTAGGGTCCGCACGCTTAAAGTTACGATGACAGTTATATTATGAGTTTATGAGTTTTGATGTACCGAAGGTTGTTCGGAGTCCCGGATGTGATCACGGACATGACGAGGAGTCTCGAAATGGTCGAGACATGAAGATTGATATATTGGAAGCCTATATTTGGATGTCGGAAGTGTTTCGGGTGAAATTGGGATTTTACCAGAGTACTGGAACCCCCCGGGGGCTTAATGGGCCATAGTGGGCCTTAGTGGAGAAGAGGAGAGGAGGCCAGGGCAGGGCCGCGCGCCCTCCCCCGTATTGAATAGGACAAGGAGAGGGGGGCGGCGCCCCCCTTTCCTTCCTCTCTCTCCCTCCTCTTTCCCCCCTTCTCCTAATCCAACAAGGAAGGAGGGAGTCCTACTCCCGATGGGAGTAGGACTCCCCTTGGCGTGCCTCCTCCCTGGACGGCCGCCCGCTCCCCTCTTGCTCCTTTATATACGGGGGCAGGGGGCACCTTTAGACACAACAATTGATCTCTTGATCTCTTAGCCGTGTGCGGTGCCCCCCTCCACCATAGTCCTCCTCGATAATATTGTACCGGTGCTTAGGCGAAGCCCTGTGATGGTAGAACATCAAGATCGTCACCACGCCGTCGTGCTGACGGAACTCTCCCTCGACACTCAGATGGATCAGAGTTCGAGGGACGTCATCGAGCTGAACGTGTGCTAGAACTCGGAGGTGCCGTAGTTCCGGCGCTTAATCGGTCGGGCCGTGAAGACGTACGACTACATCAACCGCATTGTTCTAATGCTTCTGCTTTCGGTCTACGAGGGTACGTGGACAACACTCTCCCCTCTCGTTGCTATGCGTCACCATGATCTTGCATGTGCGTAGGAAAAATTCGAAATTACTACGTTCCCCAACATTGGCATCAGAGCCAGGTTTTATGCGTTGATGTTATATGCACGAGTAGAACACAAGTGAGTTGTGGGCGATACAAGTCATACTGCTTACCAGCATGTCATACTTTGGTTCGGCGGTATTGTTGGATGAAGCGGCCTGGACCGAGATTACGCGTACGCTTAAGCGAGACTGGTTCTACCGACGTGCTTTGCATACAGGTGGCTGGCGGGTGTCAGTTTCTCCAACTTGAGTTGAACCGAGTGTGGCTACGCCCGGTCCTTGCGAAGGTTAAAATAGCACTAACTCGACGAACTATCGTTGTGCTTTTAATGCGTAGGTAAGAACGGTTCTTGCTCAGCCGGTAGCAGCCACGTAAAATTTGCAACAACAAAGTAGAGGACGTCCAACTTGTTTTTGCAGGGCATGTGGTGATGTGATATGGTCAAGACGTGATGCTATATTTTATTATATGAGATGATCATGTTTTGTAGCCGAGTTATCGGCACCTGGCAGGAGCCATATGGTTGTCGCTTTATTGTATGAAATGCAAGCACATGTAATTGCTTTACTTTATCACCAAGCGGTAGCGATAGTCGTAGAAGCAATAGATGGCGAAACGACAACGATGCTACGATGGAGATCAAGGTGTCGCACCGGTGACGATGGTGATCAGGACGGTGCTTCGGAGATGGAGATCACAAGCACAAGATGATGATGGCCATATCATATCACTTATATTGATTGCATGTGATGTTTATCCTTTAAGCATCTTATTTTGCTTTGATTGACGGTACCATTATAAGATGATCTCTCACTAATTATCAAGAAGTGTTCTCCCTGAGTATGCACCATTGTGAAAGTTCTTCGTGCTGAGACACCACGTGATGATCGAGTGTGATAAGCTCTACGTTCAAATACAACGGGTGCAAAACAGTTGCACATGCGGAATACTCAGGTTAAACTTGACGAGCCTAGCATATACAGATATGGCCTCGGAACATGGAGACCGAAAGGTAGAACGTGAATCATATAGTAGATATGATCAACATAGTGGTGTTCACCATTGAAACTGCTCCATCTCACATGATGATCGGACATGGTTTAGTTGATTTGGATCACGTGATCACTTAGATGACTAGAGAGATGTCTGTCTTAGTGGGAGTTCTTAAGTAATATGATTAATTGAACTTAAATTTATCATGAACTTAGTACCTGATAGTATTTTGCTTGTCTATGTTTGTTGTAGATAGATGGCTCGTGCTGTTGTTCCGTTGAATTTTAATGTGTTCCTTGAGAAAGCTAAGTTGAAAGATGATGGTAGCAATTACACGGACTGGGTCCGTAACTTGAGGATTATCCTCATTGCTGCACAGAAGAATTACGTCATGGAAGCACCACCGGGTGCCAGGCCTGCTGCAGATGCAACTGATGATGTTAAGAACGTCTGGCAGAGCAAAGCTGATGACTACTCAATAGTTCAGTGTGCCATGCTTTACGGCTTAGAACCGGGACTTCAACGACGTTTTGAACGTCATGGAGCATATGAGATGTTCCAGGAGTTGAAGTTAATATTTCAAGCAAATGCCCGGATTGAGAGATATGAAGTCTCCAATAAGTTCTATAGCTGCAAGATGGAAGAGAATAGTTTTGTCAGTGAACATATACTCAAAATGTCTGGGTATAATAATCACTTGATTCAATTGGGAGTTAATCTTCCTGATGATAGTGTCATTGACAGAATTCTTCAATCACTGCCACCAAGCTACGAGAGCTTCGTGATGAACTATAATATTCAAGGGATGGACAAGACTATTCCCGAGCTCTTCGCAATGCTAAAGGCTGTGGAGGTAGAAATCAAGAAGGAACATCAAGTGTTGATGGTCAATAAGACCACCAGTTTGAAGAAAAAGGGTAAAGGGAAGAAGAAGGGGAACTTCAAGAAGAACAGCAAACAAGTTGCTGCTCAAGAGAAGAAACCCAAATCTGGACCTAAGCCTGAGACTAAGTGCTTCTACTGCAAGCAGACTGGTCACTGGAAGCAGAACTGCCCCAAGTATTTGGCGGATAAGAAGGATGGCAAGGTGAACAAAGGTATATGTGATATACATGTTATTGATGTGTACCTTACTAATGCTCGCAGTAGCACCTGGGTATTTGATACTGGTTCTGTTGCTAATATTTGCAACTCGAAATAGGGACTACGGATTAAGCGAAGATTGGCTAAGGACGAGGAGACGATGCGCGTGGGAAATGGTTCCAAAGTCGATGTGATCGCGGTAGGCACGCTACCTCTACATCTACCTTCGGGATTAGTTTTAGACCTTAATAAATGTTATTTGGTGCCAGCGTTAAGCATGAACATTATATCTGGATCTTGTTTGATGCGAGACGGTTATTCATTTAAATCAGAGAATAATGGTTGTTCTATTTATATGAGTAATATCTTCTATGGTCATGCACCCTTGAAGAGTGGTCTATTTTTATTAAATCTCGATAGTAGTGATACACATATTCATAATGTTGAAGCCAAAAGATGCAGAGCTGATAATGATAGTGCAACTTATTTGTGGCACTTCCATTTGGGTCATATTGGTGTAAAGCGCATGAAGAAACTCCATACTGATGGACTTCTGGAATCACTTGATTATGAATCACTTGGTACTTGCGAACCGTGCCTCATGGGCAAGATGACTAAAACGCCATTCTCCGGAACTATGGAGCGAGCAACAGACTTGTTGGAAATCATACATACTGATGTATGTGGTCCAATGAATATTGAGGCTCGCGGAGGATATCGTTATTTTCTCACCTTGACAGATGATTTGAGCAGATATGGGTATATCTACTTAATGAAACATAAGTCTGAAACATTTGAAAAGTTCAAAGAATTTCAGAGTGAAGTGGAAAATCATCGTAACAAGAAATAAAGTTTCTATGATCTGATCGTGGAGGAGAATATTTGAGTTACGAGTTTGGTTTACATTTGAAACAATGCAGAATAGTTTCACAACTCACGCCACCCGGAACACCACAACGAAATGGTGTGTCTGAACGTCGTAATCATACTTTACTAGATATGGTGCGATATATGATGTCTCTTACCGATTTACCGCTATCGTTTTGGGGTTATGCTTTAGAGACGGCCGCATTCACGTTAAATAGGGCACCATCAAAATTCATTGAGATGATGCCTTATGAACTGTGGTTTGGCAAGAAACCAAAGTTGTCGTTTCTTAAAGTTTGGGGCTGCGGTGCTTACGTGAAGAAACTTCAACCAAATAAGCTCGAACCCAAGTTGGAGAAATGTGTCTTCATAGGATACCCAAAAGAGACTATTGGGTACACCTTCTATCACAGATCTGAAGGCAAGACTTTTGTTGCTAAATTTGGATCCTTTCTAGAAAAAGAGTTTCTCTCGAAAGAAGTGAGTGGGAGGAAAGTAGAACTTGATGAGGTAACTGTACCTGCTCCCTTATTGGAAAGTAGTTCATCACAGAAACCGGTTCCTGTGACAACTACACCAATCAGTGAGGAAGCTAATGCTATTGATCATGAAACTTCATATCAAGTTACTACAGAACCTCGTAGGTCATCCAGAGTAAGATCCGCTCCAAAGTGGTACGGTAATCCTATTCTGGAAGTCATGTTACCTGACCATGGCGAACCTACGAACTATGAGGAAGCGATGATGAGCCCAGATTCCAAAAAATGGCTCGAGGCCTTGAAATCTGAGATGGGATCCATGTATGAGAACAAAGTATGGACTTTGGTTGACTTGCCCGTTGATCGGCAAGCCATCGAGAATAAATGGATCTTCAAGAAGAAGACTGACGCTAATGGTAATGTAACTGTCTAAAAAGCTCAGCTTGTTGCGAAAGGTTTTTGACAAGTTCAAGGGGTTGAGTACGATGAGACTTTCTCACCCATAGCGATGCTTAAATCTGTCCGAATCATGTTACCAATTGCCGCATTTTATGATTATGAAATATGGCAAGTGGATGTCAAAACTGCATTCCTGAATGGATTTCTGGAAGAAGAGTTGTATATGATGCAACCAGAAGGTTTTGTCGATCTAGAAGGTGCTAACAAAGTGTGCAAGCTCCAGCCATCCATTTATGGACTGGTGCAAGCCTCTCGGAGTTGGAATAAACGCTTTGATAGTGTGATCAAAGCATATGGTTCTATACATGCTTTTGGAGAAGCATGAATTTACAAGAAAGTGAGTGGGAGCTCTGTAGCATTTCTGATATTATATGTAGACGACATATTGTTAATTGGAAATGATATAGAATTTCTAGATAGCATAAAGGGATACTTGAATAAAAAAAATCAATGAAAGATCTCGGTGAAGCTGCTTACATATTGGGCATCAAGAGCTATAGAGATAGATCAAGACGCTTAATTGGACTTTCACAAAGCACATATCTTGATAAAGTTTTGAAAAAGTTCAAAATGGATCAGGCAAAGAAAGGGTTCTTGCCTGTATTACAAGGTGTGAAGTTGAGTTAGACTCAATGTCCGACCACAGCAGAAGATAGAGAGAAAATGAAAGATGTTCCCTATGCGTGAGCCATAGGCTCTATCATGTATGCAATGTTGTGTACCAAACCTGATGTATGCTTAGCAATAAGTTTAGCAGGGAGGTGCCAAAGTAATCCAGGAGTGGATCACTAGACAACGGTCAAGAATATCCTGAAATACCTGAAAAGGACTAAGGATATGTTTCTCGTTTATGGAGGTGACAAAGAGCTAGTCGTAAATGGTTACGTCGAGGCAAGCTTTGATATTGATCTGGACGATTCTAACTTGCAAACCAGATACGTATTTATATTGAATGGTGGAGCTATCAGTTGGTGCAGTTCTAAACAAAGCGTCGTGGCGGGATCTACATGTGAAGTGGAGTACATAGCTGCTTCGGAAGCAGCAAATGAAGGAGTCTGGATGAAGGAGTTCATTTCCGATGTAGGTGTCATACCTAGTGCATTGGGACTAATGAAGATCTTCTGTGACAATACTGGTGCAATTGCCTTGGCAAAGGAATCCAGATTTCACAAGAGGACCAAGCACATCAAGAGACGCTTCAATTCCATCCGGGACCAAGTCCAGGTGGGAGACATAGAGATTTGCAAGATACATATGGATCTGAATGTTGCAGACCCGTTGACTAAGCCTCTTCCACGAGCAAAACATGATCAGCACCAAGGCTCCATGGGTGTTAGAATTATTACCATGTAATCTAGATTATTGACTCTAGTGCAAGTGGGAGACTGAAGCAAATATGCCCTAGAGGAAATAATAAAGCTATTATTTATTTGCTTATATCATGATAAATGTTTATTATTCATGCTAGAATTGTATTAACCGGAAACATGATACATGTGTGAATACATAGACAAACTTAATGTCACTAGTATGCCTCTACTTGACTAGCTCATTAATCAAAGATGGATATATTTCCTAACCATAGACATGAGTTGTCATTTGATTAACGGGATCACATCATTAGGAGAATGATGTGATTGACTTGACCCATTCCGTTATCTTAGCACTTGATCGTTTAGTATGTTACTATTGCTTTCTTCATGACTTATACATGTTCCTACAACTATGAGATTATGCAACTCCCGTTTACCGAAGGAACACTTTGTGTGCTACCAAACGTCACAACGTAACTGGGTGATTATAAAGGAGCTCTATAGGTGTCTCCAAAGGTACATGTTGAGTTGGCGTATTTCGAGATTAGGTTTTGTCACTCCGATTGTCGGAGAGGTATCTCTGGGCCCTCTCGGTAATGCACATCACTATAAGCCTTGCAAGTAATGTAACTAATGAGTTAGTTACGGAATGATGCATTACATAACAAGTAAAAAGACTTGCTGGTAACGAGATTGAACTAGGTATTGAGATACCGACGATCGAATCTCGGGCAAGTAACATACCGATGACAAAGGGAACAACGTATGTTGTTATGCGGTTTGACTGATAAAGATCTTCGTAGAATATGTAGGAGCCAATATGAGCATCTAGGTTCCGCTATTGGTTATTGATCGGAAACGTGCCTCGGTCATGTCTACATAGTTCTCGAACCCGTAGGGTCCGCACGCTTAAAGTTACGATGACAGTTATATTATGAGTTTATGAGTTTTGATGTACCGAAGGTTGTTCGGAGTCCCGGATGTGATCACGGACATGACGAGGAGTCTCGAAATGGTCGAGACATGAAGATTGATATATTGGAAGCCTATATTTGGATGTCGGAAGTGTTCCGGGTGAAATCGGGATTTTACCGGAGTACCGGGGGTTTACCGGAACCCCCCGGGGGCTTAATGGGCCATAGTGGGCCTTAGTGGAGAAGAGGAGAGGAGGCCAGGGCAGGGCCGTGCGCCCCTCCCCCTAGTCCGAATAGGACAAGGAGAGGGGGGCGGCGCCCCCCCTTTCCTTCCTCTCTCTCCCTCCTCTTTCCCCCCTTCTCCTAATCCAACAAGGAAGGAGGGAGTCCTACTCCCGGTGGGAGTAGGACTCCCCTTGGCACGCCTCCTCCCTGGCCGGCTGCCCCCTCCCCCCTTGCTCCTTTATATACGGGGGCAAGGGGCACCTCTAGACACAACAATTGATCTCTTGATCTCTTAGCCGTGTGCGGTGCCCCCTCCACCATAGTCGTCCCCGATAATATTGTAGCGGTGCTTAGGCGAAGCCCTGCGACGGTAGAACATCAAGATCGTCACCACGCTATCGTGCTGACGGAACTCTCCCTCGACACTCGGCTGGATCGGAGTACGAGGGACGTCATCGAGCTGAATGTGTGCTAGAACTCGAAGGTGCCGTAGTTTCGGTGCTTGATCGGTCGGGCCTGGAAGACGTACGACTACATCAACCGCGTTGTTCTAACGCTTCCGCTTTTGGTCTACGAGGTTACGTGGACAACACTCTCCCCTCTCGTTGCTATGCATCACCATAATCTTGCATGTGCGTAGGAAAATTTTGAAATTACTATGTTCCCCAACAGCAGTGCGTCGGCGCAAACGCCATCAGGCGTGTCGGGCTGGCTGCGCTCGCCAGGAAGGAAAAGGGTTCCCGTCCAGAACATGTCTCTGGATGACGGTGCACCTTGCCCCACTGTGGGCGCCAAATGTCGGGGATATCTAGCGACATATGCCAGGGGGTGACTTATAATGGTGGGGGACAAGAGTACGTCGTCGGTGCCGGGAAGCGGGATAAGGCGCAATCGCATACGCCGACCCATCTTACCCAGGTTCGGGGCTCTCCTAGGAGATAACACCCCTAGTCCTTCTCTACGGGGTCTCCGCATGATCACCATGTCAACAAGGTGGCTACAAGGTTGCTCCCTGAGCTGTTTTGCTAGAGGACGAAGAAGGGCAAGGCTAGCTCTACTCCTCTCTCTATGTGGGTATGTGTCTTCTAAGGTGTTGAACCCTTTGCATGGGTGCCCTGGGGGATTTATATAAGCCTAACCCCCCAGGGGTATAATGGTAATCCGGCTGGGTGTAGGCCCCGACCGTCAATGTCCCTGGTCACCGATTTCTCCGCCGGCTTCTGGGGCCCGCCGCCTGGTGGGTCCCGCCGACTGCCGGGCTCTCGGCCGACAGGTAGGGCCCGCCGCCTGCGGGTCCTGTCGGCTTCTTGGTACTGTAGCCCTGCTCCTGATGACGGAGGCTTGGTCGGGGGAAGCGTGGCTATAGTCCCGCCGCCTGGCGGGCGCTCACTGTAGCCACATCCTGTCAAATCTGGTTAATGGCGCACAAATTCCAATGGAGGGGGAGGGCTGCCTACTAGGAGTCGGCCCACCCCCCCCGGATGGTCTGAGCTCGTCGCCTTCTGGTATCTCACGAGCAGGTAGGGCCCGCCGCCTGCGGGCCGTACTGACAGCCAGTCGTGGGAGCATGGCTTCCTCTGCCATGGATGATGTTACGGGCCGCGTGGAAATAGTGTCGCACCAGGCAAGGGATGTCCGTCCGGTACGCTGCACTGTGGCCACGTTCGGCCCTGGATTCGGGGGTGGCAGGCTACACTATAGCCAGGCCCCGTCTCGTCATTGTTATGTGGGTGCAAACTTTGAGGGCACGAGGGGCCACCTGCTAGGAGTTGCCCGCTCTGACGGTCGCCTGCTAGGAGTCGGCCTACCTCATGGCCTCCCTCTAGGCTTCGCCGCCTTCTAGCAGTCGGCCACTTGGACCAGCCGGTCCCAAGAAGGCGGTCCGTTTATCATTGATGTTTGAGGGGCGCAGCCAACCCCGATGTCTTGAAATACCATGGGGCGATGGGGCTACCCGTGGTCATTTACTCTGACAATCAGCAACGTCCAAGCCACCAAAACCCTCATCAATGGCGGTGCAGGGCTCAATGTCCTCTCCGTCGACACGTTCGATCGCCTCCAAGTGCCATATGATCAGCTGCATCCCACCAAGCCCTTCTCAGGAGGACCGACAACTCCACCACCCCGATAGGGCAGATACGCCTCCCTGTCACCTTCGGCAAGCGCGACAACTACCGCATCAAGCTCATCGACTTCGACGTCACCCACATTCGTCTTCCCTACAACGCCATCCTTGGGTATCCAGCCCTAGGCAAGTTCATGGCGATGACTCACCATGGCTACAACGTCCTCAAGATGCCAGGGAGTTGCAGCGTCATCACGTCGCCTGCGAAGAGAAGGATACGGTGTGCTCTCTCGAGCACGCCTACAGGGCTGCAGCGGTCGAGGACACAGACAACGAAGGCGCCATCTAACCACCTGAGGCCGTTCCCAAGGAGAAGAAGCAGCTGCTCAACCAAGGGCCTCAAGAGAGCGGTGTCTCCAACGGCACCACTTCAGGACCTACACCCGCAGATGGGGCGCCTCCCTCCCTCGCATAGGAAGGCGCACCCGGCGCCCTCCCTGGGCTAGGCTCGGGGCTCTCTCCTGGAGGGCCTCAGACCTAGCCAACGCCACGAGGGAGGCACTCAGGCACCACATGGAGGCATGCTTTGTTGCACGCTTCCCTCATCAAGGCACAAGGCGCGAGGCACCTGGTGCTCAGGAATTCATCACCAAGGCCACCAAGGAGCTTCAAGAGGCAAGAGGCATGCGCTGCGACCGCCGCCTACAACCTGGCGCAGGTCCATGTCTTGGTGACGATAGCGAGTTGCGCTTCTGCATTGACTACCTCGGGCTCAACCGGGTCGCATCTCAGGAGTGCTTCTCGTCGTATCACATTGGTCGGTGTGAGGGACCCCCTCACAGCTACGTTTGCATGCCTTACGGCCTGCCGAACGCGGCTGTCACCTACCATCGGCTCATGTAGGGTGCCCTAGCGGCTCGTGAGGCCAGGGGCCAGGTGGTCCTGAGGTAGGAGAAGCCAGAACCTCCGAGGTTCCCCAGAAATAGGCCACCAGACGATACCTAAGGAGCAACTTCTTCAGCGTGCGTCTCTAGCAATGGTGCCAGGTGACATTTTCCAGTTTATTCAACTGGGAGCACCCCTTGGGCTGCATCATTCCCAGGTCGCACAGTCCTGTCCCTGCGACATGTATCTTTCTGCATCTTTAATTTATATTGTTGGGGGCGCCCCTCGAGCTGCATCATCCCCAGGCCGCATGGGTCTGTCCCTGTGGCATGTATCGATCTTGCATTTACCGGAACTAGCGATGCCCTTTCCATCAGTCGCTTTAAGATTATCATCTGCCTGCCGGTACTTCGTTGCCATGAACGTTGTAGGCCCTCGCAAACCCGCCCGCGACTGCCTCATGATTAAGGACAGGCACGGCGTCTGTGCTCGGGTCCGTCCCTGCAGCGTCGCTAAATCCAAGTGGCTGAGCTCTGGATCGCGGGCCAGTTCCCGTGTACGTCACCTCCCATGGTCCTTGGTGTCTCGTCATTGCATGAGCTAACCATGGACGGATAAGTGAGGGCACACGACACGATGCCTCGTCGCTACGGGAGCCGCGCGCCGGCTGTACTTCTTTAGGATGTCCGGATGAGAAGACTAGGCACGGCGTCTATGTCGGGTCTGTCCTTGTAGCATCAATAAACCTGTCGGATTTCGGGTTCCGGCAGACCCTTGAGGTTCGAACTCTGGGGTGCGCACGAAGATCTTTGCCCTACCAGCTCGCGTCTCGAAGTCTCGCAAAGAATCTAGGCTAGAAAGAAGAACACACATGGGACACGAGACTTATACTGGTTCAGGCCACCATTGTGGTGTAATACCCTACTCCAGTGTGTGGTGTGGTGGATTGCCTCAGGGGCTGATGATGAATAATACAAAGGGAGAACAGCCTCGCGAGGGCTGTTCTTGAGCTGGTGCGATGAACTGCTTGGGTGAGCTCAGTCGCCTCTCTCTAGTCTATGCGTGATTTTCCCCCTTTGCCCTGTGGTGGCTAGTCCTATTTATAGAGGGAGGCCCTGGGCCTCTTCCCAAATAAAGAGCGGGAAGGGCGCCAACAACTGGCCATTTTGAAGGGGAACATCTAGTACACTTATCCTGACTAAAGTTGGTCTTCGGCTGCCAAAGGCTCTGACGATGACGCCGTCTTGGGCTCCACGATGACTGAGGGAGTCCTGGACTAGGGGGTGTCCGGATAGCCGAACTATCATCATTGGCCGGACTCCAAGACTATGAAGATACAATATTGAAGACTTCGTCCCGTGTCCGGATCGGACTTTCCTTGGCGTGGAAGGCAAGCTTGGTGATACGGATATGTAGATCTCCTACCATTGTAACCGACTCTGTGTAACCCTAGCCCTCTCCGGTGTCTATATAAACCGGAGGGTTTTAGTCCGTAGGACGAACAACAATCATACCATAGGCTAGCTTCTAGGGTTTAGCCTCCTTGATGTCGTGGTAGATCTACTCTTGTACTACCCATATCATCAATATTAATCAAGCAGGAGTAGGGTTTTACCTCCACCGAGAGGGCCCGAACCTGGGTAAAAACATCGTGTACCTTGTCTCCTGTTACCATCCGCCTAGACGCCCAGTTCGGGACCCCCTACCCGAGATCCGCCGGTTTTGACACCGACATTGGTGCTTTCATTGAGAGTTCCTCTGTGTCGTCACCTATAGGCCCGATGGCTCCTTCAATCATCAACAACAACGCGGTCCAGGGCGAGACTTTTCTCCCCGGACAGATCTTCGTATTCGGCGGCTTTGCACTGCGGGCCAATTCACTTGGCCATCTGGAGCAGATCGAAAGCTACGCCCCTGGCCATCAGGTCAGATTTGGAAGTTTGAACTATACGGCCGACATCCGTGGAGACTTGATCTTCGACGGATTCGAGCCACAGCCGAGTGCGCCGCACTGTCACGATGGGCATGATTTAGCTCTGCTGCCGGACAGTGCCCTGGAGGCCGCACAAGAGTTCGCTCCGACCCTTAGCTCGGAACCGACTGCGCCGATCGAGGATGGGTGGCTGGACACCGCCTCGGGGGCTGCTACCTTTACGGCGATGGAGCCGAATACCGACCCTGTCCCTCGTGAAGCTCGTGACTCCAAGGTGCCGGACTCCTCTCCGGACCCCGAACCTTCTGCGCCCCTGCCAATCGAATCCGATTGGGCGCCGATCATGGAGTTCACCGCTGCGGACATATTTCAGCACTCGCCTTTTGGCAACATTCTGAATTCGCTAAAGTGTCTCTCTTTACCAAGAGAGCCCTGGCCGGATTATGGTCAGAACGGTTGGGATGCGGACGACGAAGAAATTCAAAGCCCACCCACCACCCACTTCGTAGCCACTGTCGATGACTTAACCGACATGCTAGACTTCGACTCCGAAGATATCAACGGTATGGACGACTATGCCGGAGACGACCAAGAACCAGCGCCTATAGGCACTGGAAGGCCACCTCAACTCACGACGTTTATATGGTGGACACACCTAATGGAAGCGATAACGAGGAACAATGGGACGCTGCGAAGGATAACTCCCTCGAAAAACAGCCGAAATAGCGACGCAAGCGCCGCCCAAAGTCCCGCCTCGACAACAACAGCACCCATACGGACCCAGCTATAGAGCAGGAAGAACCGGTGGACGACGAACATGCCCCCGAGCAACCATCCAGACAGGATAAATTGGATAAACAATCCATCCCAGGTGAAAACAACAGTCCGGATGATCTCACGCCGGACACATCGTTGGAACAGAAGAACCTCCAAAAAAGGCTCGTCGCCACTGCACGAAGTCTGAAGAAGCAGAAGCAGAAGCTCAAAACAACAGAAGACGTACTCAAGATGAGATGGAGCAAAGTACTCAAGGCCGCAGATAAATATGGCAATAGTCGCCAAACAAAAAGCTACCCGAAGCGCAAACTACCGCCCGAATTTGACGAGGAGGCCGTAGAGCCCCCACAATCAAAGAACAAAGAGGCCGCCCGGTCGGATAGACGACCACATGACACACAAAGAGCGACAAGCGGCACCGCACATAAGCCGGCACGCGATCCACATAAGGATCCTTACAAAAAGGATGGCCCGGTCAGGTCCATCTATGGGCCAAGAAAGCAAGCCCCAGAAAGCAATACAACACGTCGAGTATTCGAACATCACGGCACACCCAAATACAGGGGCGCCGCACACCCCTTATGTTTCACCGATGAGGTGCTGGATCATGAATTTCCAGCGGGATTCAAACCCGTAAACATAGAGGCATACGACGGAACAACAGACCCTGGAGTCTGGATTGAGGATTACATCCAGCACATACATATGGCTAGAGGAGATGACCTCCATGCCATAAAATACTTACCCCTCAAGCTCAAAGGGCCAGCTCGGCATTTGCTCAAAAGCCTCCCAGAAAATACCATTGGCAATTGGGAAGAGCTCGAGGACGCGTTTCGGGCAAATTTTCAAGGGACTTACATCCGCCCTCCAGATGCAGACAATTTAAGTCACATAACGCAACAGTCCGGAGAGTCAGCCCGCAAGTTCTGGAACAGGTTGCTCACCAAAAAGAACCAGATAGTCGACTGTCCGGACGTCGAAGCCTTAGCAGCCTTCAAACATAATGTCCGGGACGAATGGCTCGCCAGACACCTCGGCCAGGAAAAGCCAAGGACAATGGCCACACTAACAAGCCTCATGACCCGCTTTTGCACGGGAGAGGATAGCTGGCTGGCAAGATGCAGCACCAGCGACCCAAGTACATCCGAGGTCAGGGATGGAAATGGGAAACCACGACGCAGAAAGGACCAGCGCTGGACTAAGGGAAATGGCCCAAAGAGCACGGCAGTTAACGCTGGATTCAAAAGCTCTCGGCAGAACAACAAAACACTGCCTCTCAAGGACAGAAGCGACGAGCTATCCAACCTAAACAAAATCTTGGACAAAATATGCCAAATCCACAGCACCTCCGGGAAGCCTGCAAACCATACCCACAGAGATTGTTGGGTCTTCAAACAGTCCGACTTAACGCCGAACACAAGGGGCTCGAAACACCAAGTGAAGACAATGACAAACTCCACAAGCAGAGCACCGGCAAACAAAGGAATTTCCCACAAGAGGTCAAAACAGTAAACTCACTTCATGTGACAACAGGCAAAAATAGAGCGGCGCCCATTAAAATGCGCGCCGCACGGTCCACCCCAGCGGAGTCCAGACACTGGATGTCAAAACCAATCACTTTCGACCATCAGGATTACTCCGGAAGTATCCGGAACGTAGGATGGACTGCCCTGATATTAGATCCTATAACCGACGGACTGCAATTTACACAAGTCCTAGTGGACGGCGGCAGTGATCTAAACCTACTATATCAGGACACAATCCGCAGAATGGGAATAGACCCAACCAAAATACGCCATAGCAACACTTCCTTTAAAGGAGTGATGCCAGGCCCATATGCCCATTGTACGGGCTCTCTACCACTAGAAGTTGTGTTCGGCTCATCCGACAACTCCCGTCGTGAAAAGTTAGTCTTCCACATCGCCCCATTTAAAAGTAGCTACCAAGCACTATTGGGACGTGAAGCTTTCGCCCGCTTTAACGCAATACCGCATTACGCATCTCTTACACTTAAAATGCCCGGTCCACGCGGCATAATCTCATTAAAGGGAAACCTCGAGTGTTCCTTGAATACGGAAGAAAGTGAGACTGCCTTGACAGCCACACATTAATCCGGCTTTGCCAATCAAAGCACCCAAACAGGTCATTCAGACCCCAGACACGGTTAGGCGAGTCCGGCACAAATAAACAAGGGGCTTACTAGCCGCGTACCCCCTTACAAGGGGCTGCACGCATGCAGAATAAGAGACAATAAAGCTCAATTTTATTCGTTTTTTGAATTATACTCTGTTTATACATTTTCCGCATGATCCTTTTTTTCAAACTAAGTTCCTCTCTTTTACAGATGATCACCGTGCTACGCCCGTCCAGGATACGGCACAACGGAGACACAGGCGCAGACGTGCAGTAGGGACCCGTTGCAAGGATTCTTTTCAGATTAAGACCCTGCGTAAACCTTTCTTACTGTCTCTTGTTGATACACATCCCCGGTTTCTCACCATAACCGAGGAGGAAGCTGGCGTTTTGGCATCGGCCGCGTCAGAAATTTTTGCGCGTACCTGGACACTAGGGGCTTAGGGCATTGTTCTGCCTGTTTTCATAAAGACCGAATACCTTAGGGAGTGTTCGGCGTCTCGAGTTAGGCCTTATATGCATCAGCTCCGAATCATGTCTTTGGTCAAATGTTGGGTTTGCCCGGCTCCTGTGTTTTGTTGCCTTATGTTCCGCTCTATCGGCTAACGCGGCACCAGGAGAACTACTGCGATTGTGCCTCGGTTCGCCCAGGCGAGCACCTCAGTAGAGAAAGCCGAAAACTGACTGTCATGATATAGCGAGAGACTGGTCAACCACTCGATCGACCACCGGAATGTTTAGAATTCCTCCGCTTTAACGAAGGACCGTTTACCGGTCAGGGACATATGCGCCCGGAATTCGGAGAGCGCAGTGCCCCCAGGGGCTATATAGTAGCCCCACCATCGAACTCCTATGGCTAAGTGAAAGTGATAAAGCATTATAGTCCGGTTGCCTAGTTTGCTACGCTATCACCTCCTTCACAGGACCAAGACGTTCGATTAAGTGTGAAAATGCACTTTTTTACAAACACCCCCGCACTATGTGCGTGGGGGCTGAAGCCGAAGACTGCCATCTTTCAGGTTATATACACATATACGTTAACGGCCGCACAGGAGGTATTTCCATACTTGAATGCACAAGTATAAAAAGCCCTTATATTATATTTGAAACATGGTTTCACAAATCATACATGTCATTTGAACATAACATTTTTCAAGCACTACGTCTTTATTAAACGAGCGCCCTGCAGGACTTCCTCAAAATAGTGCTCGGCTGGTAATCGGCTTCTGTCCGAATCCTAGGATGCAACGTCGGTGGCCTCCATCTCTGCCCAGTATGTTTTGACACAGGCGAGTGCCATCCGTGAACCCTCTATGCATGCCGACCGCTTCATCGCCTCGATATGCGGCACTGCATCAAGGAACTGCTGCACCAAGCCAAAATAACTCTTCGGCTCGGGCCTTTTCGGCCACAAATGAGCCACGACATCCTTCATGGCAAGTCCGGACAACCTATTCAGCTCAGCCCATTCGGCTAACCGATCGGTCAATGGAAGTGGACGCTCCAGACTATGGAACTGCGACCAAAAAAGCTCTTCCATTCCGTGATCCTTTTGGCCTCGGAAGTGTGCTACTGCGTCTGCGGCACTGGCCGTCAAATTCAGATAAGCATCCTCCACACCCCACAACTGGCCCAACTGAGCATACTTCGGATCCGTGAACTTCCTATGCAGCAGAAAGGGTTTTCCAGCCACAATATCCCCGGCCTGACGTAGCTCCTCCTTTATAGCTCTCATCGTAGAGCGGGCATCCTTGGCTTCGGCGGTGGCCTTCTTCAGGTCCTCTTGCTCCGCTCGGCATTCCCTTTTAAGGAACTCGCAGCGGTTGGTAGCATCCTTCAGCTCCACGGCTATCTTGGCCATTTCCTCCCTGCTTCGGCAGTGAGCAGCCCGTTCGGCTTTTATCTCTTCGGCCGCCTTCACGGCAGCCGCATCACTTTTCCGGGCTTGCTCCTTGGCTCGGGCGAGCTCTGCCCGAAGGTCCTTCATAGCAGCGGCACCATCTGCATTAAGAATACATGTAGTAAGGCACGGGCGTCAAGCCCCCTTACCAGGTGTCCGCGGAGAAGCCACATACCTTGTGACTCGTCAAGTCGCTTATTGACCAGCGCGATGTCCGCATCCGCAACGTCAAGTTGCCGCTTCAGTTCGGCAATTCTATCAGTTCGGCTGGCCACCAAACGCTCTGCCCCCCTGAATAGGAAGGGCGACATCTTATAACTGAGATTATGATCCTCGGCACGCCGTCACTTTTGACAATGTACCGAGTCTCAGGGGCTACTATCTATACAGGGCGCATTCTATATGCAAAACTGTCAGAAGGTATATCATTTTCGCGTACCTCAAACACTGTCAGTAAACTTCTGACGGCTTCATGCAATCCGCTCTCAGTGGATGAAATCCTTTCAATCACCATACCCATTAATGCATGGTGATCTTCTGAGATAGATGCTCGCCCGAGCAGATCCTTCAGCTCCTCCGACCGTACACCAGTTGGTGCCGGACCTCCCGGCCCCGCCGGACTCAGGGAAACCCTTCGCGACGACACCTCAGGGTCGTCCGCCCCGCCTGACGGTGCGGCAGATGGAGGCGTTTCGCTCTCCATCATCTCCGGACGAAGATCCCCCGAAGATGAGCTCTGCTGAGAAGGGCTGAGATCCGAACTACAAGGTAAAACTTTGGTTATCTTCAGAAATAAAAACAGGGATGTCCCTTATTACAAAACTCCCCTTTCTACTTACGGCTTGCTGGAGGGCTGATTCCCTTGGGGAAATAGTGTGGCCGGGGCTTCTCCTGGCGCAGGACCCTCGGGTGAAGATTTCTTCCCCCGCTTTGAGGCCTTGGCCTCCGGATCTTCAAAAGCGGTCCTCTTCTCCCCTTGGAGGGGGGATTCTCGATCCCCCCTTCCTTAAAAGCCTCCTTAGCAGAGGCGGTAGCTTTCCTGTTCCCCCCCTTCGCCCTCTTCCAAAGGTGCAACCTCCAGCATATTGGTTAACACGGGCTCCGGCGTGGTCTCAGGGAGGGGGGTCGGACACCTTATCAGTTTTGCTTTTGCTATCCATTCCTGTTCAAGGGATAGCTCTTTAAAGGGCAAGTTAACGATAAATGTACGGATAGCATGTCCGGGCACAGGACTACTTACTTGAGTATCCGGGTGGTTGCAGCTCAGACCTGTGTCCTCGATCAAGTCCGGACACATCTCTTGTGATCCAAAGAACAGTTTATACATCTCCACGGGCATCGCGCCCATGAAGTGCTGGAGAGCTCACGGTCCCTCCGGATTGAATTCCCACAGGCGGAGAGGGCGACGTTTGCAGGGCAGAAGGCGCCGAATCAGCATGACCTGCGCCACTACAACTAGATTGATCTCCCTCTCTTGGAGGTCTCGAATACGGCCCTGCAATAGTGGTACGTCCTTGGATGGCCCCCAGTCAAGCCCTTTGTTGACCCATGACGCCAGCCGTTGTGGAGGGCCCGAGCGAAAGGCAGGCGGCGCCACCCATCTGGTGCCCCTGGGAGCGGTGATATAGAACCACTCCCGTTGCCACAAACCAAGCTCCTTTTGGAAAGAGCCCTCGGGCCATGGAGCGTCTGCCCTCTTGCTTATAACTGCCCCTCCGCACTCTGCCTGCCGCCCCTGGATCATCTTTGGCTCCATGTTGAAGGTCTTGAGCCACAATCCGAAGTGAGGGGTAGTGCGGAGGAAGGCTTCGCATACAACAATGAACGATGAGATGTGGAGGATGGACTCCGGATCCAAGTCATGGAATTCCAACCCATAGTAAAACATGAGCCCCCTCACGAAGGGGTCCATCGGGAAGCCTAAACCTCGACGGAAGTGAGACACGAACACCACGCTCTCACCAAGCTCGAGGGTAGGAATGACTTGCCCTTGGGCGGGCAGGCTATGCGAATTTCGCCGGTTAGATACCTGGCATCTCTCAGCTTTATCACATCTTCTTCCGTGACGGAAGAAGGTATCCACCGGCCTTATAGGTCGGAGCTGGACATTGTCGAAGGTCTGGAGCGCCTGAATCTGGAGCCTTGGGTGTTGGAACTCGAGGCGAGGGGCGGATTCGATTGAGATTGAAGAAAAGGAACAGGCCTTGGTCTCATCATAAAGGGG
The DNA here is from genome assembly GCA_963921465.1 of Triticum timopheevii. NCBI lineage: Eukaryota > Viridiplantae > Streptophyta > Magnoliopsida > Poales > Poaceae > Triticum > Triticum timopheevii. The sequence continues at coordinate 119,532,187 of OY997270.1, forward strand.
TTGAATACCAAGAGCCGTCCCCGTGACTGTTTGGGACTCGCCTTCGATGGAGGGGGCATGCCAACGGGCGCGGTTGGGTTACCCACGCCCGTATTGATGAAAATCCCGGAATAAGGGGACACGATCTCTGCTTTGACAAGACGTGCCAAGGAAACCGCTTCGCTAAACGCGCTGAGGTGGAACAATAAAAACAAATAAAGGCTTGGCCGTGGCGTGACGTCATGCCACGAGATACGTCAGCAGATTGGACTTGTGTAAATATTATTCTCTCTATGGTGGTATGTGGAATTTATTTTGCAGAGCCGGACACTACCCTGGTGTTCACAATCTTCTATGAATTATTCGGAGGAGGAACCCGCCTTGCAATGTCGAAGACAATATGCACGCCGGACTCGTCGTCATTGAAGCCTGGTTCAGGGGCTACCGAGGGAGTCCTGGACTAGGGGGTGTCCGGATAGCCGAACTATCATCATTGGCCGGACTCCAAGACTATGAAGATACAAGATTGAAGACTTCGTCCCATGTCCGGATGCGAGTTTCCTTCGCGTGGAAGGCAAGCTTGGCGATACGGATATGTAGATCTCCTACCATTGTAACCGACTCTGTGTAACCCTAGCCCTCTCCGGTGTCTATATAAACCGAAGGGTTTTAGTCCGTAGGACGAACAACAATCATACGATAGGCTAGCTTCTAGGGTTTAGCCTCCTTGATCTCGTGGTAGATCTACTCTTGTACTACCCATATCATCAATATTAATCAAGCAGGAGTAGGGTTTTACCTCCACCGAGAGGGCCCAAACCTAGGTAAAAACATCTTGTACCTTGTCTCCTGTTACCATCCGCCTAGACGCACAGTTCGGGACCCCCTACCCGAGATCCGCCGGTTTTGACACAGACAATGACCTCCATCCTGCCGTTCTGCTGGTCTTGGTCTTGTTGCACCGAAACGGTAACCTTTGCCTGATGCCTTGGCCTGTGCTTGCCCCCTTTGCACCAAAGGGGAAACAAGGACACTGCGCAAGCCGGCACCCGCATGGCGCCCGCCTGGTCTCGATCGTCATGGCTTGCGTCATGGGCTCCTCGCGAGGTACCCTGCCTTGATCTCTCTGCCTCCTCGCGAGCCTGCCTGATGAGGCTGCTCCTGAGGAAGCTTCTTGTTGTCCGCCCCGCGAGGCCTGGCCCCTCGCGAAGGTCTTGAGCTTGAGCTAATGAAGCTGGGCTGCACTGGGCCCCCACTTGAGCCACGCCGCAGGCCGTAGGCAGGCAAGTCTGGGGACCCCCATTCCCAGAACGCCGACAGTAGCCCCCAGGCCCAAGGCGTGCCCGGACTTGGCTTAGCAGAGAAGCGAAGGGGCAAGTGCGAAGCGCCGCAGGCCCCAACAGCCTGCGGCCTTGGGCGCCGTGTGGTGATTGATTGGACGTGGGCGTCTCCACTTCCCCACGACGCCTCGTCAACCGCACGACTTGACAAGTCCCTGCATGCAAAAATGGGTCATGATTACCTGCAATCGTGGAGGCCGACGGTTGGCCTCTGAGGGAGTCCTGGACTAGGGGGTGTCCGGACAGCCGGACTATCATCGTCGGCCGGACTCCAAGACTATGAAGATACAAGATATAAGACTTCGTCCCGTGTCCGGATGGGACGTTCCTTGGCGTGGAAGGCAAGCTTGGCAATACCGATATGTAGATCTCCTACCAATGTAACCGACTTTGTGTAACCCTAGCCTTCTCCGGTGTCTATATAAACCGGAGGGTTTTAGTCCGTAGGACACACAACCATTACAACAATCATACCATAGGCTAGCTTCTAGGGTTTAGCCTCCTTGATCTCGTGGTAGATCCACTCTTGTACTACCCATATCATCAATATCAATCAAGCAGGAGTAGGGTTTTACCTCCATCGAGAGGGCCCGAACCTGGGTAAAAACATCGTGTCCATTGTCTCCTGTTACCATCCGCCTAGACGCACAGTTCGGGACCCCCTACCCGAGATCCGCCGGTTTTGACACCGACATTGGTGCTTTCATTGAGACTTCCACTGTGCCGTCACCGATAGGAAGGATGCCTCTTCCCGTCTTCAAAGACGGTATCTTCGCCAAAGGAGCCTTGGCCGCCTGCCAAACTATCCGGCTGGGTGGTTTTCTCATGACCGCCTGTTCGGCCACCGCTTCGACGATGACCTCTCGGGTCATCAAAAGCAATCTTCATGTCAACTCGGAATTCACCGAGCAGTTGGATCCAATAGAGCTCTCGTCCGTAAACGAGCTCTTGGATCGCATCGCCGCCCTGGGAGTCGCTACAGACTACGATCAGATTGGGCTTAAACCCGATCTAAGAGAGATTAACTCTCCCCAGGTTACTCACCACGTCGCGGTGGTAGAGGAACAATGCGGCGACTCTTCTCCTGTATTGAAAACTAGTCGTGTCCGGGCTTCCGAACCCTCCATGCCGGATTCCCGCAGAGGGACAGACTTCGGTCAAGCACTGAACCTAAAGTCAGGCATCGGACCGGACTCGTTGGACAACGTCCAACAATCCAAGCTCCCAAATTTGGAAGCTTCTCGGCCCTTGAGCCTCGAGATGGGTAGGATTTCGGATTCAACTCCACCCACCCACCTAGACATATGCGATCTATCTCAAATCCGGCAAGAGCCCGCTGAAACAGTACATCGTTACTGGGCCAGATTCCTCCTGGTTATGGACAGGATAAAGGACTGCCGAGAGGAAAACGCAATTTCAATTTTCTACAATAATTGCACGGACGAGGGAATCCTGAACGCCGTTAGTCGCCGTGAAATTACACGTTTCGCCGACCTGGCGTCCATAGTACGAAAGTGCTATGCGATGGAGAGTTTCCGGAAAACCGGAACTAAGTTCTGGGACAATCTGGCCCCGAATACAACCCTAGTCCATAACAAAAGGGTGCATCACACTCAGGCACCAGGTACAAAAACCAAAAAGCAAAAACCCCATAAAGGGCATGGAACCGTACTGGAGGGATGGCTCAGCAGACCCTGTAAAATTCACAATACAGAAGGCGCCACCCCAACACATAGCCTTCGAGCATGTTGGATATTGCGGCAGGTGGCCAAAAGTGGCGAAGAGCTTCTAGCCCCGGAAAACCACTCCAATAGTACCAGTACGGTGTCAACAGTCTTCGAGACTTTCGCATCAAATAATATGCAAAAACGAACAATCCACAGCCTCGCTAAAGTTTACCAAGTAGCAACAACAAATCCATGGAGCGACACGGCCATCACCTTAAACGCCAGCGACGAACCTAAATTTCGAACAGCCCGAGCACCAGCCGCATTGGTCCTCAGTCCAATAGTGGACGACTTTCATCTCACCAAGGTACTCATGGATGGCGGCAGCGGACTAAACCTCATCTACGAGGAAACTCTTCAAAAAATGGAAATAGACTGGAGCCGCATTGAGCGAAGCAACACAACCTTTAGAGGAACAATCCCTAGCCGGGAAGCGCACTGCACAGGAAAAATCACACTCGATGTGGTTTTCGTCTCGCCGGACAATTACAGGTCCGAAGAGGTCACGTTTCAAGTGGCCCCGTTCAGCAGCGAATATCACGCTATCCTGGGACGAGAGGCATTCACAATTTTTCAAGCCATACCCCATTACGGGTACATGAAGCTTAAGATGCCTGGGCCCGGCGAAATAATCACTCTCGCTAGTGATCCGGACGTAGCACTCCGCGCCGAAAACAAGACAGCCGCATTAGCCCTGGAGGCACTATCCGAAGCCCTAGCGGCAGAAGAACTCACGGCGCTGCGCTCTACGGTAAATAGGGACAATGTGATACTCGATAAGAGATCCAAGTCCACCTCCTTTAAACCAGCAGATGAAATAGTCAAATTCCAGGTCCATCCAATGGACCCAACAAAGACGGCCTCCATCGGGGCACAATTGAACCCCGATGTAGATGCCGCACTGCGAGAATTCCTTCGGGAAAATTGGGACATCTTTGCCTGGCACCCTTCAGATATGCCAGGAATCCCACGCAGATTGGCAGAACACAGCCTAAACATCCTAAAAGGATTCAAGCCAGTCAAACAGGCTCTTCGGCGATTTTCTGAACCCAAAAGACAGGCAATGGGAGAAGAGCTAGCCAAACTACTGGAAGCCGGATTCATCAGAGACATTAAACATCCGGACTGGCTAGCAAACCTGGTAATTATACCAAAGAAGGACAAATCCTGGCACCTATGTATCGATTTTAAAGACATCAACAAGGCCTGCCCAAAGGATCCCTTCCCCCTCCCCCGCATCGACCAATAATCGATGCTACTGCAGGGCACGATTCATTGTGCTTCCTTGATGCATACTCCGGCTACCATCAAATCAAGATGGCGGAAGCGGACCAAGCCGCAACGGCATTCATTACTCCATACTGACCATTCTGCTTCAACACGATGCCCTTCGACTCAAAAACGCCGGCGCAACATATCAGCGCATGATTCAGACATGTCTGGCTACCCAGATTGGCAAAACAGTAGAGGCATACGTAGACGATGTAGTCGTCAAGACCAAACACGTCGAGACTCTAGTAGACGATTTGAGGCTCACATTCGACAACCTCCGAGCATATGACATTAAGCTGAATCCGGAAAAATGCGTTTTCGGCGTACCAGCCGGAAAGCTCCTAGGCTTCATTGTATCCGGTAGAGGAATTGAGGCAAACCCAGCCAAGATCCGAGCTCTGTCACAGCTGGATATTCCAAAAGACCTCAAACAAATACAAAAATTAACTGGATGAGTAGCAGCTCTAAGCCGCTTTATCTCCCGTTTGGGAGAGAAGGCATTGCCCCTCTATCGCCTCCTCAGGCGCACCGAACACTTCGAGTGGACAGATGCTGCCACTACCGGACTCGAAGAAATAAAAGCCATATTGGGAAAAAATCCGGTCCTGGCTGCGCCTAACCTGGGCGAACCAATGTTGTTATACATCGCGGCAACACATCAAGTCGTAAGCGCGGTACTCGTCGTCGAACGAGAAACAGAAGGGCATAAATTCCCTCTTCAAAAACCAGTGTACTACGTATCCACTGTCTTAACTCCCTGCAAGTCCCGTTACCCGCACTATCAAAAGATAGCATATGCGGTGTTCATGGCATCCCGGAAGCTCTAACACTACTTTCAAGAGTGTTCGATAACAGTGGCCTCCGAAGTACCCCTCAACGACATTATAAACAACCGCGACCCGACGGGCAGGATTGCAAAATGGGCCATTGAGCTCTTACTATTTGATATAACTTACAAACCTAGGCGAGCAATAAAGTCGCAGGTCTTGGCTGACTTTGTCGCTGAATGGACTGAAGCCGAACTCCCTAAAGAGTACGACGCATACTCCAATTGGATTATGCACTTCGACGTCTCCAAAATGTTGGCCGGCTTGGGGGCTGGCGTTGTACTGACGTCCCCAACTAGGGACACAGTCCAATACGTACTTCAGATAATGTACACGGACTCCAACAATGCAGCCGAATACGAGGCCCTCCTACATGGCCTCCGGATGGCAATCTCCATGGGCATTCAACGCCTCGAGGTGCGCGGGGATTCAAACCTTGCAATATCCCAAGTAAATGGAGACTTTGACGCCAAGGATCCGAAAATGGCAGCCTATCGTAACGCTGTCCTAAAAATGTCAGCTCGGCTCGAAGGACTTGAATTCCACCACGTAGCCCGGGATAATAACCAAGGAGCCAACGTCTTGGCACGCATCGGCGCAAAACGCGACGCTGTCCCTCCAAACATCTTCCTGGAACGGCTCTTTAAGCCATCTGTACTATGGGAAGAGGAGTCCGGAAATAACAGCCCGGAAGCAGCTGCACCACGCAACACAGAATGATCTGACATAATCGACGACTTAGCCGATGAAATAACACCTTCAACCCACGAAATAATGGCAGTAATTGCCCCATGGACAGAACCATTCCTAGCCTACCTGATTAGGCAGGAGCTTCCCGAAGACCAAAACGAAGCTCGCTGCATAGTTCGGCGGTCTAAAGCCTACAAGGTCCATGAGGGGGAACTTTACAAGAAACGCACAACCGGAGTCCTTCAAAGGTGTATCTCCGAAGAGGAAGGGCGAAACCTTCTGGCTGAAATTCACGCCGGACTAGGCGGACACCATGCCGCAGCCCGGGCCCTGGTAGGCAAGGCATTCTGTACAGGATTTTATTGGCCGACGGCCCAGGAAGATGCTCAGGACTTAGTCCAAAGGTGCATCGGTTGTCAGCTCTTTGCTAATCAGAGCCATATGCCACCCACCGCCCTCAAAACTATACCCATTACCTGGCCGTTTGTGGTATGGGGGCTTGACATGGTTGGACCCCTTAAAGGGGGAACCCACAAGCAAAGGTACCTATTGGTCACGGTGGACAAATTCACCAAATGGATAGAGGCCAAGCCAGTTAAAACGGCAAAGTCCGGACGAGTGATAGACTTCATATCCGGGGTAGTACCCCGTTATGGTGTCCCCCATAGCATCATTACCGGTAACGGCATGAACTTCACGGCCGATGAAGTTAAATTATGGTGCAAAAATATGGGCATTAAGCTCGATTACGCTTCAGTCTATCACCCTCAAACCAACGGTCAAGTGGAACGAGCAAATGGTCTAATAATGAGCGGCATTAAACCCATACTAGTGCGGTCCCTTACGGAATACGACACGCACTGGGTAGAGGAGCTTGACTCCGTACTCTAGGGGCTGCGGACAACGCCCAACCGTACTACCGGATTCACACCATTTTTTATGGTATACGGCGCAGAGGCAGTTTTGCCCTGCGACATCATTCATGACTCACCTCGAGTGCGCATGTACGAAGAAAGAGAAGCCAAGCTGGATCGGCAGGACAGCTTGGACGCATTGGAGGAAGAACGCGACGTCGCCAAGGCTCGTTCCGCATTCTATCAGCAGCAGGCTCGAAGATATCAAAGCAGAGAAGTATGGGCTAAGACTTACAGTGTTGGCGAACTAGTTCTACGCCTGCCGGACAAGAAGAAGGACAAGCTCAAGCCCAAATGGGAGGGACCCTTCATTATCGATCAAGTCCTGACCGGCGGAGCGTACCGTCTGCGAAATGCATCGGACAACCGACTCGAGCCGAACCCATGGAACGCAGCCCGCCTCCGAAGATTCTACGCCTAGCACCGGACTAAGAGTTCGTCTCCTTCCCCGTCAAAATTTTTACACTTCAGCTGTCTTTCGTTTCTCTCTTTTCTCTCACCCTTTTCATAAAAGCCCTTAAAGGCCTACTTGCGCATTGTTCGCACACGCTTGATGTGCTATCCACACTCATTATACCCGGGGGCTTCTTTACGAGAAGCTTACTTATAAGGGCTTCATGCCCAGCACATGTGTCAAACTTCCACATGTACCTTTTATTCACCATTATATGCATCGATATGACTTAAGTTTTGGCCAAGCTAGGTTGCCTGGCTCCTGTGCTTACCCCTACGTTCCCGATTGTTCGGCTAGGAGGTAAAGGGAGCACCTCTGCGATTGTTACTGTCGGGTCAGCCCGATGTGTACCTCGGACTGGGTGAAGCCGAAAGCTAGCGTTCTTAAGGGAATATTCGGTCGGTGACTTGAAAGATGATTTATTACCTATTTATTTATCTGCCCCCAGATGTTTTCCTGCTCTTTTCGCAGTCCGTACATGCACTTTAGGGCATGCCTCCCAGGGAAAGGAACCCTTAACAGAACTATTCTCCCTGGAAGATGTTTCTTACTAACCATGTAATATAACATAACTAGTTGGGCACTTGTCTGATAAAGCACTAATGACCCCTACGCCTGGTCTCCATGCATGCCCCGGTTGTTTCTTAACTGAGAAGGTATTCGGACACACTCCGGACTCTAGGGTCCCGAGGTTGAAGCGAAAAGGTCGGCAAAGACAAACGATCTACAATCCGGCTAGAAGGCATTTTACATGTCATTTTACAATACATTGTCAAATCGAATGACTGTATTCCTCCTCAATCCCGTCTAACAGGCTGTCTAATTTACAGTCCCGTTGGGAGTATTTAGCAGCCAACTCTACTTGGCCGTACACTAAACTCACAGGGATTTCCTTCCCATCGGGCCCCACAGGTCCGACCTCGGCCATGTGGTTGGGATCCGCCTTCTTGTACCGCGTCTTCACCATGGCCCAGGCCTCCCTGGCACCTTGGCGGCAGGCTGATATCTTCCATAAACGGAAGCGCTGTCGCGCTCCCTGAAGCTTCTCCGCAAGCTCTCCAAGGCCCTCGGGTAGGGAGAGGGACGGCCATAAAGCCTGGACGACGCCGCTCATCGCCTGCCGAACTCGTTCGAGCAGTTGCACCAGCTCGGGAAGTTGATCACCCGTCGATACGGGCATCTCCTCTGCAGGGCGACCTGTGAGCGCACCTACAGACATATTTTTGTCAATTGACTTCCTCGCCGAACTCTTCTTTTCAAAGGAGTTCGCTCAAGCACTTACTATGGATGCCGCGACGAAGCCGCTGATTCTCCTTCACGGAGCCAGATAGCTTGGCCCGAACACCTTTCAGCTCCTCTCCAAGCTGGGCGTGGGCATCCTGGAGTTTGTTCCTTTCCTGCTGCACCTTCATCAGCACCCTCTCGCCGGCCTTCAGCTGGCGCAGTAGTTGTTGCTTGTCCGGATCCAGTCCGGCAACATCTGCAATATCATTGTTAGACTTACAAGCACGTCGCACACCGCTTATCTTTTTGAAATAATGTGTTACCAGGAGGGGTCTCTGTGTTTCCTCCTGCGGCAGCGAGCGCGGCCTCAAGTTGGGCCTTGCACTCTTGCAGCTCCTGGGACAGTTGGGTATTCTTCTCTGTAAGATCCTGCATATCAAATGATCCTTAAATCAGTTACTCTAACTACTTTAAGTCTCGGGGGCTACTGGCATATACAGCTATTAAAATCTCTTACCCGTATGTCTTTTACATACTGCTCCGTGGCTCTGGTCAGACCATCTTGAGCAGCACGGAGGTGCGCGTCCCCCGCGTTAAAGGCATTCAACGCCTCAGGGGAGAAGCACGCGTCACGTAAAACTGTCCGGCGACGCCTATGGTTCATGGCGCTCTCCACCTCAGACTTGGTGGCGGACAGTCTGTCGGCGTCCTCTGTTGGAGGAGTATCCGGCTCGCGCCTTGCGCTCGCCTCCCCCTCCAGACCAGGTGTTGGAGCCTGGCTGGCAGAGGCTTGGTTGGCAACCTCTCCGCCCGTAGTCCGGCGGGCACTCTTTCTCCTGCAAAAGTTATGAGCATTCAAACGCCTCCTAGGAACTTTATCCTAAACAATGGTCGCGAGCTATACCATTGCGGTGATGTTTCGATTTGTACTGCACCCCTCTTCCGCCTGCGGGGCCGGACTGACCCCTGTGGGTCAGCCGCCGCAGGTTCGGCTTCCTGCCTTGAAGGTACCTCCTGCGAGACACCATTGTATACGGTGGTCAGAAATGCGCAAGGACGAAATAATGGTGTCAAGACTTCAGTCACAATCACCTGGGGAGCCGGAGATAGGCCAGGGTAGTCAGCCGTAATGGTGACTAGAGCATTATCCATGCTGAGCTGGTGAAACACCCCGTCAATAAGCTCCACCTTTATGTCCGGATCCTCTTCGGAGGATAGATCAAGGGATCTTTCTGGATCCTCGGGCTGTGGGGCCGGACTATGTATGCTCTCCATAGTCCGGCGCAGATCCTACGTCAAAACCATAAAGTAAGGCACTTAACCTTGAAAGTGTGGGTCGGATAAATGAACATCCGCTTACCCAGCTCCGAGGGTTGTTCATGGAGAACCCATTCAATGGGCTCGTCTGGAGGAAGTCCTCCTTCTCCCCCTTGTACAGGCCGGACAGAATCTTCACCAGATCTTCGGCCGATCCCGACCCTCGGCGGCCATGACGAGTGGCATCATTCTCCCTATTGAAATCCCACATGGGGTGGCCCCTGTATTGCAGCGGCTGCACCCCCCGCATAATGCACGTGGACATGACTCCAATCATGGTCAGTCCGGAATGGGCCAGTAACCTTATCCGGCCCATCAAATAATGGACGCTCTTGTCTTCCTCCAGCTGAGGGCTCCGCGGGCGCCAACTCAGGCGTTTCTTCAGAGGAGCATTGTTGAACTCCGGGAGGCTGATCCGAACAGGGTCCGGCAGTGGAGCGTCTTCTACATGAGCGGGCGATGCGCCATATTTCGGCACCGCCCACTTGATATATTGACCCCCCGTGAGAGCGGGGTACGAGGCAGAATAGCCTCTTCCACAGCGCAAAGTGGGGCTCGATGCCCAGGAATAGCTCGCAAAGAGCTACGAAACCCGCGATATGCAGAATAGAGGCGGGCGTGAGGTGATGGAGCTGGAGTCCGTAGAACTCCAGGAGCCCGCGGAGGAACGGATGTACAGGAAATCCGAGCCCCCTTATCAGATAGGGGACGAAGCATACCCGCTCCCCTTTATTGGGACTTGGGGTGGCCTCCGCTTGCTTCCCACCTTTGTAGGTGGCCAGCCCGGCTCGAACCGGGACCATAAAGGCCAGAGGAAGATATCCCTCCGCTTGGAGCGTCACCAGCTCGTTGTGCGGGACAGAACATTTCCTCCAATCTCCTGGCAAAGGGCTGGGAGCGCGAGAGGAGGAGCCGCGTCGACGGTCCATGATGGAATGGATTTTTGGTCAGAGGCGCTCCGATGAGTACTCACGGAAGGAAGATGGTGTAGATTGGATTTGGATCCTTGCCTCTCTTATAGGCAGGTTATTTGCGCAGCTAGGGGGTAAAACATAAAAGATACCCTGGCCTTTCGCATTCATGCGACGCGTGGAAGAAGGACATTATTGGGCGTGGAAGCCAAGGAGCGCAACATTTGTGAGGGAGCCGGACACTATTTGGCAAGCACATGGAATCTGGACGAGAACCCGCCTTGCAACGCCGAAGACTATATACGCGCTGGACTTATCGTCATTGAAGCCTAGTTCGGGGGTTACTGAGGGAGTCCTGGACTAGGGGGTGTCCAGACAGCCGGACTATCATCGTCGGCCGGACTCCAAGACTATGAAGATACTAGATTGAAGACTTCGTCCCGTGTTCGGATGGGACTTTCCTTGGCGTGGAAGGCAAGCTTGGCAATACGGATATGTAGATCTCCTACCATTGTAACCGACTTTGTGTAACCCTAGCCCTCTCCGGTGTCTATATAAACCGGAGGGTTTTAGTCCGTAGGACACACAACCATTACAACAGTCATACCATAGGCTAGCTTCTAGGGTTTAGCCTCCTTGATCTCGTGGTAGATCCACTCTTGTACTACCCATATCATCAATATCAATCAAGCAGGAGTAGGGTTTTACCTCCATCGAGAGGGCCCGAACCTGGGTAAAAACATCGTGTCCCTTGTCTCCTGTTACCATCCGCCTAGACGCACAGTTCGGGACCCCCTACCCGAGATCCGCCGGTTTTGATACCGACAGCCTCCTCCGGCTATATGTACGGAACGGCACGAGCCCTTCCAGTCCATCCCTTCCTGCTACTGCTTTTCTTCTTCTTCCTCGCCCTTGCTCCACCTTACGCCAATGGCACCAATCCACCGGTTTTCTGCAGAAGAGAAGGAAAGGCCCCCTGAGAGGGTCCCGACCCGCTTCCGCCGAAGAAACGGCTAGTCCTCTGCCGCCGAGATGAGGGTGCTCGGCAGGAGGCATCGAGGCCCTGGTACGAGCTGTCGCCGCCAGGGTTTGCGCTACCCTTGTACGCCCGGATCGAGGGCCCTGGAGAAGAGGGCGCCGAGCGACACCGGCGGTGCCGCCATCGACGCCGGCGGGTTACGGCGGTGCGCGTCATTCCTCGTGGAGTCCATGCCGAGGGCTCCTTTCGCGAGCTTGTGCTCCACGCCTCCATGCCTCCTCGATCTTGGATTCGCCTTCCTCCCTCCTTCGCCTTCGATATCCCGCCAAGGGGGCCTCTTGAGCTCTGGCTGCAGCACGCTGACTGCAGTACCCCTGCGACCAGAGCAGAGGTCGAGGTTGTCCCTCCGAGCAAGGTCTATATGACCCATGGCTGGGGCGAGATCGCCCGGGTCTGCCAAACTGGAGGTGCCCTCGTGATTCATTTCGAATACAATGGCGCCTCCTTGATGTTCTTCAAGGTCTTCGACGCGGATGGACGCCAGCTGGAATGCTGCCCCGAGAAAGGCGGCCGGGGCATAGTCTTGGCAAGGACCAGGCCCGCCAACCGCTTCCCCAGTAGCTCCCCAGGCAGTAGCGAAGGAGCCGGAGGGTCCAGCAACTCCGCCGATCTTCACGCGACTCTGGAGACAAGCGACGACAGCTACGAGCCTCCGAGTTCGCGTCGCGCCCGGAGCAGGGCAGCTTCATCAGGCCGCTGACGCCACTGATCTGGATGGGGTTGGCGCCGGCGCCTGATGGCCCACTGTTGATGATGGCATCTCCTGCGAAGGCACGCGCAGTTAGCGTTCTTTAGGATTAGCACCTTTTGTTCCCTGCGAGGAATTGAAGTACCACCCTGCGGGGGTATGTAAGACGCTAGCCATGTCCTTTGTGAATATTGTATCTTTATCATGAATCGATGCGAGATGCTTGTCCTGTCCTGGCTCGGCTCCCCCTTTCTTTCCTCACGAGGGCTTGGTGCTCTACGCCGACAGGTCCCGGTCCCCAGGCAGGCTTCAGCCGTTGCTGGTATGCCAGGTCGCGATGTCGTGGTCAAGGCCAGGAGGTGAGCGGCCCGAGGTCCAATAACAGCCCCTGAGTCGCGATGCTCAGAAGGTCCCCTTTAGCGCTCAAGCAGCCTCCGCTGGGCAAGAAAGGCAGGCAACGTTGCCGTGACAGAGCTGCAGTAGGCGACGGTTTAGTGCTGGGTCGGTTCAGTTTTCGCGTGACTTATCTCATAGGTTTGGCGTTGTTTTGGGCGAAGTGTTGGGCCTGCGTGGCGGCAGCCGAGGTGTTGCTGGGTTAGGTCCTTGTGACCTTCTTCCCTCTCCCCTGCACTTTCCTTCATGCTCTACGTCCTCAAGTCCCAGCCCTCGAGCGAGCTCAGTCGCCGCTGGTATGACAGGTCGCGATGCCATGGGTCAAGGCCAGGGGTGAGGGCTAGAGAGCCAGTAAGAGCCCATGAGTCGTGATGCTCAAGCGCCCCCCTTTTAACGTGCAAGCGGATCGTGCCTAAGAGAAGGAGAGGAAGCACACGACGTACACAGAGTTGCTTCTGGAGTGGGTCCTGCATACCAATCACGAGGGGAAACAAGGTCTGTCGTTACGGTTGCCAACCAACCATTGGTCGCTCCAAGGGAGTGATTGGGGCACTGAGGGCCTGGTGAGGTGGCGCCTTGCGGGGTTGCCGCGGCCAGATCTTGACCACTTAGATTTATCGGTGTTGCAGGGACGGACCCGTACGCAAGTGCCATGCCAGAGCGAGCGGCTCCAAAGGTAGGTGTCAATCGAGAAGGCGATTTGGTCAAGCATGTTAGGCATGAAGGAGCAAATCCATTTAGATAGATGCAGAAAAAGCAAACGCCACTGGGTCAGGCCCGAGCAGCTTGGGGATAATGCAGCCCGAGGGGCGCGCCCAACAAAGTAGGTAAAGAGCATAAGCAAAACGGATCCATGCCGCAGGGACGGACCCACGCGACCTGGGAATGATGCAGCCCTGCGAGCGCTCCCGGCTGAAAATGGAACTTTGAAAGATGTCACCTGATACCGTTGGAGATGAAGTGATGCCGAAGTTGCGGACGGTGCACGGTTTGGAAGCCGACCCTCACGAGCTCTCGTGCCCTGGAGCTTCGGGAGGCTCCGGGGGCACATGTGGATCTTTGAGGGCCAGCTCCACTCCGCCAGGACCGCGTGATGCCTGACCTCCTGAGCCTCCAGAATGCTCCTCAGCAAGCGCTGATGAGCGGCGACCGTGTTCGGCAGGCCGAAGGGCAGGCGAACGTAGCTGTGAGGCGGGCCCTCACAGCGCCCCACGCGTGAAGGCCAGAGGCGCTCCTGGGATGCGGCTGGGTTGAGCCCTGGTACGTCGATGCAGACGCGCAGCCCTCAATCCTCACCTGGATGTGGGGCTACGGTGGGTAGGCGGCGGCCGCCGCGCATGACTCTTGACTCCTGTAGCTCCTGAATGTTCCTCGTGATGAACTCCTAAGGGTTTGGCCCTCCTTGCCTCATACCTTCCTGAGGAAAACGTGCCTTGAAGCACGCCTCCAAGTGGTGCCCGAGCGCCTCCCTCGTGACCTTGGCAAAGTCGGTGGCCCTCCAGGGGAGAGGCCCCGAGCCTTGCCCGAGGAGGGCGCCGGGCGCGCCTTCCTATGCGATAGAGGGTGGCGCCCCTTGAACGGGCGCGGATCCTGACGCAACGCCTCCGAAGGTGCCTGCCTCATGAGGGTTTGGGCCAGGTGAAGCCTTCTTCTTCTTAGGGACCGCCTCGGGAAGTTTGCCGCTCCTGTGATTTGGGTCTTCGATTGCCGCGGCTTGGAAGGCACGCTCAAGAGAACACACTGCATCCCTTTCTTCATAGGGTACTGTGATGACTCCACCGCTTCCTTGCATCTTGAGGACATTGTAGCCATGGTGAGTCACTACCATGAACTTGGCCAGGGCTGGGTACCCGAGGATGGCATTGTATGGTAGGTGAATGTGGGCGACGTTGAAGTCAATGAGCTCGGTGCGGTAGTTGTTGTGCTGCCCAAAGGTGACTGGAAGGCGAACTTGCCCTATCGAAACAGTGGAACCATCAGTGACTCCTGAGAAAGGCTTGGTTGGCTGAAGCTGATCATATGGCACTTGGAGATTGTTGAATGTCTCGACGGACAGGACATTGAGTCCTGCTCCGCCATCGATGATGGTCCTGGTGACTTGCACATTGCTGATGACTGGGGAGCAAAGCATCGGGAGGACTCCGGCCGTTGTTGCGCACTTGAGTTGATCCGCTGAGCTGAACGTGATAGCGCATGCAGACCACCTGAGGGGGCGCCTGGCCTCAAGCTTGGGGAGGACTGCATTCACGTTGCGAGCAAACTGCTTGAAGATGCGCTGAGAGGCTGGGGCCTGAGCGCCGCCCAGGATGCAAGCGATTGCGCGCGGCTCCTGGAAGCCCCCAGCCCCCTCGTCCTGATGATGGTCTTCATTCCTCCTCGGCGGTGGTGGCAGAGGAGGGAGGCCTGCGTTGCCATGATGGCGGTCCTCACGAGGCTGATCCCTCCAACCTCCCTCGCGACGCTGGTTCTGCCAGTGATCCTCACGAGGTCGGTCATGCCACCCTTAGCGAGGGCCACGGTCTTCCCATCGTCCTCCACCTCTTCCACCTCCTTGGCCGTAGCCCTAGTCGTTGTGCTCGGGGCGTCGGCCGATACGCCCATCTCGCACAGCCCTGAGCTCTTGGCATTCGTTGGTGTTGTGGGTGTGGAGGTCGTGGTACACGCAGTATCGGCTGCCCTTGGATGACTCAGGCTGATCCCTGCCTCGCTTGGTGTCTGGTTCTGCCGCGAGCACGGCAGCTCCCTTATGATTCACATCCTTAACCTTGG
Organism: Triticum timopheevii; assembly: GCA_963921465.1. Classification (NCBI taxonomy): domain Eukaryota; kingdom Viridiplantae; phylum Streptophyta; class Magnoliopsida; order Poales; family Poaceae; genus Triticum; species Triticum timopheevii. Next base: position 119,547,731 of record OY997270.1, read on the forward strand.
GCTTCTTCTCTTTTGGATTGGCAGCCAGAAGCTGAACGAGGGAGAGGCGCCCTTCCTCGGCCCTGGCGCACTTGGTCCCCAAGTTGAACAGCTCCAGGGATGTGCACGGGTCTTCATGGATTGCTAGCTCTTCTTTCATCTTGATGTCACGCACGCCATCGGAGAAGGCTGAGATGATGGCCTCCTCAGTCACCCTGGAGATCTTGAGGCGGGCGTTGTTGAAGCGCTGGATGTACTTCTGCAGGGTCTCTCCTGGCTGTTGCTTGATGCGGCGCAGGTCACTCATGGCTGGGGGCCGGTCGCGAGTGCCTTGGAAGTTGGTGATGAAGCGAGTGCGCATCTCGTCCCAGGAGGAGATCATGCCAGGAGCCAGGTTCAGGAGCCAGGTGCGGGCACCGTCCTTGAGCGGCATGGGAAAACAATTCGCCAAGACTTTTTCATCCCCGTTGGCGGCTTCGATGCCCAGCTCGTAGAGCTGGAGGAACTCCGCGGGGTCGGCATTACCGTCGTAGCGAGGAGGCAGGTCCGGCTTGAACTTGCCGGGCTATGCGACGCTACGCAGCTCGGCGGTGAAGGCGCGGCAGCCTGCGGTGGCCACCAGAGCTCTCTGCTGATGCGGGGCTTGCTCCTGGGGATTCCCGCACACCGCTTCCTGGAGCAGCGTGGGGTCTTTACGCGGTGGCGCAGGGATGCGGTCATGGCGCACCGGTGTTGGGAGCACGCGAGCACCTTCTTGGGGACAAGGGATTTCTTGGCAACTCCTTTCTTGTCATGCAGGCACCGGACGCGGAGGGTCTCGTTCTGGGGCCGCGCGCCTTGGAGCCAAGGCGCCTTCTTGGGGAGGAGGTGGCGGAGGCACCTCTTGATCCATGCCTCCTGCGTAGGATGGAGGGCGAGGCAGTGAGAGAGAGGGCATGGGAGAACCCCCTGCGGCGCTGACGATCTCGGTGATGCGGGCGAGCCAGTCCTCGTAGAGGTCGTCGACGGGACGGTAGTGTAGGAGTTCACGCGCCAGGAGCAGCGCAGCTGTCACAGCCCTAGAATATTGGTTGCAGATAGTGGCATTGCATCCATTCATCATGCTTGAATTCAAGAAACTTGTATTGAGGAAATTTGAAAGCCTCAAAATTTTAATTAAAAGAAGGGCGAATAACCCTGGAAAATGCATCCTATGTTTCCAAAATGCTCTTTAATGATGTTTAATATTTTTGGCAAGGGTTTTGGTACAAACCAAAAATATGGAACATTTTTGAGGAATTATTTTGGCCATTTGGATTTAAATCAATAAATATTTGATTGGATTTAATTTTTCTATAAAAGAATTGTAAGTCCAACAATTCTAGAAAAAACCTATGAGTGGCTTTGAATATATTGCATCAAGCCACATAAATATTTTCAGAAGCTACTAAATGATTTGGGCTGTGAATCAAATCAAAATAGAATTGAAATATTAGAAAATAGAAACAGAAATGTGAAAAAGGAGAAAGGAACCTACCTGGCCCACTTACCTGTAGCCGGCCCAGCTTGACCGACCCAGCCCACTTACCTCCTCGCTCGTCGTCTTCCACTGCCAGTAGGCAGAGGCATCGCACGCGCGCGCGCAGAGTCCTCCACCTCCTGCTTCGCTATGGCAGCCTCCTCGGCCTTCGAACTACGCCACGGGACCGCCCAGCACCTTCCCTCTCACTCCCCCCATCTCTCTGGTGCCTCTCTCCCTCTCTAACCCTGCTCCACATGGCCACCGACAGCCCCACTGTCCATCGTACTCGCTCGCGTGGCCATCGCCATCCCCTCGTCGCGCTGCCATGATCGGGAGCTTTATGCCGACCTTGTATGCGTCCCCATCGACGATAGCAACTAGAGGAGCACAACATAGCCGCCATCGACACCGTCTTCGTCCTCTGCACCAACGGTCGTCCTCGTCGATTCGCAGCAACCCGACCGTCCCCGACCTCACCGACGACGCCATCGGATGTGTTGTGAGCTCTGCCGCATCTCCCCTCTCTCCATTTGCTCGCCCCCATGCCGTAGTACCGTTCCCCGCCATCACCGAAGCTCGCCGGTGCTGCATCTATCATCACCGTCGGTAGCAGCCCCGCCTGGCTAACCCGAGCACGCAGGCGTGCTCAGGGAGCTCCCAGGAGCCCAACACGGCCATCAGCTCGCTCGCTAGCGCGCTGTAGTCCTTGCGCCCATGGAGCCGTAGCTCCGGCCGCCGCCTTGCTCGCCATCGGCGCTGCTCCCGGCCACCCCGCGGCCTCCCGTCCGGTCCTTTGGATGCGGACAAGCAAGAGCTACTGCCTGGTGCCCTCAGCTCGCCAAACCACCACCCGTAGCTCAAATCCAAGCCGACCCGCCATCGTTTTGGTCGCCGCCGGCGAAACTCCGGCGACTGCCGACGTGGCCATCATTAACGCTAACCCCGCCAGCTAAGCACCCCATAACTGCCACTGACAGCGGGCCCCACCCAGGGTCAAAACCAGTCAACCCTGGCTTTGACCGGGATTAACCACTGAGCCTTTGACTGCTGGGACCCACTCGTCAGGTTTGACCTGGGCTGGCGCCTTTGACCCGCTGACGTCACCCCGATGTCATGCTGACGCAGATAACCTTTTCTTGATTTATTTTTAGTTCAGGAAATTCCAGAAAATAGTATAAACTTCTAAAAATCATAGAAATTCAACCGTAACTCCAAATGAAATAAGTTATACTAGGAAAATTGCCCGTGCTTTGCAACGGGAACATGCTATTTAAACAATGTCATGGTGTGAAAACATGCATAATAAATGAAAGGATTATACTCCCTCCATTCCAAAATAAGTGTTTCAACTATATACTAAATTTAATACAAGGTTGTACTAAGGTTGAGACACTTATTTTGGGACGGATGGAGTATGTGTTTTACCTCCTCGTCGTATCTGGATTGATGCCTTTTTTTACTATTGTGTACAATGACATGAAAGTGTACATACCATTGCCTAATATCATATCCACCTTAGGAGTATTGTACATTATATTTTTCATCTATATATCTTCTGTAAGAAGTAAGATCATGGTTCGAATAAAGTTGTTCGCGCTACCATTGCTCGTCATATAATCTCAAAATAATATATGCATAATCAGACTCGCCAAGATAAAGACGAGATGTTGTATTTTATGATGTTATGTTTTCTACACATGCAATGGTAGTTTCCTAGGAAAATAATCTCAGTAAAACAACTGAAATAAAAACGAAGGATATTTTACCGGTATCTGATACGAATGTCAATAAAAATAGATCAGACCACCATCAATTAACACACACACATATATGGAATTGTGCTCGATTTTTACTTAACGTGGCAAAACAAAAATTCTGCAAATGAATGATAATTGACGAACTGTTATTAGGGTTGAAATTCGATTGCTATGTGATTTGAGTATTTCCTCCTAATTTTACTTTTCTATCGATCATCTGGAAGAAAGACTGCTATATGTTTCTAGTGATTTGGTCAGAACTTGAATTCCATGTTATATGCAGCACTACATGATTGCCTTAACACCCTTTTTTAAGAGTACATGTGCTAATCTGATAATCTAGATCAGAAATATGCTAATGTTGGAACCAAAATATGCAAAAGAACGTAAATTACAATATATACATTGAAGATAAGTACTAAAAACAATATTCCATAACGGTGCTAGCTGACTTGTATTATTCTTAAAATAGCATAATACTGCTACTGCTTGCTTGTTTGATTAACTACAAGGCCAGTTTTTCAATTTCACTTGAGAAAGTAAGTGAATCTTCTTCTGATGCATGATACCACCTTTTGTGTTCATCATGCACTGTGATTTTTTCCAGTTGTGTATAAACTAAACTGAAGCTATCAGTTAAATGTGAGATCGATCAAAATGGCTAAAAAATGATGCCAATTTGCAACTAATTTTCTCGGCTCTCTTTTTCTAAGCTGCAGGTTGACTCCCAAACAAAGCAAAGCATAAAAGAAATAAAAAGAAAAAATTAATGTAAGGACCAAGGATCGAACCCGGAACTCCTCCTTGTAGCCATGAGGCACAAGCCACTGTGCTACACAAACGCTTCTGGCATGCAAGGGACTTTCACATTTAATAAACTAAAGCCAGCGGCCACTTGAGAAGGGAAAAACGAATCATTTTTTTTCACTTACCAGCGGCAGGGGGTAATTATTAGCAACTACGGGGGTAATTCTTATGACGGACGACAGAAACCCAATTCTCTTTATTATTAGGTAAAGATATGAAAAATGATCAGAAAAATCCAATCTATCCATCTGCACTGGTTTCATGCATGTTTAAGCAACTTAAACCTACTGTTTATATCAAAACATGATAATGCACTTTATAAAGTCATAGTTTGAATTTGAACTTGAACCTTGGGTTCAAACTAACTCAAACCCATCTAATTATAGTTGCATTAGCCCAACACACTAATTTTGCCATGTCATGATCATGCATCATGTTGTGCATTGCATTGATTGTGTTTCCTTTTGTGTTGCTGGTATTTGTCCCCTCTCGAGAGACGTGATACCGACGATGAGATCGATGACACCGATGAAGAGCTATACTATCTTCAGAAGTGCCAGGCAAGCAAAACCCCTTTGTTCATTCCGGTACAAACCCACTCTCTCGCTCTGCTCTCTTTTACTGCATTAGGACAACAACGATTCAACTATTACATGTTCCGGTAGTTGAACCCCTTATCCTCAGCATGACCTGTCATTGCCACAATAAATAGATGAAACCCACTAGCATGAGTAGGAGTTGTTTGAGCCCTGATGTGCCTACTCATTCATGCTTGTTAGTCATGCCTGCTATTGCTTAGAGTTGTGTCAGGTCTGATTCATCGGGGATGAATTGGAAAGTTGCAAACATGTCCTACTGTTGAGAGCTAAGTGTGTGAACATGATTTGGTAAAGGTAGCGGTGAGAGGCCATGTAGGAGTACATGGTGGGTTGTCTCATTGAAACCGTCCTCAGGAACTGAGTTCTGTGTTTGTGATCCATGAACAGCTACTACCACTCATTGGGATCCTTAATTGACCCTCTCAGCTTCTTAATCACCCTTGTTCTCTGTCCAGGAGCTGCAACTAGTTTCTGGTGTTTGTAGGTAGTGCTAGTAGTCTACCAAGTGGCACCCGGTACAGGTGGGCTTGGGACAGACTAGGTGCAGTGGCACGGTTTACCAAGTGGCACCCGGATGGTGGGCTTGGGAACCCTGCTCACATCGTTTGGGGCCGTGAGCGACACCGCAGCCGGATCTCCTTGCGGATGGAACCCGAATAGGCGATAAACCTGGACGAGAGACTTGAGTGTTTAGGTAGGCCGTGGCCAACACCCTCGCCAGGCTTCCGCTTGAAGGTTGCTGAGATACATGATGTGTACATGGCGGTAAGTGGCGAGAGCGTGTGTGACGAAGTACACCCCTGCAGGGTTAACACTATCTATTCGAATAGCCGTGTCCGCGGTAAAGGACTTCTGGGTTGCCTGTACAGTTCATAGACAAGTGAAAGTGGATACTCTAAAATATGTAAGATAAGCGTGAGTGCTATGGATGGCGTTCTCGTAGGGAGACGGGAGCGGATTCATAGTGGTGTATTGATATGGTGAATATGTGGACTCGTGTGCGCCACCTCAAAGGAGTTACTTGCAGTTGTGGTTCAGGATAGCCACCGAGTCAAAGCTGGCTTGCTGCAGTTAAACTCCACCATCCCCTTTGTTGATAATGGTGCATATGTAGTTAGTTCTGATGTAAGTCTTGCTGGGTACATTTGTACTCACGTTTGCTTAATTTATGTTTTTGCAGAGAGACTCTAGTCTCACTAGTAGTTTCGCGTGGACTTTGATGTTTAGCTTGTTACCTCAGCTACGATCTTGTGCCCTCGGCAGGATCTGGTAGATAGTCAGGCTTCTCAGCCTTTTTCATTTGTAGATGTCTATACTCAGACATGTTAAGCTTCCGCTTGTGCTTTGACTTGTGTGCTCTGAGTGTTGGGTCATGAGACCCATGTTTGTAATATCTCGCTCCTCAGAGCCTATTGAATAAAATACTTGAGTTGTAGAGTCATGTTGTGATGCCATGTTGTATTTGCACATATCGAGCATATTGTGTGTATGTTATTGAAATGCTTGGTATGTGTGGGATCTGACTATCTAGTTGTTTATCCTTGGTAGCCTCTCTTACCGGGAAATGTCTCCTAGTGCTTCCACTGAGCCCTGGTAGCTTGCTACTGCTCCGGAACACTTAGGCTGGTCGGTATGTGTCCTTCTTCGTTCCTGTGTCTGTCCCTTCGGGGAAATGTCACGCGGTGTCTATCGGAGTCCTGTTAGCCTGCTATGGCCCGGTTTACCGGAGTCCTGCTAGCCCAGTTGCTACAGCCCAGATTCACTCACTGATGACCGACACGTTCGTTGCTGGGTCATGTATGCCTGTCCCTGTAAGTTAGTGCCACTTTGGGTTAACGACTAGCCATGTCAGCCCGGGCTCCTTGTCATATGGATACTAGCGACACTATCATATACGTGTGCCAAAAGGCGCAAACGGTCCCAGGCCTAGTAAGGCGACACCCGTGGGAATACCGTGCGTGAGGCCGCAAAGTGATATGAGGTGTTACATGCTAGATCGGTGTGCCATTGAGTCGGGGTCCTGACAGCAGCGTGCACGTCCGTGGGGGTGCGACGAGCGTGGGACGATGAACCGGCTGGAGTCAGCGACGGGGTGGCGGTGCGGCCTTCCCGCCGCACCGAAGGATGCAGGGACGAGGCCTGCTGCTCGTTCCCCGCCGGGACGGTGGCGGTGTTGGCGGTAGGCGATGGGGAACGACGGGGGCATCCGCCGACAGGAGCCGTCTGGGCGACTCGAGTGGCGAGAGCAGGCCGATGCTCGGCACGGGCTCGGCGAGCGTCAGACATGGGCACGACGGAAGATCACACGCGACTAGCGGAAGAAAGATTCCGGTGCACCCCTACCTGGCACGCCAAATGTCGGATTTCGGGTTCCGGTAGACCCTTGAGGTTCGAACTCTGTGGTGCGCACGAAGATCTTTCCCCTACCAGCTCGCCTCTCGAAGTCTCGCAAAGGATCTAAGCTAGAAAGAAGAACACACAAGGGACACGAGATTTATACTGGTTCAGGCCACCATTGTGGTGTAATACCCTACTCCAGTGTGTGGTGTGGTGGATTGCCTCAGGGGCTGATGATGAACAATACAAAGGGAGAACAGCCTCGCGAGGGCTGTTCTTGAGCTGGTGCGATGAACTGCTTGGGTGAGCTCAGTTGCCTCTCTCTAGTCTATGCGTGATCTGCCCCCTTTGCCCTGTGGTGGCTAGTGCTATTTATAGAGGGAGGCTCTAGGCCTCTTCCCAAATAATGAGTGGGAAGGGCGCCAACAATTGGCCATTTTGAAGGGGAACATCTAGTACACTTATCCGGACTAAAGTTGGTCTTCGGCTGCCAAAGGCTCTGACGATGACACTGTCTTGGGCTCCACGATGACCTCCATCCTACCGTTCTACTGCTCTTGGTCTTGTTGCACCGAAACGGTAACCTTTGCCTAATGCCTTGGCCTGTGCTTGCCCCCTTTGCACCGAAGGGGAAACAAGGACACTGCGCAGGTCGGCGCCCGCCTGGAACCTGCCTGGTCTCGATCGTCATGGCTTACGTCACGGGCTCCTCGCGAGGTACCCTGCCTTGATCGCTCCGGCTCCTCGCGAGCCTGCTTGATGAGGCTGCTCCTGAGGAAGCTTCCTGTTGTCCGCCCCGCGAGTCCTGGCCCCTCGCGAGGGTCTTGAGCTTGAGCTGATGAAGCTAGGCTGCACTGGGCCCCCAGTTGACCCACGCCGCAGGCCGCAGGCAGGCAAGTCTGGGGACCCCCGTTCCCAGAACGCTGACAAAACCCAACGGCTGAGCTTTGTCTGACGGGCCAGCCCCGTTCACGTCACCTCCTGGGGTCGTTGGTGTCTGGCCTTCTCATGTGGTAACCTTGAGGGATTCACTCGGTGCAGATTGCCTAACCATCTCGCAGGATTATTCGAAGTGTTCTCAATCAAGACCAGGCACAACCTACCTTGAGGTAGGGCCTCATGAGTCCCGCACTGGCTCACGAGTGCCGAGACACACCTCGTCTAGCCCTGCCATGCATGCCACGTGTCAGGGCGGGGTTGTACATGCCCCGGGGGCTCTTCGCAGAGGGAGTCCCCTCCCATGTGCCAGTGGAAGCACCATGCTCCGCCCTGTCAGTCGACACGGTCAAGGAGCGGCTATGCCCGTGCAAGAATGTTAGCGCCATGCTCCGCGCTGGTGATAAGCAACTGGGGGTGGCCTCGCGACTGCTATAACCTCAGGGAGCCACCAGGCTTGGTGCCTAGCCTCACCGCCCTGCTTTCCCCTCGGGAGAGTAGCACAAGGGGGCTGGGCACGGGGGCTACGCTCAGGTCATGCCTTGCGTACGCCGCCTCGCCAGGTCCCCCGGACCTGGTCTTCGCACAACCCTCCCGAGCGAAAGCCCGGCGAGGAAAGGTATGAGGCTTGTTCATATGTCAAGGGGGACCCTTGGGCATCATGACCCAAGGGCCTAACTGGTCACATAGCCCCTCACCCCTTGGTCTCGTCCTGGCGATCCGGATGACCCAACGGTGGCTGAGGTATGTGTGGGGCCGGGCCCCGCCGACGCAGAAAGCTAAGGCCTACTCTCGGATATCCTTCCCGAAGGTTGTTCGTACGTCAAGGGGGACTCGTGAGCATAGTGACTCCGGAGCCTAACTGGTCACGTAGCCCCTCACCCCTAGCCTCGTCCTGGCGATCCGGACGAGCCAGCGGCGGCTGAGGTATGCGCGGGGTCGGGCTCTACTGATGCAGAACACTAAAGCAAACGGGAAGGAAATCATGGAGCCCTAGCAATTATTACAAAACATATTGCTCTTCAAATACCAAACACAAGGTTTAAACGCCTCCGCAAGGCATGGTGCACATTGCAGGAAATAAAGCGGGAATAGGCACCACCAGCAAGCCCCCACGTCAGCCTTGGGCGCCACCATCAGCCGAGAGGAGCGCTCCTTCGTCGACGACGCTGCCCTCGCCCGTGCCATCCACTGGAGTCGCAAGGTCGGCACCACCGTCGGTCAGGGGCGCAGGGTTGATAGCAAGGAACTTCTCCAACAGGGCCTCCACCCAATCCTTCACGGCTTCGGCAGCAGCTACACATCGCTCTTCATCCACAGGCTCGAGCAGCTCTCCAAGGTCAGCATAAGGGTCGCGAAGATGGAGGTGGTTGAAGAAGCGCGTCGGAGCTGAAGAGGAGTGCGCGCGGTCTTCTCCCTCCACCATGGGGCTGATCCCGTTGATGACGCCCTTGAGCGTCGTGACAAGCTGGGGGAGTAGTTGGGAGGGGCCCTCATCATCAGTCACCAACGGCTTCTCCAAGCCCTTCTCGTAAAGCTCCTGCAGTGCCTCGCGGGACCTCAACTCAAGATATTTGAAGGCCACGCGATCCTCGGCAAGAATCTTCGCCTTGATTTCTAGCAGGGCCTTCTCCGCTTCCACCTTCTTCTCCATCTCCTCTAGGAGGCTACGTCTACGGCCTATGCCTTGCCGACTGCGCCAATTTGGAGTCACGGCCGGCGACCGCGGCTTCCCGGGCCCTCATCTTCTCCTCCCATGTCTCGTGCTCGCGAGCCTCGGTGGCGCCCTCGCCGCGAATGGTCTCCAGCTCGGCCTCCCCCAACCGGCAGCGCTCCTTGGCGACATCAGCTTCCTTCTGCACCGCATCACGGGCGGCAGTGGCTAGACCAGCGGCCCGCTCCCCTTCCTTGGAAGCTACTACGACATGGCTCCACGCTGCCCTAACAGGCGCGTCAGAACACAGCCACCCCGAAATCAGCTCCAGGCGTCCCGACACCAGGCGGTGGTCGGGGCTTTGGAGGTCACCCCGAAGCCGGGTCAGCATAGAAAGAGCCTCCTTCACAACATCAGGTGAGGTAGAGGAATCAAGACCCAGCGGCATGGTGGGAGGAGGAGGAGACAACATTGGCGCCAAGGCCTGCGAGTTTGTAGCAGCAGGAGGAACATGGGGCTCTTGGGCCTTTGGGATCTCGGTAAGAGAGCCGGGAGCGGCGCCTCCCGAGCCGACTTGGCGGAGGAGGTCGCTTTCTTCTGGGGTCGGTCCTCCAAACTTCGCGAGGATGACTAGGCCGGCAGGGCGCGAGGTCCGTCGCCCCCCTTCCACGTCAGAGGAGGCGCGGTCGCAGCAGGCTGCTGGGTCCCAGAGGGTGTGGCCACTCCCTCCCTCTTCTTCTTCGCCGCCAACGTTGGCCTGACGGTGCAGGGGAAAAGCGTCAAGAAACAGTGGCAGAAGCAGGAACAAGATCAGGACAAGGCACTTACTGGTCTACGGTGGTGTAATCACTCGGCCTCTTCTGAAGCACGAAGCTCGAAGGCTTCGCAGCCTGGGGCGGTGGTGTGCTGGCCCCAGGAGCGAATGAGGGTGCAGCAGTTGAGCCTGCGGCAACACCAGTCGGCGTCAAAGCAGGGGCACCGCCTCAGGAGATCAGCGCCGACCTGCTCTTCGTCGGAACCCCAGCCGACGGCTTCTTCGGGGGAGTGACCTTGGACCTTGTTGTGACCCCAGCGAGGGGCAGGGCCTCCCTCACAGGATGGTCATCGATGTCGTCGTCATTGGGGAAGGTGCGAAGGAGATCGGTCATGCGTGGAGGAGAAGTCTCCCCTGCCCCCTCCCGGGTCACCTCCGAGTCCGGCTCCTCCTCCTCGCCAAATTCACCGGAGGACAGCACCACCAGGGCCTTGGCTGGCACGGGCGGCACGATCCCATGCTTGTTGAAGATAGGCATGGTGGCGGCGATCTCTTCCCCGTCAGGGTGGCGGTACAGCGGAAGAGGGAGTCCGGCGGATACCCATAATCCTCCCCGACCAGGAGGCGGAGGGTTGCGTCCAGCTCCTCATCGGACAAACGGTCCAAGCGGAAACGAAGCTCGCCCCCTCGTCCTCAAGCTTCCACAGGGCGCGCGAGTGCACCTGAAGCGGAGCGATGCGCTGCGACAAGAACTCCTTGATGATCATGGCCCCCATCAGCTTCTCTGCCTTCGGGTCGTCAGGCTTTAAGTCGGCGGTCATCTTCTCTAGCACCTGCTTCGCCCAGGGGTCGGTGAGCTTCGCGCTGAGCCAACCCTCATGAGGCGAAGGCATCCGCATCGGCAGCATCAGCCGAGGGTAGGAGCATTTGGCATCCTTGAGGACCCATTTGTTCCTGAAGCCCTCGGCCTTCTTCCCAGCCTTCGAGATCACGTTGGTCCCATTGGTCGCGACGAAGTTAGCACATCTCGAGCAATGTACATCCTTGTTCCGGAGGTAGAAGAAGTGGCGCAGCAGCGCCACGGATGGCATCACCCCCACGAATGCCTCGCAGTAAAGGGCGAAGATCAACAGGAGGAGAACAGAATTGGAATGAAGATGGAGAGCGTGGAGATTGTAGTGGCTAAGCACGACATAGAAAAAATCGGAAAAGGGAGGGACCAGCCCGTCAAAGACATTGTTCAAGAAGAAGGGATCAAAGGTACTGCCAGGAGCCTCAGGCTTGGCGGAGCCGGCCCAAAGCGCTGCCTCCCTTTCCTCGTCATTATCGCCCACTGTCATTCGGCGCGCAGTGTCAAGCTTCTCCTCCGAGGCCGTGGGCGCGCTCAAGGCCGGCTCATACCAAGAGGGCGAGCACGAGGCCTTAGCCTTGTCGGGCGCCATCAGATGCAAGCTCGGGGAGATTTCCAGCAGACCGAGAGTTTTGGGGGGCGAGAAGGAGGAAGGGTATCTGGAGGAAGGCAATGAAAGCTCTGCGGCACGCACCAGCCTTTTGTCAGTCAAGGACGGTTGCCAAGGCAGCGTGGGGAAGCGGAGGCGCCCACGTCCTGTCAATCACCACGCGTCGACCGAGGCCGCAGGCTGTTGGGGCCCGCGGTGCTATGGACTTGCCCTTTGGCTTCGCCTCGAAGCCAAGTCCGAGCGCGCCTTGGGCCCGGGGGCTACTGTCGGTGTCCTGGGAATGGGGGTACCCAGACTTGCCTGCCTGCGGCCCACGGCGTGGCTCCACCAACGGCCCGGTATGGCCCAACTTCAGCAGCAACAACTCAAGACCCTCACGAGGGGCCAAACCTCGCGAGGCGGACGACACCAAGACCTCCCTGGGGGCGGCCTCATTAGGCTGGCTCCTAAGGAGCGGAGATATCTATGCAAGGGGCACCTCGCAAGGTTCACATGACGTAAGCCGTGACAACCAAGGCCAGGCGGGCGCCATCGGGCGTAGTGTACCTGTTTCCTCTTTGGTGCTAAAGAGATAGGCGCAGGCGAGGAGTCCCAAGGCATCAGGCAAAGGTTTCCATATCGGTGGAACAAGACCAAGACTAGCAGCATGGCAGGACGGAGGTCATCGTGGAGCCCGGGGCGGCGTCACCACCAGAGCCTTTGGCAGGCAAAGACTAGTTTTGTCAGGATAGCTTGTACCAGTTGTCCCCCTTCAAAATTGGCCGTTGTGGTATCCCTTCCCTCCTACATTTGGGAAGAGGACCGGGGCCTCTATAAATAGGACTAGCCACCACCATAGACCGGGGATTCCGATCAGTTCATCGGGGGACGGATCATTCAGATCACCCTCACCCTCACCAGCTCATTAAAGCCCAAGAACACCTCTCCTCCTGAGGTTGTTCACCATTGTACTAGTTCATCCTTAGCCCTCGAGGCAATCCACCACCACCACACTGGAGTAGGGTATTGCACCACGCGATGGTCCAAACCATAAACCCTCGTGTCTCTTGTTCTTTGAGTTCGTCGAGCTAGGCTGTGGGATCGTTGAGCGAGCGAGCTGGGGAGAGAGTGTTTTTCGTGCGCACCCCAGAGTTCGAACCTCTCAAGGGTCTGCGGAGCCCTGAATCTGACATTTGCTTGGGTCATGCGGGTAGAAACCTTGCTCAATAATTCTCCAAATATTAGTAGAACTATGATCTAAATGACGTTTAAACCCATACACCCAAGTGGCAAAATCCTCATTTTTCACAAGCTTAGGAGGAGGACCAACATGATTCATATGCATGGAGGGAACCGGTCCTCCATAAGTAAGAGGAGGTTCAACATGGACAAAGATGACATTCCACTTCTACCACTAGTCAAAGGAACTTGATCACTAGTAGCCTCCCCCTTGTTGGAGTTAGCATCCGTCACCTTATTAGTGGGATCGACCACTTCCAATGGTGCGGTGGATAATTTAAGACCATCAAGAAAATTCCTAAGCATGCCTTTGACCTCGGCCGTCATGGAGGTTTTCAATGTGTCCAATGCCAGATTGAACTCCCCACGAGAGACCAAGGATACTCCTTCGGCCGCAGACAAAGTGGGGCTCGCACCGGGGTGCTCCTCCACTCCATCTGTGGTGTCAACCATACTCTTCAGATGGCAAAGTCCTTAATAAAGAGACGAGGCTCTGATACCAATTGAAAGGATCAATATGGTTGACTAGAGGGGGGTGAATAGGCAACTAACAGTTTTTATCTTTTCTTGATCAAATTAAACTTAGCATGAAAATAGGTTGTCTAGATGTGCAACTAGGTGAACAACCTATATGATGCAATAACAACAAGCACACAAGAAAGCAAGGGATACAACACAATAAAAGCTTGCACAGGTAAAGGTAAGAGATAATGAAGAGTGGGGCCAGTGGAAACGAGGATGTGTTACCGAAGTTCCTTCCCTTTGAGAGGAAGTACGGACCCGTTGGAGTGGTGTTGAGGCACAATGCTCCCCAAGAAGCCACTAGGGCCAACGTATTCTCCTCCCGCCATCACACAATGCGAGATGCCGTGATTCCACTATTGGTGCCCTTGAAGGCGGTGACCAAACCTCTACAAACAAGGTTGGGGCTCTCTCCAAAACCGAATTGGAGGCTCCCAATGAAACCACGGAGCTTCACCACAATGGAATATGGCTACGAGGTGACCTCAACCGTCTAGGGTGCTCAAACACCCAAGAGTAACAAGATCCGCAAGGGATTAGTGGGGGGAATCAAATTTCTCTTGGTGAAGAGTAGATCGGGGCCTTCTCAACCCAATCCCTAGAAAATCAACAAGTTTGATTGGCTAGGGAGAGAGATCGGGCAAGAATGAGCTTTAGAAAGGCAATGGAGCTTCGGGGGAAGAGGTTAACTCTAGGAAGAAGAAGACCCCCCCCCCTTTATATAGGGGAACCAAAATCCAATCGTTTTCTGCCCAGTGCCCGCAGCTAAGCGGTACTGCCGCTCCTAGGAGCGGTACTACCGCTTAGGCGGTACTACTCTGCACAAGCCTAAAAATACACAGAGTGTATGTATGGTAGTGTCACCGGAGTGGTACTACCGCTGACCCTGGCGGTACTACTGCCTAGGGCTTTAGACCTGGAGAGGCAGCGGTAGTGAAGGGTGTCAGGGCGGCAGTACCATGCGAAGTGGCACTACCGTCCTAGTGCCACTCTACTACTACTAGGAGCAAAGTGGGAACATAACCTTGCACAGAGGAAAACCCCGCAAGCAGTAGTGGAGACGGTAGTATGGGCTGTAGTACCGCCTGAGTGGTACTACCGCACTACTTCCACCCTACTACCGTGAATTTTAGACCGACAATAGAACATTGCACGCTTGGGGAAACCCTAAGCGGTAGTGCCATGGAAGTACTCAGCGGTACTACCATGGATACTAGCGGTACTACCGCTGGCATGATGCTGAAAACACCACAGAAAACATGGAAAAGCTCTAGAGAAGGGAAAGGAGGTTGTGGGTGCATATGGGGCTGTGTACGTGTTGATTCCACCCATACCTTTCCGAAGCGGACCCCCTCTTAATAGTACGGCTTTCCTACGACTCAAATCCACTGAAAAGAAACGTAGAGAACCGCCATCTTCGATAGGCTCCGAGGGGCATCAAATCGTCTAGTGCCTAGACAAGAGATATCTGAAATGCTCAATGCACACGATTAGTCCGCAAATGCATTGTCATCAATCACCAAAACCACTTAGGGAGAAATATGCCCTTACACACCTCAATACCTTGTTCTGAAATTTTATGCCCCAAGACAATACCTTCACTACCCATAAAGTGGCACTTCTCCCAACTCAAGACAAGATTAGTTTGCTCACATCGCTGCAAAACTCGATCATGGTTGCTTAAGCAATCATCAAAAGAAGTTTCGTAAACGGAAAAATCATCCATGAAAACCTCAAGAATCTTTTCATAAAAATCAGAGAATATAGCAGTCATACATCTTTGAAAGGTAGTAGGTGCATTACATAAACCAAAAGTCATACGTCTATAAGCATAAGTTCCAAAAGGACAAGTAAAGGTGGTTTTCTCTTGATCAGGTTGTGAAACAGGTATTTGAGAAAAATCAGAATATCCATCAAGGTAACAAAAATGTGTGTGCTTGACAATCTTTCTAGCATTTGAGCAATAAAAGGCAGAGGGTAATGATATTTTCTAGTAGCTTTATTTAATTTTCTAAAATCAATTACCATTCTATAGCCAGTGACAATTCTTTGTGGAATAAGTTCATTCTTATCATTAGGAACAACAGTAATACCTCCCTTCTTAGGAACACAATGAACAGAACTTGCCCATCTACTCTCAGCTATAGGATAGATTATACCTGCTTCTAGAAGCTACAGTATTTCAGTTCTTACCACTTCTTTCATTTTAGGATTTAAACATCATTGGTGATCAACAACAGGTTTAGCATCAGGTTCCATATTAATTTTGTGCAGATAGAGAGTGGGACTAATGCGCTTTAAATCATCAAGAGTATACCCAATAGCAACTCGGTGCTTCTTTAGAACCTTTAATAATCTTCCTTCTTCATGTTCTAAAAGGTTAGCACTAATAATAACAGGATATATATTCTTCACATCAAGATAAGCACATCTCAAAGTGTCTGGCAATTGTTTTAATTCAAACACAGGATCACCTTTAGGTGGAGGAGGACCTCCCAGAGTTTCAATAGGCAAATTGTGTTTAAGCAGAGGACGTTGTTCAAAGAAAATCTTATCTGTTTCATTTCTTTCATGCATATGCATATCATTCTCATGGTATAGAAAATATTGTTCTAGTGGATCAGTAAGAGGTACAACAATAGAAGCAAGACCAATTATTTCATCCTTACCAGGCAATTCTTCCTTATGATGCTTTCTACTAAACTTAGAAAAATTAAACTCATGAGACTCATCACCAAAACTAACACCGACAATTTGTTTCTCACAATCTATTTTAGCATTAGCGGTGTTCAAGAAAGGTCTACCAGAGATAATGGGACAAAGTCATCTTGTGGGGAACCAAGAACAAAAAAGCAGTAGGATATTTTATTTTCCCACACAAGACTTCAACATCTCTAACAATCCCAAGAGGTGTGATGGTGTCTCTATTAGCAAGTTTAACAGTGACATCTATGTCTTCTATCTTAGAGGGTGCTATATCATTCATAATTTCTTGATATAAGGTAAAAGGAATAGCACTCTCACTAGCACCTAAATCACATAAACCATGATAACAGTGATCTCCTATCTTAACCGAGACAATGAACATGCCAACAACGGGTCTATGTTTTTCCTTTTCATTGGGTTTGGCAATTCTAGCAGCTTCATCACAGAAGTAAATAACATGCCCATCTATATTTTCAACGAGGAGATATTTAACCATAGCAACACTAGATTCTACCTTAATTTGTTCAGTTGATTTAGGTGTTCTAATATAGCTTTTATTGACCACAGTTGAAACTTTAGCATGTTCCTTTATCCTGACAGGAAAAGGTGGTTTTTCAATATAAGCAGTAGGAACAACTGGATCAACATTATAGATAATAGTTTCATCTTTAGCTATTACCGGTTCTTTAATTTCTTATTTAATAGGTGGGTGATATTTAAACCACTTCTCCTTAGGGATATCAACATGAGTAGCAAATGACTCACAAAAGGAGGCTACTATCTCAGAGTCAAGTCCATATTTAGTGCTAAACTTTTGAAAAGCATCGGTATTCATAGAAGATTTAACACAATCATACTTAAGCTTAATACCTGACACTTTACCTTCGTCGAGTTCCCAATCTTCAGAGTTGTGTTTCATTCTTTCTAAAAGATCCCATCGGAATTCAATAGTCTTCTTCATAAAAGGAACCAGTACATCAAGTATCGAGCATGGATCCATCATCATGAGAAAGCCGAGCATAAAAGTTACGAATGATAATTTCTTTTGAGAGCTCATGATTGGGGCAGGAATATAACATTGATTTAAGCCTCCCCCAAGATAGAGCCATACTTTCTCCTTCGCAAGGCCAAAAATTATATATGTAATTCCGATCACGATGAACTAGATGCATAGGATAATTTTTTGGTGAAACTCCAATTTCAATCGATTCCAATTCCAAGATCCAATATCATTGCATAGCCTATACAATGCCAATGATTTTCCCTTCAAAGATAAAGGGAAAATCTTATTCTTAGATTCATCTCCGGGTAAACCTGCAAGCTTAAACAATCCACAAATTTCCTCCACATATATCAACTGCATATCAGGATGTTCTGTTCCATCTCCTGCATAAGGATTAGCTAGCAGTTGTTCTATCATACCCAAAGGAATTTCATAACCAATATTTTTAGTAGGTGCAGTAGGTTGAGGGGTGACTAATCGTGGTTCCGGTCGAGGTAAAGATACCCCGAACAAACCCCTCAAAGGATTGTTTTCCATAGTAAAAAGTGACAGTAAGTTTCAGCACGTAGTAATAATTTTTCCTTACCGATTTCCACTTACAAAGAGCGCTACACTCCCCGGCAACGGTGCCAGAAAAGAGCCTTGATGACCCACAAGTATAGGGTATCAATCATAGTCCTTTCGATAAGTAAGAGTGTTGAACCCAACAAGGAGCATAAGGAAATGACAAGTGGTTTTCAGCAAGGTATTCTCTGCAAGAACTAAAATTATAAGTAGCGAGTAGGTTGATAGCAAGATAATTTGTAACGAGCAAGTAAGATAATAGTAACAAAAGTTCAGCAAGGTATCCCAATCCTTTTGAGACAAAGGATAGGCCTAAACAGTCTCTTATGATAAGCAAAGCATTCTTGAGGGTACACGGGAATTTCATCTAGTCACTTTCATCATGTTGGTTTGATTTGTGTTCGCTACTTTGATTAGTTGATATGTGGGTGGACCGGTGCTTAGGTGCTGCTCTTACTTGAACAAACCTCCTACTTATGATTAACCCCCTCGCAAGCATCCGCAACTACGAGAAAAG
This sequence comes from Triticum timopheevii, assembly GCA_963921465.1. Classification (NCBI taxonomy): domain Eukaryota; kingdom Viridiplantae; phylum Streptophyta; class Magnoliopsida; order Poales; family Poaceae; genus Triticum; species Triticum timopheevii. The sequence goes on from OY997270.1 coordinate 119,566,045, forward strand.
TATTTAGAATAAATTCTAACTATAGCATGAAACTTTTGGATCCAGATCAGTCCCTTACGGAATAGCGCATAAACTAGGGTATAAGCTTCTGTCGCTCTCGCAACCCATCATCTAATAACTACTCCACAATACATTCCCTTAGGCCCAAATATGGTGAATTGTCATGTAGTCTACGTTCACATGACACCACTAAGGGAATCACAACATACATACCATCAAAGTATCGAACACATATAAAATTCCTATGATTACTTGCAAGAAGATTTGTCCCATGACCTCAAGAACAAAAGTAACTACTCACAAATGATAATCATGCTCAAGATCTGAGGGGTATTAAATAGCATAATGGATCTGAACATATAATCTCCCACCAAATAAACCATATAGTAATCAACTACAAGATGTAATCAACACTATACTAGTCACCCGCAAGTACCGATCTATAGTTCTGGTACAAAGATTGAGCACAAGGGATGAACTAGGTTTTGAGAGCAGATGGTGCTGTTGAAGATGTTGATGGATATTTCCCTCCCCAAGATGGGAGAGTTGTTGGTGATAATGATGACGATGATTTCCCCCTCCGGGAGGGAAGTTCGCCCGATGGAATCGCTCCACCGGAGGGCAAAAGTGCTCCTGCCCAAGTTCCGCCTCGAGATGGCGGCGCTTCGTCCCGAAAGTCCTCTCCTTATTTTTTTCTAGGTTAAAATGACTTATATAGCAGAAAAGGGGCACTAGAGGTGGGTCGAGGAGGGCACAACCGACCATGGCGCGCCTGGGCCTCCTGCTGTGCCCAGGTGGGTTATGCTCACCTGGTGGCCCCCATCCGGTACTTATTGGCTCCAATATTTCTTATATATTTCATAAAAAATATTCGTAAAGTTTCAGCTCATTTGGAGTTGTGCAGAATAGGTAGCCTGACGTAGCTTTTTCAGGTGCAGAATTCCAGCTGCCGGTATTCTCCCTCTTTGTGTGTACCTTGCATATTATGAGAGAAAAGGTATTAGAAATACTCCAAAAAGGATTATTATACATAAAATCAATATAAATAACAGTAGGTAAACATGATGCAAAATGGACGTATCAAGCGCTCGCCCATCAAGGTCTCATTGAAGGTTTCAGCCCCCACCTATCAGAGCCAAAAGGCGCAGACGTGTAGCATGGCACAGTGTAGGCTTCAACTCACGCATCAAGGCCCTGCGTCAACCTTTCCTCTGTAAATTTTCTTTTTTATTTCTCCTTTGCAAGTGTTGCCTTCGCAGTTTGAATTGTACTGTTAGACATCCTGATCTTACGAGGAATAATAAAAAATACCCTTTATGGTGTTCGGATATCCGCATTCTTGCAAATTTTTTATTTTTTTCCCTCTCTGATTCTCTTATCACTCTTTGAACAGCCCGGCATGAAAATATATCAATAAGTCACGAATTCGATTTATATATCAGCTCAGTATCCTTAAGTCTAGCACCGCTTCCCGCTAGGTGTTCGGCGTCTCGGATATTGCATTATATGCATCTGTTCCGAACTATGTCTTGGGTCAATAGTTGGGTTCCCCAGCTCCCGTGTTTGCCCCTTATGTTCTTCTAGTTCCCGAACCCCTGGGATTGTACTACTGGCTTGCCCGGTCAAGTACCTCACGAGGAAAAGCCAAAAATTGATCGTCATAGTAAGCGTGAACGGGTTTGCGATCCAATGATGAGGCTAGACTCTAAAAATCGTTGGTGATTTTGCCGTGTCACATGAAGGGTTCATGTCGGTGTCAAAACCGGCGGATCTCGGGTAGGGGGTCCTGAACTGTGCGTCTAGGCAGATGGTAACAGGAGACAAGGGACACGATGTTTTTACCCAGGTTCGGGCCCTCTCGATGGAGGTAAAACCCTACTCCTGCTTGATTAATATTGATGATATGGGTAGTACAAGAGTAGATCTACCACGAGATCAAGGAGGCTAAACCCTAGAAGCTAGCCTATGGTATGATTGTTGTAATCGTTGTTCGTCCTACGGACTAAAACCCTCCGGTTTATATAGACACCGGAGAGGGCTAGGGTTACACAGAGTCAATTACAATGGTAGGAGATCTACATATCCGTATTGCCAAGCTTGCCTTCCACGCCAAGGAAAGTCCCATCCGGACATGGGACGAAGTCTTCAATCTTGTATCTTCATAGTCTTGGAGTCCGGCCGATGATGATAGTCCGGCTATCCGGACACCCTCTAGTCCAGGACTCCCTCAGTAGCCCCTGAACCAGGCTTCAATGACGACGAGTCCGGCGCGCATATTGTCTTCGGCACAAGGTGGGTTCTTCCTCCGAATAATTCATAGAAGATTGTGAACACCAGGATAGTGTCCGGCTCTGTAAAATAAATTCCACACACCACCGTAGAGAGAATAATATGTACACAAGTTCAATCTGCTGACGTATCTTGTGGTGTGACGTCACACCACTACCAAGCCCCTACTTGAATCGTTTTTATTATACCACCTCAGCGCGTTTAGCGAAGCGGTTTCCTTGGCACGTCTTATCGAAGCAGAGATCGTGTTCCCCTTATTCCGGGATTCCCATCAATACGGACGTGGGTAACCCAACCGCGCCATTGATTGTGGCGCTTGGGGACGCATAGTGGGGACGCATAGTTTTACCAGGCCGGTGGGGACGCATAGTCTTCGTCCGCCCATATATAAGGGGATAACGATCCACCTTTTTTACCTACACCTTCTTCCTCCTTTGCCTATCCATCTCCGCGCACTCGAGCTCCAGCGCCCAAGTCCGCACATCTCGCCTCAACCTTCTCCAGCCATGTCTGGAGCGGGAGGCAAGTGGATGGCCTCCTCCATTACGGAGGGGCACATCGAGAAGCTGCGCAGCGCCGGATACCTGTCCAGCGACATTGCGCACCGGCTGCTCGACGAGGGGCGGCTCATCCCCACCCCCAGGCCCCATGATAGGGTCGTATTCCTTCCCCACTTCTCCACGGACTGGGCTTCCCACTTCACCCCTTTGTCCGAGGGCTCATGTACTACTACGGCCTAGACTTCCACGATCTGGTGCCAAACTTCATCCTCAACATCTCGGCGTTCATCGTCATGTGCGAGGCCTTCCTCTGCATCCAGCCCCACTTCGGCTTGTGGCTAAAGACCTTCAATGTCAAGCCGAAGGTGGTGAAGGGCGTTCAAGCGGAGTGCGGAGGCGCCATGGTGGGAAAAATGCCCAATGTCATCTGGCTCGAGGGTGCCTTCGTGGAGTCCATCAAAGGGTGGCAATCGGGGTGGTTCTACATCACCGAGCCGCGTGACCCTAAATGGGCAGCGGCCCCCGAGTTCAGATCTGGTACCCCCATGCAGCTCACCTCCTGGAAAGAGAAGGGCTTGCTATGGGGTAGTTCGGAGGAGCTGACCGGACTCTAGTCCTGCCTCCAGACCCTGGTGAACAAGAAGCTCAAGCTTGTCAACGTGATCCAGGTCATGCTCGTCCGCCGGATTCTCCCCTGCCAGCAACGGCTTTCAATTTGTGGGAGTTTGATCCGGCACAGCACCGGTCATTGAGCGGGCTCTTCGACACGATGTACGAAGCTGCCTAGAGGGTGCTGTTCAAGGGCGGAGAAGCCCCCGCATCCGCAACTGAAGATCGCGGATTCAGCACGCAGCACCCGGCCGGCAAGGTAAGCTATGTTATCCTTTATGGGACACTCATTTCTTTCATAGTTTGACTCTATGTGGGATCTAAAACTCCCAATGCCTTTAACAGGACTGGCAGAAGACGTCCGGACAGGTTAACTATCCGGCTCCCCTTCCCGAAGACCCAGCGGACACCCGTTTAACGGGGCTGCTGGTTCCGGCCCTTTACGTGGTGCCGGAGAAGAAGGCCAAGAAGAAGGCCACCGGAACCCGAAGGAGTTCCCGGCGCCAGGTGATATCGGACTCATCATCCGATGACTCCAAGGCGGACTCCTCCCCCGAGGAGGAGGAGAAAGAAGCCTCTTCCCCAGCGGGGGGAGAGAAGAAGAGGAAGGCCTCCCCAAGGGGGCGGCCGAAGGGTCCAAGAAAGGACGGACCCTTTCTCCGGACTACTCCGCCAACGCCGACGACGGCGACGAGGAGTGGCCCTCTAGGGCCAAGCCCCTGGCAAGATCGTAAGTGTCCGAATTCCAGGATGATTTATAATTTCTCTTTTTGCCACGTGGTGTCCTTCTAATGCCGCATACAACCTGTAGTCCAGCCAAGGACGATCTTCCCGCTTCATCGAGCGGGTCCTTGGCTCCGTCGGATATGGATTCCCTTCCGACCGCCTCCACCCCTCGTGACGCTGATGACGCCGAGGTGGGATCCCAGGAGGGGACCCACCAGGAGGGGGAGGCTCCGGAGGTGCCACAGGGCAACCTCCCGGACTTCGCACCGGACTCCGCACCGGAACCCGCAGTGGTTCCGGAGTCCGCAGGCGACTCATTCGTAAGAAGGGCAAGACTGTGACACCGGCGGCCGCCATCCAACCGGAGGCGCCGGATAACTTGTTGGAGGCGCTCAACGGCGCTTCCATCAAAGAAGAACACCGCACTGTCATGAGTGCGGTGATTCAGAAGGTTCAGCTCGCCAAGAGCGGGCTGACCGAAGCCTGCAGCAGCCTTCTAACAGGCTTTGAGGTAAGAATTTTAAGGCATGTAATATAATACCGCGTAGACAGTAGCCCCTGATGCTCGGTTCGGTGTTCAGAAAGAAAAACCGTACTGAGGATCTTACAAAGATATACGCAGGAGTTCTAAAAACTTTGTCAATATGGGATTGCAGGCTGCGCTGCTGACCTCTGCCGCACTGACTGCGGAGGTCGATGCTTTGAAGCAGAACCTCGAGCGGTCCGAGAGCGAGCTCGGCCGTGCCAAGAAGAAGCTCGAGGACAAGGAAGGTGCGTGACACCGTATTGAATTTTTACCTTACAGAAAAGGATTTTGGTTGCAAGAGAAATAACAAGGATAACGTGGGTACTCCAGGGGCCACGAATGAGGTGGCGACCCTGAAGGAGGCCGTGTCTGCGGCCGAACGTAATGCGGCCGCGGAACGAGCTGAGCGAGAGAAACAGGAGGCGCGGCTGGCAGAGGTGCAGCAAGAGCTCCAGGCTCTCGTGGAAAAGCATGAGAGTTTGGAGCGCGACTCGAAGACTCGAGAGTCCGAGCTTGCATCGGCTCTTGAGAGTGCCAAAGCCGCTAAGGCCGAAGCCCATAAGGCCCTCCAGGAGATTGAGGCGATGAAGAAAATAGCGGCGGGTAAGGCATTTTTCATGCAAAGCAAGCATGTGAATGTGAATTACCTGTTACTTACCCGAATTCGGAGCTCTCCAGGAGCGTTTGCAGATCTGCCTTGCAGCGTGTCCGATGCTGCCGCATTCTACCGGGCCGAGGAGGGGAGCTCGACGGAGAAGGACATCCGGTGCCCCTTAGCGACCAGCTGAAGCAGCTGGTCGAGCTCCACAAGGTAGCCGAACAGGCCATGAAGGGCCTCATAGTTTGGCTGTGGCCCAAGGAGGCCATGCCTGGGAGCTACTTCGGCCTAGTGCGGCGACTAGTGGATGCGTGTCCCTGGGTGGAAGTCGTCAAGCAGCCCGCCTGCATTGAAGGTGCCCGTCGGGCCCTTGCCCGTGCAAAAGTGCACTGGGGCAGGATGGACGCTGAGAAGCTTCTGACGGACGCGCCGCCAGCGGGCAAGGAGTATCGCACGCCCGAAATGTATTATAAGAGTGTCCTGAAGGGAGCCCGCATGATTGCGGATGAGTGCTCCAAGGATGTAATATTTGAGTAAAATCGCATTATGTTATCCTGTGCGCTGAAAACTGTGTTCATATGCGCTAAGCAACGCTTATTAATTGAAAATATTACCTTCTGTGCGGCCGTTTATCAAATCTAGAGATGGCAAGTCGTCGGCTTCAGCACCCATGCCACTAGTGCTGGGGTGTTCGGGATAAACTTGAACGCTCTTGTTCCCATGTTTGGGTCCATCTAGGGAGGCGCTCAACACAACGAACGATTCAACCGGACTTATAATGCTTGAACACTCTCACTTAGCCATAGAATTCTATAATTTTAAATTTTGGCGAAGCCCCTAGTGTTCGGAAGACCAAGTTCGGGGCGCTATCCACGCCTGGGCCGGACAAAGCCGGTTCCTCGCTCTAAGCAGCATAAGTCTTTAGGGACTCGAAAAAAATCTCTCGAACAGCGACCAGCTCTCGCCTTATCATGACGGTTAGTTTTAGCTTTCTCCACTAAGGCGCTCGCCCAGCTCAACCGGGGTGCAATCGCAGTGGTTCTCCCAGTGCTACCTTAGCCGATAAAACGGAACGTAAGGTACCAAAACATGGGAGCTGAGCAAACCCAACTATTGACCAAAGACATGATTCGGAGGCGATGCATATAATGCTATAAGTTCGGGGTGCCGCACTTGTGAAAGTGCTCGGACTTATCACACCATAATGCGGGGAACTTAAGCCCCTGGTGTATTCGGCCGTACCAAAGTGTACGGATGCAACATGTCATAAACGAACATATATAAGAAAGAAATGCAATTAAAAGCAAAAAAGTGATGCATTGTTTATTCAGAAATACTGCCATGAATGCAGAGCGATACAAATAGTGCGGTAAGCAAGGGATTGGACTATTTTAACATGTCCCCCTCCAGGGGTAGGCTGTGGAATGGTGTATTAAACAGATTTAATGCTCGTAATGGAGACCACCTGAGTGTTCGTCGTAGCCTTTCTCCTTCCCTGGCTGTTGCATCGTGAGTTCGGCGAGTCTACTGCCGGACAAGGCCTCTGGTGAATGGAGTCCTGTGGATAAGAAAAAAGAAAAAGGAAAAGACCGACGTACTTGGGAGCCCCTGGTGTGGTTAAGCCGCACTCTGGGCCTGTCGTGGTCGTTCCCCTCCCCCTATGCCCATGGTATCTCCAGAGCGTAATGATGTACGCGAAGGACTGGTCTCGCAATTATGCAAGGGCTGGGGTTGGGGCCGCATTGCTACGCGTGCTCGGAACGTGCCAGGTGGTCTTGTTGTATGTTACTCCGGGCGCGTTTGGCTGTGTCCGGTCGCTTAACGGCCGGACTCGAAAATTGCCTTAAGAGGCTGCTCTGTACTTCTGCCGCAAGAGCCGCTGTGTGCTCCTCCGTTTGGAGGGAGCGTTCAGTGTTTCCGTTGACCGTGATGACTCCTCGAGGGCCTGGCATCTTGAGCTTGAGGTATGCGTAATGCGGCACTGCATCGAACTTTGCAAACGCGGTCCGTCCGAGTAGAGCGTGATAGCCACTGTGGAATGGGACTATGTCGAAGATTAACTCCTCGCTTCGGAAGTTGTCCGGGGATCCGAAGACCACTTCTAGTGTGACTGAGCCTGTACAATTGGCCTCTACACCTGGTATGACGCCTTTGAAGGTCGTCTTTTTAGGTTTAATCCTTGAGGGGTCTATGCCCATCTTGCGCACTGTATCCTGATAAAGCAGGTTCAGGCTGCTGCCGCCGTCCATCAGGACTGTGGTGAGGTGAAATCCATCGATGATTGGGTCTAAAACCAATGCGGCGAATCCGCCATGGCGGATACTGGTGGGGTGATCCCTTCGATCAAGAGTGATCGGGCAAGAGGACCATGGATTGAACTTCGGGGCGACTGGCTCCATCGCATATACATCCCTAAGTGCACGCTTCTGCTCCCTCTTGGGTATGTGGGTTGCGTATATCATGTTTACCGTCCATACTTGTGGGGGGAAACCCTTCTGTCCTCTACTGTTCGGCGGCCGGGTCTCTTCCTCGTCATCGCTATGAAGCCCCTTGTCATTGTTTTCAGCAATTAACTTACATGCCTGCTTAAATACCCAACAATCCCTGTTGGTGTGATTAGCTGGCTTTTCGGGGGTGCCATGTATCTAGCAAGAGCGGTCGAGTATTCGGTCCAAATTGGACGGACCCGGAGTAGTTCTTTTGAATGGCTTTTTCCGCTGACCGGGTTTGGAGCCTCTGAATCCGGCGTTGACTGCCGTATCCTCAGTGTTATCGCCGTTAACGTGGCGTTTGTTTTTCTTTCGACGCGACCTACCATTGCGGTCCTTGGTATCCGGACTGCCAGAATTTTTGCTGAGGTTGTTACTGCGGGCTAGCCAGCTGTCCTCCCCCGCACAGAAGCGGGTCATGAGTGATGTGAGGGCTGCCATGGATTTCGGCTTTTCCTGTCCTAGGTGCCGGGCCAGCCACTCATCGCGGATGTTATGTTTGAAGGCTGCGAGGGCCTTTGCATCCGGACAGTCGACGATTTGATTTTTCTTTGTTAAGAACCATGTCTAGAACTGTCTGGCCGATTCATCTGGCTGCTGAATTATGTGGCTTAGGTCATCGGCGTCTGGTGGTCGCACATATGTGCCCTGGAAGTTGTCAAGGAATGCGGCTACCAGGTCCTCCCAGCACCCAATCGACTCTGCTGGCAAACTGTTAAGCCAATGCCAAGCTGGTCCTTTAAGCTTGAGTGGGAGATATTTGATGGCGTGAAGATCGTCACCGCGGGCCATGTGGATATGAAGGAGATAGTCTTCGATCCAAACCGCGGGGTCTGTTGTGCCATCGTAGGATTCAATGTTCACGGGTTTAAACCCTTCAGGGGTTTGATGATCCATTACTTCATCTGTGAAGCATAGTGGGTGTGCGGCGCCTCTGTATTGGGCAATATCACGACGTAGCTCGAGCGAGCTTTGTCTACTGTGTTCGGCCCGGCCGGAGTTGCTGTATCCGGCGCGACGGTAGTCGTCTCGCATCATGGGGCGCCCACGTGATCCATAGATCAATCTTGATTGTCTTGCCTTGTCCTCCAATATGTCTCACAAGTCCGGCGCATTCCCCCGTAGCTTCGTACTTTTCGAGCGGTGCCGGGGTACGGTCCTGATGGAGGGCCTAGAGGCCTCTTTGTCGCAGCCACGAGGTGGTCGGTCTGCCATATTGTGCGCTGGTGATGAAGGTTTATATGCCTCCTCCTCTAATTGGGGGAGCAACTTGCGTTTTGGGTAGCTTTTGGAGGGGCGTTTGAGTTCATACTCTTCGGCCGCAAGGACTTCAGTCCATCTGTCGGCTAGCAGGTCTTGATTAGCTCGAAGTTGTTGCTGCTTTTTCTTAAGCCTGCGTTTAAAATGCTCTTGTTCGACGGGATTCTCGGGCACGACGAATTCGTCATCGTTGAGGCTTGCCTCGCCTCCGGAGGGAGGCATGTAATTATCATCCTCTACCTATTCGTCTGCCGCTCTCTCGTGAGGGCTGGCTTCTCCGTCCTCCTGTGCTGAATCTTGCTGGAGGGGGTTATCTTCGGAGACTCTCTGGGGTGTTATTATCTCCGGTGCCGGAATCTCCATTCTTGCTGTGGCGGGATTTAGACGGCGCCGCTGACGCCGGCGCTTGGGCTGTTTCTTGGAGGAATCTGCCTCCACTGCTTCTTCGCCATTCCCATCCTTTGGGATGTCCACCATATATATGTCATATGACGAGGTGGTCTTCCAGTGCCCCATAGGCGCTGGTTCTTGGTCGTCTCCAGCATCGTCGTCCATGCCGTCGATGTCTTCGGAGTCGTGGTCTAGCATGTCGGTTAGATCGTCGACAGTGGCCACAAAGTGGGTGGTGGGTGGGCTTTGAATTTCTTCGTCGTCCGCATCCCAACCGTCCTGACCGCAGTCCGGCCAGGGCTCTCCTGATAACGAGAGATACTTTAGCGAATTCAGGATGTCGCCAAAGGGTGAGTGCTGAAAGATGTCCGCGGCGGTGAACTCCATGATCGGCGCCCAATCAGATTCGATTGGTAGGGGCGCAGGAGGTTCGGAGTCCGGCAAGGAGTCCGGCACCTCGGAGTTACGGGCTTTACAAGGGACAAGGTCAGTATTCGGCTCCATCGCCATAAAGGTTGCAGCCCCCGAGGCGGTGTCTAGCCATCCGTCCTTGATCTACACGGTCGGCTCCGAATTAGGGGTCGGAGCGGACTTATGTGCGGCCTCCAGGGCACTGTCCGGTAGCAGAGCTAAATCATGCCCATTGTGACAGTGCGGCGCGCTCGGCTGTGGCTCGAATCCGTCGAAGATCAAGTCTCCGCGGATGTCAGCCGTGAAGTTTAGGCTTCCAAATCTGACCTGATGGCAAGGGGCGTAGCTTTCGATCTGCTCCAGATGGCCAAGCGAATTGGCCCGCAGTGCAAAGCCGCCGAACACGAAGATCTGTCCGGGGAGAAAAGTCTCACCCTGGACTGCGTTGTTGTTGATGATTGAAGGAGCCATCAAGCCTATCGGTGACGACACAGAGGAACTCTCAATGAAAGCACCAATATCGGTGTCAAAACCGGCGGATCTTGGGTAGGGGGTCCCGAACTGTGCGTCTAGGCGGATGGTAACAGGAGACAAGGGACACGATATTTTTACCCAGGTTCGGGCCCTCTCGATGGAGGTAAAACCCTACTCCTGCCTGATTAATATTGATGATATGGGTAGTACAAGAGTAGATCTACCACGAGATCAAGGAGGCTAAACCCTAGAAGCTAGCCTATGGTATGATTGTTGTAATCGTTGTTCGTCCTACGGACTAAAACCCTTCGATATATATAGACATCGGAGAGGGCTAGGGTTACACAGAGTCGGTTACAATGGTAGGAGATCTACATATCCGTATTGCCAAGCTTGCCTTCCACGCCAAGGAAAGTCCCATCCGGACACGGGACGAAGTCTTGAATCTTGTATCTTCATAGTCTTGGAGTCCGGCCGATGATGATAGTCCGGCTATACGGACACCCCCTAGTCCAGGACTCCCTCAGTTCGTCTTAACACAAACCATGTGATCAGAAAGGGTAGGCTTCAACCCCCAAGTACATCACAAATACACAGAGGGCTAGTCCCTAGCCCCCACCGTCAAGCTCCTACGGCTAAGTGAAAGCAATAAAACCGAATAGTCTGATTGCCTGGATCGTTCCCTCACTACCGCCTCCAGGAACCAAGACGTTGGCTAAGGGTAACAGTGCGGAGACAAAACACCCCTCGTGATATTCACTTGGGGCCTGAAGCCGACGACTGGTAGCATTCAGAATGAACATATAGCCACACATGAGTGAGAATTAAATTATGACACAAGTCAGGCAGATGCATAATAAAGCATAAGTTCCACTTGGTACAAACTTGCTACAACTACTCAAGCATTACATTTTTCGAACACAGGCCCTCTATCGCCCGCGCTCCGATCATCACCTGCGCGAAGTATTGCTCAGCGCTGTGCTGCTCCTTCCCCTGGGGGAGGCCCAATGGCCATCTCCATTGGATTAATCCTTCACTACAAGAAATATGTCAACTTGCAACCATCACTATAGGTCACTGAATGGTCATTGTTTTCCATTTGTAACCTTTTTGTGACCATAAACAGATGGTCAAAACCTGACCGCCTTAAACTGAAATTAACGACCTTTCTTCTAGAATGGTCGTAGACGTTTACGACCAAAAAAAGGTCATAGATTCAACGACCAATTATTTTTATCACTAGCAATCTTCCCACACCACGTCAGATCTACCGTGGCAAGCTGACGTGGCAGAATTACAACCAAATGAAAAGGTCGTAAATTAGAGTCAGCCCGGTCCATTTCGGCCGTCTACATGGGCCAAACCCAATAATTCATCCCATTTAATGTTTTTTCTCTCCATTTTTTCTTAGTTGCATGGGCCTGGCCCAACAATTTGGCCTTTTATTTTCTGGGATGGAGCCTTTTACTAACCAGTTTTTTTATTATAGTCAACTTTTTTGGGGCCACGGCCTTTTTATTCTAGTTCTTGTTTGGGCCTTGGCCTTTTTATTTTCTGAAATGCAAGCTTATACAGACTAGGTTTTTTTAAGTCAACTCTCTTTCAGGCCCAAGCCTTTTTAGCATAATTCTTGTTTGGGCCTCGGCCTTTTTAGAGCCCAGGTTCATATTTTGCATAACTTCAGAAAATGCACAACTTCAACGAGCAAGATTCACATAACTATAAACACTACCAGGTTCACAAGTGCTCCCAGGTTCACAAGTGCAAAACACTACCAGGTTCACAAGTGCAAAACACTACCAGGTTCACAAGTGCTCCCAGGTTCACAAGTGCAAAATGCAAAAAACGACATAACTTCACATGTTCAAAGACAAACCGGTTCACGACCTACTACGACATATCAAGTGGGATAACTTCTCATCCTGCTCTTGAGACTTATTGCACAGCAGCTCAAGTTCCTTGTCGCATGCAGCTTCAGCTTCTTCTGCCTTCATCTTAAGTGCCGCCAATTCTTCTTGCATCACTTCGTCTTGAAGCTCCGACCTCTCCAGCTTCTCCTCAAGATCACGAACATGAGCAGCCACAGTAGCAGTTGCTTTGCTGGTGTTGTTCCTAGATGGCTTAAGCCCAACATTCCTGAGGAATGTGCTTTGCTTGACTTCGGTCTTGAGCACTTCGTCAACAATTTCAGCAGCAGACTTTGGCTCTTCACCTTCTGGTACCGGCGCATCCTTCATTTTTTCCATCTCAAGCTAGCATATGGAGGAAAATGATAGATATTAGTGGCAGATCTATTTCACATTTTGCAAACCAAACCAAGCAAGAGAAACCAAACCAGCACATGAAATGGATTCTTTGAAGTAACCAAACCAGCACACAAAATCTATACGTAGATATTTTACTCAAACTCAAACAGAAGAAGATGATGACCAGTAACCTGACAACATTATTTGAATCTGCACATAGATATTATCAATAACAGATTCATTATAGCAAGTGTACACACTTATGTGATCTGGAGACATGCAATTGGAATAATATGATGGCTTCATTAAGCCTAGAATGGAAATGCAACAAGTAACTATAGCAAATTATGATATCTTTGTTGAACTATCTCAGGCTCTAGCAAACAGCATCAAAGCATGGAACATAGTGTGTGTTCATGCTGGCAGTGAATCAAACAGGGCTGAGGTTTCTAGACAAAAGTTTGAACTGGCTGGACAAAGCATGGAGTGACTTACTATAGCAATCTTGCCTGGCTCTGAAAACCCGTGCTTCTTGCTATTGTGGGTGGCCTTGAACGAGTCAATCACAGACATCTCCTCACCCTTACAATCTTCTTTCTGAAAAAAAAATTCAACAAAAATCAAAATGTTATTCAGCAAGAATCAGAATTTATTTAACGAGGATCAAACGGTAAGGTCTCTAGAGAAAAGTTCTCACAGTGGCAAAAATATGTGTTGTGTAATGCCTGGAACTAGTTCTCTGTTGGTACACGACTTTTTCTCGATTCATCTTGTTCGACACACAGGATTCCTACAAAAAAGCATACTGTCAGCATGATCTAGCACTAGCATATCATGTGCAGAACATAAATCAGCAAACAAAGCAGAGACAAACCTTGTGTCTTGGGGTAGACCACATCTCTACCAAAGCTTGCCATTCACCGTCCGTCAGATCTGGCACCAGAGACTTGATGCTAACTTTGTTTGCTGCTACAGTATCAAAATACTTCTTCTTGATCTGATGGTGTCTGTTCTTTGAATTTTTCTATAGATTATCTTTGCATGCGGTCTTGAGGGTCTCCGAGTCTGTGTTCATCTCAAAATTTGCCTACCAAGACAATAAACAAGGTAGGAACAACATTAGTGATCATACGTAGGTGTAACAGAAAATAGATAGCACATTAACTACGAAACAAGTAGCTTACAACAAGTTTCCAAATGTAGTTGTCCAATAGACTAGCATTTTTTGTATTCCTTGAAGTGAGGAAGAACCGGCAGATGGCTTCTTGCAACGAGTCCACACTCAGAAGCAAGCTTTGCTGCTTGCAGAGGCTTCTCTAGATGCTTCATCCTTTTGGCAATTTGGATAGGCACCTTGGTACCAAGCGACTTGGTGATTCTCTCTAGCCCTTTGCCCTTTCTAAGTCTAGTCTTGGTAGTCATTGCATCTGAAAATGAAATTGAACTCATAAATTAGAAGAGAAATCGACAAATGCAGGAATGGTTCTGCTAAACAGGTAAGCATACATGATCACTTTCATTTGGAAAATGCACTAGTAAAAGAGAGCATTGCAAAGGTCAACTTGCCTGATTGAAGCACAAGATGTTGTTCTTCTTCACTGATGACAACATTCCTATCAATATAAGGTGCGACAGGGCTGAGGTCTGTGTGGACAGTGCCTGCTTCATGTATGCAGATAGTTCCTCCTTCATCTAGGCAGACAATGCCACTTTCATCCATGCGGAGAGTCGTTTCTTCATCCATGGGCGGAAACTCATCACCCATTTGCACCGAGCTCTCAGAGTCCATGCGCAGCAGACTTTCCTGATGGTCCATCGCAGCTGCCATCTTTGCTTTCTACCTTGTGACTCTATCAGGGGCAGGTTCATCAGGTTCCAGGATCCTCTTTGTTTGTCCTGGAGGTGGGGCCATCACCCTTCCTGGAGGAATTGCAGCAGATGTTTCTATGCTCTTCCTCTTATTGCTTACTGTCTTCTTGTTGACCGTCTTCTTAACACCATGCCTCTTCCTGCTAGATTCCTTTAGTGCCTCGTATAAACAGCACGGAAAAAAGCATTAGATCACAATACAAATATGTGAGCACAAGGAAACACAGAGCATACAAGAACCCCAACCCTCCAAGCAAGACAGAGTTTGCACCTTAACAGTCTTCTGCACTACAACATCATCCACTTCCTCTCCATCAATAACTTCATCCTCCTTAGGATTGTACTATGGCTCATCATTGATAACTCCACTACCTTCTTGAACCTCATCAGTTCTACCTTCTTGTACATCATGCGTTTTCCTAATCATTGACGCTATTGCACCGATGCCAAGGGACTGGAACATTCGATTATTCCTCATCATATTTCTAGCCCTAACCTTCTCATACTCGGTGAGAGGCTCTCTTTGCATGATAAAGGAAACGTAACTGTTAGGTGAATGGTTGGAATGCATGGACAGACAGCAAAACATATCTTATGAGATTTTATTATCATTTAATCCTAGTTATTCGGGTAAGGAAGACTTACAGCAAACATGCACAATTAAGCCATCTTATTCAGATTGTAGCAATACATTTCACTTAGCATATTAAGACACATATTTTATAAAACTGACAGTATAAGCACAAGGAGCAAGTTGCATACCAATAGTTGGCCTCATGTTTGACCTTGTCATCCTTGCCATGCATGATCTTGAGGTGGTTGGAATGTTTCTATAATAGCTTGCAAAATAGAATAAATAAGAATGAGATGCAACAGGGACAAAGTAGAATGATGCACTTGTATCAGTAAAGGAAAGCACTTGTACCATCATGCACACATAGGTGTAGCAATGCATCAGTAATAATACATGTGAAGCAAACTTGCTGGATCAACAATATAGTGATGTAGTTGAATTAATTAAGCAAACATGTAAGTGCACTAAACAAGCATGCATGTACACAAGAAAGATATGAAGCATCCCTTAAAATCTTGACTACATCAAGCAGGGGGTAGCAATGTACATAACGCAACTAAGTTAATTGGTGTCTTTACATAAAAGTAGCACAAAGTAACAAACTAACGCAGCCAGCCAATCAATAGAATAAAGCTCAAAGAAATAGCAGATGGGCTTAACCATTTAGTAATGAACACCATGAATTAACTAGACCAACCCAGAGAGCATATATCACACCTACATGAACTACTCTAGTAGTGTAGTGAACATGAAGCTTTCTATATGAACAACAGAGTCACATAGGAAGAAATGAGAGATCAGCATTGCCACTGATCAATTTAGCAAACCCAGGAACATAGCTATGGAACTAGATCATCTGTATGTAAACCAAAGTATGGCAGGAGCTCACAGGATAGAAACCAAACATGAATGGGAACCTACAAACCCTAGATAGCATGGGAACAACAACTACAGAGCTTTAGATTTAGTGGTGACCATAATCAAGAACACATAACAGGATTAGCAGCAGAGGGAGAGGGAGATGGAGATGGACGTGCTGCCTGCTTTTGTTGTGGTGCGTCGTGGTAGCCGTGCTTGAGCTCCTCCTCCTAATGCTTCTCAATAACCTGCAGGACAAACAAGGCCAAAGATGAGCTGCCACAGGGCATCCACATGACAATGCAAAACATCAAGCAACAATCTAGAATAACATCAAGCCATAGGCCATGTCAGAGTCATTGACAGGGATGCACAATCAAAATAGAGCATACAAAATCTAGAATAAAGAACCACCTTTCCACAAAAACCTAACCCCATGAATCCATCCCCATACAAAATCAGATTACTTATCATAAGCAACATGAGTAGCACATTCTCATAAGAATGGAACAGAAAAAAGAATTATGGACATTCTCATAAGCATGCATGATTTGGTATTCAACCCATATAGACCCACAACAATTGCAAGTAAGTGGCTTTGTGTAGGCTAACCCATGTTGCACAGGCAAAGCTATGCATTTTTCACGAATACCCATGAGAACATGCACTCTTAACAACAATAGTTAATAAATAAAGAAGCACAGACTCTTAACAACAATTGAAGTCAGGAATAGGCAGTCAATTCAGAACATGCACTCAGACCCCCATGAACCCTAACCCCATGAAACCCATGAACCCTAACCCCATGAAACCCATGAACCCTAACCCCATGAACCAGAGGGAGATCATCCCCATGAATCCCCATCAATCCTTCCCCATGAACCAGAGAGCAACGTATACCCTAACCCTAACCCCATGAATCCTAACCCTAACCCCCGTCGATCCATCCCCATGAACCCTAGAAGAACCCATGAGGGGGATCTACAAACCCTAGAAGACCTAAACATCGAGGGGAGATGGATCGAGGAAAGCAACGTACCTGCCGTCATCGATCGTCGATGATGTAGATGATGTAGTCGTCGTTGTCGATGTAGTCGCCATTGTCAATGTAGCTGTAGCCGGGGCGGTCGATGTAGCCGTAGATGTCATTGATGTAGCCGCCGTTGTGGAGGGGAGAGGGGAGGGGGATTCATCATCGAGGAGAGGGGAGAGGGGCGGCATGGCGGCGCGGAGTAGGGGAGGGAGAGGGGATTCGTCGTCGACGGGGCGGTGTGGAGGAGGATTCGTCGTTGACGGCGGTGCGGAGCAGAAGAGGGGAGAAGCTAGGGTGGGGAATGGGGAATTTTGGGGAGTGGGGAATGGATCCCGCGTGTTGAGTGGGAGAGGGGTGGTGGGTCCCGCATGGTAGTGGGAGAGGAGTGGTGGGAAATTTTGGTGGGGTGGGAGGGAAATTTTGGTGCTAGGAGGGAAACTTTGGTGTGGTGGGAGGTAAATTTTCACCGGTTTTTAGGGGTTTGGAGGCGGAAAAATCCAGGGTTTTTTTGTAAACTTTGTAGAAATAATGGTTAAAATCATATTGAATAGCTCAAGAAAGTATTGGTACTCAAGTTTAATATTTTTGCTACTTGGTAGGCTACATTTGATGATGTGACACGGAGGTCTCCCATTTTTTGATTTTTTTTGAATTTTTTATGGTGTTTTCAAAAACTGGCCGAACTTGTCGCATCGGCCGTCCGTCGCTAGGGGTTGGATCATGCAAAGCTGTTGTTGATTCTTTGAAGAAATTCCTACCTATGGAGCTAAAAACTGATTTTTAGCAAAAATAACGGGCAAGCTATGGAGGACCCGCAGTTCAAATTCCAACCGGTTCTAATTGACTCGGCCGAAGATTGTCTGAATTGCCGGGAGTAGCTACGTGGGTCAGAAATGCATGATTTTTGGCGGCCGTCCATAAAATAGGGTCTACTTTGAGGTAGACATGGAATGGCGCCGTTTAGGATGACTGTCCTTGTAGCCACTTCATGAAAAACACTTGTTTTTGGCATTCAGAAAATGAAAAATGATTTTTTTGTGAAACAAGTTGGAACCTCTCTTTGGCAACATTGTTTTCCATCACAAGATGCAGGCGTCTTCCAAATTTGGACATATTATCACAAACTATTCAATGAATGTGGCCATATCATTGCTCGTTTGGCTTGAAAGCCATGAATCTTCGTTCATGCTAGGTCGTTTTTTAGAACACTTTTTCAAGAAAACATCGGTATTCCAAGTTTAATATTTTTGCTAGTTGGTAGGCCACATTTGATAATGTGACGCGGAGGTCCCTATTTTTCTGATTTTTTTTAATTTTTTACGGTGTTTTCAAAAACCGGCCGATTTCGTCGCGTCGGCCGTCCGTGGCGAGGGATTGAATCACGCAAAGTTGTTGTCGATTCTTTGATGAAATGCCTACCTATGAAGCTAAAAATGATTTTTAGCAAAAATAACGGGCAAGCTATGGAGGACCCGCAGTTCAAACTCCAGTCGGTTCTAGCTGAATCGGCCGAAGGTTGTCTGAATGGTCGGGAGTAGCTAAGAGGGTCGGAAATGCATGATTTTTAGTGGCCATCCGTAAAATAGGGTCAATTTGAGATAGACATGGAACGGCGCCATTTGGGATGACACTCCTTGTAGCCGCTTCATGAAAAAAACATGTTTTTAGCATTCACACAATGAAAAACATTTTTTGTGTGAAACAAGTTGGAACCACGCTTTGGCAACATTGTTTGCCATCCCAAGATGCAGGCATGCGCCAAATTTGGGCATATTATCACAAAATATTCAATGAATGAGCATCCATGAGCAAGCACAATAATACATAATTTTATCTTTCATCCATGAGAATCCATGAGCATGCACAAAATTTCAATTCCCATCAATTACCAAACTGAGTTTGGAAGGTAATGGAGATGTACACACATAATTAAGAAAGTTCAACACTATCGTACTTAAAAGGTTTACACTAAAAAGATTAAACCTGACATACTTAACTTTGACATGTTCGGATTAACATGACCTGACATACTTAACATTGACATGTTCAGATTAACATGACCTGACATACTTAACATTGACTTGATTTTCTTAAGATCTTCACTCCTCCTTCTTCTCCTTCTCCTTCATCATCCTAATGCACTTAGAGTGGCGAGGCAGTGGGATGTACTCCTCCACCACAATTGGCATGGTCCTGTCGCTCAGCTGTGGGATCGCCGGCGCCACCATGATCGCGAGGTCATCGTCAGGCACCACCACCATCGCGAGGCCATCTTCACGCACCACCATTGCTAGGTCACCGTCAGGCACCACCATCGTGAGGCCATCGTCAGCCACCACCATCACGAGGTCATCGTCAGCCACCACCGTCGCGAGGTCATCGTCAGACGTAATAGGTTGCACCTCCTCATACCCGCTCTGCTCCTCTTCTTCCCCACTCCTCCTCCTCATCCTCGCTACTACTTTTGTTGTAGCCAGAGTCGCTGCTGCTTTTGTTGTAGCCAGAGTCGCTGCTGCTCCCATTGCCTGACCAAATGCAACAAAGTTTTTTAACAATCGGTGTGAGACAAAGCCAAATGGAGAGGAAGAAGAGGCATAGCATACTGGCATCATCGTCGTCCTGGTAGTGCATGCGGCACATAGTCGTGTTGAACACCTTCACGGTGAGCATGGTGTTGCCGTCGTACCTGAGGACAAGGAAGTACCCGTGCCGCAGGTCGTAGGCATGGACGAACTGCTCCTAACCATGACATAGGTACATGTGGCCATCGGTGTTGAACACCACCTCCACGTCCCACAGCCTGCGAAGCCACCTGCCGGCTTGTCGCACCTTCACATTTTGTGGCCAACAGCCGTCCAGCATCTTCATAAAAGTGTTAGGTAGCCTCTGCAGCATGGTTCAAGCAGTGATGTAGCAAACAACAGAGTTATGATAAAGAAATGGGTGAATGGGAGATCTCTCCTTTTATATACCTGCCTGCTGGAGGAATTCTCAAGTATGATCGTGAAGAACTTGAAACCTTCCAAGTCGGACTCTGGCATGGCAGAGCGTAGCCGGTGGTGGCGGCCTCCCCCATCTCTGATAAGCAGCAGAAGATACCAATTACTACCCTTACAACATTATCATACAACATTACAGCAGCAGTAGTTTTGAGCAGAAGATAATCAACTACACCAAGTTATCATTTCACATTCAAAAAGCAATGCACTTGTGGACATTTGTGATGGCAAGAACACCTCTGTTTTCTTCTTCTACTCATTCCCCATGAAATGAAATTACGTCGCAGTTGAATCAATCAATATATGCAAGCAACATAGGAAACAAGCACTTCAATACAGTAGAATATTTACTACATGTGTTTGCCAGGGCCTTAATATGGAATACTACTATAAATGGCAAAACAATTTGCTACTGCTCTATCTACAATAAATGGACCATATCTGCCCCTAGAACAATATCTATAAACACAACTAGAACCATATTTGATAAATGGACCATATCTACAGAAACTTTGCTCTAATCCATATCTATAAATGAACATATCTGCCCATATCATATTTTGCTAGGTCAGTCAGTCAGCATCAAGCAGAACCATATCATATTTTGCTAGGTCAGTCATCTCAGTTGTGGGCTTTCAAATCATCTAACCCAAATTTCCAAACAAACCCTAGTCCAATCCAATATATACAAAACAACACCACCCCACCCACTCCCCCTCCATTCGAATCACCAAACTCAAAACTACATGGCGGCTGAGGCGACCATATTGAAAGTGCTAGTATCGACTAGGGGGGGTGAATAGGCAATTTTTATGAAAGTCTTCAAAACTTGGAAGTTTCGAAGAAAAACAACAGAAATAACCTAATTGATATGCAGCGGAAGATAAACTACCCTAAACAAGCCATAGTCAAGTATGTAATGATGTGAAAGTACAGGACTAATAGCAGTTAGGTAGTAAGGATCAAGATGGAAGATAGTGTGAAGCCAATCAACAATAGTAGTCAAGCAATGAAGTCAAACAGATACACAGATAGGCAATTACTTCACGAAGACAAACTTAAGTAAGGTTGGAAGGGATAGAACCAGTTGCTTGTTGACGACACAGGATTTGTTGGACCAGTTCCAGTTGCTGTGACAACTGTACGTCTGGTTAGGGAGGCTGAGATTTAACTCAGAAGACCGTGTCTTCACCTTATTCCCCTTGAGCTAAGGACACCCAGTCCTCGCCCAATCACTCTGGTAAGTCTTCAAGGGAGACTTCCAAACCTTCATAGGCTTCGTTCACCGGCAATCCACAATGACTCTTGGATGCTCAGAACGCGACGCCTAACCGGCTGGAGGATTCACAATCCTCAAGTGTAATAAGTCTTCAGGTCACACAGACAGAAAGACTTCAGTGATGCCTAACACTCTTTGGCTCTGGGTGTTTGGGCTTTGTCCTCGCAAGGATTTCTCTCTCTCAAATGCTTCGAGGTGGGTTGCTCTCAAACGACAAAAGCCGTGCACAAACTCTGAGCAGCCACCAATTTATGGTGTAGGGGGTGGGCTATTTATAGCCACTAGGCAACCCGACCTGATTTGTCCAAAATGACTCTGGGTCACTAAGGAACTGACACGTGTTCCAACGGTCAGATTTCAAACACACGCGGCAACTTTACTTGGGCTACAAGCAAAGCTGACTCATCCAGCTCTGGATAAGATTTGCTCTCATTGTCTTCGCTCGAAGACATAGGATTTGAGTTGAGCATCACTTCAGTCACTCTGACTTAGTTCACTTGGACCCCACTTAACAGTACGGTGGTTCCTATGACTCAACAAAGAAGAAAAGGAAACAACGAAACCACACAGTCTTCGCGCTCCATAGTCTTCACACAATGTCTTCTCATGTCATAGTCTTCAATATGAATATCTTCTCATACCACCATTGTCTTCAATGTCTTCATACATTTTTAGGGGTCATCTCCGGTAGGTAAACCGAATCAATGAGGGACACTACCTGCGTTATCCTGCAATTCTCACAAACACATTAGTCCCTCAACCAACTTTGTCGTCAATACTCCAAAACCAACTAGGGGTGGCACTAGATGCACTTACAATCCCTTTTTGGTGATTGATGACAAACTGGTTGAAGTTTTCAATGGGGATAAATATGTGAAATTGTAAGGATAGGGAATTGTCTTCATAAGTTGCAAGGGCTCCCCCTGAAGATGTGCATATAAGTAATTTGCTTTTGGAATGCAAATGCACATGGCAGGTTGTACTTTTGGAGATCCACTTCAACTTATGAAGATAATTCATCATGCATGAAATGATATAGCAAGTAGAATGACATGCATAATGAAAGATGGACGTCTGCAGAATGATCTGAGTGACTAGGTGTTACAACTCAAAGAACCAAATGTTTATCATCGCACATGTGGAATTTATCATCGCATCATAGTAAAGCAAATAAGTAGCA
Source organism: Triticum timopheevii (assembly GCA_963921465.1). Lineage (NCBI taxonomy): Eukaryota > Viridiplantae > Streptophyta > Magnoliopsida > Poales > Poaceae > Triticum > Triticum timopheevii. The sequence goes on from OY997270.1 coordinate 119,588,355, forward strand.
GAAGCAGCAGACGACCATCAAGTTTAGGTGTTACAACTCAAAGAACCAAATGTTTCAAAATGCAAGAGTTGTAAGCACGCAGCAAAATATAATGCAACCGCCCATATGAACCCGCTTGAAGACTATCAACTCATACGCGTCTCCCCCTTTTGTCAGTAATGACCAAAAAGGTTTGAAGACATAGAGCATCTACTCGTCATGAGTAGGTGAAGCAGCTGGGTCGTCGTCATTGGTTGGCGGTGCAGACGAACTTGGTGCAGTGTCGATGCGCGCAGTAGTAGGAGGTGGTGAAGTAGCATCATCTTCATCATCGATCACTCTGGCATTTACTGTTGCCGCGGAAGAAGAATATTCAGAGTCTTCAAGAGATGGGGTGCGATGTCAGACAGCAGTCCGTGGAGGAGTGGAGTCAAACTGGAATCTTTCATTGAAGCCATCGTCTTGAAGATTAGCTTCAGCACCGAGCAGGGTTAAACTCTTCCATGATCGCCGGCAAGTTTCATGAGCAACAAAGGCATTCTTGGTGGCAAGGTTGCGAATGCGATTGACATCCACCAAGAGGCTTTGCATCTGTCTCTTGAGCCAGAAATGATGCTTATCCTGTTTCTGATGAAGGGCCACAAGAAGTTCTCAGTCAATGAGAACGCGAGAACGCTTCCGAGGCCTTTGTGCAATGGTGCTTTCAGTGGCTTCAGTGGGCGCTCTATGAGGCAGACGAGTGTTACCAGCCAGTGGATAGATTCGTATCGCTGCTTGAACACCTTCAATAGATCGAGTGAAGCTTTGGTGCTCAATATTCTGAAGATAAAGCGGCGTCTTGGCAGGGTCAGAGTATATAGCATCAACTGACATATCAACTTCTGGCAGAAAGATTATATGATTGCGAGCAGAGGGCTGATAATTGACAGATGAGTGTCGCTTGATGAGGCGCATGACCCATGGAGCATAAAACTTCAGACCAAATAGGTCAGAGCCGGAAGTAGCAAGTTGCCTGATGAAGAATTCTTGAGTGTTCAAGCTGATGCCATTGAGAATATAGAAGACCAAAGTCTTCATAGCTCCTTCAAGCTTGGCCGCTGATGAGTGTCCTTTGACTGGCCATAGAGTTCGCCTGATGATATGATATATGGTGCGAGGCAGATACTCAAGGTCTTCAACAAAGAAATGTGTGGGATACTCAGCGTCAGATGGCAAAGGCTTCATCATGCTCAACATCTGGCTCATATTGGGTTCTGGCTTATGGAAGATGCTTTCCACAGCATTGCGGTGTAGCTGACAGTCAGGTTCATATAGTTCTCCAGGAGTGGCTAGCCCTGTAAGCTCAATAATATCCATAGCTTTGGCTTCATGATGAACATTTCCAGTCATCCACTCGAGAACCCTTGTCTTGATGTCTCTGTAGTAGCCGCGAATGTGCAGAGTGGCATAGAATTGAAGCAATAGCTCTTCATTCCAATGTTCTTTGTCTGTCACAAAGTGGAGCAGACCAGCATCACGAAAGCAGTCAAGTGCTTCTTCTAAGCACGGCAGTCCATCAATAGCTTCAGTGTCAAGGCGCATATGGGGGAAAATGCGCCCTTGATCATATAGTACGTAGGAGTAATAGCTTCTCTGCTGATAGCTCCAGAACCGATCTGATGATATCCTTGGATTGGAGTAGGGGTTCTTGGCGCTGTCAAAGAAGGTATTGTGGCTTTTGAAGCCATTAGCATTGAAGGACCCTGGTGAGTTGGCAGTACCTGGAAACCTTGGCAACCTAGGCTTTGGCTTCTGGACCTGAGACCTATGCTCAACATGATAGTCAAATTGCGGTCCTGAGGCAGTAGGCGGAGGCACCAGAATGGGCCATCGGACAGTGGTAAGCTGACCGTGATTGTATGCTTGCTCAATGGTGTGAGGCCTTGGTGGCGGAACAGGAGCAGGGGCAACAGCTGAGGCATCAGGCTACACAACAGGTGCTTCGGGAGCAGTTGTCATATTAGCTTCAGGTGCAGCATCCTCATTGGCTTCAGGTGCAGCATCCTCATTGGCTTCGGGTGCAGCATCAGTGGTTTCAGGTTCAGTGGCCACATTTGCTTCAGGCACACTGGTTGGTGTAGGCTCCACATTAGCATCAGCCATGACTACATCACTGGCTTCATTGGCGTTGGTGGTGGCAGCCTCAACATTGTCAACCTCCTCTTGATGAGCAGGAGGGTCGGGCACAGGCACGTTCACATCAGGAACTGCTTCTTCTTCAATTGCTGGGGGAGTAGGTACACGTACTTCTTCTTCATTTTCCTCGACTGATGCAGCCGAAATGTCTTCAGCAGCATGTGCTTCAAACTCGGAGACATTCACAGTTGGAGCAGGTTCAGAAAATACTTGTCGTGCAATAGGTGAATGTTGCACTTCTCCTTCTGGAACGCTCGACAGAGGGACTTCAGGCCTTTGTCCTCTGCGAAGCCTGCGAAGTGCTGGCTTCGCCTTAGGAGATGGAGTTGGCTGGGCCTGAAAGTCTTCATCCTCTTCTTGCATGTTGGGTGTAGCTTGTTGTTGTTGTTGGGGAGTACTGGGGGAGTCTTGGAGTTGTGGGTGATTATCCCACGATGCATCCTGAGCAATTGGCGTCAAGGGACGAGCAATGCTGATGAGTTCGCTGTTCGTATGAACAGGCGATGATACCACATCATGTTCGATCTGAGGAAGAACTTCATCATCAGCTACATTGTCATCATGACCAATGTCTTCAGCAGCGGTGGGTTCAGCTGCTGGAATATCTTCAGCTTCATGAGCCTCTGTGGGAGCAGGCTCATGGACTACCAATCGTCGTTCTTGATATTCAGACGCGGGGCGAACCACGGAAATGGGTTCAACGACTAAGGGCTCTGTGGAAGCAGCCCTAGTCTTCTTGGTCTTGCGCTTCTTCTTGGATGGAGCGGCATCAGAGGCTTCAGTATTCTTTCTCTTTCTGGCTTCAGCCTCGGCCGCCCTCGTCTTCTTCTGTTCTGAAGCTGTTGTGGTGACCTTTGGCTTCGAGCCAGTCATGCTGCTTGGGAAGATAATGAGAGGGGCTTCTTGGCTTGAAGGTTCAGGCTGTTCAGCAGGGTGCTTCTTCTTCTTCTTTGCAGCCATCCTGGGGTCAATGCCAGGACGGCCAAGTGATTTGCGCTTCTCAGCCTCATTGTAGGCGAGCACACACTTATCAGCCAAAATCTTCATGCGCTCTCGTGAGCCCTGAGCTTCTTGGCGTTTCTTGAGAAAAGCTTCTTTAAGCTCATGTAGCATGACTTTGAAGTTGCGGACGTCTTGAACACTGAGCTTGGCCACATGCTTCTTGAATTGAGCCTTCTCATAGTCAATCTTGTTCTTGAGCTCAACGATGCGCTGAGCGAGAGCTAGCTCATAAGCAATGGCGCCATTGAAGGCGACGCTGAGGCCGATGGGGACCTGTAAATCTTCAAAGCTGACGTTGGGGGTGTCGAACCATTCATCAATGAAATTGTGGATGATGGCCACATCAAAGAGAGGCAAGTTGCTGAAGATTTCTGCTTCTTCCTTGCTCTTTATCAGCTGCTCAAGGGCATCATCAGCAAGATCTTCATCACTTGATAGATCAATGGGTTCTTCACGCAGAATTGCAGCAGGAGTCAAGGCTCTTTGATCAGATGGTGTGACAAGTTGCTTTTTCTTCTCCGTTCTCTTGGAGACTCGGGATTGATCTTTAGACTGCACACTGGCTTTAGGAGGTGCTGTGGCCAGTGGCTTCGCACGAGAAGTCTTCGGAGGTGCAGCTGAGGTTGAAGCCTTTGTCTTCTTTTGCTTCTGCAGCTTTGGAGGAGGAGCAGGGGCTTCATCGGAGTCAGCATCATTGTCAGAATGATCTACTCTGGCACCCTGGACCATGATGTAGGTGATGAGGCTGTCAAGGTTGGAGAAGGGGCCGATGACATCGGGATTAGCATCACGGGAGCCGTCAGCACAGGGAGCAGAGGGACCTGGGTTGAAGTCCAAACCCAAGGACTTCTTGTTCTTCTTGGCCGAAGCCACATCAAACTGGTAGTTGCGCTTGAAGAGAGAGTCATCACGACACCATAGTAGTGAGGTGGGATCTGCATTCTCAGGCTGTGGTCCACGGACCATGCAAGGATAGAAGCCTTGGTCAATGGCTTCAGCTCGGCTCTTGGGTTGAAGGCGTCAATAGAGGATATCACCCCAAGATCTCTTGATGGCATTCTTCTCTGCATATTCCTTCGTCACAAACTTGTACTTGAACCACTCCTCAGCCAGTAGCGTCGAATCCATTGGATTCGCGTCTTTCTCTGATGATAATTCTCTTCAGGATCTGTCTTGTATAGTTCTGCTAAGTCATCAGGCAGATCTTTGGATGTTCCTTCTCTGCGCTGTCTGCCACCCTTCCTTGCTGATTTTTCTGCAGCCATGAACTTCAAGCTGAAAGGCTTTAATACGTTCAAAGGCTTCAGAGATTTACGCTTGCTGGTCAAGCAGGAACTGGCTTCAGGAGAATTTATATGATGATGTAAGTATTCGCACGAAGAACTGCTAGATGGAAGAATAGGAGACCGAGCAGTTCAGCCCACCGTGCCCTAACTTGGCGACGGAGGACACCTACGGCAACGGCGGAGAGGACGATGTCCGCGGCCGGCGTGAGGATGGCGTCGGAGAAGTCGCGGCAGCTAAGCGCTTCGTCGCCGGCGTCGTCGCGAGCTAGCGGTGGCGCTAAGGTTTTGACGGAGGTGGAGAGGTGGAAGAAGGATTTCTTTACCGCAGGGGACAAGTATTTATAAGTAGGTGAGAGACACAGCGCAATTACGCTGCTGCCCCTGGCGGTTCATATCTGAGGGGTACGTGGAAAGCATGCAACACACTCAGGGTTGTCCCACGTTCCCACGCCCGCCAGGCATGTCGGAGAGTTGTTCCGGCTTCTCCGGATTTCAACAATAAAGATAAGCCATTTAAAACAGATTTAATGTTTGTCTCTTTGCCTTCTGCTGACTAGGATGCAGAGAAGACATTCGACAGTTTCAATAGAATGCATATGATTTGGACAGATAGAGTTTGAGATAGGAAGCATAGAGAGGTTAGGGTCCGATCACATTCACTTAGTTCAAAAGATCCAATCTTGAAGACATAGCTATAAGTGAATGCTGTAGGGGACAGAACACTAGTATATATATATATATATATATATATATATCAGAAAGCAATCAAATCATCATAGTGCAGAAAGTCATGAAGACAAATTGAAACTGAAGACAAACCAAATGCAAAGTCATTGCAATATAACGCCTTGAGTGAAACACTTCAAACAAAGAAAGTTGGTGGTGGCGTTACCCACCATATAGGAAGTAGTAGACCTAGACACGGTGCACAATTATCGTGGCGCTCCGAAGTCAAATTCCATGTTAATATATTCACACTCAGAGTGTAAATCTTCATTGATTGAAGATATACATTACTTTGTGTGTTGCACATCTAAGTCATCAACATGCATAAGTGTTAGGATGTGTGCCTGATCACAGGACATTAGAGGATTCCAAGATATTTAGCTCACACCGTAACTTGCAAAACCTTTTCTCATCCAAGGGCTTTGTGAAGATATCTGCCAGTTGCTCTTCAGTGTTGACGTGAATGATATCGATATCTTTTTTCATAACATGATCTCTGAGAAAGTGATGACGAATTTCAATGTGCTTTGTCTTCGAGTGTTGGACTGGATTGTTGGCTATTTTGATGGCACTTTCGTTGTCGCAGAAGAGAGGTACTTGTTTCAGGTTGATGCCATAATCCCTGAGAGTTTGTTTCATCCATAGAAGCTGAGCACAACAGGATCCAGCAGCAATATATTCAGATTCAGCAGTTGAGAGTGATACACAGTTCTGCTTCTTCGAAGACCAACAGACAAGTGATCGACCAAGAAAATGACATGTGCCTGATGTAGACTTGCGATCCACCTTGTCACCAGCATAATCAGCATCCAAGAATCCAACCAAATCAAATTTTGAGCCCTTGGGATACCATAATCCGAGTGTTGGGGTGTAAGCCAAATATCAAAGAATTCGCTTCACAGCTAAGTGATGCGATTCCTTTGGTGCCGCTTGGAATCGAGCACACATGCAAACGCTAAGCATAATATCTGGCCTAGATGCACATAAATAAAGCAAAGAACCCATCATGGAGCGGTATACCTTTTGATCGAACTCTTTACCATTGTCATCGGGACCAAGATGGTGTTTGGCTGGCATTGGCGTCGTGTAGCCTTTGCAGTCTTCCATTCCAAACTTCTTCAGACAATCTTTGAGGTATTTCTCTTGAGATATGAAGATGCCATTCCTTTGCTGACGAATTTGAAGACCAAGGAAGAACTTCAGCTCACCCATCATGGACATTTGATATTGCTCTTGCATCATGTACCCAAACTCATCACTATACTTCTGGTTGGTGCATCTGAAGATTATGTCATCCACATATATTTGGCACACAAACAGTTCACCATCATATGTCTTCGTGAAGAGAGTGGGATCGAGGGATCCAGGTTTGAAGCCTTTGCTCTTCAGGAAGTCTTTGAGATTATCATACCAAGCACGAGGAGCTTGTTTGAGGCCATACAATGCTTTGTTTAGCTTGTACACCATATCAGGATGTTTTGGATCTTCAAAGCCAGGTGGTTGTGCGACATATACTTCTTCTTCAATCTTGCCATTGAGAAATGCACTCTTTACATCCATTTGATATAGCAAGATATTGTGATGATTAGCGTAGGCTAGCAGTATGCGAATAGCTTCAAGCCTAGCAACAGGAGCAAATGTTTCATTGAAGTCAATTCCTTCAACTTGAGTGTATCCTTGAGCCACAAGACATGCTTTGTTTCTGACGACTTGACCATGCTCATCTTGCTTGTTTCGATATATCCATTTTGTTCCAATAATGTTATGCTTGCGAGGATCAGGTCGCTTGACAAGTTCCCAGACATTATTCAGTTTGAACTGTTGAAGTTCTTCTTGCATGGCTAGAATCCATTCAGGTTCCATAAAAGCTTCAGCAACTTTCTTGGGTTCTAATATTGACACAAATGAAAAGTGCCCACAGAAGTTTGCTAGCTGTGTTGCTCTTGATCGAGTGAGTGGACCAGGTGCATTGATGCTGTCAATTATCTTCTCTATTTGAACTTCATTTGCAACACGAGGATGAACAGGATGAAGATTTTGCTCTGGCTGATCATTGTCATCATTAGACGGATTGTCTTCGGTCTGAGTACTGTCTTCAGGTTGATTTGGTGCAGAGATGATAAGTTCCTCTTCAGGCTGTGCTTCAGAGGGCATGATTTCACCAGTTCCCATCAGCTTGATTGCCCCATTTGAAGGAGCTTCATCCAGTGTACTTGGCAGAATCTCTCTCTGTGAACCATTGGTTTCATCAAATTTCACATCCACAGTCTCAACAATTTTGTATAGATAAAGGTTGAAGACTCTGTAGGAGTGTGAATCCTTTCCATAGCCAAGCATGAAGCTTTCGTGAGCCTTAGGTGCAAATTTTGACTTGTGATGGGGATCCTTTATCCAGCATCTTGCTCCAAATACTCAGAAGTAACTGACGTTTGGCTTCTTGCCAGTAAGTAGCTCATATGATGTTTTGTTTAGAAGCTTATGAATGTATACACGGTTGATGATGTGACATGCTGTGTCAATAGCTTCAGGCCAGAACTTTCTTGGTGTCTTGTACTCATCTAGCATTGTTCGAGCCATCTCAATGAGGGTTTTGTTTTTGCGCTCAACAATGCCGTTTTGCTGAGGTGTGTACGGAGCAGAGAACTCATGAGTGATTCCCATTGTATCCAGATACAAATCTAGTCCAGTGTTCTTGAATTTAGTGCCATTGTCACTTCTGATGTGCTTGATCTTCACGCCATAATTGTTCATTGCTCGATTTGCGAAGCGCCTGAAGACATCTTGCACTTCAGTCTTGTAAAGAATTATATGAACCCATGTGTATCTTGAGTAGTCATCAACAATGACGAAGCCATAGAGACAGGCAGTTGTTGTGAGGGTGGAGTAGTGTGTAGGTCCAAATAAGTCCATGTGTAACAGCTCGAAGGGTTGGGATGTTGTCATGATTGTCTTCGAGGGGTGCTTTGCCCTTGTCATCTTTCCAGCTTCACAGGCACCACACAGATGATCCTTCTTGAACTTGACATCCTCGATGACAATGACATGCTTCTTCTTGAAGAGTGAGTGTAAGTTCCTCATGCCAGCATGTCCCGACGTTCGATGCCAGAGCCAGCATTCTGAAGCTTTTGTGAGAAGACATACGGCAAGCTGTGGACCTGCTGAGAAATCTACCATGTATAGATCATCTTTTCGATACCCTTCAAAGACTAGAGATTTGTCAGATTCCATTAGTACAAGGCAACAATATTTGCCAAATATCACAATCATGTTCAAGTCACAAAGCATTGAGACATACATTAAGTTGAAACCAAGGGATTCAACAAGCATCACTTTATCCATGTGTTGATCCTTTGAGATTGCAACTCTACCTAGACCCAATACCTTGCTTTTACCAGTGCCAGCAAATGTAATGTGACTTTTGTCGGATGGACGTAAGGTTGAGTCCATGAGAAGACTTCGATCACCAGTCATATGATTTGTGCATCCACTGTCCATAATCCATTCTGAAGCTTTTGGTGATGTACCCTATAGTGCAGTTAGGAGGATAGGCTTCACAAGAGTGTTGTGAAGCATAAGCATTTGACACATATAGGGACAGTCACAGCTTATAACAAAGTTAGGACATATTATGACTGATAAGAAATTCAGATGTGAAGCATATAGAATGACATTTCATCGTGCATCCTCAATGAGTTTTAGGTCCCCAGCAATAGTATAGGATGCCATTGATTGCTGGCTGGAGACCGTTTTCTGCAAAAGAGAGTTAGTTCTTCTTTGCCACCCACATCTTCAGTGGGGGCTTAGAAGCAATGAGTCTAAGTGCAGCATCTGAGAATTTTGGCTTTGAAGCCCTAGAAAATAGCCTTGCAGGAGATGAATGATACTCATATGAATAAGCAGAAAAGTTCTTAGTCCTATGAACATAGCGTTTCGAAGATACACGCTCATATTCATAAGTCTGAGCCTGATTTCCCTGCAAAACATTGGCGTTAGGGTGACTCATGTGAGTCCTGTATCTGTATGAAGCCTTTGGGCCACATGAAGCTATAGGTCTGGGGTTTGTCTTCTTCCTTGGTGGTGTCATGACGACATTCACAGGAAGATTCTCAATGTACCGCTTAGGTACCCAGATCTTCTTCATAGGTGGTCCATTCCTGCAGTTAGTACCAATGTACCTGGCTAACACTTCACCATTCTGGTTTTTGAACAGCTTATAGTTTGCATCAAAGGATTCATCAATGATAATAGGATTAGCACAGGTAAAGCCAGATAAGGTGGATGGATCTACTGAAGGTTCCTTTGCAGCAACCCATGTGGTTTTGGGGTACTGCTCAGGCTTCCAGTACGAGCCATCAACATTCATTTTCCTTTCGAACCCAACACCCTCTTTCCTAGGGTTTCGGTTCAGAATCTGCTTTTTGAGGACATCGCAGAGAGTCTGATGTCCCTTCAAACTTTTATACATTCCTGTTTCAAGCAATGTCTTCAACATAGCATTTTCATCAGCAACAGCAGTGGTATCCTCCGCAGAGGGGTTAGTAACCACATCAGTAGGTGAAGACAATGAAACAGTAGCAGCAGTGGAACATTCAGCAATAGATGTAGCGTTATCACGCTCAATACATTTTATACATGGTGGTTCAAATCCATCCTGAGCGGAACTGATCTGTTGAGCGCGAAGTGACTCATTCACCTTTTGAAGATCTTCATGAGCCGCTCTCAATTTTTCAAGCTCTTGTTTCCTTTGAAGATAATCATAGGAGAGCCTTTCATAAGTAGTTGAGAGCGATTCATGACGACCTTCAAGTTCTTGGTACTTAGCATGAAGATTTTTTATGTCATCAACTAAGGACTGTGAACGTGTCATTTCAGCGTCCAACAGGTCATCGCTTTTGTCTAACAGTTTTTGAGTATGTTCCATAGCCTTTTGTTGTTTAGTTGCAATTTTAGCAAGTGTTTTGTAGCTGGGTTTGGATTCACAATCAGAGTCATCTTCACTTGAAGTTTGAAAGTAAGCATCGCGTGATTTTACCTAGGTACCACGTGCCATGAAGCAGTAGGTGGGAGTAGGATCGTCTTCATCATTAGCTTCAGCGTTGGTGTGGAAGTCATTGTCTTTAGTGTTGAAGATGGACTTGGCAACATAGGCTGTGGCTAGAGCCAGACTTGCAACGCCAGGGTCAGACTCCTCTCCAGACTCCACCTCTGCCTCCTCCGAAGCAGACTCCTCCTCTGAATCCATTTCCTTGCCAACAAAAGCACGAGCCTTGCCAGATGAGCTCTTCTTGTATGATGAAGACTTGGAAGAAGACTTAGAAGATTTTGAGGATTTCTTATTCTTCTTGTCATCGGAATCATATTGCTTGCTTTTCTTCTTCTTCTTCTCATTGTCCCACTATGGACACTCAGATATGTAGTGACCAGGTTTCTTGCACTTGTGGCAGGTTCTCTTCTTGTGATCATGTGTGGAAGCTTCATCATTCCTTGAGCTAGATCGTGAAGACTTTCTGAAGCCTTTCTTCTTTGTGAATTTCTGGAACTTCTTCACAAGCATAGCAAGTTCCCTTCCAATGTCTTCAGGATCTTCAGAACTGCAGTCAGATTCTTCTTCAGATGAGGAAGCAACTTTTGCCCTCAAAGCACGAGTTCGGCCATAGATTGGGCCATAGATATCTCTTTTCTCAGATAGCTGGAACTCATGTGTGTTGAGCCTCTCAAGTATATCAGACGGATCGAGTGTCTTCAAGTCAGGACGTTCTTGTATCATGAGGGCAAGGGTGTCAAAGGAGCTGTCAAGTGATCTCAGCAGTGTTTTGACGATTTCATGCTTGGTAATCTCAGTTGCACCAAGAGCTTGAAGTTCATTTGTGATATCAGTGAGGCGATCAAACGTGAGCTGGACATTTTCATTGTCATTTCTCTTGAAGCGGTTGAAGAGGTTGCAAAGAACACTGATTCTTTGATCTCTCTAGGTTGAAACGCCTTCGTTGACCTTGGATAGCCAGTCCCAGACTAGCTTCGACGTTTCCAGAGCACTTACACGGCCATACTGTCCTTTGGTCAGATGACCACAGATGATGTTCTTTGCAGTAGAGTCCAGTTGAATGAACTTCTTGACATCAGTGGGGGTGACACCTTCACCAGTTTTGGGAATGCCATTCTTGACGACATACCAGAGGTCGACATCAATGGCTTCAAGATGCATGCGCATCTTATTCTTCCAGTAGGGATATTCAGTTCCATCGAACACGGGGCAAGCAGCGGAGACCTTGATTATCCCTGCAGTCGACATAGCTGAAACTCCAGGTGGTTAAACCGAATCACACAGAACAAGGGAGTACCTTGCTCTGATACCAATTGAAAGTGCTAGTATCGACTAGAGGGGGGTGAATAGGCGATTTTTATGAAAGTCTTCAAAACTTGGAAGTTTCGAAGACAAACAACAAAAATAACCTAATTGATATGCAGCGGAAGATAAACTACCCTAAACAAGCCATAGTCAAGTATGTAATGATGTGAAAGTACAGGACTAATAGCAGTTAGGTAGTAAGGATCGAGCTGGAAGATAGTGTGAAGCCAATCAACAATAGTAGTCAAGCAATGAAGTCAAGCAAATACACAGATAGGCAATGACTTCACGAAGACAAACTTAAGTAAGGTTGGAAGGGATAGAACCAGTTGCTTGTTGAAGACACAGGATTTGTTGGACCAGTTCCAGTTGCTGTGACAACTGTACGTCTGGTTAGGGAGGCTGAGATTTAACTCAGAAGACCGTGTCTTCACCTTATTCCCCTTGAGCTAAGGACACCCAGTCCTTGCCCAATCACTCTGGTAAGTCTTCAAGGGAGACTTCCAAACCATCACAGACTTCGTTCACCGGCAATCCACAATGACTCTTGGATGCTCAGAACGCGACGCCTAACCGGCTGGAGGATTCACAATCCTCAAGTGTAATAAGTCTTCAGGTCACACAGACAGAAAGACTTCAGTGATGCCTAACACTCTTTGGCTCTGGGTGTTTGGGCTTTGTCCTCGCAAGTATTTCTCTCTCTCAAATGCTTCGAGGTGGGTTGCTCTCAAACGACAAAAGCCGTGCACAAACTCTGAGCAGCCACCAATTTATGGTGTAGGGGGTGGGCTATTTATAGCCACTAGGCAACCCGACCTGATTTGTCCAAAATGACCCTGGGTCACTAAGGAACTGACACGTGTTCCAACGGTCAGATTTCAAACACACGCGGCAACTTTACTTGGGCTACAAGCAAAGCTGACTCATCCAGCTCTGGATAAGATTTGCTCTCATTGTCTTCGCTCGAAGACATAGGATTTGAGTTGAGCATCACTTCAGTCACTCTGACTTAGTTCACTTGGACCCCACTTAACAGTACGGTGGTTCCTATGACTCAACAAAGAAGAAAAGGAAACAACGAAACCACACAGTCTTCGCGCTCCATAGTCTTCACACAATGTCTTCTCATGTCATAGTCTTCAATATGAATATCTTCTCATACCACCATTGTCTTCAATGTCTTCATACATTTTTAGGGGTCATCTCCGGTAGGTAAACCGAATCAATGAGGGACACTACATGCATTATCCTGCAATTCTCACAAACGCATTAGTCCCTCAACCAACTTTGTCATCAATACTCCAAAACCAACTAGGGGTGGCACTAGATGCACTTACACATATGGCTATTGTGACTAGCACGCTAGTCGAGGCCAACACAGTGCCACCCCACCCACTCCCCCCTCCATTCAAATCAAACCCTAATAGAATCTAATCCCTTATCCATCCAAACCCTAATCTAATACAATAAACTGCAGCAGAAAACCCTAACCTATCAGGAGAGGACGGAGTTGCGGGATAGGAAGGCAGCGGATTCATACCTCCAGCGGTCGACGGCGGCGGTGGCTCGGTGGGAGATGAGCTGCAGTGGCGGTGGTGATTCGAATCCAATCAGGAGAGGAAGGAGTTGCGGGAGAGGAAGGAAAAGAATGGGGAAATACTACAAAACAAATACACTTCCGTGATGATACGTGTTTGTCACAATAGGTCACGTTTTCTGTCATGCATGTACATCCATGACGATTTTATGACAGAATCAAGATAGTCATACCTATGATGTAGTAGAAGTGTTCCATGACATTGCCAAAATTATCATCACGAAAGTGTCCACTTCCATGACGATAAATGGCGCGTCATGGAAGTGTTTTTGTCAAGGGTAACCAACACATGGCATCCACCATAACAGGTCGCCGTTGAGCTATCGGGTCCAGTTTTGAATTCGATAACCCGTTAATAGCCCAGACCAATGGGGATTTTCCATGTGTAAATTCTCATTGGCCGGAGGAAACACGTATTGGCTCACTGTTGGGACAGATGTCATCCACTCAGTGGACAGGAGGCGCCTATGATACGTCAACACGTGGCAAGGCCCAACAGAGGCCCATTCCAGTGAAAAGGCCGGCATGTTTGACTTGGTCAAAAGGTAACGGGCCGGCCCATGGAAAGCCTGTTAATGGCCTGTTCGTATATAGCCCATTTACGGTCCGCTAACTCCCGGCCCGTTACGGCCTATCGGAATTAAGCCCAGTAGCTTCATCTGGGTCGTCCAATATGATTCCAGCCCGTTGTAACTTCCGGCCCATGTATGGCCCATGATGTCTTTCGGCCCATAGGCCCTTTGTAACTCTGGGCCCATTAAAGGCCTGAGATGAAACTAGCCCATAATGAATAGTGTATCACTTTATATCCATTAACGACCCATTATTCTGTCGGCCGTTTCCAGCCCGTGTTAACTTTCGGCCTTCTAAGGGCCAATTTATTCTTGGGCTCACTTTTGGAATTCATTTAGTTACGGTCCGTTACTAGCATGTTCTGTTTGTGGGCCAAATTCAGCTTGTGGTTACATTCGGCCCGTTTGTGGCCCGTTAACCCGTTGGGTTGTTTTCATAGCGTTATCAAATACGGCCTATTAACGGCCTGTTATGGTCCATGAATAGTATGGCTCATGTTTGGCGAAATGATTATACGCCCCGTAGAAGGCCCATGGATCCTACGGCCCGTAGAAGACCAATGGATCCTACGGCCCGTAGAAGGCCCATGGATCATATGGCCCGTAGAAACTCCATGGATCCTATGGCCCGTAGAAGGCCCATCGATCCTACGGCCCGCAGAAGGCCCATGGATCCTACGGCCCGCAGGAGGCCCATGGTTACAACAGTTCGTGTGTTGCCATGGTTATTGTGGCCTAGTTACAAAAAATAGGTTATTGTGGCCACTAGAAAAACACGGAAAAAGAACTGCAATGACTACAAGCAAACAACTAAACAAGACAATAAGGAAATAAATAAGCAAGCAACTAACGCTAGCCTATTAGAGCTATTACACATATTACATCCTCTAGGCATCAAAGTTTGCCACCTGTGCAAATATAGGGAACAAAGCAGCATATTACATACACTGGCCGTCAAAATTGGCCACCACTGCAAATAAACGCGGCAGCACAACAAGTCCATAACTGAAACAACTTCAGAAGAGCTCAAGAAACATTATCCTGGGTATCCACCATGCTGGCAATAAGCTTAGCAAGCTTATTAGGTTTGTCTTGTTTGGCGCTAAAATCCTCCAACACTTGTTGTTGCACCAGAAAGTATGCATCTGAATGCCCCAAGGACTTCCATGGTCCTTCCTCTTCTTGTTGCAGCACAGTTCATTGATGTCTTTTAGCTTGTAGTTGAGACTTAAGAAAATGAACTGATTTAGACAGTGAGTTTGAATAGCTTGTGCAAGCGGTAGTGGCCAGTAACTCGAACAGTAAACCAAGACAGGACTTTGGGGTTGTCTCACTGTCTTCAAGATAGTTTTCCTTAGCTATTTTATCAGCTTTGTTGGAGACCAACAAGGATGTCTTATGATGACCCACAAGTATAGGGGATCTATCGTAGTCCTTTCGATAAGTAAGAGTGTCGAACCCAACGAGGAGCAGAAGGAAATGACAAGCGGTTTTCAGTAAGGTATTCTCTGCAAGCACTGAAATTGTAGGTAACAGATAGTTTTGTGATAAGATAATTGGTAACGGGTAACAAGCAATGAAAGTAAATAAAGTGCAGCAAGGTGGCCCAATCCTTTTTGTAGAAAAGGACAAGCCTGGACAATTTCTTATAATGAGAAAAGCGCTCCCGGGGACACATGGGAATTATTGTCAAGCTAGTTTTCATCACGCTCATATGATTTGCATTCGGTACTTTGATAATTTGATATGTGGGTGGACCGGTGCTTGGGTACTGCCCTTTCTTGGACAAGCATCCCACTTATGATTAACCCCTATTGCAAGCATCCGCAACTACAAAATAAGTATTAAGGTAAACCTAACCACATCATTAGACATATGGATCCAAATCAGCCCCTTACGAAGCAACGCATAAACTAGGGTTTAAGCTTCTGTCACTCTAGCAACCCATCATCTACTTATTACTTCCCAATGCCTTCCTCTAGGCCCGAATAATGGTGAAGTGTCATGTAGTCGATGTTCACATAACACCACTAGAGGAGAGACAACATACATCTCATCAAAATATCAAACGAATACCAAATTCACATGACTACTAATAGCAAGACTTCACCCATGTCCTCAGGAACAAACGTAACTACTCACAAAGCATATTCATGTTCATGATCAGAGGAGTATTAATATGCATTAAGGATCTGAACATATGATCTTCCACCATGTAAACCAATTAGCATCAACTACAAGGAGTAATCAACACTACTAGCAACCCACAGGTACCAATTTGTGGTTTTGATATAAGATTGGATACAAGAGATGAACTAGGGGTTTGAGAGAAGATGGTGTTGGTGAAGATGTTGATGGAGATTTACCCCCTCCCAATGAGAGGATCATTGGCGATGACGATGGTGATGATTTCCCCCTCCCGGAGGGAAGTTCCCCGATAGAACAGCTTTGCCGGAGCCCTAGATTGGTTCCGCCAAGGTTCCGCCTCATGGCGGCGGAGTTTCATCCCGTAAGCTTGCTTATGATTTTTTTTCCAGGGTAAAAGCCTTCATATAGTAGAAGATGGGCACCGGAGGGCCACCAGGGGGCCCAGGAGACAAGGGGCACGCCCAGTAGGGGTGGGCGCGCCCCCACCCTCCTGGCCAGGGTGTGGGCCCCCTCTGGTAGTTTCTTCGCTCAATAATTCTTATTAATTCCAAAAATGACTTCCGTAGAGTTTCAGGATTTTTGGAGCTGTGCAGAATATGTTTCCAATATTTGCTCCTTTTCCAGCCAGAATTCCAGCTGTCGGCATTCTCCCTCTTCATGATAAACCTTGTAAAATAAGAGAGAATAGCCATAAGTATTGAGACAAAATGTGTAATAACAGCCCATAATGCAATAAATATTGACATAAAAGCATGATGCAAAATGGACGTATCATCTTACTATCATGAACCTTATCTGCATTACTTCCTTTCCCATTGCTTAATAAGTCACTCTTTCCCAATATTCTGGTAGCATTCTAAAAGAAGAAACAAGCAGACACATAACATGTTTAGCATGTACTAGTATATGAAACTCATTTCGGTGAACCAGTTCATTAGTAAGATGGACAAGATTAAACTACCAAGTCTTCTATTGCCAAGTAGTACATTATAAAAGCATCAAACAAACATATATCTATGTCCTATGGTCACTACATTGTCTTGCCAAATCAAAATAGAGACACGGTTCAGAGCATATCAGCACTGAAAGAATACAAAGCGTGGGAAGCTACACGGCACAACAAGATTTCAGATGGGTACCATGGGTCTACATGTACAACAACGCTATTGGCTCTGTTGTGATGCTAGTAATGTGCATGATATGAGAATTCAACTGTATACACAGTTGAAATTGAAATCAACAGAGCTATTTATAAGAGCAAACTTGTTAAAGAAAAATGCGTAAACATACCTGTTGTGCCATTGGAGTTGCAATTGGATCGTTCAATTTAAAAATAAATTTGTATGAGTAAATACAGTGATACAAGAGCAAAGCAGTATGCATGATAGCAATGGAATCTTAAATGAGAACAATTGTTCTTCAGGTTTAAGCACTTGTTCTACATGAACAGAGTATAGTAAGACGCAAGCATATAGTACTTAAAAATGAGCTCATAGACCTTACCACATTCTTGGTTAGGGACCAGTATAGAACAAGGTGTTCCTAGTCATCATCCAGTAAATGTGTCTCAGGAGAACGTAAGGGAATTTGATGAGTTTCTTTGCCAGTGAAGTACATTTTCTTCAGGTAATTCCAATATTGCCACCAAGCATTCTTGAAGATAGCAGAGATATTAGCACAGGTTACCTAATCCTGAGTTTCCAAATTGGTCCTTCTCTATAGAGGAAAATGGGAAAATTTGTTGTATTATAACCATCATGGAGGTAGAATGTATGGGACAAAGCAAAGTAATATTCATGAATAACATTACCTACACATAACTCCAAGGCAAACACCTGCAACTGGCATTTTCCTTCATCTTCAGTATAATATTTCCATGATGGGAAGATACGCACATAGGATTTAACAACATCAAATGCGATAGATGCTAAACTATGAATGACTGGTTGTGCTTCCTCCACAGGAATAGGTGTACTAACTGGTGGAGTTGGGGTTCGCCGTGGTAGTACTGACGCTTTGGGCACTGGAGCTACCTTACTAACTGCTCTTGTTTGGGAGCTCTGAGGTGGAGATGGTGTTGTGTCAACAGGAACTGGGTTACTATCTGCTGGGGTTGGGGTTAGATTGGGTGAACCTGGTTCTCCGTCCATCGCAGCAGTGGTACAATCTGTGAGAGTTTGGGTTATGTGTGGTAGGGATGATTCTCGTGCATGTACAACCGGGGTGCTATCTCCACCAAGAGGTAGCACTGTTTTCTTTGAAGACTGTGTTTTTACTCTGCTAGATACTGCCATCACCCGCTCCAATTCAGATGGTTGATAAACAAGAAACATAGTTGAATGTACAGACATTGTATGAGAGACAGATGCAATAGATAGTGTGGAAAGAGATGCAAGAGTAGGCCTTAGCGTTCTGCGTCGGTAGGGCCCGACCCTGCTGTAACACCCTGGATGTAACTTTCCATAATTGTAACTCAAACTCTTGCCATTTCCAGCTATGTGATATGTTATTTCCTCCGTGGTTGGGTTTTTGTCTTTCGTTTTGCATTTTGTTCATGTCATGCATCTCATCTCATAGCATCATGCACATTGCATCTGCATGTTTTCATAAAACTTGCATCCGTGCGTAGTGTCGCATTCCCCCCTTGCCTTCATTGACCGATCCGAGTCCAACCGGGTTTTCGATTCCCTCTTGTCTGACCGTTTGACCCTCTCTACACTTTACTTAGGCCCCTCGCACGCGTTCGAAAGTTGTCCCGAACCCGACCCGCTCTGTCATTACCGTTGGGTACGGATCATCCTCAAACATCTATCAAACATCTCTGTTTTCTTATTTGGACTCCCTAGCCAATTCATTCTCAACCGCCCGATTACGATCGGACGAACCGAATACCCCTTAACCTAATCCACCAGCATATATAAATGGGGCAACACTAGTTCTAGGATCAGTCCCATCCATTCCATCTGTCCCATCCGCCACCACTCCTCGTTTTCCTCTCCTGCCCCGATCCAACCAGCAGCCCCCGACCATCTCCCTTGATTTCCGCCGCCACCCAACCAGTGCATCCCCCCCGATCCACCAACCACGGCACCTACACCCTCCTTCCTCCTCGAGCCCGAGGCCATGCCTCCTCTGCTCGATCTCCACCGCAGGCCGTAGCCGCGCCTCCTGCTCCCTCCTCGATCCAGATCGAGAGGGGTTCGATCCCCAGCCTCCCCGTCCTCCTGCTTACCTCATCGTTGGTGAGCGTCGTCGTTGGACCAAGCCGGCCAGGCCAGTACCCCGTCGTCCCTCTGCCTACCTTCTCCTTTCCACGAGCTCCCTCCCGTCCCTCAGATTTCCCTCACCTCTGTAGGAGCTCGTCAACGGCGCCATGGATGGCCCCGACCTCGCCTCCCCTCAGCTGCTGGCAAGTCCTGCAGCTTCACCACCAGCGAGCCCTTGCCGCACCGGCCATCTTCTCCCTCGACTCATTCCACTTGTTTGCAGAGGAAGCGAGGCATCTCTCCTAACCTGCATCGAGCCATTGCTTGTTTCCACCTCCAGCACGCCTTCGTTGACCTGCTCCAGTTCGCCGCCGGCCACCTCTTTGAGCAGAGCCGCCGGACCAGCAGGACCGGCCGTCCCGCGACCCGGATCCGCAGCCGCCCGCTATTCATGCACCTCCGCCACCCCTCCTGCTGCCGTGCTGCTCTGTTCTGTCGAAGACAGCGAGCGACCGAACTTCCTACTCGCCTCGATCGACCCGATCCGGATCGATCTGGCCCGCTTGGGCCTCATCCACAACTGCACCGACCTGGGCCGAGCCCAGCTAGGTGAGCATCCCAGCCAGCCCAGTTTCCTCCAGATTTGGCCCGTGTAGTTTTTTTTTCCAAATCTATGATTTTAGCATTATCCAGAGATTAACAGTTTTATAGTTTGGCCCCTAGAGTTCATGCATATAATTTCTCACAAACCGTGCATCGGATTAAAATAATTTAAACATAAAAATGCTTAGAATTGCACCTAGTTTCATAATATGCTATTTTCATTCATGTTTGAAATGTTTAAAATGCTGTTTGTTTAAATTTGCTTAAATGCCATGCTAAAATGATTTATTTCATAACTAAATAACTGTAGCTCCAATTTTAATAAACTTTATATGTAAATGGGGTGGAAAAATGCATATATTAACTTGGTGCACTTTGTTTTACTGCTTAACAACATTAAAATATGTTTTAGGGCAGAACAGTAGCTAATTCAAAATATGGACATGGGGATTTTCTGGAATTGTTGTTTGTTGTTTTCGGCCTCATTTAAACTTGCCTAGCTAGGTAGTTTTATTATGCTTCACCCCTTGCCATGTTTATAACATTTAGTGTCATTGGGTACATAAACGAGAGCGAACTAAACAAATGGATGTGGTGTTTCGTCGATATGCAACTCGTTGCATATTGAACTCCACTTAACTTGTAGTTTTGTTTGTTGCACTTTGCCATGCCATGCCTTATTACACCGGACATGCATCATACTTGTTTGTGCATCATGTCATGCTTATGCTTGTTGGTTTACCATGTTATTTGCTTCTTTCCGGTTTGCTTCTCTCGTTAGCTTCGGTTTCGTTCCGGAGTTGTGAGGATTCGTTCGACTACGTCTGTTTGTCTTCTTCTTGGACTAGTTCTTCTTCCTTGCGGGATCTTAGGCAAGATGACCATTACCCTCGATATCACTTCTATATTTTCTTGCTAGTTGCTTCGTTCTAACGCTATGCTGCGCTACCTATCACTTTTTTACCATGCCTCCCATATTTCCATGTCAAGCCTCTAACCCACCTTACTAGCAAACCGTTGCTTGGCTAAGTTACCGCTTTTGCTCAGCCCCCTCTTATAGCATTGCTAGTTGCAGGTGAAGTTGAAGATTGCTCCATGTTGGAACAAGTTTTTCTTGGGATATCACAATATCTCTTATTTTAATTAATGCATCTATATACCTGGTAAAGGGTGGAAGGCTCGGCCTTTTGCCTAGTGTTTTGTTTCACTCTTGCCGCCCTAGTTTCCATCACACCGGTGTTATGTTCCTTGATTTTGTGTTCCTTACGCGGCTGGGTTTATGGGAACCCCTTGACAGTTCGCTTTGAATAAAACTCCTCCAGCAAGGCCCAACTTTGGTTTTACATTTGCCTAACAACCTATAACCTTCCCTTGGGCAGGCCAACCCAAGGGTCATCTTTATTTTTAACCCCCCCCCTCCCGGGGGCCAGTGCTTGGTCCGAATTGAGCAGCCTGCGGGGCCACCTCGGGGAAACTTGAGGGCTGGTTTTACTCGTAGCTTGACTCATCCAGTGTGCCCTGAGAATGAGATATGTGCAGCTCCTATCGGGATTTGTCGGCACATTCGGGCGGTCTTGCTGGTCTTGTTTTACCATTGTCGAAATGTCTTGTAACCGGGATTCCGAGTCTGATCGGGTCTTCCCGGGAGAAGGAATATCCTTCATTGGTCGTGAGAGCTTATAATGGGCTAAGTTGGGACACCCCTCCAGGGTATAAACTTTCGAGAACCATGCCCGCGGCTATGTGGCAGATGGGAATTGTTTAATATCAGGTTGTATAGAACTTGACACTTGACTTAATTAAAATGCATCAACCGCGTGTGTAGCCGTGATGGTCTCTTTTCGACGGAGTTCGTGAAGTGAACACGGATTGGGTTATGATTGAACATAAGTAGTCTTCAGGATCACTTCTTGATCACTTCTAGATGACGATCGTTGCGTAGTTTCTCTTCCTACTCTTGTACTCGCCTATTAGCCACCATATTTTTCTTATCAATTGCTGCAACTCCACCTCATTACCTTGTCCTGCCCTTAAGCTTAAATAGTCTTGATCTCGCGGGTTTTGAGATTGCTGAGTCCTCGTGACTCACAAGATACTACCAAAACAGTTGCAGGTGCCGATGATACCAGTGCAGGCGATGCTACCGAACTCAAGCGGGAGTTCGACGAGGACCTTGGTCGTTACTATGTTTTGTTTCCTGATGATCAGTAGTGGAGCCCAGTTGGGACAATCGGGGATCTAGCATTTGGGGTTATCTTCTTTTATTTTGGATTTGTCCGCAGTCGGACTATGTGTGTACTCTAAATGATGTATGAATTATATGATCTTTGTGCGAAGAGGCGATTGTAAGCCAACTCTATTTATTCCTTTCTTGTTCATTACATGGGATTGTGTGAAGATGACCCTTTTTGCGACAAAACCACAATGTGGTTATGCCTCTAAGTCATGCCTCGACACGTGGGAGATATAGCCGCATCGTGCGTGTTACACCCGCGCATATCTCAGCCGCCATTGGGTCGTCCAGATTGCCAGGATGAGACCAAGGGGTGAGGGGCTACGTGACCAGTTAGGCTCCTGAGTAGCGATGCTCAGGAGTCCCCCTTGACGTACGAACAGACCCCATACCTGTCTTCGCCAGGCTCTTGCTCGGGAGGGTTGTGCGAAGACCAGGTCCGAGGAACCTGGTGAGGTGGCGTACGCCAAGCGTGACCTGAACGTAGCCCCCGTGCCCAGCCCCCTCGCGCTACTCTCCCAAGGGGGAGCAGCGCGGTGAGGCTAAGCACCGAGCCCGGTGGCTCCCTGAGGTTATTGCAGCCGTGAGGCCACCCTTAGTTGTTTACCACCAGCGCGGAGCATGGCGCTACCATTCGTGCACGGGCATGGCCGCTCCTCGACCGTGTCGACTGCCAGCGCGGAGCATGGTGCTTCCATTAGTACGTAGGAGGGGGCTCCCTCTGAGGAGAGCCCCCAGGGCGTGTACAGCCCACCCTGACACGTGGCTTGCAAGGCAGGGCTAGAGGAGGTGTGTCTGGGCACCCGTGAGCCAGCGCGGGACTCACAGGGCCCTACCTCAAGGAGGGTTGCATCTGGTCTTGATCGAGAGCACTTGTAATAATCCTGCGAGATGGTTAGGCACCTATGCCGGGTGAATCCCCTGAGGTGATCACATGAGAAGGCCAAACACCAACGACCCCGGGAGGTGACGTGAATGGGGCCGGCCCGCCAGATAGAGCTTAGTCGTTGGATTTGTCGACGCTGCAGGGACGGACCCGAGCACAGACGCCGTGCCCAGTCTTCTCATGCAAACAATCCTGAAGAAAGACAGCCGACGCACGGCTCCCATGTGGCGAGGCACCGGGTCGTGCTCCCTAGCTCATCCGCCCGCGATTAGCTCATGCGAGAACCAAGCACCAAGGACCATGGGAGGTGATGTACACGGGAACTGGCCCGCGAGCCAGAGCTCAGCCTCCTGGATTTAGCAACGTTGCAGGGATGGACCCGAGCACAGACGCTGTGTCGGCCCTTAATCATGAGGCGGTCGTGGGTGGATTCGCAAGGGCGTACGACGTTCATGGCAACGAAGTACCGGACAAGCAGATGATAATCATAAGGTGACTGAGAAAAGCTAGTTCTGATAGATGCGAGAACGATACATGCCCCAGGGACGAACCCATGTGCCCTGGGGATGATGCAGCCCGAGGGGCGCCCCCAACAAAGTAAATTAGAGATTCAAAAGGATACACGTCGCAGGGACGGACCCATGCGACCTAGGGATAATGCGGCCCAAGGGGCGCCCCCAATTGAATAAACCAGAAGATGACACCTGGACATTGCTGAAGAGGATGCTGGAGTAGCTGAAGACGCGTGTTGAAGAAGTCGCTCCTCACGAGCCGCCTAGGTCCTAAGCCTCGGGAGGATCTGGGGGTCCGAGGGGCTCATGAAGAACCGTCGCCATCTCCACCAGGACCGCGCGGTGCTTGGCCTCCTGAGCCGCCAGAACGCTCCGCATGTGGCGCTGGGAGGTGGCAGCCACGTTCGGCAGGCCGAGAGGCATGCGAACGTAGCTGTGAGGGGGGGCCCACACCGACCAACACGCGAAGGCCAGAAGTGTTCCTGGGATGTGGCTCGATTGAGCCCTGGGATGTCGACGCAGACGCGCAGCTGGTCGTCCTCGCCTGGACAACGAGTTGTGCCAGGGGGTGGGCGGCGGTCGCCTCTCATGGCTCTTGCCTCTTGAAGCTCCTTGGTTGCCTTGGTGATGAACTCCTGAGCACCAGGCACAACATGCCTTGTGCCCTCCCGGCGTAAACGCGCGCTAAAGCACGCCTCCACATGGTGCCCGAGCGCCTCCCTCATGACATTGACTAGGTCAGAGGTCCTCCAGAGGAGAGCCCCCGAGCCCAGCCTGAGAGGGGCGCTGGGCGTGCATTCCTATGTAAGGGAGGGAGGAGCCCCATCCGTGGACGCAGGTCCTGAGGTGGTGCGGCTGGAGACTGTGCTCTCCTCAGGCTCTTGGTTGAGCAGCTGCTTCTTCTTCTTGGGGACAGCCTCAGGAGGATAGATGGCGCCTTCAATGTTCGGGTCCTCGACCGCCGCAGCCTGGTAGGCGCGCTCGAGAGAGCACACCGCGTCCTTCTCCTCGCAGGCGATCGTGATGACATCACGACTCCCTGGCATCTTGAGGACGTTGTAGCCATGATGGGTCACCGCCATGAACTTGGCCAGGGTCGGGTACCCAAGGATGGCATTGTACGGTAGGCTGATGTGGGCGACGTCAAAGCTGATGAGCTCAGTGCGGTAGTTGTCGCGTTGGCCGAAGGTGGCCGGGAGGCGGATCTGCCCTATCGGAGTGGTGGAGCCATCGGTCACTCCTGAGAAAGGCTTGGTTGGTTGCAGCTGATCATATGGCACTTGGAGGCGGTCGAACGTCTCGATGGAAAGGACATTGAGTCCTGCGCCGCCGTTGATGAGGGTTTGGGTGACAAGGACATTGCTGATGATGGGCGAGCAGAGCATCGGGAGAGCGCCAGCAGTTGTCGCGCACTTGAGCTGGTCGGACGAGCTGAAGGTTATGGTGCACTTGGACCACCTGAGCGGGCGCGTGGCCTCGAGCCTGTGGAGGGCCGCGTTCACCTCACGGGCGAACTGCTTGAAGATGCGCTGAAAGGCTGGGGCCTGGGCACCGCCCAAGATGCAGGCGATGGTGCGCGGCTCCTGGAAGCCCCCTATCCCCTCGTCCTGGTGATGATCGTCGTTCCTCCTTGGTGGTGGTGGCAGCGGAGGAAGGCCGGCCTTTCCCTGAGGACGGTCCTCGCGAGGATGGTCCCTCGAGGCGTCCTCGCGAGGCTGGCCTTGTCAGCGGTCCTCACGAGGCTGATCGCGCCACTCCTGGCGGGGATCGCGGTCATCCCAGCGTCCTCCACTTCGTCCTACTCCACGGCCGTAGCCTCGATCATTACGCTCAGGGCATCGGCCGAAGCGCCCGTCGCGGATGGCCCTAAGCTCTTGACAATCCCTGGTGTTGTGGCTGTGTACATTGTGGACGGCGCAAAATGGGCGGCTGCCCTCTGATGACTCCGGGTGGTCGCAGCCGCGCTTCATCTTCGGCTCAGCCACGAGCACGGCCGCCCCCTTGCGCTTCACATCCTTGGTCTTGGTCTTCTTGTCTTCTGGGTCGGCAGCTGGGAGCTCGAGGAGGGAGAGGCGCCCCTCCTTAGCTCTCGTGCACCTGGTCACCATGTTGAACATCTTCAGAGCCGTGCACAGGTCCTCGTGTATGGCGAGCTCCTCCTCCATCTTGACATCGTGGACGCCATCAGAGAACGCGGAGATGATGGCCTCGTCCGTCACCTTAGGGATCTTAAGGTGAATGTGGTTGAAGCGCTGGATGTACTTCTACAGGGTCTTCCCTGGCTGTTGCTTGATGCGTCAGAGATCACCCGCGGCAAGCGGGCGGTCGCGAGTGCCCTGGAAGTTGGCGATGAAACGCTCGCGCATTCGTCCGAGGAGGAGATCGATCCCGTGGGCATGTTTAGGAGACACGAGCGTGCGTCGTCCTTGAGAGCCATGGGAAACCAGTTTGCCATGACCTTTTCGTCGCCGTTAGCCGCCTCGATGCTCAGCTCATAGAGCTGTAGGAACTCGGCAGGGTCGGGGGTGCCATCGTAGCGTGGAGGCAGGTCGGGCTTGAACTTCCCGGGCCAGACGATGTTGCGCAGCTCGGGAGTGAAGGCATGGCAGCCCGCTGTGGTCACTGGAGCCCGTCGTGGAGGCGGAGCCTGGTCTTGGTACCCACGCGCCGCCACCGTAGGCGGCGCGCGGTCTTGACGCAGTGGTGCTGGAAGTGCAGGAGCACCTTCTTGCGGTTGCTGGACCTCCTGGCAGCTTTCTTCTTCGCGTACAGGCGCCCTGCACGGTGGGTCACGCTGCGGGGCCGCGCGTCTTGGTGCGAGGGCGACGTCTTGACATGGAGCTAGCGGAGGCGCTCCGTGGGCTACGTCGCCCACAGCAGGCGCCAGGCGAGGTAGCGAGAGAGACGGCGCAGGCGAGCCCCCAGCGGCGCTGACAAGCTCGGCGATGCGGTCCATCTAGTCTTCGTAGAGGTCGTCGACGGGGCGGTAGCGCAGGAGCTCGCGCGCCATGAGCAGCGCAGCCTATGCGTCCGCAGGCCCGTGACGAGCGTGGGACGTTGAGCCGGCCGGAGTCAGCGATGGGGTGGCGGTGCGTCTGTCCCGCCGCACGGAGGGGTACAATGACGAAGCTTGATGCTCGTTCCTCGCCGGGCCAGTGGCGGCGTTGCCAGCGGGTGATGGAGAACGACGGGGAGGCCTGCCGACGGGCGCCGTCTGGGCGATGCGAGCGGCGAGAGCGACTCGGCGCTCAGCACGGGCTCGACGAGCATCAGCCATGGAAGCAATGGAGCGGTGGTGCATCAACCGACAGAAGAGAGGCTTTGGCGCAACCCTACCTAGCGCGCCAAATATCAGATTCTGGGTTCCGCAAACCCTTGAGAGGTTCGAACTCTGGGGTGCGTACGAAGAACTCTCTCCCCAGTCTACCCACTCAAATTCCACGGTCTAGCTTGACGAACCCAAGGAACAAGAGACATAGGGATTTATCCTGGTTCGGGCCACCTTGCGGTGTAATACCCTACTCCAGCTTTGTGGTGGATTGCCTCGAGGAGCTGAGGATGAACTAGTACAGTGGACAAACAGCCTCGGGAGATGAGGTGTTCTTGAGCTCGATGTGCTGGTAGGTGTGAGGATGATCTGAATGCTCTCCCTTCTGCGGTGGTGGCTAAGTCCTATTTATAGTGGCCTTGGTACTCTTCCCAAATGTAGGCAGGAAGGAATCCCACAACGTCCAAATTTGAAGGGAGACAACTAGCACAAGCTATCCTGACAAAAGTGGTCTTCACCTGCTAAAGGCTCTGGTGATGATGTTGTTGTGGGCTTCGCGATGACCTCCGTCCTGGCGGTCTTGGTCTTGTTGCACAGGAATGGAAACCTTTACTTGATTCCTCGGGACTCCGCGCCTGCGCTTGCTTCCTTAGCATCAAAGAGGAAACTGGTACGTTGCGTCCGCTGGCGCCCGCCTGGTCTTGGTCATCATGGCTCACGTCATGTGAACCTCGCGAGGTGCACCTTGCATAGATATCTCCACTCCTCGGGAGCCAGCCTGATGAGGCCGCCCCCAGGGAGGTCTTGGTGTCGTCTGACTCGCGAGGCTTGGCCCCTCGCGAGGGTCTTGAGCCATTGCTGCTGAAGCTGGGCCGTACTGGGTCGTTGATGGACCCATGCCACGGGCCGCAGGCAGGCAAGTCTGGGTACCCCCATTCCTAGGACGCCGACAGTGTTTGTCGAGATCTGATGAATTGTGGATTTATGATGAGATTATCTATAAATATTATTTGAGTCTCTTCTGAATTCTTATATGCATGATTTGATATCTTTGTATTTCTCTACCAATTATTGATTTGGTTTGGCCAACTAGATTGGTCCTTCTTGCAATGGGAGAGGTGCTTCCTTTTGGGTTCAATCTTGCGGTGTCCTCACCCGATGCAAAGTAGGGGTAGCGAGGCACATATTGTATTGTTGCCATCAAGGATAAAAAGATGGGGTTTTCATCATATTGCTTGAGTTTATACCTCTACATCATGTCATCTTACTTAAGGCGTTACTCCATTTTTATGAACTTAATACTCTAGATGCATGCTGGATAGCGGTCGATGAGTGGAGTAATAGTAGTAGATGCATGCAGGAGTCGGTCTACTTGACACAGACGTGATGCCTATATTCATAATCATTGCCTTGGATATCGTCATTACTTTGCGCTTTTCTATCAATTGCTCGACAGTAATTTGTTCACCCACCGCATGTTTTCTTTCCAGAGAGAAGCCTCTAGTGAAACCTATGGGCCCTGGGTCTATTTTTCATCATATATTTTCAGATTTATAAACCAAACAACCCAAAAATACCTTGCTGCAATTTATTTACTTTTATTTTTTACGTTAGTAATCTTTATATCCATATCTATGAGATATCATCCTTGATAGTGATCATTAAGGGATTGACAACCCCTTTATCGTGTTGGGTGCAGGTGTTTGATTGTTTGTGCAGGTACATAGATTGGGGACTTGCGTGTACCTCCTACTGGATTGATACCTTGGTTCTCAAATTGAGAGAAATACTTATCTCTACTTTGTTGCATCACCTTTTCCTCTTCAAGGGAAAAAACAATGCAAGCTCAGGAAGTAGCACCAGCAGAGCTGGCCGAAGCCCGGAGGAGACAGGTGTAGTAGTAGTCGTGTGCTGGAGCGGGGCACATGTGCAGCATAGACGTAGGGTACGAGAGCAGGGAGTTGTGACCTGGGAATAGTCGAGACGATCGAGGGCCGGGGTTGCAAGTCTGAAAGAACTCTTATTAGCTGATGCCTCAGACGGTGTAAACTGCAATGGGGAAAAACTTGTGCTAATAAGTTGTCAGTAATAATTAATGACCGCATGATTTCCTACATGGAAGGAAAACGTTGTGGCACCATCGTCGTCCGATCTAGGGTTTCCCCTGGTGCTCCGGGCGTCCCCAGTGCTAGATTCGTGGTTACGTTGGTTTGGACTGCCTCTCTAGTTAGTTGTGTCTTTTGCTTGTTTGGGCCAAGCACCTTGTCTCTCTTCTTTTCTATTTTGGGCACCGTGTTCACGCCCTGCATTCGTGCATGTGTCGTATCTCACTTGTACTCATTCTCTCTTCTTCTATCAATAAAAAGATACGCTAGGGTTCCCAAAAAATACCGGTTTTTATTTTTTCACTGATAACTACCAACTTTGGGGTTCGTTGTTTAAAAACAACAAATGACTGAGTGCTTAAATTTTAAACCGTTTGTTTGACACCTATGGCCCACCCGTCAGGTCCACATGGCATAGAAGTCAACACTGTTAGGTTGACCGTTCATTGGTTATGAGGGCCCAAATATTTATAAAAAGCAATTGCGTCCCTATATTTTTCAAAAAAAGCAATCAGGTCCCTGTAATTTCCTTTAAAAAGAGACCAGGTCCTTGTAAAGAAAGGAAAAAAGCAATCGGGTCCCTAGGCCGATCCGGCTCGACCTCTCTCCCGCAACCTGTCGCCGTCCTCTCCCTAGAATAGCCGCCCACTCCCCTCCATCCCCTACCCAGCCAGTGACCTGAGGAGGTCGAGCTCCAGGACATTGACTAGGGATGCGCGGCCAACACCAGGGCCTCAGGCGGCTCACGTCCAGCACCATGCGACGGCTCCCCATTGGTGCAGCCACTAGCACGCGGCCTCAGGCGGCTTGCAGCAAGCAGCGTGCGGCGGCTCCCTATAGAGCCTCATACTCGCAAAGCAGGGGCGGCGAGTGGCTGGTGGGCGCAATAGGCGGCGGAGACGAGCGGCCACACCAAGGGTGGCGAGGAGCCGGGGATAGCAGCAGGTGCCGGCACACCAGAACCAGCATGCACAGCTCTATGTGCACTCTTCCCTTGGCCATGTCCGTCTATAGCAGCCAGCGAAGGTCGACTTGGGTAGGATGCTTCCCTAGACAGGCCAGTCTGTCGAGGGAGGAGGGAGGCGGGCTGCCCACCGACAGCATCGCTATAGCCACCGGTCGTTCAACCATGGTGGCGAGCATGCGTGTCGAGCACGAGGTCCTCCATGGCTGAGGGCGAGCGGCGGGAGGAAGAAAGAGAGATAGAGGAAGAAGAAAACAGGGCAAGTAAGGAAGATATCGGTGTTGACATTTTATGCCACGTCAGCTCCAATGAGTGGGCCATCCTTGTCATAATCACGATCAATTTTAAAGCACTCGGTCATTTGGGGGTTTTGAACAGCCAACCCCAAAGTTGGTAGTTATCAGCAAAAAAATAAAACTAATAGTTTTTTGGAACCCTAGCCCGAACTGTAGTAGTTTTATACTATTTACTCGAATTGAAGGGAGTAATATATGGGGTTTCCATATATGGATGTATGTTTCCCTTACGTAAGTAGGGTGCGGCTCGATGAAGTCGCGCGAGCGTATGGGCCGGCCCAGTGTGCGGGAGACCACTGCCTCTTTTTTTTCATGTTTTTAATTTTTGTTTTTGTTTTCATTTTTTACTTTCGTTTATACTTACGAATATTCTGAATAATTATATTACAAAATATTTTACATTAAACATTTAAAAAATTCTAAGCAAGCATTTCAAAAATGTTAATCAAAGCATGTGTAAAAAATGTATACCAAAAATGTATACAAAAAATTTAAGATGTGTAAAAAAAGTTAATCATGTATTTAACAAATATTAATCGAAGCATTTGAATTTTTTGAAAACAAGCATTTAGAAATTGTTAAATGTCTATACAAAAATGTTGACCATGTATTAAAAAACTTTTAAAATTGTAATTTGGTTTTATATGAAAAATGTTAAATGTGCACAGAAAAATATTAATCATATATTCAAAAACAATTAATCAAACATTTGAAAAAATGTTAAATGTATATAGTAAAAATGTTGACCATGTATTGAAAAAATGTTAAACTAGTATTTCAAAATTGTTAATCAAGGATTTGAAAAAAGAAAGTGTAAAATGTGTACACAAAAAATGTTGGCCTTGTATTAAAAAATGTTATCGGGTATTTACAAAATGTAAATCAAGCATTTGAAATTTTTTAACTGTATATTGAAAAAATATTGACCATGTATTCAATAAATGGTAATCAATAAATCTTATTCTTGTACTTGAAAAATATTAAACATGTATATTATAAAAATGTGTATTAGATGTATACCAAAAATTTGTGTAGAAAAACAATGAAATAAAGAATACCAAAAGAAAATAAAAAAACCAGAAAATAGAGGAAAAACAAAGGAAAACGGTGAAAAAAAGAAAAACAAAAAAAAACAAAAACCAGTGAAAACCCAACGCTTTTTCTTTAACAAGGTCGTGACCTTCTAATTAAATATGAACCCGGTGATGGACAAGTGGCTAGCAGCGCAACGCTACAGCTAGGACATCGTGGACTCGTGGGATTGATTCATGCGTGACCCTTTTTCCTATTGTATTTATTTTAGTGTAAAAGGGCCGGCCGAAAACTATAGACACGCTTCAGGCAAGACCGAAGGAAGACTTACTATAAGCGAGATATAGCCTCTGCGATGTAAGCGAGAGCGTACAATGGGTGGTTGGGCTGCAGGCCCATGAGGATGGAAGGGAAGCAGGGGGGAAATAGAATTAGAAAGTGGTTGGGCTGCGGCATGGGAAAGAGAAGAAAAAAAGATTAAGATACAAAGAAAATCGCAAAAACCGAACTCTTCACAGCCCCAACAAAATCGCAAAAATCAAACGCGCCAATGCCCATGGCCCTATTGCGGTCGTGGCCACGATGCTCGCCACAATTAATCCCACGCACACTACGGCCCTTCCCATGGCCCTATTGCGGTTGTGGCCACGACGCTCGCCACAATTAATCCCACCCACACTACGGCCATTCCCATCGCAACAACTCCAACATTTGGGATCCCTACCCTGACACCGCAAATCACCACCGCGACAAACTGCAATTGCGACGCCGTGTCGACAAATCTACGGCTGTCGAGCGAATAAAAATGTCACCGCCGCCATGTCAACCACTCGACATCCATCGAACCCCGGCGGAATGAACCCTACAGAAAACAGAGCGGTGGCAGCGGAGCAGTGTATGCCTTAGCCCAATGCTAAAGCCGATGAAGAACTTGACTCCGAGCGGTCGAAGACGCTCGAATTGCCAGCAGAGACAAAGAAACCATACTGAATCACCTGCGGGGTGAAGTGGCGAGACGGGTTAGGAAAAGATGGGGGACTGGCGTTAGCAGAGCGAGGGAGGGGGATATAGGGAACGTTCGCTCAGCCGACAGTTAGCGCAAACAATTTCTGCGCCTCACATGGTGATCCTCACGCCAAGGTCCGTGTGATGCATCCGAGGGCGCAGAGCGCGTTCACATAAGATCAGTATAGAACTAACGTCAGTTCTATAGTGTTCAGGACATTATTACTCACTCAACTTGCCTAGCTAGCAGCGCCCAGTTGCTTGGGACAAACAACTGAGGATTTTACTTACAATATATATTAGCAGAAAAAAGAACATTCACATTGACAATATTTAAAACCAGTAGGATTAATTTAGAAGATGCATTTACTTGACAATATATATTAGTAGAAAAAAGAACATCCACACTGACAAGATTTATAACTAGTAGGATTAATTTAGGAGACGAGACGAATTCTATAGTCAGAAAAATTTGTATACAGCCGAACAGATAGCACTGCATTTTATTTTCTAGGGAAGCCATACACCACCCAGAACAATCGAACATTCGCTTCCCTTTGGTATTATCATAAGTAAACACTGACCTCATATTATTCGAAAAAAAAAAATACACTGACCTCATACAACTTGAGAAAGGAATCATTTAGTTCCTGGCATGCCTAGATTTTTCATAGCAAGGAAGGATGCATTTCAAAGATTCATCACATGCTATCACAGTATGTGAAGATCCACTATTTCAATGAGGACAGTAACCACAAAGAAGGTAATGCAAATTGTGTGTAATGCAAACAATACAAAGAAGGTAATGCAAACTGTGTGTAATGCAAACAATACAAAGAAGGTAACTGCAACTCCCTCCACATTTTCACATCCGGGCTTGGGACCGGCAAAGGCAGTGTTAAACCACAACAATACAAAACACAAATTATACAACAACATCAATCATTCAAGCAAAGCATACAGGACACACAATCAAGCAAATGCAATATCAATGCAGCTCCCTCCACATTTTCACATCCGGGCTTGGGACCGGCAAAGGCAGTGTTAAACCAACAAAACAAACATACAACACCAATCATTCAAACAAAGCATTCGGGACACACCATCAAGCAAAGCATACAACACACACCATCAAGCAAATGCAATATCAATGCAGCTCCCTCCATATTTTCACATCCGGGCTTGGGACCGGCAAAGGCAGTGTTAAACCACAACAAACAAAACATACAACACCAATCATTCAAGCAAAGCATTCAGGACACACCATCAAGCAAAGCATACAGGACACACCATCAAGCAAAGCATACAGCACACACCATCAAGCAAATGCAATATTAATTCAAACACGCACACACAGTCGGTCACACAGAGAGTCACAGTCACACACAGATTCAGTCACACGCACACAGTAACAGTCACACAGAGTCAGTCACACATACACACTCACAGTCACAGTCACACACAGTCAGTCACACACACAAGAGATAGAAAGGACACAAACAGAAAGCTAATACTACAAGCAAGACCCATGATGTAAGTTGTTTGGCATGCAGTACCTTCCAGGAATAACTTTTGCTATTTCTGCTCATTTATTCCCAAATACCTGATGGCATTAATCAGTGCATGTTCCTCCTCAGTAGTCCAAGCATCGTTCCATATGTTTGGATTCAGATGATTATGCCACCTAAGATGTTTTGAATGAATTCAAAAATCAGCTTCATATTAACAACTAATATGTTTTGAATGAATTCAAAAATCAGCTTCATATTAACAACTGCATCACCTAGACCAAATGTGTTTCCCCCGATAGCAGCCATAACTTGATTGAAGAATAGAGCAACCGTCTGAAGAAAGAAGAACAAAATAGTTAGCATGGACTGCGAATAGAGAAAGAGACGCCAAGAAATAACAAGTTACTCAAGGCAATTACCTGTTCATTAGTGATCGGAGGAAGTCCACCGAAGTAAACACGCCGAGCATGCCAAGTAACCTAAGAAAAGAGTGGTCAGACATACGCATCACAGAACAAGAAAAATCTCAAGCACAAAACAAAAAATTGAGCATACTTGCTGTGTCATGGTAGTGGCTGCATAGCAAGTGGATCGATGCGAAGGGAAGAAAGAATTAGAAAGTAATAACAAAACATTTTGAATAATGAAGAAGCTTAATAGATCACAGGTGGGTTCATTCTTCCATCACCAAATAAACTGCAAATCAGAGTGAATCTGGTCGCGTTGTGATGACAGAATGGACTATCCATGATTTGAGTACTAGCTACACTGAATCATAGAAGGAGCACAGTAGTCACCTGTACTAGGGCGGATAAATTGAACATGTTCAGGAGCATGTTACATCCCAGGATCAGCAGCAGGAAGTTCTGGTAGCTGACCTGCAATGCATCAACAGATACCAGTGTGTTTACCTTGCACATAGGGGGAAAATGCATTTCAGCAAACCATATAAAAAATAAAACAATCAAAGAATACCTTGCAATGAGACTATTTTGTTAGTCCATACTTGTTTACAAGGTCAATAATTTTGTCATCTTCCTGTAGAAAAAATATCATAAATATAACTATAAAATGTGCAAGATGTTTTTTTTCTCGAGCAAAGTCAGGAGTGCAATGACAAACCTCTTGAGTCCAAGGACCTTTGATGAGTTCAGTGTTAAAGAACCTTCTGCCATGGATGTAACCATTGCACCTCTGTCCTAGAAATAATTCAGCTGCGTAGGTAGATACTGACACAATATGTGAGCTCACCACACTTGCATATACAGAACAACGTCCCAAGAAGTATGGCATTACTATATTACTAGCTAAAATGTAGGATATGCATTCATAAGGTATTACCAGCCATAAGATAAATATTGTGTACAAAATTGGAAGGATTAAGTTCGAGAAGGATTACCATACAAACACAGACCAGGTTGATGAGTGATCCACGGCTTCAGTTCAAACACAAGAAGCATACCATTAGAACCATAACAATCAAATTAGCCATTATGAAAACCTCCATCCACCCTGGATTCTATATATACATCATTCTGAGCACAAACATCATACTTGTGGCAGGAAAATATACAGCAATGAATTGAACAGTGTCCAAAGGGCAATGATACTACCAACTACAGAGGTATGTAGGTCATAAAATTACATGCCCATGACTTATAGAAATTTCCATGCATTATCAGGTGTCAATAGGTAGTTATGGAGCGCTTGCACAATGACAAACAGTCACAGTCAACACACACACAGTCACAGTCAACACACACACACACACACAGTCACAATCAATACACAGTCACAGTCATAAAACGACACACAGTCACAGTCAACACACACAATGGAGCGCTTGCACACAAGAAACGGACAAAGAAACACACACAATCAGTCACACACACAAACAGTCAGTCACACACACAAACAGTCAGTCACACACAGTCACACACAGTCACACAGACACAATGGAGTGCTTGCACACAAAAAACAGACATAGATAGGATGAAACTAATCAAAGACTTGTTCAAGCTTCCCGTTCAGAACCTTCAACTCTGCATTATTTTAGTTCTTCAATTCCAAACCTCTCTCTGCATTACCCAACTACCAGCCAGGAGGCCACTACTGTCATATAAACAAA
Organism: Triticum timopheevii; assembly: GCA_963921465.1. Lineage (NCBI taxonomy): Eukaryota > Viridiplantae > Streptophyta > Magnoliopsida > Poales > Poaceae > Triticum > Triticum timopheevii. The sequence continues at coordinate 119,623,938 of OY997270.1, forward strand.
GACAAGTGTAAGAGAGCCAGAGAGCAAATTAGGAGGTACCTTTTCTTTATCACCAAATTTCAGAGTCTGCACGTACCAAAATTGTATTTTGTGTCACAAGATGAACCTAAATAACTCACCAGGAAAACACTCAAATTAACAGATCAAGTGAATCATGGAGAACATCATGTAGAATAGCAGTCCAACAAATCCAAAGCAATTCAAGTATATATGTAGATAATCAGAGCTCATGTACATGCAAACCTTTCCCTCCCATAAGGTGATAAATTTGCAAGCTGAAGATCAAAATTCGATTACCTTAGTTGGTAAAACAGAAAGCGATAGGAACCCTGAGCAGTCCTTGGCATACTATCAGCATACTATCAGAATTATCGGTCCTGGAAAGAGCAACATACTATCAGCATGAATGCATAATCTTGTGAAGTGAACAAGGAAAACATGGCTAAACAAGCGTTTTGGGACTACAGACATTAGCATCACAAAATGTAGAAAACATAAATATACCTGCGCTGTAACCCATCAGTGTCCTTAGCAACACAAGGAAGAGCAAATGTGACATTTGTCTATGTCCTACCTGAAATACTTAGAAAAGCATTATTCCAGTGAATGGACAGTAGTAATACAAAAAAAGAATATGATATCCACATAAGAGATAACGAAACACACATATCACAAAAAATGTATTGTCAAACACCACGGTATAAATGATTATTATGATAAGAAAAAAAAGGAACAAAAACAAGGAAAAGGATGCTATGATGAGTGAGTGATATATATAAGATAGGCATGAGATGCATTGGATGCCAAATCGGCCACACAAAGGAGTGGAAGCCAAGCAAGTGAGTGTTACAAGAGTCAAACTTTTCTGCTCAGCCTATCATCATCTATCAGCAGGAGAGAAGCCTGACCAGTGCACATCTCTGGATCCCTGCCTTCTCGAAACGGCCTAAATGGTTTGCATCCCTGAACACATCCCCATATATGGGGAGACGACATTGGAACACAAGCAAAGCATGAATAAGAAACCAATTGGACAGACCATATAAGCACAGTAACACAATCAGAATCACCCCATCCAAGCAGTCAAACACAGTCACACACAGATAATGACGCACTTGCACACATGAAACAGACAAAGAAACATACATAGACAGGGGCACATCACACACACAATCAGACACACACAATGGATCACTTGCACACAAGAAACACACAAAGAAACAGACATAGATAAGGGTACAAACAGAAAGCTAATAGATGCAAGACCGAAGTAAACTCAGAAAGCTATAAAGAAGTTCCAGAAACCGAATGAGTAAACTGATTTCTGTAGAGGGGTGAGGGTAATTCAGATCTTCATTCCTGAAAACAGGAAGCTAGTTAGATCATCATCACTACAGCACTACGCACAAGTTTGTAGGCACAGAGACACATGCTTATTCTTGTCACAAAGTCTAGGCAAAGCAAGAAAAGCATTATTTTAGTGACTGGACAGCAGTAATTGATATCATATCTCATGCATAATTGAGTCAGTGAACCTCAAAAGGGAACAAAGAACAGTAGAAATGTATTGTCAAACACCACGGTAAATGATTATGATAAGAAAAATTGACAGCGGGAATGTTCATGCACACGCAAAAGAAATACGACTTACGAACAAAACCTCCTTGCGTTGAACATAAATTAAATTAAAAAATTAGCAGATTCACACTATATTAGGTTACAACCAGGTTATAAACAAACATAGCATAAAATCTATATGCAATCCAAATCCTAATCACGCCCAGGCTTCCCAAGTGCATGGCTTACATAGTGACAAATACAGAAGTCAGCGTTCTTGATATTTCAACTAGCGTGAGTACGAAGTTTGCTCCATAAAATTTAACAGGACAAACAAAAGGGACATGCCAAAAGTGAGCAGCATTGGTAAGAATCGTGTGATGAGCGTGCTTTCACAGATAAATAAACTCTGTAATTATGCTCACAGCAGAATCATATGCCCAGGTGTGCAATGACAAGATTCAGTTATGCTATGCAATCTAGAAGACTAGCAGCACCTCATCTAGTAGTCCTATATGAAAATGGAAATAGCAACACGAGGAATAAAAGAAGGAAACCTTGTCCTACAGTAGCAGCAGCAGGTGTTCAATTAGTCAAGCAGCAAGCCACATGATTTGCACTCTTTTAAAAATTTCGGCTATGCCTTCCTGCTCGAAATGGCACCCCTGAACACACATCAGCATATATGGGAACATAAACAGAGCATGATAGGAAGTAACCAACCAATTGAATTGAAAAGAACAGAAATTAACACCCATCAGAACAAAAATCACCCCTGCATCTAGCCTGACGAAAGTGAAACAAGCTAGCTGGTACAATCAGAATCGACATAGGAACCAGAGTATCTAGGCTAACACGAACAAGCTAGCCGTTTGAGATCAGACAACAACCGACGAACAAAGCAGGAGCCTAGGAACTGATCTGAACTAGCACGCCAAACTGACAACTGCTCTCCGTCTCTCCATCTCCGGCCGGAACCCAATTTCAAAACCAAGACCCGACCGTTCCTGTAACGCTCACAGCGACACGAACACGAAACGCGGGATCCAAAGCGTCTCTCAGATAACAGAGGCGCACGCAGAAATTTCTCAATCACAAACCAGACGGGAGACCCTCGACGAGACAGGACCAAGAACATGCGAGCGCGTCGGGGCAACGGCGAGGACTAGCAAAACGAAAACGGTCGACGACGTGGACGAGCAGAACCAAATCAGAAGCGACTCTAAACCGACAACGGCGGGGAAGCGCAAAATCAACTCAGAAGCGACTCTAAACTGACGAACTGAACACCAGCAAAATCAAATCGGACGCGGTCCTACACGGGCGACGGCGAGAACGAGCAAAATCAAATCAGGCGGGGTTCTCTAGCTATCTAAACCGGCGACGGCGACGGTGATGGCGAGCAAAATCAAATCCGGACGCGACTCTAAACGGGCAAAAGGAAGAGCAAAAACAAATCCAGACGCGGTTCTAAACGGGCAAATCGATCGAGGAGGACGAGCAAGATGAAATCCGGCTCGAGGAGGACATACGCACGGCCCGGACGAAGGGTGGAGGAGCAGTGGACCGGCCGGAGCGCGGCGAGGAGGAGGAAGGCGCGGCCGGGGCGAAGAGAGGAGGTGGAGGAGCGGACCGGGCAGGGCACAGCGAGAAGGAAGGCACGGCCCGGGTAAGGAGAGGAGGAGGAGCAGACCGGGCAGTGCGCAGCGAGGAGGAGGAAGGCATGGCCCGGGCGAAGCGAGGAGGAGGAGGAGCGGGCCGGCCAAAGGGCGCGGCTTTATAGCCGGGGCAGAGGCGGTGGCGGCAGCCGGAGCCTTGTCCTTCGCCGAGGTGCGCGTGGCGTGGCGGCGGAAATAAAAGGAAAGTGGAGCTGGTGGGTTCGTGATGGATGGAAGGATCTAGAGCGGGCAGGGGCAGGGGTAAGCGTGCGAGGTCGGCTGCTGTGCGGTGCTTCCGTCTTGAATTGGGGGCGGACAGGTGAATTTTTACCGTTGCAATGCCCATCCACGCCGTGTCTTGGGAATGTTTTTTTGGTATTCTCAAAAAGAAAATGTTTCTCTAGTAGTACAGGTCACGGCATATCATACCATATTAGGCCATCACAAATGCTGACCATAAAATGGATATGCGTATTATCCTCGTATATGTTGACATTGATACGGAGCCGGTCATCCAACCATGACCGCGTACATTTTAAAACGTATTTAAACAGGTCGGATGAAATACTCCCTCCGATTCTATTTAGTCTGGGTATAAGAGCAAGCTCCCATACCAAGGAGGACTTCCGTCACATTTTTTGGACTCGCATGTGCTGTTTCTACTGACAGGTTTGTGTGCCATGCAGTGGCTGTGCACTGCAGCATGCATCGGGGGTGCTAAAAAGCCACGGGATTCATGGACCCATGCATCGGATGCATTGAATGGCTACGCATGCGTAGCAGAGAATCAGGGGCAGTTTTGGAAAGCTTAGGAAAAAGATGGCAATGCGCAGAGTAAAAAGGAAAAAACGAGAAAATTTTAGGCGCACACTAAATAGAATCGGAGGGAGTATATGCAAATCGAACAATTTTTATCTACTCCGATGATTTTTTATATATATATATTTCTGGCATATTTCATTAGATAAAAGCGACCAGACCTAAACTTAGTCTAAATCTAAGGCGGTGCACGTCCTCAGTCCTTATTATTTCCTTTCGTGTGCATCTCGGGCGGCCGTGTCCATGCCCGACGGCCAGCTGAGCCACACGGAGTGAAAGTGCGGTCGCCAATGTGCAAGAGAAGAACATGGGGCACTGGATCGGCTCACGGGACTCGAGGCCTCGCCGCTCGCGCCCTACTGCTCCTTGTCGGAGTCTGCAGCCTGTCTGTCACCGGTTCACGTGGGATCGATGATGGACATGGACGGACGTGCCTCGTCGTGGAACTGGCACCACCGAAACTTCATGGCGGCGCTAAGGGTGCGCAGCTGCCGACATTCTCGTCTGCGATCTCCTGCGTCGCCTCCGCGCCTTGTACAAGACCCTTTGCTTGGTGACGAAGTTGGGGTTCTCCACGGCCTTGGCCGCCTCCGCCGCCTCCACGTCGGTCTGTGTTGCAGGTAGCATGAGTGTGTGCAGCCTTGTACAACCCCCTTTGCTCAGTGATGAAGTTGGGGTTCTCCGCGGCCTTGGCCGCCTCGGCCTCCTCGCTCACGAGCTGGCCGTAGATTTGGCCTTCTGTCAGTCGATGCTGCTTGAGGAGGGAAAAGTTGTACCATGTTCCTCCTACGCCCGCCGGAACTCTAACATCGACTGTGGCGCCGGCTGCTGCTCCGCCATGGCATCCTTGAAGTGCACTTGCGCATGCCCCATGATCAAGACGACATGGAACAGGGCTGGCAGGGGCGCCGACTCGTCGTCAGAGGCTGTCTCCATCATCGAGGCATCGTCAGAGACCCCCGAGGAGTAGGCCGGCAGGCCGACCTCTATCCGCCTCACACGACAACTATGTCATCCGGCCACAAGGGTGGCCAGCTCGTGCTTATGCTCTGTTGAGAGGCTCTCCAACAATGCACTAGAGCTCACGATCATGGCGGAGGTGGTCCACAGAGGAGGATGTAAAATGTACGTGGTGTGGTGTGGTTTGTGCCGAGTGTGACCTGATGCAAATGGCAGACACCGGCCAGGCCAAGCGGTGGCGGGGTGTGTCAATGCGGGCGCCAGAGTTGGCTTCGCTGCCGGTGTGCCTGTATAATGATGGTAGGCAAACAGACGGCAACCTACTTCAAGTGGTAGATATCCATCCTGTCTCGTTCAGTAATATCTCTAGATATTAAACATGTGCGAACATCGGACGCGGCGCAAGCGGTGCTCTTGACCGACGCATCACTTCAATGTCGGCATAAATGAGAGGTCAGGTTCGCTCTAGGTCAGCATGAATGCAGCGCTTGTGCTCTGGAATGGCTTGAGCAATTACAACCACTTCACGCGGAAGATATTTCCGGGTCGGTCCGGGGTCTCCTTCGCGTACGTGCCAGCAATCCCGCAAAGCTAGATAGGTCTTAAGAAGATCATAATATATACTTCCCTTGACCACTTGAAGACAGCCCGATCTTAGGAAGATCATTGCCTACTCCTCAGTAGCCATATGAATTTGGTGACTATTGGTATTTTTAGTCGGGCGGCGGCCGTTAGGTCACCTATTTTGAATTATGGACACACAAGCAAGGCCAGAACATGTGTGTCAGGCGTGCGACCCATCAACCTACTAGCAAAAGGGGAGAAAATTTAGCATGTCGCAACAAAAAGCATCGATGCCTGTTTAACCAGCACTGCCTGATTAAAGAGTTGTAAATGTCAGAAACCCATACCACCACAAGGTTTGGAACGGATCATGCATTCCCAGGAGATCTAGTGGGTGCAATGGTTATCTTTGTTTGCACCCGTTAAAACTCTCTCATGATTTTCATGAGTTCTTCATAAAGGCCCGAAAAGTTTAAAGACATCTATCAAATAGGTCGACGGGGATAGCATAACTACCTTGATGAGGATTTCTTTGCTGTCGTTAGACAATTCTCTGCATTGCACCATTCCTTTCAGAAGTTGCGCTTGGATGATGTGAAAGTTTCATCATGCCATTCAGCCCATTGGTGTAGGGAGCCCCAATTTTTTTGCTCAAACTATACTTGTGTAACCCTGCACAACCTTGACCTCATCTTGTACATCGCTAGGGCAAGCTTTCCCATGCATGAGACCATTTGTGTCAACATTTCCCAACTGGCATGTCCATTGGGCATGTTGATCCCTTGTTGCACCGCCGACCTTGCTCGGCCTCTGTCTTAAAAAAGAGCCTGAGGAATTTTTTCAATTTTTATGACATATATGTATATATGTTAATATTTGCAGCTACTAAGGGGCGATGAACAATATGATAATCACGTTGGTAAGGCAAACATAATGACTTCAATTCATTTAGGACCCGAATATTCAGCGAACGTCAGCTTTTAGGCATGATAAATCATACATATTTAATGGCAAATTTATGTTCGTCGAGAATGGCAAATTTAGTTGGCAAGCATGGCAAATCCGCTTTCAGAATTTTTTTGCCAGGAAATTGTTGTGCTTGCAAACTAAAATTGCCATCATCTCGCCAAATATAAATTGCCATGAAAACGTTAGATTAGCCATGCCGAGAAATTTGACGTCAGATTTTTATCTTTTTGTTCATTTAATTTAACCCTCATCAGATTAAGGAGAAAATTTTCAGGCCTAACAAATGTTGGGTTTTTTTTGTGGATGAAAACTACCATTGGTTTTAAATACATTCCCACACGAATATGAGTTTATTTGTGAAATTCCGCACGTTTATAATGTACATTGATGTTCTTTCTTTGCGAAGGGGTACATCGATGTTCAAACCTACTGTACTTTTCTTAGAATTATTGAAAACTATCAAATATAATGTTCATGAAGTTATCGTTATTATCCTCGAAAAAAAATCTTTAAACAATAATTAGTACTCCTACTTTCTCTTTAAAACTAATTGTTACTTCTTTTGAGAAAAAAAAAACAAATTGTTACTGGACAATGGATCTTTTTTTTTTTTGAGGTAAAGGACAATGGATCTAATTGTCACCTTTTGATCTGTCCACGATGGACGACACACCACGACGGCCCTACGGCCCATTAGAAAACGAAACCGAACCCATAGAGAAGTTCAAAGCCCAACCCACCAATCCGCGCACCGCCAAAGCCCGAACCATCCCTCCCCCTCCGGCGCCGACCACCGCCGCTCGCCATGGAGCCCGCGGCGATGGACCGCATCGCCGCTCGGCTCTCCGCCGTCGACGGCCTCTACTTCCCCACGGCCTTCCTCCGCACCTCGCCGCCGCCGCCGGCGCGCAAGTCGGCGCTCCTCGACCTCCTCTCCCGCGACGCGCCGCGCTGCGCCCCGACGAGCTCGCCCCCTTCGACGCGCTCCGGGACGACTACGAGGTCGGCTGGCACCTCCGCCGCCTGCGCGCGGCCGCCGCCGGGGAGGCCCCCGCCCCCGCGCGCGTGCGCAACCGGCGCCGCGCCTACCTCCACCGCCTGGTGAGCCAGGGGGACTCCTTCTCCGAGGAGGCGATGCGGGAGCGGGAGCCGTACCTGCACCACGAGTACCTCGGCAGGTTCCAGGACCCCTTCGGGCGGGCCATGGTGCGGCCCGGCGAGAAGTTCTCCGAGACGCTGATGCGGCGGGGGAGGCCGTCATCGTGGAGAGGATCCGCGGGGAGCAGATCAGGAGGGGTGTTGACCCCAGCGAGTGGGTCGGCGGTCCCGTTGAGCGGCCGATGATGGGGCAGGAGGAGGAGGAGGAGGAGGAGGAGGAGGAGGAGGAGGAGGAGGAGGAAGAGGAAGAAGATGAAGAGGAAGAGGAGGAAGAGGAGGAAGAGAACATCGGCATGGAGGAGAACACCGAGGCTGAGGTTTGCTTGCTGTCAGTTAGCCTTACTCTCTACATGGTCTGGCTTGATTGTGCTTAATTCCTGTGTTACAATTGCTTGCACTTGGACAGAACTGTGCAAGTTTGTGTTGTGATGATACATTGAGGCGATGTAGTTGTGCTTACATCGATTTCGCTTATATCAAACTTGCTGTGACTTGTAGAATATTAATCTTGCTTTGTAGTCTGCTTTGTCTATGGAAAAATAGTAATCTACACTGTGTGAAGTCTTCAGATGTAGAAAATTAGTTGTTTTACAGGTATGACTGTATTACATCAAACCATGTAACTTCTACTATCACATAGTTCTAACTTCAGATATATCGGACCGGCTCTAAGAAAATAGGATTAATATGGTACCATGTAACTGCTACTATTACATAGTTCTAACTTCAGATATATCAGACCCACTCTAAGAAACTATAATTAATATGGCACCATGTAATTGCTATTACACAGTTCGAACTTCAGATATAGTGCTTTTGGGTGGGGTGCCCCCTCATTCGCCAGATCTTTGAGTGACCGTCGTATGTGATTTTCCAATTTGGAGAATCGAAATGAAGCACCTTTTTCCCTCAGCCTATCTGGACCATTTTGTACAGTAGGAATGTATTCTCTTTACTTCACAAGGCATTAGTAAGGTATCAGCCTTCCTCCAAGTCCTAATCTTCACCCTCTGTAAGATGTAAGTGGGTCAATTGGGCCAAGGGCAGGACCATGGTCGTCCATCTCCGCTTTGCCAGCCTCAGAACGCCGAAGGAAACTAGGATTACCTTATTTTGCCGAAACATTTGTAACCGGGGGTTCGTGTAGCCTCCACGGCTGTAACTGTAGTCAGATTTAGAAACTCTGTCATTGTTAACTCTGAAGTACTTTTTTGTCGGTCTAGGGCCCTGTGATGAATCTGAAAACAACATATGCACCTCGCGTTTTTACCGTACATTTAAGCGGTGAGGAAGAAACAAGTTGAAAGTAAAACCAGATCACTGGATTAGTTCTTGACTAGAACAGATGCATGACATAATGGCCCAGCTGTGTCGGTGTCAACTTGATGCAGAGCTGTTGTTCGGAGAAATGACAATCTAATTCAGCAGGCCAATATGCTAGACTTGGACAATCTAAGGCGTCTCTTTCAGTTACCGTCGCTTTTAGCTTGCACTTGCGGCATTTGCCTTTTCTTATTTGACTGGAGAAAAAAACCAGGATATCTTTCCTCTGAGTTTAGATAGATCTATTTTCATTCTCCCTTTTCCTTACTAAGATACTCTGGTGGAGCAGTAGTAAACTTTGCCGTAGCAGATTATTAGATGTTCATTTTCTTCCTAACCCCTGGTCGCAGGTGGTTGCACACGACGATAACGGTGGGTGCCCGAACGGTGGGTGCCCGAACGAGACTGCAGGACCCCCCGCAGGGACTTTCAAGCCAATATTATCCCCTGAAGAGATGCAGGATCAGCTTGAGCAGTTCACCTCGGTGATGCAGGAGAAGTTCCTGTCAGGCCAAGACTCGGAGCACATGGACTACCCCCAGATCGACAACGACGAGATACTGGACGATCACTGGTCCAGAGAGGCCAACTACGACGCGGAGGACAAGTACTTCGACGAAGATTAGGATGGTCCAGAATGTAGTCTGCTGCTATTTAAGTTGCCTACTCGGTCAGTGGCGTCGGCCATGTTTAGACCCTGTACTGTTGTTTGTTAGCAGCATGTAAATATATGATGCAACCGTGTATGTGCTGGACACAGACACACAGTTTACACATCCCCGTGAGGTGTGATGAGCTCTGTGCAAGGTATAATAGTATCAGGCTAGGCTAATCGTCGTCTGGTTCTATGTTGCTACCGGCTACAGAGCTGGTGCTTTTTGACCCTTCTCCCTTTGTTTCTCAGTGGAGTTTGATACCTGGCATGGTTTTTTCGTCTCGCTTTCACTCTTGGTGCTGTTAGTTGTCAAAATGTAGGTCAAGTGGCATGGGACCTTTTTTTTTCTTCTTAATTATTCTTCAGCGGACGCAGAGCATTCGACACCGTTTGGTTTCCGTCTTACTTGGGCATGGTGTATTATGACATCACTATCATTTGATTTGTATTTGAACATAGTTTTCAATGATATAATTTTGGTGACATGCATGAACCTTTTGTTAATCAAATTTATGGTCAAAAATTTGGCACAGATTACGATGGGGAGCAATAAACCAGGACGAAGGTAGACTGGTCCGTCACTATCGTGTTTTGTGTCTAATTTTGACTTCAGCGACCCAACCTACATGGAGGGAGTGCTGTATATATTGGCGCGACAACCAAACTTATATATTCAAAACTAAGCGTTACTACAAATCACGAGTTTAAAACGAGAAAGTGGAACAAGTACAACATGCCTGTGCCGTTCGCGTCGCACCCCCATACGGTTGCGGTGCACAATGTAGTAAATGACTAGTCTCTTCTTGACCCGCATTTACATTGATATGGCTTGAATGTCAAGGAGGGAGAGGGTAGCGGTACCCAAGACGTTGAACGGTCAATGATGCATCCTCAATTAGCATGCAGAGGGAATTAATTGGAGAAGCAGAATAGAGCCAACACGATGTGAATGCAATAGAGTTTGGACTCTCATATAAAGGCACCCCACTAAACCTGGGCAAACGTCGGGCCGGGCCGGGTTTGGGGCCCGGCTTCGACCTTCATTTCTCAAGCCCGAGCCCGGCCCAAAGCCCAAAATACTCCCTGATTTCAAGCCTGAGCCCGGCCCGAACTCAAGCCCGAAGCCCGAAAGCCCGGGCCGAACGCTGTTTTTTAGCACGTGTACGTGCAAGCCCGGCCCGAAGCCCGAAAGCCCGGCCCGAAAAATAGAAAAAGAGAAGCCCGAGCCCGGCCCGAACTGCCTTTCGGGCTGCAAAACAAAGCCCGAGCCTGGCCCGAGTGTCAAGCCCGGCCCGGGTTTTTCGGGCCGGGCTCGAGCCGGGCTGCCCATGCCCGGGTTTACACCCCACCACTCCAATCCATCTACTCCTAGTCTTTGTGCAACACTGTTCACTCCAATCCAAGACCAAGTGACCACAAGCCACAAGCACCTATGGAGGTAATGGACGCGAACGACAGTCGATTGTGCCAGATCATCCAAGATGCCGGCCTGCTGCCCCGCACCGCGAAACGTTTATAGACGGTGCTGGCGACCACCAGCGTCGTAGCCCTCGCCGACGCCGAATTCGCCTCTCGCATGGACGACATGATAGTCCGCTCCATCCGCAAGTTCATCGCCGTCAAGAAGCGCGCGAACGACCTTGCCGTACTGCTCCAGCCCGCGTGCCCAGGCTCCTCATTGCCTGCCACCCTCATCGACCTCCATGGTGACGAACTCTTTCAAGCCCTGGTGGCCCTGCAGGTGCCGGAGGACGCGACGGAGAATGTGCACCTCGAGGCCGTGCTTGCCGTGCAGCACTCCGCATGCAAGAAACCGTCGACCTGCACATCCACATCTACGAGGAAATCGTCTACATAGTCCACTACAAGGCCAGTGAGGACAGAAAGACGTTTGCCTTCTTCCAGCGGCTGGAATCTTTGGATGCCATTTTTCAGAAGCACGTCGATCTAGCCACGAAAGCCGCTGCTACTTCATCGCCGTTCGGTGGGCCGGCGCCCTGAGTCGAGGAGGTGGACGTCGTCGATGAATGCATCTTTCTTCTTGCCTCCTATAACCAGCACTGCATCGCCTTGTGGCCTTAATGTTTTATTAATGTATGACACTTATATTCCAGTCGTAATAATTGTTTTAAAAAGACCAATCCGGGCTATACTAGCCTGTTGGCATTTTTTATAGAAGAAAACTCCGTGAGCACCAAGCGTTCGAGCCGAGACTCGAACCCTTTCACGCATTTATCCTCCTATATGTACTCCTAGGCTATTTCCACGTGCTCCCTTTCGCTGACATGTGGGACATAGAGCATCTGGGTCGTAGTGCATGCACGACTCGGAGCATATGCAACCATGCCGACGTACTTTACATTTCAGACTTCATGAATTACATGCAAACACCCCGCAGAAGAATAAATAAATAAATGAATTACTACATGCAAACCGGATCATTTTCATAGAAACCGGAACACGTTTATTAAATTTTGGACATAACACATTTAAAAAAATGGCCGGACCTAAACCAGTCTAAGGGCCTCTTTGATTTGCAGGATACTGAAAACACAGGAATGGGGAAAGTATGATGGCGATGAACCGAGATGAGGAGGAAGAGGAGTAGTACTATACATGCTACAGACTGGACTGTAGCACATTGTTTTTTATGGCCATATCACCACATTGTTTCTATGGCCTATCGCCTGCTGTTTCACTGGGCTGCCGTGGTTCGCACTCCTCCGATGTGAGTAGTAGTACTAGTATACACACCCAAACCGCCTACGCAAAAACTATCGCGCGTACTGCCCGGGAAATGCCCCGCCCTCAACTTTTAACTACTCATAGTATAATTTTGTATCAATGAATTGCGCCATGGAGCAGAAACCCAAAAAAATGTGGTACATGTAAACAAATACAGTTCAAGCTCTAGCTAGCGATTCGGAATGTAAACAGTGCATATACGTATAGGTTACTTCAAAGTACTGAGTCTATTGATGCAATGTGGTCAAACTATACCATCGATATCTCAAATCCAAAATAGTTCGAGCTTGTTCATTCTATATAAATACTAGTACCGTATGTTTATTCACCTGTGGGGTTGTTCAATGAATGGAGAGCCAGGGAGCACAATGAAACAATACTACTACTTTACTAGTAAGTAGGAGTCGTACAGTTAGTCACGTTAAATAGAGAGTTTCTTTTCTTTAATGCCACACACACAAATTGAAACGCTTGTTGTGGAGAGAAAAAGAAAATCACTCCACTATATATATAGGCAGGGCCTGAGCGCTTGCTTTACTAGGACAAGATAGCGGTAGCGACATTTTCTCTCTGCTCACCACTGGTAACAGATCCGACCGGATCCCTTCGACCGGTGTGTGTAGAGGACTAGTGCATCGTTCACGCGGTCATCGGCGGCGAGGGAGGAAACCCACAGCTGTCGGCGGGTCCCGATCCTCTGCCCGTGCCATTCTCTCCGACACAGCGCCTGCTCGGGAGGTCCTCCGACCCTTCTTCCTCCCTGCCGTATTGTGCGCAGATCCGACCTGCCGCCGCCGACACCCCGATGACCCGGCCTTGCTCTACTGCCCCAGCTCCCCACGTGTCTGCATGTGCATCTTTTCGATTTAGCTACACTTCAGTCGACTGAATCGACTTTTGGGTCAGTCGATTTTCAGGGGGTGGGGTGGGGGGGGGGGGCTAGTCGGAGTTAAGGAAGAACCAGTCACAATGGGGAGGGGGCTTGCCGAGGAGGTACCCCACTATCTATCTTAGGGTTCAGGGTGGGGGCGGTGGTGGGGCGGTGGCGTGGGGATCGCCGGAGAAAAAGCTAAACGCGGCGGGGGGGGGGGGGGGGGGGAGGGGGGGATAGAGGGATGGTTGGGGCAGCGGCGGACCGATGGTGGGGAGTGGTTTCGGGGAGGACGGGGCAGCGAGGCGGCGCGGGAGTAACTTCGTGCAATAGAATCTAGGACTTGGTTCAAATAACGAAGAAAGGGGGGAAAGTCGTACCATGAATCTAGGACTTGATTCAAAGAGGAAATAACATGAGGAAAGTAGTAGAGACTGGATACCCAAATGGTCTCTTGGTTGAAAAGGAAAATAAAAGAAAAAGGTAGTACAACACTACTAGGGAAAACCTTATATACACAGAATATTACCAGCAGCGCGGTCTAAAATAAGGCGTTCTTTTTATTTAGCAGCATCGCGTGTGGAAAAACAGCGCTACTGCTATATAAGTAGGAGCAGCGCACTAGGTACAAAGCGCGCTACCATTAAAAATGCCACGACGTTGCCACCCTATTAGGTATAGTAGTAGCGCCTACATTACAGGCGTGCTACTGCTATTGAACTTAGCAGTAGCGGTTTATCATATCCGCGCTACTGCTAAGTTCGAATTTACCTTCCCCAACCGGCTGCCCCCACTCTCCCTCTCCACTCTCACTCCCCTGCACCCCCCGTCGTCCGCCGCCGTCGCCGTTCACTGACCACTGTCGTCGCCCGCCGGCGCCGCCGCTCCTCCTCCTCGACTAAGGTAATCCCTCCTCCTACCTCTTCCTCCTCTCTCCTTCCTCCTCCTCCTCCTCCCTCCTCCCTACCGTGCCCCTCCCTCCACCTTCGGCCGCCCCTCCTCCCTCCTTCCTACTCCTCCGGCCGCCCCCTCCTTCCTCCTCCCTCCTCCTCCGGCCGCCCCCTCCTCCCTCCTCCTCCCCCCCTTCCACTCCTCCTCCGGTCGCCCCCTCCTCCCTCCTCCTCCCTCCTCCCTCCTCCCACCCCTCCTCCCTCCATCTCTTCTAAACCCTAATTTTTTTGTACTGTTCTTGTATAATGTAGTCTTTTACTATTTTTTAGTAAGAAAATTAATTATTTTTTATTTATAGTAAGTGCTTAGTTGAACTAGTTGAATTAATAGAACTAGTTTATTTTTAGTAAGAAAATTTAGGTATATGAGATTTGATGATCTAATTAAAATTTTATTGTAGAACTAGTTTATTTTTAGTAAGAAAATTAATAGAACTAGTTTATTTTTAGTAAGTGCTTAGTTTAACTAGTTGAATTAATAGAACTAGTTGAATTTATGTCATTATCACTTTGTCATCAAAGAATGTTATATGAGATTTGATGACCTAATTAAAAAAATTCTCGGTGGAATATGCAGGCTTTGTAGAGTCGTGTCTCCTTGGAGTGATCGTCATCCGAGCTACCTCTACTTCCTCTACACCTGAGTCGGTGAACTAAAAGTCCACCTCCTCCTTCTCCACTCCTCGGTGTTGAATAAAGTAAAACTAGGGTATTTAGTTATGCTTCTTAACCAAATGAAGTGTTCGGGTTATAAGATATATTAAAAAAAGTTGTCAATATTGAACCATTGAAATGCAATGAGCACCAGTTTATGCTCATGTGCGAAGTGTTGATTCATTTCCGAGTGGCCTATGTTTTGCCAGAGTGTTGATTCATTTCCGTTCCGGCAAATTTTAGGCGCTCGATATGTCCTATTTTAGCAAAGGTCATGCCAGATTTTTCTGTGAATTTAAGCATGACTTGTGCTAGAATATGTAGGAAATATCGAGTGCCCCATATTTGCTAGTAAGAGAATCAAACGACATTTCGAGTTGACTTCAAGTCTGTCGGGGATACAGCCAAAAATCAGTGAGGGAGAGTCCACCATATATGAGAGAAGAAGAATTCCGACTGTTGTCGTGGGGGTCGCTTCTCCTTCTTTTCCTTGTGCTAGATATTTGTAACACACTAGGGAAAGGAGGAGTAGCGACCATCACCGACGTTCACAATATCATAGAGGGAGTGCCCACCATATACGTGAGATGAGAGTTTAGGAAAGAAGACTCGACAGACCTAAAATCAACCCGTTGCATATTGAGTAATAGTGATCTGTGTGTTGAGTTTCCTGCTTGTTGCCTTTGATTGGTTTTCAATTAATGTTTCAACTATGAACATAGGAAATGTCTGACGATGAAAAGGATTTCGGTATGTGCGAATACTGCAAAGACGAGCGCGACCTATGCAACAGAAATTTCCTAGTTGATGGTAGGCGCTTCAGCATCAAGCTGGATGAGACATTCGAAGTGGATACAGTAAGTCACAATGACAAGTCTTTTTTCGTAATTAAGCCTGACTTCTTCTTCTTTTGCTTCAACTTATAATTTTAACTTTTTACTATTCTACTAGCGTATCCCCTGCCATGCAAGAATTTTTGTCTTGGATAAGATTGGTTCAGTACTATGGAAACTATGGAGGTTAAGAGAGTTCACTTGAGGATCAAGCATGGTTATACTTTTACCGCAAAATTATACAATGCAGACACCTACACATATTTTGAATGCAAATATTGGAGAGCACTATGCAAGGCTTATGCATTTGAGCCTGATATGCTTATCACCTTTGATATTCGTCCGGAAGATGATATTGAAGATAATATCGACATCTGGGTCGATGTGCAGACGCCTCCAGTTCTACCATTATGTGAGTTTCTCAACCATATTTCTGTCCTGGATATAGTTTATTCTAAACTAGTTGACAACTAATTTCTATTGACAGCTTATTTCCATTCAAGCAAACTTGTTCAGCGCTTGGTAAACATGACCTACTACTGTCCCAGGGCTGAACTAAACTGCGAGGAGATAAGTCATTATGTTTCATGGCCTGAGTATCTTGATATTGTCAAGACAAATTATTTTCCTGGACTTGAAAATCTTAGTACTCAAAACGTACGACCAATAGTGTTCGTATTGAACTACGGTCACATCTATTTAGGAAAGATGGTAAGATTTTTACTATTTGTCCTCAGTGCATCTCTTGCATACATTATTTTTAAGCTAAATTTCATTACTAATTATGTTACTACGATGTTCTTCAACAGGGACACCCGATGATAGTTGTGCCTAATTGGATAGAGACTAAAGGTCGCATTTCCATGGTTAGCTTACGGCCAAGACATCCTACATTGCACTTTAGTGCATTCAAGATTTCTAAAAGCGAGCAAGTCTTAATAGTCAAAGACTGGAGGAAACTTGTGAAGGATCGCAGAGAACTACTAGGGCAGCAATCAGAAGTGCAACCCAAAATTAGGAGACAGGTTCATCTGAATGCTCCAATATGATGAAGCAGGAGTGCTACACATGTTTTATGTTATTTTACCTAAGAGAGAGCAGCGGGAGTGATTAGCTAGCTAGAATGAGTTTGAAGATGATGATGTGCTACACTATGACTATGATGATTAAATAGCTAGTGTTGGTGGTAATGACTATGATGATTATTATTAGCTAGTGTTGGTGGTGATTAGATAGCTACCGTAGCTAGTGTTGGTGGTGATTAACTAGCTAGAATGAGTTTGAAGATGATAATGTGCTACACTATGACTATGATGATTAAATAGCTAGTGTTGGTGGTAATGACTATGATGATGATTAAATAGCTTGTGTTGACGGATTAGATTCAAGTGGAGGCAACATGTGGTGCACATCGAAAGTACTACTAATCCAAACTAGATCAAGTTTGGATTAGTAGTATAGTTTCCAGATGCACCACATGCTGCCTCCACTTGAACCTAATCCACCTTCATTTCACACACTGTTATGGACATAATGATATAAACCTCATAATTGGTATTGTACCAAAATTTGTATAACGGCGTATAAATACACTAAAAATAAAAAAATGAAAAAAAGTATACTAGTAGCGCTGGACCGGAAACACGCTACTACTAGTTATATTAGCAGTAGCACTGGAAACAACACACGCTGCAGCTATGTGTCTTAGCAGTAGCGTGTGTTGCACGCGCTACTACTAAGGAATAGCTGTAGCGCCTTACTAGTAGCACGGTGACACGTGCTACTAGTAGGCTTTAAACCCGCGCTACTACTAGGCTTTTCCCTAGTAGTGCAAACTGGATAAGGAATAGATCTATTATTGGTTGAAAAAAGGATAGAAAGTGGCGGCTAGTGGACAAGTAAACAGAGTATGTCCAGGATTAGATTTGCTGCCCTCACATAGTAAAAGGTCTCCAGGATTAGATTTGCTGCCCTCATAGAGTATGAATAAACTCGGCATCACCACTTTATGCCTCCTTGTAGGTACATTGTGCTGATGCGTCCACTGTCGCATGTCCTTATACCAACTTTTTGTTGTTGTTAATGTAAGGGCGCATGCAAAATGAAGCGATCACACTGTTACCCTAAGGACATGTCTAACCAGTATTAATGTTAATCTAATGCCTCAAGTGATATGATGCAATTAAAATGTGTTACAAATGGTACTCCTGCTGTTTTCCCCAGTATGATAAGTAAGTTGCTTCTTTACGCTATTGAGTGTCCTGTTGTCCCCACGGTCCCATGCCCTTAAACCAACTCTTTAGCTGCTGTTGATCTACTGTATCTGGTAAACAAGCAATGCCACGATTAAAATAATCCCATATTTGACGAATGTCATTGTTGATCGTAATGCTTCCGGTAACATGAAGCACTGCTGATGTTTTAAAATTTCTACTGTCCTTGCATGATTGCCATGAACATAATCAAGATGCTTCTTTTCATTTCGTGTATGTTTCTTATCTTGTTGTTGACCAGGAACTCTTTTCTTTCTATCTTTTTGTAAAGACAGGGATATCCATTTCACCTTGTTGCTGTTGTGACCTTTTGGTGAACTGCACAAATCACTTTTTTTGGCGGAAACTACGACACTACTTTCAAGAGTGTTCAATCACGATGGCTTCTGAAGTACCACTCAATGACATAATAAACAACCGCGATGCCACGGGCCGGATTTCCAAGTGGGCCATCGAGCTCCTCCCATTCGACATCACATATAAACCATGGCGAGCCATTAAATCCCAAGTACTGGCGGACTTCGTCGCCGAATGGACAGAGGCCGAACTCCCTAAAGAGTACAACACATACTCCAACTGGATCATGCACTTTGACGGCTCTAAAATGCTGGCGGGTCTGGGGGCAGGTGTTGTCCTAACATCCCCCACTGGAGATATAGTCCAATACGTACTCCAAATATTATACACAGACTCCAACAATGCAGCCGAATACGAAGCTCTGCTGCATGGTCTTCGGATGGCCGTCTCCATGGGCATTCAACGCCTAGAAGTGCGTGGGGGATTCAAACCTCACAATATCTCAGATAAAGGGAGACTTCGATGCCAAAGATCCGAAAATGGCGGCCTATCGTAATGCTGTCCTTAAGATGTCAGCTCGGTTCAAGGGGCTCGAATTTCATCGTGTGGTTCGAGAAAATAATCAAGCGGCGGATGTCCTCACCTGCATCAGCGCTAAGCGCGACCCCGTCCCACCTAACATCTTTCTGGAAAGGCTTTTCAAGCCATCAGTGGTGTGGCAAGGGGAGACCAGCAACACCAGTCCGGATCCGACCACAACCCCAGATTTCGAACACATTGACATAATCGGGGGCTCTGCCACCGAAATAACACCTTCGGCCCATCTCATCATGGTTGTTATCGCCCCATGGACCGAACCCTTCTTGGCCTACCTCAATAGGCACGAACTCCCTGATGATCAAAATGAGGCACGCTGTATTGTGCGGCGCTCTAAAGCCTACAAAGTCCATGAGGGAGAGCTTTATAAGAAAAGCGCCACTGGGGTACTTCAAAGATGTATCTCTGAGGAGGAAGGGCAGCAGCTCTTGGCTGAAATTCATGCCGGCCTCGGCGGTCACCACGCCGTAGCTCGGGCCCTTGTAAGCAAGGCTTTCCGTACAGGTTTCTACTGGTTGACGGCCCGAGCAGACGCACAAGACCTTGCCCAACATTGCGTCGGATGCCAACTTTTTGCCAACCAAAGCCATATGCCACTCACCGCCCTACGAACGATCCCCATAACTTGGTCTTTTGCGGTCTGGGGGCTTGATATGGTTGGACCCCTTAAAGGAGGAAGCCATAAGAAAAAAATACTTGTTGGTCATGGTATAAGTTCACCAAATGGATAGAAGCCAAACTAGTTAAAACAACCGAATCCGGACCCGTGATAGACTTCATATCGGGTGTTGTGCACCGTTATGGTGTCCCCCATAGCATCATCACCGACAACGGCTCCAATTTCACAGCCGATGAGGTGAAAACTTGGTGCGACAACATGGGCATTAAGCTCGATTACGCCTCCGTATATCACCCTCAAACAAACGGTCAAGTCGAACGAGCCAATGGTCTTATTATGAGCGGCATCAAACCTAGACTAGTGCAATCCTTAAAAGAATCAGACATGCACTGGGTTGAGGAGCTTGACTCCGTACTCTGGGGGCTGCGGACCACGCCAAATCGCACTACCAGATACACACCCTTCTTCATGGTGTACGACGCAGAGGCTGTGCTGCCCTGCGATATTATTCATGACTCACCTCGAGTGCGCATGTATGAAGAGAGAGAGGTCGAGCTCAATCGACAGGACAATTTAGATGCCCTGGAAGAGGAGCGCTACGTTGCAAAAGCCTGTTCCGCATTCTATCAACAACAGGCTCGCGGGTATCAAAGCCGAGAAGTACGGGCCAAGACTTATAATATTGGCGAACTCATTCTACGTCTACCAGAGAGGAAAAAGGACAAACTCAAGCCCAAGTGGGAGGGTCCCTTCATTATTGACAAAGTTATCACGGTAGGAGCATACCGACTGCGTGATGCATCAGATAATCGCCTTGAGCCGAACCCATGGAACGTGGCCAGACTCCGAAGATTCTACTCCTAGCACCGAACTCCCAGTTCGTCTCCTTCCCTCCGTTCCTTTTTATTTACTTTTTCAGCTCTCTTCCCGCCTTTCCTTTCGAAAAGCTCTAAAGCCTTAGTGTGGCTAGACTACACACTTGTGATGCACTATTCTTCAAATATGTGCGCTCATTCTACCTGGGGGCTTCTTATATAGAAGCTTAATATAATTATCTTCCGGGCATCAAGCCCACTGCATATGTATCCTTTTTCCATATGTACCTTTTCTTCGCCATTATATGCATCGATATGACTTAAGTTTTGGCCAAGCTGGGTTGCCTGGCTCCTGTGCTTATGCCCTACGTTCCTGTTAGTTCGGCAGGGCATAAAGGGAGCACCTTTGCGATTATTACTGCCGGGTACTTCGGACATGTACCTCAGACTGGGTGATGCCAAAAGCTAGCGTTCTTAAGGGAATATTCGGTCGGTGGACTAAAGATGTTTTTACCCATCACAATATAAACCCCCAGATGTTAAATATACCGCGCTTTTTGATTGCAGTTTGGACATGCACGTTAATGCATGCGTACCTAGGGAAAGGAACCCTTAACGGAACTATTCTCTCTGGAAGATGTTTCTTACTATCCATTTAATATAACATAGCTAGTTGGGTACTTGTATGTTCAAGCAATTATGACCCCTACGCCTGGTTTCCACGCGTACCACTGTTTATATTATCGAGCGGGTAATCGAAAACACTCCGGACTGTCGGGTCTAGAGGCCGAAGCGAAAAGGTCCGCCATGACAAATGTTTTATAATCCGGCTAGGGACAAATATGTCAATTGAAGTACATAGTCATTTAGACTCAAATGCTTCTTCCTCTATGCCATCCAACAGGTTGTCTAGCCTACAATCCTGTTGGGAATATTTTGCAGCTAATTCTACCTGGTCATATACCAGACTAATGGGAATTTCTTCCCATCTGACCCTACAGGTCAGACCCGGGCCATATGATTCGAATCGAGCTTGGTATACCGTGTTTTCACCATGGCCCAAGCCTCCCTCGCACCTTCTCGACAGACAGATATCTTCCATAGTCGGAAATGCCGCTGTGCTCCCTTAAAAACTTGTACAAGCTCCCCCATACTTCCTGGTAGGGAGGCGGATGGCCACAAGGCCTTGGCGACACTCCGCATGACCTGCCGAACTTGCGCGTGCAGTTGCGAAAGCTCTTGTAGCAGATCGACTGAGGATCCGGGCATCTCCTCTTCGGGACGGCCAGTCAGCATACCTACAGACATAACTCTGTCAGTTCCAATCTTTGCCGAACTATATAAATGTTCGCTTGAGAACATACTAAAAATGTCGCGTTGAAGCCTCTTATTTTCCTTCATGGAGTCAGCCAGTTGGGCCCGAACATCTTTCAATTCTTCACCCAGCTGGGTATTGGCATCTCGAAGTTTGTTTTTCTCCTGTATGACCAGTGTAAGTACACGCTTGCCAGCTGCTGCTTGCCTTTGCGCTCCTTGTTCACCCTCTTGTGGGATTCCCGGATTCTGTTCTGGATTATCTGAGGATTTTGATCATCAGATATTGTTAGCGTTCCTGGTTTATACATACAATATTGTTTTTTCTCAATTCGGGAATACATACCAGTTGACACCTTTTCGGATCTTGACAGCTCGGCCATAGCGTCAGTTAGCTGGGTTCGACACTCTTCCAGCTCTTGAGACAACAGGTTGTTCTTCTCCGAGAGAACCTATTAATACAATGATCCTTAAATCAGTTGTACCAACTGCTTCAAGTCTCAGGGGCTACTGATATACATAATTATCAGATTTTTATACTTACCCGTATATCTTTCAAATACTGGTTCGTGGCTCTAGCAAGCCCATCTTGAGCGGCTCGGATGTACGCATCACCCGAGTTGAAGGCATTAAAAGCCTCTTCTGAAAAACCAGGGTCGCGGAGTACGGCCCGCCGGCGCCGATGATTCATGGCGCTCTCCACTTCAGAATTTGTAATGGACATGCTATCCGAATCCTCTGTATGAGGACAGTCCAGCTTCACTTCCGTGTTGGCCTCCGTCCTCGAGACCGGGTCCGGAATCCGGCTAGTAGAGGCACGGTTGGCAGACTCCCCGGACATAGTCCGGCAGATGCTCTTTCTGCCAAAACACAATGGATAATGTCATACTTTAAGATGACGACCTCAGAGCGTGTTTAAAACCATACCTCGTTGATGACGGCTCCGCCATGTTTCTGTTTGCCTTTCTTTTTGAAGGCCTACCCAGCACGGGCACCCCTTGTTGGCGAGTCGCTTCGGGTTTGGCTTGGCGCGCCGATCGTTTTCCCTTTAGAGCATAAGAATTGTGCGGTGGGTAAGACGGAGGGAGTAAATACTTTCCGAAAGATGAGTCTCTTGTTTACTTACATGCGATGTAGGGAGGAGGCTAGGATAGTCAGCAATG
This sequence comes from Triticum timopheevii, assembly GCA_963921465.1. Taxonomy (NCBI): domain Eukaryota; kingdom Viridiplantae; phylum Streptophyta; class Magnoliopsida; order Poales; family Poaceae; genus Triticum; species Triticum timopheevii. The sequence continues at coordinate 119,646,732 of OY997270.1, forward strand.
ATGGCCACTTCTGTGCCATCACAACTCGCCTGGTGAAACACCCCTTCCACGAGCTCCATGAATATATCCGGATCCTCTTCGAATGTGGGGTCAAGGGCTCGGTTATGGTCCTCTGGCTGTGGTGCCGGGCTATGGAACTCTCTGGTTACTTTTCGCCATTCCTGTTATAAATGGATGGAGTAAATACTTATAAAAAGAAAAGACTCGGGGAATGAATAGAGTAGAGTGATGGATGGCAGCTCACCCAGCTGGGAGGGTTGTACATTGAAAATCCATCCCGTGGCTTGATGCGAATGAACTCCTCTCTTTCCCCTTGTACAAATTGGACAATATTTCCACGAGAGCGGTGGTGGAGTCCCGACCCTTCCGACCGTAGCGGGTGGCGTCATCTTATCCATTGAAGTGCCACATGCCCTCGGTATTGGAGTGGCTGAACCCCCCGCATAATGGATATCTCCATAACCTCGATTATTGATAATCCGGACTTAGCGAGCATTCTTATCTTGCTCATCAACTGAAGGACCTCCCTGCTATCTTCCTCTCTAGGGCTCCGGGGACACCAGTTGAGGCATTTTCTCAGCGGAGCGTTTGTAAACTCAGGAAGACCCATTCGGATTGGGTCGGGGAGGGAGACATCCTCAATATAAAACCACTCAGAAGGCCATTCTTCCGATGCCTTCTTCAGTGTGCCGGATAAGACCATATCTCGGCTCCGCCCACTTGGAATATTGATCCCCCTTGATTACGGGGGACGAGGCAGAACAACTTCTTCCATAGCTTGAAATGGGCTTCGCAACCCAGAAATAGCTCGCAAAGAGCAATGTAACCTGGGATGTGCAGGATTGAGGCAGGTGTGAAGTTGTGTAGCTGGAGGCCGTAGAACTCAAGAAGCCCGCGGAGGAACGGATGGATTGGAAATCCGACACCCCTATGTAAGTAGGAGACAAGGCATACTCGCTCCCCCCTGGATGGGTTGGGAAAGTTCTCCGCTTGCTCCTTGCCATCGAAGGAAGCCAATCCAGATCGAACGGGGACTAGATATGCAGGAGGTAGAAAACCTTGGGTCTGCAACTTTACTAATCGGCTATGGGATACGGTACACTTCTCCCAATCGCCCGGCTTGGTGTTGCGAGAGCGGGAGGAAGAGCTGCGAGCGCCGGCCATGTTGGAGTGGTTTTTTGGGCGCGCTTTGATGATTCCTCGTTTGGGGAGGATGGTGTGGATTGGATCTGAAGATCCCCGTCTCTTTTATAGACAATTTTTTTACATGGTTAGGGTGGTAAATGCAAAAATGCCCCGATTTCTCGCATTCGTTCGACACGTGGAGGCTGTGACTATTAAGGTGCAAAAGCCGATGAGCGTAACATTAAGTGGGAAGCCGGACACTGCTATTTACAACAGGTACTTTGCAAAGTTCGGAGAAGGAACCCGCCTTGCAATGCCGAAGATAATCTGCACGCCGAACTCCTCGTCATTAAATCCTAGTTCGGGGGCTACTGAGGGAGTCCTGGATTAAGAGGTCCTCGGACAGCTGGACTATATGAATATGCCGGACTATTGGACTATGAAGATACAAGATAGAAGACTTTGTCCCGTGTCCGGATGGGACTCTCCTTTGCGTGGAAGGCAAGCTTGGCGATTCGGATATAAAGATTCCTTTCTCTGTACCCGACTCTGTGTAACCCCAGCCCCCTCCGATGTCTATATAAACCAGAGGGTTTAGTCCGTAGGACAAGAACAATCATAATCATAGGCTAGCTTCTAGGGTTTAGCCTCTACGATCTCGTGGTAGATCAACTCTTGTAATACTCATATCATCAAGATCAATCAAGCAGGAAGTATGGTATTACCTCCATCGAGAGGGCCCGAACCTGGGTAAACATTGTGTCCCCTGCCTCCTGTTACCATTAGCCTTAGACGCACAGTTCGGGACCTCCTACCCGAGATCCACCGATTTTGACACCGATAGTGGGCCTGGCGCAAAGTGTGAAGGCCCCAATAGCCATTCGAGCCAAAGAAAGAAGCAGGCCGGCCCAATTGTGGCCCGCTAAAAACTAGGCCCATTAGAGGCGAATGTTTCGGCCCGGTCGACTACATCAGTTTTTTTTTCAAATAGCGAATGATGGCAGTAACTAGTAGGAATTAAACAAACCTACTCTATACAATAAAGAAATCACGGCATAGTAACTTAGAATAAACCTACACTATATAATAAAGGATTTATGGTATATTACATCCACTGGGCATCGAAGTTCGCCACCAGTGATCATAAAGCGCAACGAAGAAGCAGATTACAAAAACTGGGCACCATTGCAGCGTAACAAAATAGTACTGAACTGAGATCACTTCCAAGACAGTTCAAGAAAGGTTAGCCTTGCACGGGAACTGCTGCGCAAGCTGCTGAGCAAGGCTGTGAGACCGACCTAGCATGTCGGTCATACCTTCCAGGTGTAGCTGTTTAGCAATGAGGTTCTCATTGGTGTTCTCCGCAATCTTTCTTAGAGATAGGACTTCAAGTCGAAGTTGAGTTGAAGAATGCCTTTCTGCTAGAACTTGGGACTGAAGAAGTCGAATTGATTCAGACAACGAATTATGTGAGATTGTCTGACCGCTAGTCTCAAGTAACTTGAACACTGCATCAAGACAAGACTTTGGGGTTGTCTCGCTATCTTCAAGATGTTTTGCCTTCTTTGCTGCAATATATGTTGGGTTTGTCTCACAGCCTTCAGCAGACTTGTGCATGCCATCAGGCATATCACCCTGAAACAAGTAGAGAGATGACAAGTTTTGCACGTGTATAAACAAAGATGATAACTGTGCTGTCAATTCCATCCAATTTCAAATTAGAAAATAAAGAGTAAGTTCAAAATATCAATAGCATAATTTGGCATTGTTCATAATGTGGGGAGCTTCACCACACTACTGGTTTACCATGTCAACATAACAAGCATAGATGAAGGGCAAAGACAATCATTGTATCTATTTTGGTTAATGTGCATGGCATGTTGTTCATATCATCAGCCACATCAGTAAGATAAAACAGGAGATGACAAGGTGCAAACGTGGGCTGCTTCACCACACACTGGATTATAGATCCACAAAAACAAGCATACATACAGGGAGTATTGAGTAATGTGCATGGTATGAATAAGGAATTTGGTTTTACAAGTAAAACTTGGAACTTATGGTTCTTACGAACATGCATTTTGATAGAAACAACAAACTAAACAACAATAAATGATAGGGAGTATGAGCAAATTAAACAACAATTGAGGATGAAGGCTTTAGAAGGACTAACTTACATTAGCAGTTAACACCGGCTTTATAATGCCCTTCTCCATGTCAAGGGAAGGATAACTCAAGAATTTCAGCAAAGAATCTTCTTCATAAGCATTGCCTGTACTCTACATTTTGTAGAGAGTAATTATAGATATGATAATACTGGAAGGGATAGAGGATAGTGAAGATAAGATGCAGATTGATGCTACATAATCAACTACCAATCCCTATAAGTACAAGTGTTACAGGACAAAATGTACTGACAAGAGCAATGGGCTACACTTCTGCACTCGCATTGTCTGTGTATTCAACTTTTTGGTAAGATTAAATATAGATCTGATCTTTTTTAGTAAATGGTGGGCGAGGGAGATAAGATGCAGAATGCTACACAATGAACCAATCCCTCTTCCCATAATACAAGAGTGTTTTGAACAATGGTGTACTGTACAAAACATTCTTATATTATGGGACAGAGGGAGTAGCTGTTAATGTAAGTACAGTGATAGACGACATTCAGTCCTTACAATAGAACTGCATAGCTAAACCTTTTCAAAAGCATTGGGTTGATTCTGAATTTATGTAAGAGTCCATACAGATCTTATAATGTCCACCAAATGGATGATAACAAGGCTAACATGTGCAGTGATGCTACATAATCAAACAGCTATGAAAGTAAGTATGGTCATACATGGCAAGAGGTACTCACAAGAGCAATGCAGTGTGCAGTATAGTTGCGAGATTCTGTGGTCCCTTGAGAATGAATGTTCTTCTGCTAACAGTTTTCGTACAAGTGAGACATTAAGGCAAATGCAGAAATATAGTTCAAATTGTGATGTGATATCATTGACAGTACCTTACGCTGCACACAAGCCCAATGTGTAACAAGATTATTCCAGTCACTGTCGGATAAATGTAGCACGGGAGACTTTACAGAAATTTCATTTAGAGGCTTGCTATTGAAGTGCGCTTGCCTTAGGTAGGAACGATACTTCATCAACAAGTGCTTGAAAAGCGCAACCAAACCTTGCTCGTCTTGACAATCCAGTTTGGTCCTCGCCTATTTAAAAGATTGAAATCTTGTGTCTTCTGTCAGCAAAGACATATGCAGTAATTACCATGAATAACATTAGTACATTACTTACGCGTAAGTTGCAAAGGAAGACTGGAAATTGTTCTATGTCTGCGGTATAATCTTTCCAAAGGGAAAGATGCACACAAAGTTCCTGACAACAATATAAGCTTTGTCTTCTAAACTGGGAAGAAATGGAACATGGGTCCTATTTGCTGCAATTGGGGCTCTCTCTGGTCCGAAAGGGATTTGGGAACTAGATTTGGTGTACTCTTTGCTGGAATGGGGGTTTTGCGTCGTAGAGCTGGTGCTATGTCGACTGGCATCATCATACTGTTTGCTGCACTTGGGGTCTGCTGAGTTGGGGCATCAGAAATGACCAGAGTAGTAGGGCTAGAGTCTGCTAGAGTTGGGGTGTTTTGTGGGTCATGTGATATTGCAACTACACCTAATGGGCTATTTGATTTATCAGGTGTCACTACCTTTTCCAAATACTTTGCTTGTGCTCCTCCGCGATCAACAATCGCCCTCTTCCTTTTGAGCATCTGATACACAAGAACAACATTTGAATGGATAAATATGGTATGATGACAGATGGAATATGTACTAAAAATGGATAGGCACGACGTATTCACATACACGATGTGGAAACTAAGCTAATGTCAGTGTAAAGTAGAAGCAATGCAAAGAATCAGTTGCAAGAGTGCAACCAATATAACCTTGGAAAGTTAGAGCAATCACCTTGATGGGTGAATAAGATAGGGCATCTGCCTCTGACTCCTCCACTAGGGAGCTACATTGACTTAGGTCTCCCTCTAGCTCAGAATCACTGTTAGGATCATATTCTAAGCATGAATATGTAGGTGGAGAGCATTTGCATTGCATTGCATCCGTACTTGATTTCAGTCCCTTAATGCAAAGCTTGACAGCCATGGCATTGTTCTGCTTAATTATTTTCATGCACGCAAGCTCATAATCATTATGACGTTGTTCAGAATCTGAGATTCATGAAAACATAAAAAGTAGTCAGATTATCTATGGAATGCATTGCGGATTCAACTCAAAGAGTGTCTCCCTATAAACCCCTGCATATGCAAAGTTCATCCCCAACCATGCTGTGCAGACCACACACAGAAATACAAACCCCTTATGTCTCTATAACAGGCAGACACGCATTTCAAAACTGAAGTAGGAACATTAGAATCATATCAAATTCGTATTTGAACAAATAAACTAAGGAGTTATGAGTGGCATAATGTTTAGCTTCAAGGGTGGAGTGTTGTTAGTGCGACACAAAGCAAGTAGGCAGATTGTATTCCATGTAAAAGATTGTAGCCTATGTGAAAGCTGGAAATGACACTTTCTTTCTATACAATGTAGTGTTCGTTGCCCACACATGATGGAAGAGATCACACAGAGAACTACTATTCACTCATGTCTACGGTTCCAGTATTTTGAAACAGGGTGATCCACCCTAAAAGAATATTGACAACAAATATGACAAGGCAAGCATAGATGTAGTGAATCAATCATTTACTTGTGAGCTTACTAGGACAAGTATGCAGAATTGTAACTGCAGTAAGTGACCGTCCAAAATCTGAATCAAGAAGTTTGTCTAGAACTTATAGTTTGCAACTAATTGACGTGAATAATTGGATATCCTATCGAATGAGTAAGAAAGACAAGTAAAATTGTCAACAAACCTGGCCTACAGTAGTAATCTGGGTCAATGTGAGTACGACCAACAATCCAAAATGACCAATGTCTGTTCCTAGAGCCGGAATTTTGAAACCCTATGAACTTTATAGGTACTAAAGATTAATGAAATGCATCTAAACCATTAAGTGTAGGTAGTACTCAGCACACAACAAACCCTAATGACAGTCCTGCCTAATGAGTAATGAATCAATTAGAAAATGGGTGATGAGGAGTGGCTGCTGAGTGTTGATGACATATCTCAGGATAAATCGGGTTGGCTTAGTGGGTGCTGCATGTTGGAAATATGCCCTAGAGGCAATAATAAAAGTATTATTATATTTCATTGTTCATGATAATTGTCTTTTATTCATGCTATAACTGTATTATCTGGAAATCGTAATACACGTGTGAATACATAGACCACAATATGTCCCTAGTGAGCCTCTAGTTGACTAGCTCGTTGTGATCAACAGATAGTCATAGTTTCCTGGCTATGGACATTGGATGTCGTTGATAACAGGATCACATCATTAGGAGAATGATGTGATGGACAAGACCCAATCATAAGCATAGCACAAAGATCGTGTAGTTCGTATGATAGAGCTTTGCCAATGTCAAGTATCTCTTCCTTCGACCATGAGATCGTGTAACTCCCGGATACCGTAGGAGTGCTTTGGGTGTATCAAACGTCACAACGTAACTGGGTGACTATAAAGGTGCACTACAGGTATCTCAGAAAGTGTCTGTTGGGTTGACACGGATCGAGACTGGGATTTGTCACTCCGTATGACGGAGAGGTATCTCTGGGCCCACTCGGTAATGCATCATCATAATGAGTTCAAGGTGACCAAGGTGTTGGCTACGGGATCATGCATTACGGTACGAGTAAAGTGACTTGCCAGTAACGAGACTGAACAAGGTATTGGGATACCGACGATCGAGTCTCGGGCAAGTAACGTACCGATTAACAAAGGGAATTGTATACAGGGTTTGATCGAATCCTCGACATCGTGGTTCAACCGATGAAATCATCAAGGAGCATGTGGGAGCCAACATGGGTATCCAGATCCCGCTATTGGTTATTGACCGGAGAGTGGTCTCGGTCATGTCTACATGTCTCCCGAACCCGTAGGGTCTTCACACTTAAGGTTCGGTGACGCTAGGGTTATTAGGAAGACTAGTATGTGACTACCGAATGTTGTTCGGAGTCCCGGATGAGATCCCAGACGTCACGAGGAGTTCCGGAATGGTCCGGAGGTGAAGTTTTATATATGGGAAGTTGTCATACGGACACCGGAAAGTTTCGGGGGTCTATCGGTAATGTACTGGGACCACCGGAGGGGTTCCGGGGGTCCACCGGGAGGGGCCACCCCTCCCGGAGGGCCACATGGGCCGCAAAGGGGAGGGAGCCAGCCCCTGGAGGGCTGGGCCTGCCCCCCCCCCACCTTGGGCCCATGCGCCTAGGGTTGGGGGGAAACCCTAAGGGGGGCGCCCCCCCCTGCTTGGGGGGCAAGCCTCCCCTCCCTGGCCGCCGCCCCCCCTCTAGATCCCATCTAGAGGGGTCGGCCCCCCTTGCCCCTTCCCCTATAAATAGAGGGGTGGGGGAAGGGCTGCTGTACATATCTCCAAGGCGCAGCCCCTCCCCTCCCCAACACCTCTCCTCCTCTGTTAAGCGCTTGGCGAAGCCCTATCAGAGTACTGCTGCACCAACATCACCACGCCGTCGTGCTGCCGTTGGAGCAAGCTTCCTCAACCTCTCCTTCCCCCTTGCTGGATCAATAAGGAGGAGACGTCTCCCGTCCCGTACGTGTGTTGAACGCGGAGGTGCTGTCCGTTCAGCACTTGGACATCGGTGATCTGAATCACATCGAGTACGACTCCATCATCACCTTGCAAGCTTCCGCACGTGATCTACAAGTGGTATGTAGATGCAAACTCTCTCCCATGACTCGTTGCTTAGATGAACTCATAGATGGATCTTGGTGAAACTGTAGGAAAAATTTTAATTTTCCGCAACGTTCCCCAACAGTGGTATCAGAGCTAGGTCTATGCGTAGTTCTCTAATGCACGAGTAGAACACAATTTTGTTGTGGGCGTGGATCTTGTCAACTTGCTTGCCACTACTAGTCTTAACTTGCTTCAGCGGTATTGTGGGATGAAGCGGCGCGGACCAACCTTACACGTACGCTTACGTGAGACCGGTTCCACCGACTGACATGCACTAGTTGCATAAGGTGGCTAGCGGGTGTCTGTCTCTCCCACTTTAGTTGGAGCGGATTCGATGAAAAGGGTCCTTATGAAGGGTAAATAGAAGTTGACAAAATCACGTTGTGGTTATTCGTAGGTAAGAAAACGTTCTTGCTAGAACCCAATTGCAGCCACGTAAAAGATGCAACAACAATTAGAGGACGTCTAACTTGTTTTTGCAGCGATTGATCATGTGATGTGATATGGCCAGAAGTTGTGATGAATGATGAATTGTGATGTATGAGATCATGTTCTTGTAATAGGATTCACGACTTGCATGTCGATGAGTATGACAACCGGCAGGAGCCATAGGAGTTGTCTTTATTTTTTTGTATGACCTGCGTGTCATTGAAGAACGCCATGTAAACTACTTTACTTTATTGCTAAATGCGTTAGCCATAGAAGTAGAAGTAGTCGTTGGCGTGACAACTTCATGAAGACACGATGATGGAGATCATGATGATGGAGATCATGGTGTCAAGCCGGTGACAAGATGATCATGGACCCCCGAAGATGGAGATCAATGGAGCTATATGATATTGGCCATATCATGTCACAACTATATAATTGCATGTGATGTTTATTATGTTTATACATCTTGTTTACTTAGGATGACGGTAGTAAATAAGATGATCCCTTACAAAAATTTCAAGAAGTGTTCTCCCCTAACTGTGCACCGTTGCTACAGTTCGTCGCTTCTAAGCACCACGTGATGATCGGGTGTGATGGATTCTTACGTTCACATACAACGGGTGTAAGACAGTTTTACACAGCAAAAATACTTAGGGTTAACTTGATGAGCCTAGCATTTACAGACATGGCCTCGGAACACGGAGACCGAAAGGTCGAACACGAATCGTATGGAAGATACGATCAACATGAAGATGTTCACCGACGATGACTAGTCCATCTCACGTGATGATCGGACACGGGCTAGTCGACTCGGATCGTGTAAACACTTAGATGACTAGAGGGATGTCTAATCTGAGTGGGAGTTCATAATTTGATTAGAACTTAATTATCATGAACTTAGTCTAAAAATCTTTGCAAATATGTCTTGTAGATCAAATGGCCAACGCTCATGTCAACATGAATTTCAACGCGTTCCTAGAGAAAACCAAGCTGAAAGATGATGGCAGCAACTATACGGACTGGGTCCGGAACCTGAGGATCATCCTCATAGCTTCCAGAAAGCAATATGTCCTAGATGGACCGCTAGGTGACGCTCCCGTCCCAGAGAACCAAGACATTATGAATGCTTGGCAAACTCGTGCTGATGATTACTCCCTCGTTCAGTGCGGCATGCTTTACAACTTAGAACCGGGGCTCCAAAAGCGTTTTGAGCATCACGGAGCATATGAGATGTTCGAAGAGCTGAAACTAGTTTTTCAAGCTCATGCCCGGGTCGAGAGATATGATGTCTCCGACAAGTTCTACAGTTGTAAGATGGAGGAAAACAGTTCTGTCAGTGAGCACATCCTTAAGATGTCTGGGTTGCACAACCGTATGACCCAGCTGAACATAAACCTCCCAGATGAGGCGGTCATTGACAGAATCCTCCAGTCGCTCCCACCAAGCTACAAGAGCTTTGTGATGAAATACAACATGCAGGGGATGGTAAAGACCATTCCTGAAGTGTTCTCGATGCTGAAGTCAGCAGAGGCTGAAATCAAGAAAGAACATCAAGTGTTGATGGTCAATAAGACCACTAAGTTCAAGAAGGGCAAGGGCAAGAAGAACTTCAAGAAGGACGGCAAGGATGTTGCCGCGCCCGGTAAGCCAGTTACCGGGAAGAAGTCAAAGAATGGACCCAAGCCTGAGACTGAGTGCTTTTATTGCAAGGGCAAGGGTCACTGGAAGCGGAACTGCCCCAAATACTTAGCGGATAAGAAGGCCGGCAACACCAAAGGTATATTTGATATACATGTAATTGATGTGTACCTTACCAGTACTCGTAGTAACTCCTGGGTATTTGATTCCGGTGCCGTTGCTCATATTTGTAACTCACAGCAGGAGCTGCGGAATAAACGGAGACTGGCGAAGGACGAGGTGATGATGCGCGTCGGGAATGGTTCCAGAGTCGATGTGATCGCCGTCGGCATGCTGCCTCTACATTTACCCACGGGATTAGTTATGAACCTTAATAATTGTTATTTAGTGCCAAGTTTGAGCATGAACATTGTATCTGGATCTCGTTTAATACGAGATGGCTACTCATTTAAGTCTGAGAATAATGGTTGTTCGATTTATACGAGTGATATGTTTTATGGTCATGCTCCGATGGTTAATGGTTTATTCTTAATGAATCTCGAGCGTAATATTACACATGTTCATAGTGTGGATGCCAAAAGATGTAAAGTTGATAACGATAGTCCCACATACTTGTGGCACTGCCGCCTTGGTCACATTGGTGTCAAGCGCATGAAGAAGCCCCATGCTGATGGACTTTTAGAGTCTCTTGATTATGAATCGTTTGACACATGCGAACCATGCCTCATGGGCAAAATGACCAAGACTCCGTTCTCCGGAACAATGGAGCGAGCAACCAACTTGCTGGAAATCATACATACTGATGTGTGCGGTCCAATGAGCGTTGAGGCTCGCGGAGGATATCGTTATGTTCTCACTCTCACTGATGACTTAAGTAGATATGGGTATGTCTACTTGATGAAACACAAGTCTGAAACCTTTGAAAAGTTCAAGGAATTTCAGAATGAAGTAGAGAATCAACATGACCGAAAGATAAAGTTCTTACGATCAGATCGTGGAGGAGAATACTTAAGTCACGAATTTGGCACACACTTAAGGAAATGTGGAATCGTTTCACAACTCACGCCGCCTGGAACACCTCAGCGTAACAGTGTGTCTGAACATCGTAATCGCACACTATTAGATATGGTGCGATCTATGATGTCTCTTACCGATTTACCGCTATCATTTTGGGGATACGCTCTAGAGACAGCTACATTCACTTTAAATAGGGCACCGTCTAAATCCGTTGAGACGACACCGTATGAATTATGGTTTGGGAAGAAACCTAAGCTGTCGTTTCTAAAAGTTTGGGGATGCGATGCTTATGTCAAGAAACTTCAACCTGAAAAGCTCGAATCCAAGTCAGAAAAATGCGTCTTCATAGGATACCCTAAGGAAACTGTCGGGTATACCTTCTACTTAAGATCCGAGGGCAAGATCTTTGTTGCCAAGAACGGATGCTTTCTGGAAAAAGAGTTTCTCTCGAAAGAAGTAAGTGGGAGGAAAGTAGAACTCGATGAAGTACTACCTCTCGAACAGGAAAGTGGTGCAGCTCAGGAAAATGTTCCTGTGATGCCCACACCAACTGAAGAGGAAACCAATGATGATGATCAAGGTACTTCGGATCAAGTTGCTACTGAACTTCGTAGGTTCACAAGGACACGTTCCACACCAGAGTGGTACGACAACCCTGTCCTAGAAATCATGTTGTTAGACAATGGTGAACCTTCGAACTATGAAGAAGCGATGGCGGGCCCAGATTCCAACAAATGGCTTGAAGCCATGAAATCCGAGATAGAATCCATGTATGAAAACAAAGTATGGACTTTGACAGACTTGCCCGATGATCGGCGAGCGATAGAAAACAAATGGATTTTCAAGAAGAAGACGGACGCGGATGGTAATGTTACCATCTATAAAGCTCGGCTTGTCGCTAAGGGTTATCGACAAGTTCAAGGGATTGACTATGACGAGACATTCTCTCCCGTAGCAAAGCTGAAGTCCGTCCGAATCATGTTAGCAGTTGCCGCATACTATGATTATGAGATATGGCAGATGGACGTCAAAACGGCATTCCTTAACGGACATCTTAAGGAAGAGCTGTATATGATGTACCCGGAAGGTTTTGTCGATCCTAAGAACGCTAACAAAGTATGCAAGCTCCAGCGATCCATTTATGGACTGGTGCAAGCATCTCGGAGTTGGAATATTCGTTTTGATGAGATGATCAAAGCGTTTGGGTTTATGCAGACTTATGGAGAAGCCTGCGTTTACAAGAAAGTGAGTGGGAGCTCTGTAGCATTTCTCATATTATATGTAGATGACATACTCTTGATGGGAAATGATATAAAACTTCTGGACAGCATTAAGGCCTACTTGAATAAGTGTTTTTCAATGAAGGACCTTGGAGAAGCTGCTTATGTATTAGGCATCAAGATCTATAGAGATAGATCGAGACGCCTCATAGGTCTTTCACAAAGCACATACCTTGATAAGATTTTGAAGAGGTTCAAAATGGATCAGTCCAAGAAGGGGTTCTTGCCTATGTTACAAGGTGTGAGATTGAGCTCGGCTCAGTCACCGACCACGGCAAAAGATAAAGAAGAGATGAGTGTCATCCCCTATGCTTCAGCCATAGGATCTATTATGTATGCCATGCTGTGTACCAGACCCGATGTAAACCTTGCCGTAAGTTTGGTAGCAAGATACCAAAGTAATCCCGGCAAGGAACACTGGATAGCGGTCAAGAATATCCTGAAGTACCTGAAAAGGACAAAGGACATGTTTCTCGTTTATGGAGGAGACGAAGAGCTCGTCGTAAAGGGTTACGTCGATGCTAGCTTCGACTCAGATCTGGATGACTCTAAGTCACAAACTGGATACATGTATATGTTGAATGGTGGAGCAGTAAGCTGGTGCAGCTGCAAGCAGAGCGTCGTGGCGGGATCTACGTGTGAAGCGGAGTACATGGCAGCCTCGGAGGCAGCGCATGAAGCGATTTGGGTGAAGGAGTTCATCACCGACCTAGGAGTCATACCCAATGCGTCGGGGCCGATCAAACTCTTCTGTGACAACACTGGAGCTATTGCCCTTGCCAAGGAGCCCAGGTTTCACAAGAAGACCAGGCACATCAAGCGTCGTTTCAACTCCATCCATGAAAATGTTCAAGATGGAGACATAGAAATTTGCAAAGTACATACGGATCTGAATGTCGCAGATCCGTTGACTAAACCTCTCTCGCGAGCAAAACATGATCAACACCAGAACTCTATGGGTGTTCGATTCATCACAATGTAACTAGATTGGTGACTCTAGTGCAAGTGGGAGACTGTTGGAAATATGCCCTAGAGGCAATAATAAAAGTATTATTATATTTCATTGTTCATGATAATTGTCTTTTATTCATGCTATAACTGTATTATCTGGAAATCGTAATACACGTGTGAATACATAGACCACAATATGTCCCTAGTGAGCCTCTAGTTGACTAGCTCGTTGTGATCAACAGATAGTCATGGTTTCCTGGCTATGGACATTGGATGTCGTTGATAACGGGATCACATCATTAGGAGAATGATGTGATGGACAAGACCCAATCATAAGCATAGCACAAAGATCGTGTAGTTCGTATGCTAGAGCTTTGCCAATGTCAAGTATCTCTTCCTTCGACCATGAGATCGTGTAACTCACGGATACCGTAGGAGTGCTTTGGGTGTATGAAATGTCACAACGTAACTGGGTGACTATAAAGGTGCACTACAGGTATCTCCGAAAGTGTCTGTTGGGTTGACACGGATCGAGACTGGGATTTGTCACTCCATATGACGGAGAGGTATCTCTGGGCCCACTCGATAATGCATCATCATAATGAGCTCAAGGTGACCAAGGTGTTGGCCACGTGATCATGCATTACGGTACAAGTAAAGTGACTTGCCGGTAACGAGACTGAACAAGGTATTGGGATACCGACGATCGAGTCTCGGGCAAGTAACGTACCGATTGACAAAGGGAATTGTATACAGGGTTTGATCAAATCCTCGACATCGTGGTTCAACCGAAGAAATCATCGAGGAGCATGTGGGAGCCAACATGGGTATCCAGATCCCGCTGTTGGTTATTGACCGGAGAGTGGTCTCGGTCATGTCTGCATGTCTCCCGAACCCGTAGGGTCTTCACACTTAAGGTTCGGTGACGCTAGGGTTATTAGGAAGACTAGTATGTGACTACCGAATGTTGTTCGGAGTCCTGGATGAGATCCCGGACGTCACGAGGAGTTCCGGAATGGTCCGGAGGTGAAGTTTTATATATGGGAAGTTGTCATACGGACACCAGAAAGTTTCGGGGGTCTATCGGTAATGTACCGGGACCACTGGAGGGGTTCTGGGGGTCCACCGGGAGGGGCCACCCCTCCCGGAGGGCCACATGGGCCGCAAAGGGGAGGGAGCCATCCCCTGGAGGGCTGGGCGCGCCCCCGCACCTTGGGCCCATGCGCCTAGGGTTGTGGGGGAAACCCTAAGGGGGGCGCCCCCCCTGCTTGGGGGGCAAGCCTCCCCTCCCTGGCCGCCGCCCCCCCTCTAGATCCCATCTAGAGGGGTCGGGCCCCCTTGCCCCTCCCCCTATAAATAGAGGGGTGGGGGAAGCGCTGCTGTACACATCTCTAAGGCGCAGCCCCTCCCCTCCCCAACACCTCTCCTCCTCCGTTAAGCGCTTGGCGAAGCCCTGTCGGAGTACTGCTGCACCAACATCACCACGCCGTCATGCTTCCGTTGGAGCAAGCTTCCTCAACCTCTCCTTCCCCCTTGCTGGATCAAGAAGGAGGAGACGTCTCCCGTCCCGTACGTGTGTTGAACGCGGAGGTGCTGTCCATTCAGCACTTGGACATCGGTGATCTGAATCACGTCGAGTACGACTCCATCATCACCTTGCAAGCTTCCGCACGTGATCTACAAGTGGTATGCAGATGCAAACTCTCTCCCATGACTCGTTGCTTAGATGAACTCATAGATGGATCTTGGTGAAACCGTAGGAAAATTTTTAATTTTCTGCAACGTTCCCCAACACTGCATGCCTGAGCCCTTAACGGACTGGGAAGGTAGGCACGGCGGCACACCCAGGCAGCGGTGATGCTGTTGGGTGTGTGGCTCCTGACCTCCTTTTAGTCCGGCGCCTCCTCCTAGAGTCATGTCGTCCGGGGACGGCAAGTCGCCGGCGAGACAGGCGGCTGGGGGCGAGTAGAGATCGGAAGCACGTAGCAGAACAGAGGGGAATCGGGGCCTAGGACGACCCAAAATCCCAGGGTGGGCCGCGGCCCACCGTGGGCACCCTGTGGAGATACACACCCGAGCGGCGAACATGCATTTTCGAAACTAAATTAGGAACATTTAGCTGACCAATTAAACGACTATGTTTTAATAATGGGACAATTGCATTTTTACCCCTAGTTGGTTCCTACCCACGGGTTTTGCCCTTACTTTTCGAGCTTGCTCAGTTTTGCCCTTACTTTTTCCATCGAGTTCCCTCAAATGCCCTTTGACCGTTTGACCAAAACTTTGAAAATTCATAACTAATTCATACGAACTCAGAAAAATGCAAATAAGATATCAAAATGTTCAGATAAACATTACCTTTATGGGTATATCATTTGCATTCAGGACAAAAGCATCATTTAAACTACCCGAGGTAATTAATATTATTAACATTATTAAAAACAAATATATATAAACAATATTTTTTCATGAATAAAAATTACATGCAAATGTAGGTGATGTTTTCTGAACATCCTGATAACTTATTTGCATTTTCTGAGTTTGTATCAACTTGTTATGAATGTTCTAACGACTTTGACCATTATTTGAAAACTTCATAGCCTGTTCCAAGTCTGCCTTCTTCAGCTCAGCATCTCGATCAGCAATGGCAGCCTCCTGGGCCTTCAGCTTCTCCTCTTGCTCCTAGAGCTGGCAGGCCTGGGCGGCCTGTTGATCTTGAAGAGCCTTCAGCTCAGCCTCCATCGTGCGGCACCGATCCTCAGCTTCCGTGGCCTCCTTGCGCGCCAGGTTGCGCTCGCAGTAGCCATCCCATACACCTTCTGGGCCTCCTCCACAGAGTTCCAGGCCGCTCGGACAGACGCGTCGACCTGGAGCCATCCATAGATTAGCCCTAGGCGCCCCAACGATGCGCGCCGGTCCAGGCCCTGAAGTTCACCTTGGAGAAGGTTCAGCGCCGCTCGTGCCTCCTCCAGGGCTCCGGAGGCAGCAGGAGTGCCATGGCCCAGCTGCACGCCGGGCGGGAAAGAAGACGTTCTCGGCACCAAGGCAGGAGAAACCGCAGCAGCAGGAAGGACTGGGGGCTCCGGAGGCCGGGCGACCTCGGCAGCCGTAGTGAGGATGGGCGCCGACGAGGTCAGCCCCATGAAGACGCCGGCACCTCCTGGTTATGGGCTTCGGCACCCTGAGAAGATGACATCGCCGCTGGAGCTGCAGGGGCCGTGGCGCTCTCCTTCGCTAGGGCTGTGGTGGCCACGTCAACGCGCTCAACCACGGCAACCCCAGCGCCCTCCTTCTTCTTCTTCAACGACTGTTGCCTAACAACGAACAAAGACGCTAAGAATCGCATCAGGAATCAATAACAAGATCATAGGAAAGCACTCACTGGTCAGAGAAGATGTAGTTCCTCTTCAGGCCCAACAGCCGGGGCAGTCGGAGCTGCGCTCTTGGGAACAGGAGAGCACGCGGTCAGCACCACTCGGGCGCTGCTGGCGAAGGCGAAGTACTGCCCGAGGGGGTCAATGTAGTCCTGCCCTTCTTCATAGTCGATCGCTTGGGTTGCTTCGAGGAGGCCACCCTAGATCTCGTGGTGACTCCGGAGGGCAAGCCAGCTCCACCACCAGAGGCACGTCATCGTCATCATCGCCAGGGAAGTTGCGGAGGAGCTCCCTCTGCCCGGGGGCAGAGGATTCCCCCTCACCCTCCTCCTCGGTGGCCTCGTAGGAATGGTCACCAGAGGACAGGTTCACCAAGGAGGTGGGTGGCAGGGAAGGCCCCGTCAGCACGGGCCCGGACTCGTCGAAGGCTGGCATGGGGGCGGCAACCTTCCTCCCCATTGACTCGGTGGTACAACAGGAGCCATTCCTCTAGAGGACCGCTCGGATCCTTCCCAGTCAAGTAAAGCGACGCCTTGCTTAGCTCCTCCTTGGGAAGGGCGTCCTACGCAGGCGGATCTTGTCATCTGCTCCCCCAAGCTTCCACAAGGGGCTAGAGCGATCCTGGAGTGGCGCTAGGCACTGCATTAGTAACTCCTTAATGATCATGGCCCTCGTTAGCTTCTCATTCTTCAGGTCATCCTCCATCTTCCTCATCAATGGCTTCAGGGAAGGGGCGGTGATCTTCTCAGAAAGCCACCCCTTCTCGGAGGAGGGGAGCTCGTTCGGCAGCTCCAGCAGGTCCCGTGAGCACTTGACATCCATTAGGACTCACTTCTTCAGGGCATCTATTAGCACTTGGCATCCCCGAGCTGCAACAAAGCCGACTCACCCAGCGGGTTGGTCGCCAGTCATGCGGAGGAAGAAGAAGTGGTGGAGCATGGCGATGGAGGGCATCACCCCCACGAATTCCTCATAGTAGAAGGCGAAGATGGACAGGAGGAGGATGGAATTGGGGTGAATGTGGAGCGCATGGAGGCCATAATGATGGAGAACGGCGTAGAAGAAGCGGGAGAATGGGGGCACCAGCCCTGAATAGACGTTGTGCAGGAAGAAAGGGTAGAAGGTACTGTTCGTAGGTTCCGGCGTAGCGGCGGCGACCCGAAGCACGGTCTCCCCCCACTTGTTGTCCTCGCTCGCCGTGAGGAGAAGCGTGGTCTGGAGCTTCTCCTCGGTGACGGAGGGCGCGGTCAGCACCGGCTCGTACCAGGCGATGCCGGCAGCCGGGGCTGGAGCCTTGGTCTTCTCAGCAACCATTGGGCAGAAGATTGGAGGTAGAATCGGCAGATCTGGTGAGTTCTTTTGGTATTAGGAGAACAAGATCTGGAGCAAGACAAAGGAAAGGCAATGAAAGAACGGTAGTAGGCGGCACCCCTTTTGTTAGACCGAAATAGTTGCTGAGGCAACATGTGGGAGTGGAGACGCCCATGTCCCATCAGTCGCCACACGTCATCAAGGCCGCAAGCGGTTAGGGCCCGAGGTGCTCCACACTTGCCCCTTGGCCCGCTTGGAAGCCAAGTTCAAACGCGCCTTGGGCTCGGGGGCTACTGTCGGCGTTCTAGATATGGGGGTATCCAGACTTGCCTGCCTGCGGCCCACCACGTGGCTCCATGAACAGCCTGGTACGGCCTAGCTTCAGCATCAACAACTCAAGACCCTCGTGAGGGGCCAAGCCTCGTGAGGTGGATGACACCAAGACCCCAGAGGGGATCGGCCTCTGCAGGCTCGTTCTCGTGGGGCGGAGAGTTCTATGAAAGGTGGACCTCATGAGGCTCGGCTGACGTGAGCCATGAAGACCAAGGCCAGGCGGGTGCCAGGCGGGCGCCAGCGGGCGTAGAGCGCCAGTTTCCTCTTTGGTGCAAGGGAGGCTAGCTGCAGGCGCGGAGTCCCGAGGAATCAGCCAAAGGTTTCCATTCTGGTGCAACAAGACCAAGACCACCAGGACGGCAGGATGGAGGTCGTCACCGAGCCCACTGCAGCGTCACGATCGACCAGGGGCTTTTTGCATGCGAAGACCACTTCAGCCAGGATAAGTTATACTACTTGTCCCCTTTCAAATCCGACCGTTGTGGGAACCCTTCCCACCAACATTTGGTAAGAGGACCAAGGCCACTGTAAATAGGACTTAGCCACCACCATAGAGAGGGATCAGATCGAGTTGAGAGCGAGGGCGAGGGTATCAGATTCATTCTCACCCGACCACCTCACCAGCTCTCCTGAGCTCAAGAACACCTCACCTCCTAAGGCCAGCTCATCCACTGTACTTGTTCATCCTCGGCCCTTCGAGGTAATCCACCAAAATGCTGGAGTAGGGTATTACACTGCAAGGTGGCTCGAACCAGGATAAACTATTGTGTCTCTTTGTCTCTTCGAGCCTGACGCACTAGGCTTAGGAGGGTCGCGAGTAGGCAGGCTGGGTAGGTTGAGATCTACGCATGCACCCTAGAGTTCGAACCTTTCAAGGGTTTGCGGAACCCGTAATCTGACATTTTCCTTCAGGACCTTAACAATGCGGTCAGTCTCAGCTTCCTTCATTTTGAAATCCACCAAATATTTAATGGTTGTCTTGAGTACTGTTTGTGATTGTGTTGTTTGCTTCCTCAACATGTCAACTTCATCTCTAAGTGCAGAAGCAGAATCTCTTTCTACCACTAGTTTGGCCTCTAGAGCATCAGCAGTTGGCAATTCATGATGCACGATTGGGCCGGTGCCACTGCTGTGGGATGATACAACGTCCATGGGGACCTCGCTCTTTGTACTTGGGCTAACCTGTTTTGCCATTACAGTTCCGGCTGGATTCCGAAAAGTTGAAGTTAGCAAAACATCTCAACTCGGAGTTATAACAGCAAACCAGTTAAACAAACAAGGAATTAAAGAGTCTCAATTGGATGCTGAAAAGTAGTTATTAACATCATTGTAACCAGTTGTTGCAGCAGCAAAGCAGTTAAGCAAACAAGTTTTGCAAAAAGTACCTGTTGTGGCATTGGAGTTTCTCTTGGATTCTGAAAAGTTGAGTAGCCAGTAATATGATTAGAGCAACCAGTTGCAGCAGCAAAGTAGTTAAACAAACAAGTTTTGCAAAAGGAACCTGTTGTGGCATTGGAGTTTCTCTTGGATCCTGAAAAGTTGAGTAGTTAGTAACTTGATTAGAGCAACAAGTTATAGCAGCAAACCTGTAACACAAATATATTTTTGAAAATGTACCTGTTGTGCAATTGGACTCCCAACTGGATCCTGAAAACTTGAAGTTGGTAAGATGATTACAGCAACAAGTTACAACAGCAAACCAGGTAAACAAGGAAGTTTCTGAAAACATACATGTTGTGCCAACGGAGTTTGGATCCTGCAAACTTGAATGTTAGCAATCAATAAATAAAGTTTTGCAAGAGCCATAAGAATCTAACATCAAACTAGTAAAACTAACCAGTTTTGGTAACATATTTAATTACACATGGACTAGTAAAACTAACAAGTTCTTGGCAATGTATTAAAGTAACAAGTCGGTACTGTTTACTAGCAACACAGACATCTGTAAATTTCTTTGATGTAAGCAAAATGATTCCAACACATATATATAAGTTAAAAAGACGGTGTCCCTCATATAAACCTGACAGTTGTCTATCTATGAACATGCAAACATTACTAGTGCTATAAGTGATAACAGCAAACCATTTAAACAAATAGGGCATCAGAACGTAAATTACACGTGAATTCTGCTGCACCCTAGAAGTACATATGACCAGCTATCTACGTGCTTAAGTAGCTATTTAAGTTCAGGCAAACAAGTAATTCTTAACAGTAAGTATCAAACACATAGATATGCGCAGTCTATAATAGGATTAACAGGCTATGACAATATGTAATCAGTAGCAAACTAAATTAAGCCAAGCAACATAATTGAACAATTTTGCAATAAGTGGCTAACTAAAATTCCAAGAAGCAGGTAACTGAACTTACGCTAGCTCTTTGTACAGGCACACTGCAACTTCTTTTTCGCTTACCAGGTTCTACGAAGGAGTCCATGGCATCAATTGCTTGGATACGCAGTCCCAATACTTCTTTCTTCCGACACTGCATTGGTAAGTCGAATGGTTAATCTGGTAAGATGGTGAGTCCTTGATATGTTATATGAGGACGTGTAGTCACACTAGTTGTAGCCACACACATCACACTGGCTTTTACTATATATTTCATGCGATTACATTTGGCATATTGAGATCTAAGCAATCTACAATAGGATGAAAAGACTGGCATCCTTCACATTATTGGCGAACTCAGTTCATAGAAACAAGCAATTCAACCAGTCTGTGGGTAAATCAAAAGCGCCACTGGAATATTTTTCACTACCCCAATCATACACGCAAAAGGGGCGACACCACCATAGGGGCTGGTATGGGTGGCCGCCTCGGGTGGCTGGAAAGTGTGCACCTAGTTTGAGTCGTCTAGGTTGGCCCAGGCTAGTTTTGTTCGTCCCAACGCACGAGCATGCAATGTAAAAAATGAAGAAAAAGGTTTCAATTTGGATGGGCCAATAACGTAAGTGCAAGGCAAGCCCTATAGCAGGCTCGTGGCCCAAACGAGCGCCTCCCATATCGATCGACAGTAGGAAAAATCCCAATTCGTTTGCTCCAGCCTCCAGTCTGGTTCGCTCCGCTGGCTAGACCGACACAGCACTTCCTCGCACCCTTGTTGTAGGGTAGTTGCGGGGCTTCAAGCGAACGGCAGGACAAGAAGATGAAGATCCAACCCTGGGTGTAGCCTGCGTGGGAGGCAGCGGCTGCAACACGGGTATGGCATCGAGCTTGCGCAAACGGACAGTCATAGCTTGCAAGAGTAGCATGTGCAACGAGCAGGTACATCACATCCCTGATTATATCTAATTCAACTATTCAATTTCTGGCCAATAGTTAAACCTGACGGTGTTGTAAAACTGCTTGTATGTAGGGAATCTATGAGAAAATGAAACCAATTTTTGCTTATTTTATAACTCCCCCAATCAATACTGAACTGACTGAATCTGATGTATCTAATCAAGTTTCCAGTGCAAACATACAAGCTAATGTTGTTCTTGAGCTTGAAGTGTCTAATGAATAGACTACTAATGAAGGATTTGATGCAAACATTTTACATGCTCCTGGTGATGAACATATAGTGTCTAATGAGGGATCTAATGCTAGAATTTTGCAAGCTCCCATTGAAGGATTTAGTGTCCAATGATGATCTGCTATGTTGAGAGAGACATAGAGATTTGCAGGCATTGATGATAAGCAAATTAAAGTACATTTTCATGGCTTGAGGAAACGTCAAGGCCATCTACCAGAAAGTCCACGTATCACGACAACGTAGTATAAATACTTTTCTAATCTGTTGTTTGAAACTATTGGCATACTTGTGCAGGATAGATATATTGATATGTAGTTTGCGCACTGGTTATAGGTGCAATTACACTTCGATATTTTCAGCCAGAGAACGAATAATTCAAGAAGGTACAGACCATGTTAGTAGTCCTTGTACACCATGTTGCATTTTTTGTTTTTTGGTGCTTGCATCATTTAATGTTTTACAATCTGAACTACTTTGGATCATTAGCCAGTTTACAAAGTGCATGTAGCTTCACATTTCTCAAGATATGTTGATTTCCGAAGTGCAAGTGCATTCATATTTTTTAAGTTAAATGTTCGCCCCTGGTAACTTGAATTCGTGGATCCGCCACTACACACAAATCAAACATGCATGCTAGTACGAATTAAATAAAATGCAGAGACTTACACTAGCTTGTTGTACAGGCTCACTGCAGCTCTGCTTGCGCTTGGGATGTTCCATGTACAAGTCCATGTTACCACTTGCTTGGATGTGCAAGCCTTGTGCTCCTTGCACCCCCCTCTGCATTTTTGACACGGTGAATGGTTGATCAAATAAGAGAAATCGACCTTGATGTTGTACCGGAGGACAGATACTTACAAGGTTATACGGGTGTGTAGATGCGTACCAGATCCCATAGCACCGTCATGCTTCACTAAAAATGGTTTTGCTTGTTTCAGATGATATCTCCAGAAGAAATAAGAGTTAAAGTCAGAGTTACATAGGCGTGTAAGCTAAAAGAGCAGTGAAAGGATATCCAAAGATCGTCGGAATAGTGCACAAGGGAGTGATGTGTGGATACCTAGTTCGGGCCAGCGTTTGGGCATGCTCGCCTAGCTAGAGTGCGGGTCACTTCAGAGCCGTTGAGGGTGATGCGCTGGCGTTGGCTAGCCATGCACGGATGCAGATCTTGAGTGGCAGCAGAGCGCTACGATGCAGCGGACGAGACCGTTGGTGAATCCCCAATGGGCTGGGGGCGGAGGTGCAACGATGTGCTCGGTGAAGTAGCCCCGGTGAGGTGGGAGACGGCGTCAGTGAAGCGCACCTGATGCGGTGGAAGTCGGTGTCTGTGAGGCACGTCAGTTGCGGTGGCTGATGTTGTCGGTGGACCACCCCGTGCGGTGGACGAGGGCGTAGATGAAATAGCTCCGGTGTGGTGGTGAAGCGCGACCGTCGTCTTTGTCGTTGTTGTCCGGCACAGAGGTGGGGAAAGAGACGAGATGAGGGGCGATTCGAACTTTGCTTGGGTTGGTGGCAAATTAGGGGTTTGAGCAATCTGGGCGCGGAAGGGGACGGTGGAGAAGGGAGATTTTGCAGGGCTGGAATTGAGGCCGCCAGATATTTCAATCCGAAACATGGAAGCGTGAACTTATTTTGTCATCATCCTTTTGGGGGGGGGGGGAGGGGGAGAGAGGGAGGGGGTGGGTGTCTTGGTTCTAAGCATCCGTCCGACACACGCGACCACCACGACACGACCCTGGTCTACCTGGTGCGCCTACATTTGAGAATGCAAACGTATCTTCTTTCATTTGCAAACGAATCTGTATGTATTACCATTTCTGTGTTTTCCTTGCAAATAATTAGTCATTTGAAACGATATACTATAAATTAATTAATGAGGAGTTATTTGAAAAAAATCGAAATGGTATCCATGCTAACCTGGATTAGAGTGTGTGTCACACAATTAGTTATTTGAATTAGAATGTGTGTCACATAGCGATCTCCAATTTTAACATGGATTTCAAATTTCACTGTATCCACGCTACTTTTTTAATACAAATTCATATGTATATGATGAACACCATGGTAGTGAGAAAACTTTTGGGTGGATTCAAACATATGACCTACAAAATAGCACAACAATCGAGTCAATGTCAACTTTTCCAAACCTAGTATGGCATGAATTTGAAATAATTACCCATATGCATGATCCTCAGTTCAAATCTTACAATCTACACTGAACTGAAACATCGATATTAAGTGTCTTACTATCTACATTCAAATGTTGTTTTTAGCCCCACCCCCACCCCCCTCGGCACACATGCTACATACTTCTTGTACCGGTCAATCTTCCTCTCCTAACCACCTTAGGAAGCTATCGGTTTCCGACACACGTTCATTCTTTCTATCCATGTTTTGATATCTAACTCTCTCAACTACACAACCCCCTTTTTCCACTATGTTACCAAATGTATTTACCTCACACACCCTCCATTGCACCCCATTCCGAGCTCTCTCTCGCTCTCCCTCCCACCCTCTCACACTAGATACATGCATTGCCTATCTAGCCCCCCAACCTCTCGTGTGCACGCACGCACGTTGTCTATCTAGGTCACTCCCTCGAGGCTGTCTCACTCTTTCTTCCGCACGGCGGGCCACACTCGCTCAATATCGCTCTCTTTATCTAAGTCTCGATTAACCTCATTTTCTTTCACACACAAATGATATATCTCCCTGTTCGGGCCTCGATCGACACACTCTATACTCTCTCACACAGATTGTCTATCTAGGTCAGTCCATCCAAGCCACCTCGCTCAATCTCTCTCTCTCTCCCTCCCTCCCTCTCTCTCTCTCTCTCTCTCTCTCTTTGTATGTCTTGATTGACCTTGCTCTTTCTTGGACATAAACGATATATCTCCATGTTTGAGCCCAGTTCGACATATTCATATTGTATACTCTCTCGCGCACATTGTCTATCTAGGTCACTCTCGCCAACCCGTCTCACTCTTTCGATCACACGATGACCCACACTCGCTCAATCTCTCTCCCTTTATATATGTAATCGATTGACCTTGCTTACTCCCACGCACAAAATATATCTACATGTCTGTGACTGGATCATCTCTCAAGCTCTATCTTACAGCTCTCACCCTTCCCAAAAGCTCAATCAGACAATATCTCTCCAGAGCATATAGATCTTTTCAATGAATGTCGGACCACACTCACTTTGTCTCTCTATCTATATGTCTCTCAATTGACCTCGCTTTCTCACATCGTATCTTCCACACATTGAAGCTACCTCTCCATCCCTCACAAAGCCGGAGCTATTTACATTGCGAGGGGGACTCCAACCTTGGATTAATTTGTGTAGGAATTTATTCTGGTGGGTTTTTAGATTATATTTTCGTAGCATTCGGCCCACAACTACTCCAAACACCGTTGCAACCCCCGCACCTCCCCAAATTGATTTGCCTCTGACTCGGTCATCACCCTCTCGCATGTCCTTTCTCGCCTTCAACGTCGCACCATGGTATTATTGCAAAAAACTCAGTTGTTCTCTTTAATTATTACAAATTACAAAACTACACACCGATAGTCCACTTGGAATGGAACAAATTTCGACCCAGAAATTAAAGTGCTACAAACTACACAACGAGGGGCCAACCTGTTATGAAACAAATTTGGACCCATATACAAATTAAAAAATAAAGGACGAGGATCAAACATGCGACCAGGGCCTTCAAGCCGCATGCCAATTGGCAACATATGTAGAACAACAATGTTTGTTGTACCCCCCTTTGCTCATATAATGTTTTTATATTACCATAGCCTATTTAATGGATAACATGTAATATTATTTTTAATACATTAGTGGGACCGACTCATTAGCACGTACTATTCGCCTTCACTTACCGGTGGTTTCCATGTATGCTCTCTCTCTCCTCCCCTTCCGCGTTTAGACGCACGAGCAAACACGAAGACCTCACGAGCGATGTTTCCGTTGACCATATCTAGACGCGTTCACAAGTTATGCCACCAGTTTCACGTACTAGTAGCACTAGTCAATGTGTACGTGCGATGCACGTTAATTTGGAAGTATATTAAGTGCATGCGGATATTAAGTAGGATGTTATTTGTGTGTTATTATGTGATTAGCACTATTTTTGGCATGAAATTAACTGCACGCTAAACGTGTTGAGCGCTCGACATTGAAGCAGTCTAGGTCGTTGGATGAGAAGGAATACATGTGACTTGATGACGTTTTATATTTAATTTGATACGGCTCTAGTAGAACATTCAATCGATCAAACCATAGATTTCATTTAGTCTGACTCCAACTTTACATTCATACGACGATCGATCTAAAATAAACGGAAATGATAAATGTTTGTGTTTTAAGCATGGCAATCCAAAGGTTTTTCATGGCAAATTTAGATTACGCGGCGGCGGCGGGGCGTCTTGCGGTGGGAAGCGGCTCCTCTGCCATGCTCTATGTGTCGTCGGGCCACTGACCGACGGCGACGGCGACGGCGACGGCGGCGTCTTGCGTCGTTGTTGGCGTACTCCTGGACGTTGGCCCTAGATTCAAGGAAGGCCACAATGTTCTGGACTTTGGTCTCCAAGAGCGAGTAAACTGGCGGGAGGAGGCGACTGGCGTTGGTGCAAGGAAGCGGTCGACAGTGGCCATCCATGCCGCCGAGGGGGGCACTGGCACCCGCGCGGGGACAAGCGCTGGCAACGGCGCGACAGAGACATTCGTTTGCACGGGCACACACGTCAGTGCATGCGTAGGCGAATGCGCTGGCAGGTGCATGGGCACCGGCATAGGCGTGCGCGTCAGTGCACGCGCAGGCGCATGCACTGGCAGGTGCACATGCGCGTGAAAGTCGGCAGGGACCTTGTGGAACCCCGTGGCATCAAGCTCGGTGACAATGTGTGGCTCCCGGCCCATCAATGCCATGAGGATGGGTGCTGGCGCAATCGGGGCGATGGGAGCGGGGACAGGCGCGGCGTCTTCCCGCAAGGCCAGTTCAAGCTCGTGCCAAAGCGCCTTATGTTCTTGAGACTCCAGCTGGGTGTCTTCCTCAGGAAACTGGAAGACTAAGGGTAGACCATCATGATGCGGCATGGTGTACGTTTAGGTCAGGCTGGTTGGAGGTAGATGACAGGAGAATCAGAGAGGAAGAGAGAAGATTGTAGCGATACCGGGTAGTGCGGGGTTGATTTTAAACTACGGCGCCGGCGGCATTAAAAGTGGGAGCAGTTGGGACAAAGTTGGGCAGCGGAGCCTGGTCAAAGGGATCGCCTCCCGGTGAGCCTGCACAGCGGTCTGCTCGCACACCTACCTGTCAGTCGGCGCAACAGTCTGCTTGCACGCATCCTGTTGACTCACACGCTTGCTCGGACGGCACTTGTCGATGAGAAGCGGGACTCGTGGCGGCACGTAAACCCCCATGATTTCAATAGTTAAAGCGTTCGCCTTAACGTGACAGGTCTTTGTTCCAAAATACCTTGGCTCTTCATTTGTGCAACTTGTCATAAGCAGCTTGTCTCAAATTGAAGAAAAAAAATTACGAAGGAATATTTGTGCCATATCACGTGACCATGCTCAGTTTCATGAATTTCTGGTCACATTTGGATTTTCTAAAATTTAAAATCTAGGATTAGAAACAATATCATAACCTGCATCATGCAATAAATTTTCAAGCACTACATCTATCCTGTTGTAGTTCTTAAGAAAGGATTTGGTCAAACATTTTGCTTAGTTAGACTTCAGACAAGTTATATATGCAGAGTAAAAGGACAATCCCTCCGTACCAGTGCATTGCCTGATATATTAACTCAAGTACTAGGCACGAACAAACGGGCTCAATTCTGTGCTCATCCTGGTGTAATAGTAGTAATACTAGGCAATGCAATTGACGGGTGACCTTGGGGAGCGGTGAAAGCACAAGTGCTCCCTAGGTGGTTTTGGTAATTAATGTCAACATATCTCTTGTTGGACTAACACTTTTATCTAGCATGTTTCAGATAAGTTCAACAATGGAGTGGCATGGACTAAAGGATGTGGGAACTCCTTCAAGATGCTAAGGACAAAGGATTGGCTCAAGCTTCAAGCTCAAGACTCTTCATTTTACATTTTTAGTGGTCCAAGATCACATTGAGTCTATAGGAAAAGCCAATACTATCAAGGAGGGATGAGGTGTTGCTCAATGAGCCTCTTGCTTCATGTGCTTAGTGATATGCTCCAAAACCCTCAGCTACTTTCCCACTTCCACAAATGACCTAAAACCTAAAGCCAAAATCGGTCACACCGAGTTTTCCTATCCGGCGCCACCGATTCCAAAAGTCATAGCCACTGCCACAAACCCTAAGCAAATCGGTCTTATCGATAGGGATCTCGGTCTCACCGAGATGGGATTGTAATCTCTGTGTATGTCCATTACCAAAATCGGTTCCACCGAGTTTGAGCAATCGGTACTACCGAGATTACAATGCAAACTCTCTGGATAACTTATTACCAAAATCAGTCCCACCGAGTTTGAGTAATCGGTCCCACCGAGTTTGCCTGACCAACTCTCTGGAAAGCTTATTACCAAAATCGGTCTCACCGAGTTAGAGTAATCGGTCTTACCGAGATTACGTTATGCCCTAACCCTAACTGAATCGTTCCTACCGAGTTGCATATCGGTGCCACCGAAAACCCTAACGGTCACATTATTTGCTAAATCGGTCTGACCGAGTTTAACGATTCGGTCCCACCGAGTTTGGTAGATTGTGTGTAACGGTTAGATTTTGCATGGAGGCTATATATACCCCTCCACCTCCTCTTCATTCGTGGAGAGAGCCATCAGAACGAACCTACACTTCCAGCATACATTTTCTGAGAGAGAACTACCTACTCATGTGCTGAGGCCAAGATATTCCATTCCTACCATATGAATCTTGATCTCTAGCCTTCCCCAAGTTGCTTTCCACTCAAATCTTCTTTCCACCAGACCCAAAACCTATGAGAGAGAGTTGAGTGTTGGGGAGACTATCATTTGAAGCACAAGAGCAAGGAGTTCATCATCAGCGCACCATTTGTTACTTCTTGGAGAGTGGTGTCTCCTAGATTGGCTAGGTGTCACTTGGGAGCCTCCGACAAGATTGTGGAGTTGAACCAAGGAGTTTGTAAGGGCAAGGAGATCGCCTACTTCATGAAGATCTACCGCTAGTGAGGCAAGTCCTTCGTGGGCGACGGCCATGGTGGGATAGACAAGGTTGCTTCTTCGTGGACCCTTCATGGGTGGAGCACTCCATGGACTCGCGCAACCGTTACCCTTCGTGGGTTGAACTCTCCATCAACGTGGATGTACGATAGCACCACCTATCGGAACCACGCCAAAAACATCCGTGTCTCCAATTGCGTTTGAATCCTCCAAACCCTTCCCTTTACTTTCTTGCAAGTTGCTTGCTTTACTTTCCGCTGCTCATATACTCTTTGCATGCTTGCTTGATATGTATTGTGAATGTTGAAATTGTGCCTAAACTCCACTTAAACTCAAAGAATCTTAAAAACTGCAACTTTGGTACTTAGTGTCTAATCACCCCCCCTCTAGACACCTCTTCTCAAGGTCCTACAAGTGGTATCAGAGCTTTGGTCTCCATTGCTTTGGTTTAATCACCATTGGAGGAAGATGGATGAGTCTACTATTGGGAGTCTTAGACATAGAGTGCCTATTCTTGATGGAGAGTATTTTCACGAGTGGAAAAATGAGATGCTTGCTATTTTCAATCAATATCATTTTAACAAGTACATTGCTAGCCCTTGTACACCTTATGTTGATCCTATGCATCCTACCCATGATGAGTCAATTGACATGATTAGGAATCTTAGAACTGCCGAACTTATCATTAGAGGATTGCCTAGAAACTTGATTGGATGCTTGCCTACTTTTAAGTGTGCCTACACCATATGGAAATTTCTTGAGGAATGATTTCCAGATTATTCCTTGAAGAATCTTGATGAAATTCTCCATAAGTCTATTGCCTTGAGCAAGATGAATACTAGTGATCCTATGTTTGGTGATCGTCTATTTGAGCTTACAAACCTTATGCGTGCCAAAGGAAATGTTGGTATCATTAGTGATATTATTTCCAAAGCTATAAAAATTCATAAGCAAGATTATTGTCAAACTCATTCTAATGAATCACCCTCTCTAGGACTTGATCCACCACATGACGATGTTGAACATGGATACTATGATGAGGATGATGATAGTGACTTCGATCTTGATGATGCAATGAGACATTTTGGTCTTATGGCAAATCTTCAGGGATATATGTCAGGAGGAAAGGAATGGGTTCTTGATAGTGGATGTACCGATCACATGACCGGAGATAAAGACATGTTTCGTGAGCTTGCTGATAATGATAGTCCTCGAAAGTATGTCACTTTTGGTGACAACTCAAAGGGTAAGGTGGTTGGCCTCGGTAAGGTAGCCATATCACATGATAGCTCCATACAAAATGTCATGCTCGTTGAATCTCTTGGTTACAACTTACTTTCAGTATCTAGACTTGCTGATTTCGGTTTTAATGTTCTATTTACTGAAGTAGATTGCCAAGTGTTTCGTCGAGATAATCATAAAATGGTCTTTACCTGTGTGCGTAGAGGTGATCTATACATTGTTGATTTCACTAAAAAGGCTCAACCTAAAACTTGCTTCATTGCTAAATCCTCAAAAGGTTGGTTATGGCATAGACGACTAGGTCATGTTGGTATGCGAAACCTTGACAAGCTTATTAAAGGAAATCATATCCTTGGAGTTAACGATGTCATATTTGATAAGGATAGACTTTGCAGCGGTTGTCAGGCAGGTAAACAGGTTGGAGGAAGGCATCCCGTGAAGAACATCATGACTACAAGGAGGCCACTTGAGCTACTTCACATGGATCTCTTTGGTCCCAACTCTTACAAGAGTCTCAGTGGAAATTCTTTTGGTCTAGTTATAGTTGATGATTTTTCAAGATTTATGTGGGTGTTCTTTCTCGATGATAAATCGCAGGTCCAAAAGATCTTCAAAAACTTCGCTAGGAAGGCCCAAAATCAATTTGAAGTGAAGATCAAGAAGGTTCGCAGCGACAATGGAACGGAGTTCAAGAACGCAAATGTGGACACCTTTCTTGACGAAGAAGGGATTTCACATGAGTTCTCGGCTACATACACACCTCAACAAAACGGAGTTGTTGAGAGGAAGAACCAGACGCTCATTGAAATGGCGAGAACGATGCTTGATGAGTACAAGACGCCGAAGCACTTTTGGGCAGAAGCGGTTGAGACAGCTTGTCATGCAACAAATCGCTTGTATCTTCACAAGCTACTCGGCAAGACGGCATACGAGCTCCTCACCGGTAACAAACCCCAAGTTGGATACTTTCGAGTATTCGGCTCAAAGTGCTACATTCTTGATAAGCATCGTCGCTCTAAATTTGCTCCTAAGTCTCATGAAGGTTTCCTACTAGGTTATGGATCAAACTCTCACACTTACCGTGTCTACAAAAATTTCACCCGGAAGGTTGAAGAGACGGTAGATGTGAAGTTTGATGAATCTAATGGCTCGCAAGTAGAGCAATTGCCAATTGATGTAGGTGACAAAGATCCTTCGGAAGCAATTCAAGACTTGGCTATTGGCAAGGTTCGTCCAACGGAGGTGAAGGAGAGTACCTCGTCCGTCCAAGTGGAAGCTTCAACTTCACAACAAGGTGAACCAAGAGTTGATACGGAAGCATCCACAAGCGGGACACACCAAGATGAAGAAAACGAGGAAGTGCATCAAGATGAACATCAACAACCTCCTTCTCCACCACGACAAGAGAACGACAATGCCAACAATGAAGAAGGCCAAGAAGAAGAAGAACAAGATAAAGAAGATGTTCAATGAAGACCCAAGCAAAAGCTTTCACGAGTTCGAGCAAGAATTGCTAAAGATCATCCCATCGAGCAAATCTACAATGACATTCAAACCGGGAGAATCACTCGCTCTAAAACTCGTTTAGCTAACTTTTGTGAAAACTATCTTTCATCTCTAGCATTGAACCTGTGAAGGTTGAAGAAGCATTGGAAGATCCGGATTGGATAAATGCTATGCATGAAGAGCTACATAACTTTGAGAGGAATCAAGTTTGGACATTGGTTGAGAAGCCCGACAACAACCACAACGTCATCGGTACCAAATGGGTGTTTCGCAACAAGCAAGATGAAGATGGACAAGTAGTTCGCAACAAAGCACGTCTCGTTGCCCAAGGCTACACACAAGTTGAAGGTATGGACTATGGTGAGACTTACACCCCCGTTGCTAGACTTGAGTCCATTCGCATCTTACTTGCCTATGCTAATCATCATGATATCACCTTGTACCAAATGGACATTAAAAGTGCTTTTCTAAATGGTGAAATAGAGGAGGAAGTTTATGTTAAGCAACCTCCCGGCTTTGTCAATCCTAATAAACCCAATCATGTTTACAAACTTCACAAAGCTCTTTATGGTCTTAACAAGCTCCTAGAGCTTGGTATAAATGCTTAACCAAGTTCCTTATAGAAAAAGGCTTTGAAATTGGGAAAATTGATTCTACTCTTTTTACTAAAAGGGTTAATGGAGAACTATTTGTGTGCCAAATCCATGTTGATGATATTATATTTGGTTCGACTAACCCTCATTTTAGTGAAAAGTTTGGGAAGCTAATGTCGGAGAAGTTTGTGATGTCTATGATGAGTGAACTCAAATTCTTTCTTGGGTTGCAAATCAAGCAAACTAAGGAAGGTACCTTTGTTTCTCAAACAAAGTACACCAAGGACTTATTCAAGAAGTTCAATATGCAAGAATGCAAAGTTATGTCTACACCCATGCCTACTAGTGGACATAATGACTTGACGAAAGACGGTGAACCGGTTGATCAAAAGGTTTATCGCTCTATGATCAGTTCATTGTTATATCTATGTGCTTCACGTCCCGATATCATGCTAAGTGTGTGCATGTGTGCACTATATCAAGCTGCTCCTAAGGAATGTCATCTTAAGGCCGTGAAAAGGATAGTGAGATACTTAATCCATACACCAAACTTTGGCATTTGCTATCCTAAGAGGGCTTCTTTCGATCTTGTTGGCTCTTCTGACTCGGACTATGCCGGAGACAAGGTTGATAGAAAGTCCACCTCGGGTACTTGTCAATTTCTTGGTAGATCTCTTGTATCTTGGTCCTCCAAGAAAGAAAACTCGGTATCCTTATCCACTGCCGAAGCTGAATATATTGCCGCTGGTTCATGTTGTGCTCAATTACTTTGGATGACCCAAACTCTTAAAGATTATGGGATATATGTGAGACATGTTCCATTGCTTTGCGACAATGAAAGTGCTATCAAAATTGGTCATAATCCTGTGCAACATTCTCGAACTAAGCATATTGAAGTTCGTCATCATTTCATTCGAGATCATGTTGCTAAGGGTGACACTGATCTTAAGCATGTTCACACCGAAAAGCAATTAGCGGATATATTCACTAAACCTCTTGATGAGAAAGTGTTTTACAGTTTAAGAGGAGAATTGAACATAATTGATGCTTCGAACTTGGAGTAGAAACTCCATTGGATACATGCAAGACATGAGCTTATGACTAATCCTTGATACTTCTCTTATGATGAAAATCTTATGTCATGGATATATGTGTATCTTGCATGTTATCTAACCCATGTAGGTACTTGGTGGAATCAAATTCCATGAGATTGTAATCTACTCACATCTTGAGCAATCTCTACATCACCAAGTCTCTACACTATGGTGGTTGAAGACAAGGAAGCACGAATCCACTCAAACATATCCTTTGACAAATTTTATGTTGAGCTTCACGATTGTCATTTTTGGATACACAAGTGCTCTTCCTTGCAAGAACTAACCCATGTAGGTAGATGGACTAAAATCCCAAGTGATTCTCCAAATTCTTGATGAGCTACATCAACCTTGAGCAACCCACGCAAGTTCAACTACATGGACAACACCACCAACCAAGGTATGTTATTCCATCTTAGAGAAGCTTTACTCCAAGTCATGAGCTAAAGCAACTCGACAAGATGTGAATACATCAAGATGCTTAGACGAAAAATGGCAACCCCATTTTGAGCTTAAACGATGAGTATGACCTATGATCAAGTGATCTCACTTGACTCCTAAGTCAATATACTCTAACATAGGTGACTTTGTCGCCGACCATCTCTAGATGAAGTTCTCTTGTGTTCTTTTCTGTGTTTTTGCATTTGTCTCATGCATATTTGTTTCCCCTTTCAAAAAAAACTTCATCTAGATTTCTTTCTTTCTGTTTGTTCTGCATTTTCTGCATTCCAATTCATTGCACATCTTTCAGTAAATTCCTTGAAAATCTTTGTGAGATCTTACTAGTCTAGTGAGCTGAGGTGACAAGTGTTTTCTCTGCGATGAACTCGGTTTCACCAATTTGTTATTTTCGGCCCAACCGAATCCTTTCTATCCAACCGAAGCAACTCACTCGGTGCCACCGATTTCATAACAGGAAAAACAGTTTGCCACATAATTCTGTGTTTCTTCTGATCCAGCTCCACTCAATGAATCTTGTCCTCTAAAAGCATCACATTTTTATCATTGCTTTGTTCTGTGTCTCAAGGACCAAACCCATTCGAAAGATTCCAGAAGACCCTTCTTGGAAATTGATGTCAAAGGGGGAGAGAGAGAACATCAAAGCTTATCATTTGAAGAGAGAGAGAGAGCATCAAAGCTTATCACCTTCTTGAGGGAGAGAGATATCATCTCCTAAAGGGGGTGAGAGACCTTCTAGGGGGAGAGACCCTCAAAGGGAAGAGAGAGATCTCCAGGGGGAGAGAATACTGAAGTAGAAAGTATTTCTCAAGGATCCCAGATGCTTGGTATTCAAGAGGAGAGATGTCCACATGTCTTCTTGAGGGGAGAGACATGTTCATATGTTCTGTTGTGCCTATTCGCATTAGCATGCATCAGCTCTGATCATCATTCATATCTTTCAGCTCTGTTTTCTTTCAGCTCTAATTTTCTATTCCCTATCTTCTCCCAGTATCCCATGTTAGATTCAGGGGGAGCAAGACATCTAAGGGAAAGATATCATTTAAATTCATTGCATATCTTTACTCTTGGGGACATGTCTAATCCAATGTGGTACTTAGTACACACTCTCTACATGTCATCCCAGTCTTGGTATTCTTGTGGTTTCTTCTGCTTGCTCTGGCTAGTAGATGTATCTGTGTTATCTAACCTTGTTTACACAGGTTCATTTCATCCTAAGACAACTCAAGACTACAAGGTAAGTATATGCATCACAATCATGTGTATGAGGAATTCTTGCTGATGTACATATTGTTTGCAAGAAGGACTCATGAGCATGAAGGTATTTTCTTTAACATTCTTTGCTCTGATGCATATGGCCAAGATACATGTAACTCATTGCCTGCTCTATCATGTTTATGCTATCACATGCTCTTACTTCCCATATTCACATGATTGCATACATGTAGGGGGAGTCTATGTTCGTTACATGTCTTTTCAAAGCTTTACTTGCTACTCTTTATATCTTTATCTAAAGCTTTGATGTATGTTGCCATCAATTACCAAAAAGGGGGAGATTGAAAGCACAAGTGCTCCCTAGGGGGTTTTGGTAATTAATGTCAACATATCTCTTGTTGGACTAACACTTTTATCTAGCATGTTTTAGATAAGTTCAACAATGGAGTGGCATGGACTAAAGGATGTGGGAACTCCTTCAAGATGCTAAGGACAAAGGATTGGCTCAAGCTTCAAGCTCAAGACTCTTCATTTTACATTTTTAGTGGTCCAAGATCACATTGAGTCTATAGGAAAAGCCAATACTATCAAGGAGGGATGAGGTGTTGCTCAATGAGCCTCTTGCTTCATGTGCTTAGTGATATGCTCCAAAGCCCTCAGCTACTTTCCCACTTCCACAAATGACCTAAAACCTAAAGCCAAAATCAGTCACATCGAGTTTTCCTATCCGGCGCCACCGATTCCAAAAGTCATAGCCACTGCCACAAACCCTAAGCAAATCAGTCTTACCGATAGGGATCTCGGTCTCACCGAGATGGGATTGTAATCTCTCTGTGTATGTCCATTACCAAAATCGGTTCCACCGAGTTGGAGCAATCGGTACTAC
Organism: Triticum timopheevii; assembly: GCA_963921465.1. Classification (NCBI taxonomy): domain Eukaryota; kingdom Viridiplantae; phylum Streptophyta; class Magnoliopsida; order Poales; family Poaceae; genus Triticum; species Triticum timopheevii. The sequence continues at coordinate 119,682,762 of OY997270.1, forward strand.
CGAGATTACAATGCAAACTCTCTCGATAACTTATTACCAAAATCGGTCCCACCGAGTTTGAGTAATCGGTCCCACCGAGTTTGCCTGACCAACTCTCTGGAAAGCTTATTACCAAAATTGGTCTCACCGAGTTTGAGTAATCGGTCTTACCGAGATTACGTTATGCCCTAACCCTAACTGAATCGGTCCTACCGAGTTGCATATCGGTCCCACCGAAAACCCTAACGGTCACATTATTTGCTAAATCGGTCTGACCGAGTTTAATGATTCGGTCCCACCGAGTTTGGTAGATTGTGTGTAACGGTTAGATTTTGTGTGGAGGCTATATATACCCCTCCACCTCCTCTTCATTCGTGCAGAGAGCCATCAGAACGAACCTACACTTCCAGCATACATTTTCTGAGAGAGAACTACCTACTCATGTGTTGAGGCCAAGATATTCCATTCCTACCATATGAATCTTGATCTCTAGCCTTCCCCAAGTTGCTTTCCACTCAAATCTTCTCTCCACCAGATCCAAAACCTATGAGAGAGAGTTGAGTGTTGGGGAGACTATCATTTGAAGCACAAGAGCAAGGAGTTCATCATCAACGCACCATTTGTTACTTCTTGGAGAGTGGTGTCTCCTATATTGGCTAGGTGTCACTTGGGAGCCTCCGACAAGATTGTGGAGTTGAACCAAGGAGTTTGTAAGGGCAAGGAGATCGCCTACTTCGTGAAGATCTACCGCTAGTGAGGCAAATCCTTCGTGGGCGACGACCATGGTGGGATAGACAAGGTTGCTTCTTCGTGGACCGTTCGTGGGTGGAGCCCTCTATGTACTCGCGCAACCGTTACCCTTCGTGGGTTGAAGTCTCCATCAACGTGGATGTACGATAGCACCACCTATCGGAACCACGCCAAAAACATCCGTGTCTCCAATTGCGTTTGAATCCTCCAAACCCTTCCCTTTAATTTCTTGCAAGTTGCATGCTTTACTTTCCGCTGCTCATATACTCTTTGCATGCTTGCTTGATATGTATTGTGAATGTTGAAATTGTGCCTAAACTCCACTTAAACTCAAAGAATCTTAAAAACTGCAACTTTGGTACTTAGTGTCTAATCACCCCCCCTCTAGACACCTCTTCTCAAGGTCCTACAAGCGGCGATCGAGAGAATTGAACAGTGCTTGGAATGGTAGGTAACGTTGTCTAGTTACTAAAGCATCCCTCCATTGTTCATCGGTAGTCAATATGGACCGGGGACATGAGGGGAATTTCTTAGGGCTAGAATTCTGGCTGCCAGATATTTCGACTCAAAATGCAGAGGCTCGACTGGTTGGGGTTGCCTAATGTGTGTATCATGCACGCCACCAGAAGGACACGGGCCCGGTTTTTTAGGATCAACACGAGCCAAGGTCTGGCTGGTATGCTGTTGGGTCCTACCATTCGAGAATACGAAAGGAATCTTTTAAATTGCCGACGAATCTATGTGTATTACAATGCCTGTATTTTCCTTGCAAATAGTAATCTCAACGTGGTAATTGATTTATGACGAGTTCTTGAATTAGAGTGAGTTTGTGATATAGTGATCTCAACATGGATTTCACATTTCATGGTATCCCTTGTAAGTTTTTCATTGCAAATTCAGATTTAAAAGATGAACAATATGGTGGTGAGAAAACTTTGTATGTATCAAGCATATGACCACACACACACACACACACACTAACACAACAACAATCCAGTAAGTATAGTGCATCTATTTTTCCGAACCATGCATGTATGACACGAATTCAAAAATACTCCTTCTGTTCCTAAATATTAGTCTTTTAGAGATTTCAACAAGTGACTATAGACGGAGCAAAATGAGTGAATCTACACTCTAAAATATCTATATACATCTGTATGTGCTAGTCCATCAGAAATATCTAAAAAGACTAATATTTAGGAACGAAGGGAGTAAAATGTAACACATGCATGGTCCTCAATTCAATATTTAAAATGAACAGGAAACTGAAACATGAATATTAAGTCTAGTACTATAGTACATGCAAATGTTGTGTTTATGCGGAGCTATGTAGATTGTCGGGGGTTAACCCCTCGACCTTAGATAAAATTGTGAAGCTCTATTTAGGATTGTTTAGATTATATTTGTCCCCACCCTCCCAAACACCGATTGGTTGTGCACCCCCCTCCCCGGGAAAATATCATGTGCCCCCACACCTTAGATGCTATATGCTGATACGAGTTGCTTGGATCTTGTAGATATGAGATATAGCAGGGATGTCTTAATATTTTTACAGGAAACCTTAATGAGTTTGAGAATTGCACACAATTTGTACAAAAACTACTCAGATGCCCTTGGATCCCATATCCAACGACCTCGAAGCTCGTATTACCGTAGCATCTAAGATGAAGGATGACATCATATTCTCCTGTATGTAAGAATATCATGTGCTACCACACCTTAGATGCTTTGGTGGTACAAGCTCTTCGGAGCCGTTGGATATGTGACCCAACAACTCCTCGGTGGTTCGAATGTTTTTTTGGAAAAAAGCCCCCAAAGAGTTCGGCCACTGCTTACAAGCACAAAGACTGCTCAGATTGAAGGAAATATGCCCTAGAGGCAATAATAAAGTTATTATTTATTTCCTTATTTCATGATAAATGTTTATTATTCATGCTAGAATTGTATTAACCGGAAACTTAGTACATGTGTGAATACATAGACAAAACATATTGTCCCTACTATGCCTCTACTTGACTAGCTCGTTAATCAAAGATGGTTATGTTTCCTAACCATAGACATGTGTTGTCATTTGATGAATGGGATCACGTCATTAGGAGAATTATGTGATGGACATGACCCATCCGTTAGCTTAGCATTATGATCGTTACAGTTTCATTGCTACTGCTTTCTTCATGACTTATACAAGTTCCTCGGACTATGAGATTATGCAACTCCCGAATATTAGAGGAACACTTTGTGTGCTATCAAACATCACAGCGTAAATGGGTGATTATAAAGATGCTCTACAGGTGTCTCCTAAAGGTGTTTGTTGGGTTGGCATAGATCGAGATTAGGATTTGTCACTCCATGTTTTGGAGAGGTATCTCTGGGCCCTCTCAGTAATACTCATCATTATAAGCCTTGCAAGCATATTGTGAAGAAAGAGTTAGTTGTGGGATGAAGTATTACGGAACGCGTAAAGAGACTTGCCGGTAATGAGATTGAACTAGGTATGATGATACCGATGATCAAATCTCGGGCAAGTAACATACCGATGACAAAGGGAACAACGTATGTTGTTATGCGGTTTGACTGATAAAAGATCTTCGTAGAATATGTCGGATCCAATATGAGCATCTAGGTGCCGCTATTGGTTATTGACCGGAGATGAGTCTCGGTCATGTCTACATAGTTCTCAAACCCGTAGGGTCCGCCCGCTTAACGTTTGATGCCGATTTATATTATGAGTTATGTGATTTAATGAACCAAAGTTTGTTTGGAGTCCCAGATGAGATCACGGACATGACGAGGAGTCTTGAAATGGTCGAGACATAAAGATTGATATATTGGACGACTATATTCGGACACCGGAAGTGTTCCGGAGAAGTTTCGGATAAAACCAGAGTGTCACAGGTTATTGGACACCCCCCCCGGGAGAAGTTATGGGCCTTATGGGCCATAAGAGGGAAGCACACCAGCCCACAAGGGGCTGGTGCGCCCCCCTTGGGAAGGAGGCCGATTAGGACTAGGAGAAGCCCCCCCTTTCCTTCTCCTTCTCCCTTCCCCCTTTCCTACTCCGTGTGGGAGGTGGAACCCTACTAGGACTAGGGAGTCCTAGTAGGACTCCACACCTTGGCGCGCCCCCTTGTCGGTGCGAAGGACACCTATGGGATCACTGGAATCCCTACTACGGTCGGCGGGCGCGAGGTTGTGGAAAGAGCGGGTCTAGGAGCTAGCACAAAGATCGTTTACCCAGGTTCGGGCCGCGAGGATGCGTAATACCCTAGTCCTGCTTTGGTGTATATTTGAGTGTTGTTGTGTTCTTGAACTAGCTACGGCGTGTGCATAGTCCAAAAGAGTCGAATCCCTCCTCAGTATGCCTCATGCCTCCTTTTATAGAAAAAGGGGTGCCACGGTGGCACACAGGAGGTGGAAAGGTGTACAGTGGCTGAGCTTATCGCCTGTCATTACGGGACAAAACACATTAAATGCGCCCCTTAGGTGTTCCCTTTCTTTATTGGGGACGGTAACGAGGCCCGTCCCGTCCGTCGCCGACTCGCCTTGCTTCAACACGCGTCCAGGCCAACGAGGCGTGCGGTGCCATGTATGCTGGCAGGCTGCTGAGCTGGTGCGGTGGCAGTGTCTTCACGAAGATCTGCATGCCACCATGCAGGTGCTTGCTGAGTTGGTCTAGAGGCCGCACGTCGCCATGCAGGTGCTCGCCTAGCTGGCTGGGCTGGCAGCTGCATGGGGAGCGGCGGCGGAGTCTTGGCAGATGTGGGCCTGGCTGCGGCCCCGCTGATGTCCTTGGCAAGGGTCTTGCTGGGGCCCCGGCAAGGGTCTTGCCGTGGCATTACGGTCGTCCCCGGCAAGGATCTTGCCGGAGGTCTCGTGGATTTCCTCGGCAAGTATCTTGCTGAGGATCGTCGTCTTCTATTCCTTATCTGATCTTGCGTGTTCATGATCTTTACGAAGATCTGCATGCTACCATGGAGGCGCCTCCCGAGCCTTGGTCCCAATGTGGTTGATGGTGTTGGAACCCTTGGGCTCAAGGGTGGCGCGCTCCGCTGGCGTTGGGCAAGTTACCCCGGCAAGGCTCTTGTCGGGGTTGTAGAGGCCGCCCTGGCAAGGGCCTTACCGGGGGAGTTCATCTCGCCCCTCTGCTCTTTGTGTTTCTGTCTTGGTGATGCTCTGGTCATCTTGCGCCTTTGGCTTCCCTCCTCTGCCCTGCTAAGTGTGTCCAGGGCGCGGCTCTGACTGCCCGTGCACAAGTAAAGGGGTATAAAAAGAGAGCCCCTACTTTTGTACACCGACAGGAGCCCCCCGGGCCTGGGCCACACATAAGCGTGACGTGTTGTTGGGCTAGGCCCAGAACAGTGAGCGGGCAGGCGGGACGGATTTTTACCGTGGTAACTTCTTCATCCGCTGTGCTTCCCCATGACCCGCGTTGAATGCACGATGTGGAGGGTCGTGCGTGATGTGGGGGTCATGCGTGGGGCGCCTGCTGCACGCATGCGTCATATCGCAGTGAATGGAAAAGAGGTGGCCCGTGCCTTCCCCATAAAACGAATAACCGTAGGCACGCTGCTCATTTACCCTCTACGCCTTCTCCAATCTCGAAACTGCCGTCCCCATCTTCCTCCTCCTTAAGCTCTTGCTTTTGCTCGCCGCCGCTGTGCCCCCATTGCTCTTGATCCTTCGCCTCCTTCCAGCCGCCATGGCGGCCAAAACCAGCAAGGGCAAGGGAGCGGCCAAGGATGCCGGGGAGAGGGAGGCGGCGGTGTGGCAGACGTAGTCCACCTACTTCCCGTCAACGGTCAATGCGATCCACCTCAAGAACTTCTTCTTGCCCCTGTGGGGGAGGAAGACGACGGGGCACCCTACCACGCGCGTCATCCCTGCCGATTGCGTAGAGGCCGACCCAAATCGGTACCCCTTTCTCGTCGATTTCTTCTCCTGCGGGCTTTGCCCCCCATTCTCTGACTTTTTCAACGATGTCATGCACACCTATGGCTTCCATCTTTTGGATCTCACGCCGAACGCCGTGCCGTGCATGGCCTTCTTTAGCCACCTCTGTGAGGGCTTTGCCGGGGTGCTCCCCAGCACGGCGCTCTTCTACCACTACTTCTCCCCTCAAATCCAACCAGGGGGCGCCATCTCTGGGAGCATCTCCTGGATCCCGAGGGCCCAGGAGAAAGGCATGTATCCGGAGGGTGCCTAGAAGGAGAGGTGGGAGGAATGGTGGCGCCGGTGGTGCTAGATCGAGGAGGAGGATCCGCGGGTGTTCTGTCGGGTTTGTCAGAGCCCACCGACCCGCCGCATGGACTGGAGCGACCTCGATGTTGATGACGAGAAGCTTTCGATCGCCCCCACCAGGATCCATCGCCTCACCACGGCCGGGCTCACCCTTGAGATGATTGGGGCAGACTTCATCCGTCGCCGACTCGCCGTGCTGCATAACAAGGGGAGGTCGGCCTGGGACTTCAGGAATGCGGCCGATGTCATGAGGCTCCGCCCTGGCCTGAAGCCTAACTTCACGGTGATGGGGCATGCCTATTTCTGTCAAAGGCTTTTTCGGCTCGACGTGTACAGCAACGGCAGGGTGGAGAGGACCGGCAGGGCCGCAAAGGCCAGCAAGGCCATCAAGGGGCCCAAGTTTGGGTTGCCAGTGGGAGTGGTCCCGCTGAGAAACAATTCTCGCCGGTCCGAGATCATTGCCATGATGCCAGACTTCATCGCGCACGGCCTCAACCTGACCTGGGCCGAGCCCCCGGCACTCGAAGTGCAGGAGTTCTTCAACACTTTGTCGGAGGTTTATGTCCACGACGAGCCGCTGCTCATCCAGTACACCACCAAGGCGGAGCTGGACTACATCGCCACCAGGGTGGCGGAGGCGGAGCTTTCCAGGGAGGCCGGCAGCACTGGCGGCATGGAGGAAAAGGCCGACATGGCCGCGGAGGAGAGGGAGCTCGCCCATTGGGCGGGGTCTGCCGGGGAGGCCATCGGTGTCAACACCGAGCCCCCCTTGTTGAGGATGTGGTCGTGGAGTCGACCGAGGAAGAGGGCGAGGCCGACAACCTCCGGCCATGAGAAAGAGGCATGTCCTGCGGCGGGTCAGCTCTGGCGAGCCGGTCTGGCCCAGCGGGACCGAAAAACGGCAAGAGGCCTAGGGGGAGTCCATGCGCCTACGAGGGCCGCGGCAGCTAAGAAGGTGGTGAAGGTCGCGGTGGCGAAGAGGAAAGCGTCCGCCTCTTCTTCGTCCAAGCATTGCCGGACTCCATCCCCTTCCCCTCCTCCCGCAGATGTCGACACGGAGGTCGTCTTCGATTTTGGGTCTCTCAGCCCAAGGAGGAAAAGGAAGGCAGCGGGAGAGGAGGTGGAGGACAAGTAAGTATCTTGCCCTTCGTCATCTCCGTCCTTACAAACCGTGCCACTTTTCTTGACTTGTTTTCATCTTCGCAGGGACAGGGAGACGTTGGCCTAGAGGGTGGTGAAGAGGGCCAGGGCCTCGATGGGCAACCAGCCCCCGGCGGGCGCTTCGCGCACGCCGGTGGTGGATATCAGCCCGGACAGCAGCCCCCAGCGCAGCCCCCGTCTCAGCCCCCAGTGTGCGTTCACCACTCACTCCTCATCAACGCGTATTGGAGTACGATTCCTTGACACTAACCTTGCCGTGACTGCAGGAGGAGGATGGCAGCAGGAGGAGCCACCGAGGGCCACCCCCACCACGCCGCCCCCATCAACCATGCCGCCCCGAGGGGTGTCCCCAGCAAGGGCGCCAAGCACCGAGCCCATGCACACGAAGGAGGAGCAGGCGAACTTGCGCGCTGGTGTCTCCGCCTTGGCAACAAATGTTGGCGGGGAGGGGGCCACTTCTTCCCAGCCTGGCACGGGTAGGTTATTCGCTCTCTGTCCTTGTTTTTTTTAACCTTGGTCTTGGCTTCGCCTCATTCCCCTTCTCGGTATCCACATCCTTCCTCGGTTGACCGGGAGGACATCGACGCCATCATCAAGGAGGTCGCCAGGGATGCTGAGACCGAGGCCGACAAGATCGCCGCCGAGGAGGCCGCCGAGACCGCTGCTGAGGACGCCGCCAAGGGGCCTGCCGGAGAGACCGGCAAGGCTGCCGCCGAGGAGGCCGGCAAAGGCGCCGCTGAAGAGCCCGATAAGGGACCTGCTGGGGAGGCCGGCAAGGCTACTGCCAAGGATGGGGTGATCGACGATCTACCCTCCTCCTCCGCTGCCTCTGGCTCGGGTAGGTACTTGAAGGTGGGTAACGACCTGTTCTTCCACCTTCCAGGGACGGCGGGCATCAGGGCGCCGGCCGAGGGGGAGGTCTTTGACGATGAGGCGCTCGCCGCCGCCGGGCTCGAGGTTGTCGACGAACCGAGCGCCGGCGGCGGCAGTTCCCAAGAGGAGCAGCTTCTTCGAGCCATGGGCGCCAGCTTCTGGAAGCTCCAGGCGCTCCACCATGCTCGTCTAGACAAGGTGAAGTCTAGGGTGGCGGTGGCGGACAAGGCGGAGGCGGACCTTGAGGAACGCGAACGCGTCACCGAGACGCAGGCCTGGTTCCACCAGGCCCACGAAGAGCTGAAGGCTGCCCAAAATCAGTTGGCCGAGCACAAGCAAGAGCTCATCTTGAAGCAGGCCAACATCGAGAAGGCCCAGGAGGCGGCGAGGGAATAGGCCACCAGGGCCGAGGCCGCCCGGCACCAGCACCGAGCCGAGCTAAACTCCCAGGAGGAGGACCTCGCCGCTCGTGAGGCGACGCTCGCCGCCACACTCCGCGGCAAGGATGAGGAGGTCGAGAAGCTCGTCGCGCAGCAGACCCAGGAGCTGAAGCAGAGGCACAAGGAGGCACTCGATGCTCAAGCCTTGGTCCATGGCGACAAGGTGAAGGAGTTGGAGGTGGAGCAGGACGGCCTGAAGAACAAGGCCCTGGAGCTGGCAAAGGGAAGGACACGATCAACAGCGCCTTGACAGAGGCGCATGCCACAGTCCTCGGCAAGGGCGAGCTACTCTCCCAAGCCAACGACTCCATCAAAGACCTGAAGCTGAAGCTGGAGGGCCTTGAGGGGACGCTTTCGAAGGTCAGGGCCCGGGAGGAGACCCTGACCAAGAATCTGGAAGAGGAGAGGCAGCTGCGGAAGAACGACGCTGCCAACCACGAGGATTTCATGAAGGGTGAAAACCTCTGGATCGGCTGCCTCGCCGACGTCACCGGAAGGATCACCACGAAGCTGGCTGCCCTGGGGATGCCGAACATGAGGTACACCCCAGAGCCGAACGTGAGTCCCAACGCCAAGCTGACCCTGTTCTTCAAGGGCGTTCTTGGAGCCTTGGAGCAGTTTCGCTCTAACAGAGCAAGCTCTCTGGCCAATGAGGCCCGGCAGCTTTGCTGGGGTACCCTAACCAAGGTCCTCACCAAGGTGGCGTACTGGAACCCCAACCTCGACTTCGACGCCGCGTTGGAGAGCTTGCCGGAGGATGTGGACCTCGCGACGCTCGAGGAGCGTATCAAGCCCATCATCAGCCGTGTCGACGTAATTCAGAGGCTAGAAGGCCAGCACCGGGACTAGGCACCCCGTTTCTCATCGCCGCTGGAGGTTCACGACCAAGACAATTTTTATCTTTAGTTAGAATCGCAGCAACAATTGATGTAATATAACTCTGCAGTACTTTGAAACAATGCATGTTCTTTTTCACGTTTGATATCTCTTTGTATGTCCACCCTACATTAGTTGGGTAGGCTTGCCGGCGCGTAAACCCAAGCCACGGCGCCTCGAGGACGGATCCCCAATAGCCTGCCGGGTGTGCTTGCTGCCAGGCGAACCACCTTACCGTTCTCAGCGCGGCCGCGCGAGCTGTCGAGCGGACTCGAGACAGGACAAGAGAGTTGCCAATAGCGGAAGCCCACCCTGCCGTTCTCGACGCAACTGCTCAAACTGTTGAGCAGACTCGAAACAGAGCAAGGGCGTTGCCAATAGTGGAAGGGCCCCATTGCGTGCAGGTTTCTCATACAAAAGGAAGGATCTCTGAGGAGAATAATCTTATATAAAAAGAACTGCTCAGAGTTTTGCGTGACTTAGCTTTTCTGTTGATGCGCGAGCGTTCACTGCATCCGCAAATGATGGCGCTTGTTCGGCCGCCTTCTTCCTTGGAAGCCATGGCGATGAAGAACTGCTAGACTAGCTGCTAGCACTACAAAAAAAAAGACACATCCGTGACATTTTGGGCCAAACGAAAAAAAATTCTGTCATACTTATGACACTTCTATGATGATAATTGTGACAAAACCCGGTATCATCATAGATGTGGTGGGATCCTACTTCTATGACAGAAAATCATGACAGAAAATGGGCTTTTCGTCCTGTGCGGGCCAGAGACGCAGCTCCATGACATTCTTTTGGCCGTCCATGACGGTTACCACCATGGTAGAAGCGAGGGCGAGGAAAATTTTGGCGAGTTCCCAGTTACGGTGGGTGGCATTTCTCTCTTACATGTACGCGCATGTGTGCGAGGCGTTCGGCTCTAACTGATCCCGAGCAAGGCATTGCCTAACTAAACCCAAGCGATTCCACTGGAGGTTACGCATTACTGAACCCGAGCGATCGGTCGATGGCTATTAACTGAACCCGGTCGAGCGATTCCTTTGCTACTGCTGCTAACTGAAGCCGATCGATGCTGCCTCTGGATGAACAGTGAGCGTTGCGGGGGGTTTGGATGAACAGTGAGCGGTGGGGGTGGATGAACAGGACCTCGTGGTGTTGCCTCTGGATGAACAGGACCCCGATCGATCGAGCCGGTTGGGGCTGGATGAACAGGACCCCGTGGAGGGCTGGATGAACAGGACGACCCCGTGGAGGGCTGGAGGAACAGTAGATGGTGGAGGGGTGGATGAATAGTAGCCCGTGGAGGGGTGGTTGAACAGGAGCCGTGGAGAGGGGTGGTTGAACAGTAGCCGGTGGAGTAGCGCGCGGCGGAGGCTGGATCAACAGTCGCGGGTGGAGGCTGGAGGAGGTCGACGGTGGATGAACAGTAGCCCATGGAGGCTGGAGGAGGTTGACGGTGGAGATGAACAGTATCCCGTGGAGTCCCACTTTGCGGTACGCCACACCCCTCCCGATGAACAGGACCCCCGTTTCGACCGTAGCGCTCCAACACAAGTCTGTTTCCTCCGTTTTGCGGTACGCCACACCCCTCCCGATCAACAGGACCCCGTTTCGACCGTAGGAGGTCCAACACAAGTCCGTTTCCTCTGTTTTGCGGCACGCAAGACCCCTCTCGATGAACAGGATCCCGTTTCGAACGTGGCCGGTCGAACACAAGGCCGCTTCCTCCGTTCTGCGGTACGCCAGGCCTCGTTTCCATCGCATGTTCCATCCAAGCTGGTTGGTTCCCACGCGTTCTGTTGCCTCCCGATGAACAAGACGCATTCTGTTGCCTCCCGATGAACACGAGGCATTCTGTTGCCTCCCCATGAACACGATGATGACGCAGTTTCTCCGTTCTGACCCAGCCATGTACACGAGCCTTGGCCGTACGTATGCGTGAGTAGGCGTTCGAGACCCTGCCCGTATGTACGTATGTGGCCGTATTTACTTTCTTGCACCCTGTCCGTTGTACGTATGTGTACATGCTACGTGTGCGCCTCTACTACGACACGTGCGCGCCTCTACATCGACCAGTATGTACGTACACGTTCGTGACCAGAATGACAATGCTACGCACGCTTCGACCAGGTGGGTCCCGACCGCCAGACACTTCCTTGCGTGCGAAGATGTAGCTAGTGGGTCCCAGCAGTCAGGGGGGCGAATCGTTTTTTTGCCCGGACGCACTTCCTTGCGTGCAAAGATATAGCTGGTGGGTCCCATCGGTCAGGTGGTGAATCATTTTTTCCCGTAATATGGACGCACTTCCTTGCGTGCGAAGATGCAGCTAGTAGGTCCTAGCAGTCAGGGGGAAACGTTTTTTTTTTCGTGAAATACGGTGGCCCGTCCAGTGGGTCCCTACTGTCAGGTGGAGGAATCATTATTTTCTGCGTAATAAGGAGGCACTTCCTTGCTGCGGCCGTGGACCCAGCTGTCAGCCTCTCCACATACAGTCCACGTCCGATGGAAGTCGTTCCTTGACCACGTTGACCACGCCGTGCCAAGAGCACCAGGGCGGTGGATGATGGCGAGGCCTTGGAAGGGGACGGCGCGGAGCTGGGGAAGACGCAACAGTGGATGCCCATGCATAGAGGAGTATGAGGGTTCACTAGTTCGGCTGCGATGTGAGGCTGCCGTCGCCGCAGAATAACAGGGGGTGTTGGTGAGGAGAGGGATGGCCTGGCCAGTGGTGGAGTAGTAGGGGGCGATGAGGCCTTCGCGGCATCACAGCCGGCCACGGGAGGCAGGAGCATGCAGCACGACCGGCGCTGCTTTGGGCGGCTGGAGCAAGAAGACCAGAGGTTGAAGAAGCACTACAGCCATTGGATGGACATCGTACGGACACTAGAGCTAGAATCGTTCATATTGACTAAGTTGACAAAGGCCTCCGTCCCAGTCAACTTAGTAGGCCCACAAGTCAGCCTCCCACCAAGGTGGGTCCCAGCTAGTAGGGGGAGTATTCATTTTTTTGTGCGTAATAAGGAGGCACTTCCGGTGGGTCCGAGCTGACAGCGGGGGGAACGTTTTTTTCGCGAAATACGGTGGCCTGTACGGTGGGTCCCAGCAGTCAGGGGGTAAACGTTTTTTTCACGAAATACGGTGGCCCATCTGGTGGGTCCCTGCTGTCAGGTGGAGGAATAATTCTTTTCCGTGTAATAAGGAGGCACTTCCTTGCGGCTTCCATGGACCCAGCTGTCAGCCTCTTCACGTACAGTACTCTTCGGATGGAAGTCGGTCGTTGACCACGTTGACCATGCCCCGCCGAGAGCACCAGGGCGGTGGACGACGGCGAGGCCTATGAAGGGGACGACGCAGAGCCGGGGAAGACGCGGGAGTGGAACCCCGCGCGGAGAGGAGTACGAGGGTTCACTGGTTCGGCTGCGGTGTGAGGTTGTCGTTGCCGTAGAATAACAGGGGGTGTGGGTGAGTAGAGGGATGCCCTGGCCAGGGGTGGGAGTTGTAGGGGGTGGTGAAGCCTGCGTGGCAGCACAACCGGCCACGGGAGGCGGGATCAGGTGGTCCCGCTGGCGCTGCTTTGGCGGCTGGAGCAAGAAGATGAGAGATTGAAGAAACACGACGGCCGTTGGATTGACATCCAACGGTTACGTCTGCTAGAATCATTTGTTGACGTATATAATAACTCAAAAAATCTTGCATACGCGTCAACTTAACAGGCCCACAAGTCAGACCATTCCCTCTTTTTTTAATAATTTATATATAGCTCATTGCAACCTCTTATGCAATTTATTGCAGTCCATTTTTTTGGTTGGCCAGGGCCAATTTCGCATATTTCTGTGGGTTCCAAACTATTTTTAATACCGAAATGTCGAGCTAGATTTAAAGTACTTTGAAGATATATTTAAATTAAGTTAGTGCCCAGTGCAATAGGAATCTGAAGATGTGAAAAAATTCAGAAATTATAAACTAATTGCCAATTTGTCATCTGTTTTTATATTTACAACCCATTTCATATTACTTTCAAGATTTGTAGGAGTCTTGAAAGAGTTGCAGCCCATCAGGGCGTAGAAAAATAAGTAGGCCTGAATTGGGTATTCTTCAGAAAAAATAAACTGGGCTCATTTTCACAAAGAAAAAATAGCTGGGTTGGTCACATGGTGAACTTAAAATATAAGCCTAGGCTAGACGGGCCACAGTCCAGTTCAAACCCTGCTCCGTCTCAATAATAACCAAAAAAATACTGCTTGAGCAGCTATGTCCCAGGTGTCAGCCGATCTTGTGTTGTTCTCTTGTCTATTGACTATATACGCTCACAATGTCGTGGGTCCCAGATGTCAGGAAAACACTAGGAGGAAGCATTTTATTTTTCCATACGCTGACATGGTGGGTGTTGGGGAACGTAGTAATTTCAAAAAAATTCCTACGCACACGCAAGATCATGGTGATGCATAGCAACGAGAGGGGAGAGTGTTGTCCACGTACCCTCGTAGACTGAAAGCGGAAGCATTAGAACAACACGGTCGATGTAGTCGCACGTCTTCACGGCCCGACCGATCAGGCACCGAAACTACGGCACCTCTGAGTTCTAGCACACGTTCAGCTCGATGACGTTCCCCGTACTCCGATCCAGCAGAATGTCAGGGAAAAGTTCCGTCAGCACGATGGCGTGGTGACGATCTTGATGTTCTACCATCACAGGGCTTCGCCTAAGCACCGCTACAATATTATCGAGGACTATGGTGGAGGGGCACCACACACGGCTAAGGGATCAAGAGATCAATTCTTGTATCTAGAGGTGCCCCCTGCCCCCGTATATAAAGGAGTGGAGGAGGGGGAGGGCCGACCCTCTCTCTATGGCGCGCCCTAGGGGAGTCCTACTCCCATCGGGAGTAGGATTCCCCCTTTCCTAATAGAACTAGGAGCCCTTCCAAGTAGAAGGAGTAGGAGAGAAGGAAAGGGAAGAGAGAAGGAGAAGGAAGGAAGGGGGCGCCCCCCTCCCTAGTCCAATTCGGACTAGTCCATGGGGAGGGGTGCGGCCACCCTTTGGGGCCTTTCTCTCCTTTCCCGTATAGCCCATTAAGGCCCAATACGAATTCCCGTAACTCTCCGGTACTCCAAAAAATACCCGAATCACTCGGAACCTTTCCGATGTCCGAATATAGTCGTCCAATATATCGATCTTTACGTCTCGACCACTTCGAGACTCCTTGTCATGTCCCCGATCACATCCGGGACTCCAGAATCCTTCGGTACATCAAAACACATAAACTCATAATAAAGCTGTCAACGAAACCTTAAGTGTGTGGACCCTACGGGTTCGAGAACTATGTAGACATGACCGAGACACATTTCCGGTCAATAACCAATAGCGGAACCAAGATGCTCATATTGGCTCCTACATATTCTACGAAGATCTTTATCGGTCAAACCGCATAACAACATACGTTGTTCCCTTTGTCATCGGTATGTTACTTGCCCGAGATTTGATCGTCGGTATCCCAATACCTAGTTCAATCTCGTTACCGGCAAGTCTCTTTACTCGTTACGTAATGCATCATTCCGTAACTAACTCATTAGCTACATTGCTTGCAAGGCTTATAGTGATGTGCATTGCCGAGAGGGCCCAGAGATACCTCTCCGACAGTCGGAGTGACAAAACCTAATCTCGAAATACGCCAACTCAACATGTACCTTTGGAGACACCTATAGAGCTCCTTTATAATCACCCAGTTACGTTGTGACGTTTGGTAGCACACAAAGTGTTCCTCCGGTAAACGGGAGTTGCATAATCTCATAGTTGCAGGAACTTGTATAAGTCATGAAGAAAGCAATAGCAACATACTAGATGATCAAGTGCCAAGCTAACGGAATGGGTCAATTCAATCACATCATTCTCTTAATGATGTGATCCCATTAATCAAATGACAACACATGTCTATGGTTAGGAAGCGTAATCATCTTTGATTAATGAGCTAGTCAAGTAGAGGCATACTAGTGACATTAAGTTTGTCTATGTATTCACACATGTATCATGTTTCCGGTTAGTACAATTCTAGCATGAATAATAAACATTTATCATGATATGAGGAAATAAATAATAACTTTATTATTGCCTCTAGGGCATATTTCCTTCAGTGGGCCCCTACTGTCATCCTCTCCATTACTTCTGCCGATTCCTGTTGTTTATTGACCATGTTGACAATGCGAGAGGGATGCACCGCGGCGAGCGCACCAAAGCGTGCAGAGGACGATGGTGAGGCCTCGGATGTCGGTGTTAACGATTTAGGAGATGGTGGGGCGGTGATGCATGCGCTGAGGCGCAGCCAGTTGTGGGAGGCGGAAGCAGGCGGCCCCGCTGGCGCTGGTTTGGTTTTGGCGGCTGGAGGAAGATAGGACTGAAGAAACATGACAGACTGTAAAAGCAGCAGGAGTACTTAACAACCTTAACTGAATCCAGCAGGGGAACCTAACAACCATAGATGAAAGCAATATGAGTACTTATACAGGTTCAACCGTACAAAGCACGCCTTGAACAGTGCTATGTTGCCTAAAGTTAACCAAGGGTGAGGCCGCCAAGCCCCAGGACAAGGCCCAGGCGCCAGCCCGCGCATCCACAACCTTCTGAAAGCGGCTTCATCTCGCAATGTGGTCAATAAACATGATATTCGCTTTAGAGCCATGGAAAAGCACGAACATAATCTTCTGTCCTATTCTCCAAGATGGATGGGCCTTCATTATTTGAGACCACCCATGAATAAGTAACTTTCACCTCCAAGGGGAATGGATTAGGTCGACATAAACATCATGTTGTGACCAAGCGCAAGTCTGACCTGACCATGGTCAGGCATCTGTATAGGAACAATAGAACTGGGCAGTTTCTGTTACAAGAAGATCACAGTTGTAAAACTGTGTATAAGCAATAGTTTATGAACAACATATATAACAGAAAACAGCTCGTACCATAAGTTTCTCGACACATTTGGACCTGTTCAACGAGTGCAGCAGTGGCACACATATCGCACGTGGCCTTCCACCATTGAAACGCCCCACAAGGATCTCAAGACGATCAATAAAGTGTAGGAACTTGTGGATGTCGTCCCAGTCAACTTCAGTGCCATCAGTAACAGCCGAGTTATTACAGAATAACAAACGAGCAGCCTGCTTAACTCTGAAAAAACCTACACGTGCCACCAATTATAAGAAAATATTAGTTAGAAGTAGCATCTTCGTGAGAGATTCATTGCTACTTCTAAAGTTAAATTGTGATTAGTTAGACAGAATAGGTGGATTAAGAAGTAACCGAGGCAACAAGCAAGAACCAGATACAAAACTAACATGGATGAACAATTGGAACAACGTCGGGGTGGAAGATCGCAGTGAAGATGAGACCAGGTTCTGCTATTTCCATCAACATTCGTGCGCCAACTTTCAGTCCGTAACACTTGAGAAAGTTTATATAAGTTCGGCCATAAAAAAGCAGTGATTTTCTTGGTTCATGAACCCAACTCAGAACTTATATCCATGGCTTGTCTTCACTGTGACCATTAAACTGGTGTATTCAGTTATGGCAAGGCCGAGCATCTTGAGTACATGTGTTCTGGCAGAGCAAAGAATGCACTACAGGAAAAATAATATGAGAACACAATGTATTCCCTATCCAAATCTAGAAATAACTTTCTCCTTCACGTCAGTGTTGACCTTCGTACTAGTAGTACCTTTTATCCAAATATAGCAATCCAAATTTCCAAATTAGTCGACAGCATGTTCAAAAAAACCCCACCCTCCCGGATAGAAAAGAGGATTCTAGGAACATACTGTGCGCGTTTTAAAATCCTGTGTTAGGATGAGAAGGAACAAGTGTGGCGTCTCGCCGAGGGCATAGAAACCTGTAGGGTCCTCGCACTTGGGGCACTGCAAATGAAACACATTAGATTCAGTAGGAAGAAATATGCATCAACGGCAGCGACTGCCATCCTAGGATTACCTGCAACCAAGGAACTTGGATTTATCGGGGATGGATGAATAATTCGTACCTGGTTCTCCATGAGAAAACCCTATGCAATCGCCGAGAGGGGGTTTCTCTGTACAAGCAGACGAGGGAGAAGGGGATTCAGGCCCAATGAAATATTGCCGCTTCATCCGTCCATCTTACTGCTAAAGCTGGAAAGGGGGGTTTGTGATTTGACGGCTCATTGGGCATTACTGCGGCGCTACGACCGGGGTGTGTCTACCGTGCAGTTGTGCACTCTAATTTGTGCATATGGCACGTGGACCCCGTTGCCGGATGCCCCACATATCAGCGAAAGGAAGTAGAAAGACAGGAGTAACTAGTTACACATAAATATATTTTTGACAGAGAGATACTCCCTGTGTAAAGAAATATACAAATATTTTATATCACAACTTTATACATAAGAAAAATCAAGGGGAATATATATAAAAAATATAATTATAAAAAACAGAGTTGTTTTTAACACAATATAGATGAGTTGGTGATGATGGTGTGCCTGCCATCCTGCAATATAGGCTGTCCGATTTATATCTGACGGATAGGAAGGAAACTATGGCAATTTTTCAAAAAGGTACCCACACACCTCTCCACATTTGCAAATAAGGCCTTCCCTCGTTCATCCTTTTCTCTCACAAGATAAAATACTCATACAAATGCATCTTGATGTTACGTGCTATGCACGGGCATTATGGGGGTTCAACTGAGAATATAATACTCAGACAGGCTCACGGTTCTGGACTTTGGGCCGCAGGCCCACCCTGCATGTTTGGGGGCCCATGTGTTCTACCTCAGTGCTTTTCATATTGCAAGTGATCGGTACGACGCTGGTTTTAGATGCTGTCGCAAGGAGAATACACAAAAATGAATAAAGCATAGCAACTGTTGGAATGAAATTGAACGACAGTTCCTAACCAGCAATGAGAGTTGCAATTCTATCAACAAGATACCATGTGATAAATAATACTGTCATACTACTTATACACACAGGACACTTGTTTCACCATGCCAGATTATTACATCAAAATCTCTCGGAGGATAGATCAGTTCGGTAGTTGCGTGCTGCTACTGAAGAATTTCAAAGTTGATTTGGACCAGCTCTCCTTGCCGAGAAAGTTTGATTTTGACGTCACCGCAAGATATGATTTAGATTTGAACCTTGACCATCCTTTAGCAACAATCATCATGCGACCATCCTTTGTACTTAAGGTATATTGAGCAGGTTCATTCATACCAAGACTGCACATGGTAAGAGAAACTTGGCCGCGGCCGCCCGGATTATTGAACGACTCCCTCGTTGCTCTAGGAATTCTCTGTTTGCAAACAAGAAGACATACCCAAACAGTTAGATCAACACAGTGAATCATGTGAAACAACATGGAAAGAAAAAAGAACGAAGCACTTGGGCGGCCAATGCTTTCCAAGAAGGTGGACATGTCGGTTTTTGTAAGCACTTTGGTATATGAAGTGCAAACTGCAGCCCAGTCTGTTGCCGGTGCAACTGCTCGTTCGGTTGCCGCTGCACGGGCCGGAGCATATGCAAGTGCAAGTGTTGGTGCAAGTGCCGAAGCCGCTGCTACTGCCGGAGATGGTGCTCCTTGTAGAGCTGGTGCCGGTGTCGGAGCAGGTGCCGGTGTCGATGCCTGATCCTCCGGTAGATCAGCCTGATCCGCTGACGCGGTCGGTGCCCAATCTTATGCTGGATCAGACTAAGTTGCAGCCACTGTTAGTGCTAGAGCAACTGCCGGTGCTCGATCTGTTGTTGAAGGTGGTACCGATGTGCGAGACAGCGGCGATCATGTCTGGTCTGCTATGATCAGCTTTCTAAATTGATTAGGATCCGTGACCGTGATCCAGTTTTTTCTTCATTTCTTTTAAACGCGAGAAGGACTAATTGTGGTGTTTTTGTTAAACCAATCTGCAGTTCATCATAGGGATTCAGCTTGTACTCAGACAACAGACTGATCCAATTTTTTTCCAGTAATATAAGTGATGGACAGTGCCTTCATTACTGACACGACATAAGAAGTGAAACCTGCAAAAATAGCCATCATAGAGCAAACCAAATGGTTTATTCTGTGATGAATGTCACATGGCAAAACCTGCATCGTAAAACTGCGGGAAAAGAAAGAAAACATGACATTAAATCAATAAGATTTAGACAGTAAATCAATAAGATTTACTTGATGTGACACGAGTGAATCCTTACCAGGAAATCACTATGTTGAAGTACTTAACAGAAGATTGATCGTCCAACTATGGGTGGCATGCAGGGGCCCCGCCTACTCCCACAAGCAGGACAGTCCAAAGGTCATGACAAATTGTATGGACCGAACATCCATGGGACTGGAAATCCTGGTGGGTGCGATAAACCATGCAATGCATACAGATATTGGAGTGTAACCATAATTGATAAACCGTCCTCACCAAAAAGATGATCTAGATACTTCAAAATATACAGACTGAATTGAGTGGACAAACATTAACATAGACCATTCTCAGGACTGACCACACACCAAAAGCGGCAGTACTAGTAAACAATACAGGGTTCACAAACACAAATCAAGTACTGAACAATAGTACTTACTACAGACAAGCAAAGTTGCACTAATTAAACTCTGCAGACTATTTCTTGCCACCAACCTACGGGATGAACCCCGCATAACTGACTAGGCCATGGCCTTCGTGAGAGATGTCTACATGCACCATCACCATCTCGTCATCCTTGGAGAACCTAACAGAGTGGTCTTTCCACTCATAAACATGATGATGAAGACAAGCCGCATCAGATTTATTGGGAACCTTTACAAGAACCACACCCTTCATAATTGAAGGCACAGCCAGGAAATCGTTGTGGTCAAGTACAGCCTCGAGAACATGCCTGACAACAATGCTTCAGGAAAACACTAGTTCAGGACATGTGGCAACAAGGACACAGCAGCTGGATAGTTTAGCAGTAGAACTCATCCTCATGTCTTCCAGTTCACACGACGTGACTTTGAGAATTTCATCTCCACCGCGGACCTGGTTCTAATTCAAACAGAAACCATATTTTATTAATACCTCCATTCAGAAATATAAGATGATTTTCAATATTATACTCCATATATGAGTACATATACGCACAGAAATGAGTGAACAAAGACACTAGAACATGTCTTCAAAGGCATGAGAGCAGAGGGATTACTTGCAATATCCATAACACAAGTTACTGAGGCAAATATACCCTGTTCAAAGGTAGCATTGATGTTCATAAAGTACTCCCTCCGTCCCAAAATTCTTGTCTTAGATTTGTCTAGATACGGATGTATCAAGTCACATTTTAGTATTAGATATATCCGTATCTAGACAAATCTAAGACAAGAAATTTGGGACAGAGGGAGTAGTTGAAAGTAATCTATAAGAAATCAGTGCCAACCTCTCGCATGTTTTGGTCAAAAGAGGAATTTCGAACCGTCATTTGGCACACTAAAATCACATGCAAGATCACCCAGAAAGTTGTACTACTAGTACTAGTACAGTGTGTTAGATGAAAAAACACGATCAAGATCGAGAAAAAGATCGTCAAGAAGAGATATTACCTGGACTTGCTTAATGAGGGATCCTGGAGAGGGGGGCTTGGACAGGGTGATGGCTTTGAGCTTGTCTGCGGTAGTCTCGGCGGGGTGCTTACGCTTCTTCGTACCATGAGCCTCGACGGTTTTGGCCAGAGCCATAGACATCATGTCGGCCGGTGCTCCAGCGTCCATCCAAGAGAGGAAGCTGAGAGAGAAGAGTGAAATGAAGAACGAGATGAGGGAGAAGCGAAGCGAGTGGGGGTTTTCTTCAAGAGAGGAAGCTGAGAGAGAAGAGTGAAATGATGGTTGCTTCGCCGTCCAACTTACTGCTGGAAAGGAGGGGGTTTTGTGATTTGACGGCTCATTGGGCATTACTGCGGTGCTTCGATCGGGGTAGTCTACCGTCACTCTAGTACGGAGTAATTTAGTGTATGGTTGGTGGACCCAAATGCTGGCTATCCCACACGTCGGCGAAAGTGAGTAATTTAGTGCATGGCTGGAGGAGGATCCGCACGATAGAGCGTGTCCACTATTTTTCTGAAGAAAAAAATGATTATAGCAAGTGCTTCCACTCTTACGACGGAGGAGTGCGAAACACGGCAGCCACTTGAACATACACAGTGCTCCTACTACTAGGCATGTGCAGGGGTACATACGTCAGAACTACATAATCTTGTTGCTAGTGTAGTAAGATATGACCATAACAAATGATGTTGTACGCATGTCAACTATATGAACAGTAATGTAGTAACATAGTACCGCTTTTTCGACTGTCCGGTCGAGAATGAACGGTGAGATCAATGTTAGCAGAACTAGGTCTACAGCGCACGGAGAGTACGGTGCTACAGTACTCCACGAAACATGAACCATACGAAGCACGAATAAGTGTTAAGCAGGGTGTATGAAGGGTGCACGGGATGGGAGCAAAAGTTCCCTTCTCGACCCACTTTTGGGTGTTTGGCAGAGTGCATGAAGGTTGCATGAGTCCGCACTAGTAGGTTAACACAAATACACG
Source organism: Triticum timopheevii (assembly GCA_963921465.1). Lineage (NCBI taxonomy): Eukaryota > Viridiplantae > Streptophyta > Magnoliopsida > Poales > Poaceae > Triticum > Triticum timopheevii. The sequence continues at coordinate 119,704,662 of OY997270.1, forward strand.
AAGAGGAAACAACTATATTGAGATGAGAATGCAACCAAACACACCCACACGCTTTGTGCTACAATGACTGATCTACACTGTTTGAGTTTGATCCAACGGTCATGTTGCGCCGAGACATGGACATGCCCATGCCGAGGGCGCCTAAACACCACCGAAGTCCCTCTGCTTCTTGAGGCGCACGACGTTGGTGATGCAGGGTGCAACCACACGCAGAGCCCTCTCCCGGTCGACGGGAGCTAGCTCGTCAAAGACGACGTCCAATGGCACGAATGGATTCCGCTGACAGAGGCCTGAAAGGATTCGCCCAACAATGGCGACGGCAGCTCGCAACCCCTCCTTGTCCAGCTCCACCCCCACCATCGCGCGGAGATGGCTTAGCTCCTCGGAGATATAGGTGAAGAAGGAGACCATGTCAGGAAGCCGCAGCTCGTTGAAGTCGACCGGGTGGTCGAACGGGTTTAGCCCGACGGCCGGCATGGCCGCACTGGCACGACGGTAGAAATCGCGCAGCCGCAACACGTGCGTGGCAACTTGGTTCACCAAGTGGCTGAGGCGATCTTGGACCTCGTCACGATCGGCCCGCTCGCGCTCCAGCCGGATCCCCTGGCGGCCTACCGTATCTCCCGTTTTCTGCAACAACGCCGCCGACATCTCGAGCATCTTTGTGGTGGACGCCTGCCGCTTTTGAAGCTCTTTGAACTCCCGCACATAACGGAGGAGCATGGGAATCCTCTCCTCCTTGAGCTCACGGAGCTCCACGTTCTTGGCCCTAAGTTCCGCATCCTTGGCCTGGAGCTCCTATGTCAGGCGCCTCACCTATGCTCCGCAGCCATAGCACCAGGTAGAAGCAATGGGGAGAGGAAGCAAAGGGGGCGGAATGGTTGAAAGGCAATGCAATCTATGGGAAGGCGGAAGGAGCCAGCCGAGGAGCGGGGAATCTTTTGGTTTTCACCATGATAAAACACCAGTCGATGACTTCTCACATCAGGGAGCAGTGGGTTTTACAGGCGGAGTCATCGTGACTAATTGCTGCCGCGCCTGCTCCCGTCAATCAAAAAATCAAAAATCCCGTCGCGCCTGCTCCCGTGAATCAAAAAATTAAAAATCTTGTCGCACCAAAACACCAGAGCAACGCCGCGGTTGATATTTAAATTTACCTACCAGCAATTAGATAAAAAAGGGGTGAAAAAACAAATGTGGCGGCGGCCTAGCTAATCGGTCGAACTAGCCCAACTAGCTAGCCACCGTGCTTCACTGATTTTCTCGGTGAGAAAGGTGGTCTTTCGTGATTTGACGACACATTTACTTGCTTCGGTGCTACGACCGAGGAGGACCCAGAAAATGCGTGGAAAGGCGTCCCACGTTAGGAAGAATATATGCATGCACCACCCGGGAGGACCCCGAAACCGCGCGGTAGGGTGTGCCACGTCTCGGCACGGAGGAAAAATGTGCGTGTAAAAATATACTGTATCAGACGTAGTACCTATGGTTCGACCTCGGGACCAAGCCAGTCGGTCAAAAACACCCCACTAGCCACACAGCTTCATCATGCTAACATGGCACTGAGGATAGATGTGGTTAGCTCCGTCTCGACCAGCCACAACATCTCTTGTTCTAGGCCATTCTTCTATTTTCCAAGATTTTTTAGTTGTAATAACACCACGGCAAGCTAGCGCGCTCTTCGTGTGTGCCCGTGCAAAGGTTAGACAATGGAGAGAAGAGAGAGATTGCAGACCTGGGACCCACCAGTAAGTGAGTCAACGGTCATGCACGTGTTGACGAGGCACTCCCTCTACTCTACTCAACATAATACTGTATAAAATCAAGTTAGGGGACAAAGCCAACAACCGTTGTTGTTTCAGGCTATCGACTTACGCTTTGTCGTCCAGGTTGCGAGTTCGAATCTCGTCTTTTAGATTTGTTAGTTTTAGGTCCAAATTTGATTAATGACAAGTGGGACCCCCGTGTGTTGTTCCGATATTTCAGTGTAGGATGGTTTTTTGAACAAACACTTTGCACGGTTAGACAAGTAGCGACATGAGTTACACGTATTTTGCAAGTTTTCGAACAAAAATGATAGCGGCATAGAATATCACATCCGCCCGCAGCTTAGATGCTATGGTGATACGAGTTTTTACACTGTTGGAAGTGAGATCCAATGGCTTGGGAGTAGTCTTTGTAATTATGCACAATTTCCAAACTCTCCAAAGGTTTTTTTGCAAATAAAACATTCAGGCCTCGTGTGTGCCACTGCATCTTGGATCCAACGGCTCCCCGTTGCTCATATTAGGTGCTCCCCGTAGCTTAATTACCTGCTACGGTGATATGAGCATCTAGGTCGTATGATCAGTGATCAGATGGCACATGCATAGTACTTGTACTTTCTGCGCATTTCCCAAACTCTCTTAGCCGTATATTGCAAAAACATTCAAACCTCATGTCGGTGTCAAAACCGGCGGATCTCGGGTAGGGGGTCCCGATCTGTGCGTCTTAGGCTGATGGTAACAGGAAGCAAGGGACACAATGTTTACCCAGGTTCGGGCCCTCTCGATGGAGGTAAAACCCTACTTCCTGCTTGATTAATATTGATGATACGAGTAGTACAAGAGTAGATCTACCACGAGATCGTAGAGGCTAAACCCTAGAAGCTAGCCTATGATGATTATGATTGTAATTGTGGTCGGCCTTCTAAGGACCAACCTCTCCGGTTTATATAGACACCGGAGAGGGCTAGGATTTACATGGAGTCGGTTACAAGGAAGGAAATATAATATTCGGATCACCAAGCTTGTCTTCCATGCAAAGGAGAGTCCCATCCGGACACGGGACAGAGTCTTGAGTCTTGTATCTTCACGCTTCAATAGTCCGGACGATGTATATAGTCCGGCTGTCCGGATACCCCCTAATCCAGGACTCCCTCAGTAGCCCCTGAACCAGGCTTCAATGACGATGAGTCTGGCGCGCAGTTTCGTCTTTGGCATTGCAAGGCGGGTTCCATCTCCGAATACTCCAAAGTAATTATCGAACACTTAGACCGTGTCCGGATCTACGAGATGATTCTCACATACCATTGTACGGAACATAGCATAAATTTGATCAGCTGGCAATCTTCGTACGTCATTTCTTTGCATCGTGGCCCGGTCCAACACGAACCGGCGTTTCCCGCCCCACCTTGATTCGCGTTGCGAGGCGGTTTTACTGGCACACCCTGCCAAAGCAGAGATCGTGTTCCTCTTATTACGTGATCTTTCATCAATATGGGCGTGCGTAAACCCACGACGACCGTCGGTACGACTCCGTGTCATTTTTAGATAAGTCTCAAGCGGTCATACTGAGGACTCTTGATATTCACCCCCTTTATAAAGGGGCCGAGGCCTATACCTCTTTTCCACCTATCTTGCGCCTTTTTGCACCTCGAGTTCTAACACTCGAGACCTAAGCTCCAACGATCCTCCAATATGTCCGGATCCAATCCTCAAGGCCGGTGGGTGGCCTCCTTGATCCAGGAGGAGGACATTGCGAGGCTTAGGGAGGTCGGATATCTGACCGCCGACATCCAGCACAGGCTTCCTGCTCCAGGGCAGGTCATCCCTACACCAGAGCCCAATGAGAGCATCGTGTTTGTTCCTCACTTCTTGCGCGGCTTGGGCCTCACCCTCGATTCCTCACTTCTATTACGGGTTGGATTTTCATGATCTAGCTCCGGACGCTATCCTCCATATCTCGTCGTTCATCATTGTGTGCGAGGCTTTTCTCCACGTCACTCCACACTTCGGCTTAAGGCTCCAGACCTTTAATGTGAAGCCGAAGATGATCGAGGGGCGACATGCGGAGTGCGGAGGTGCCATAATAAGCAGGAACGCCGATGCCCCATGGCCAGAGGGTTCTTTCCTAGAAGTATCCGATGTATGGCAAAGGAGGTGGTTTTATGTTACGGGTCCTAGAGGCACAAAGTGGGTGGCTGCCCCCGAGTTCCGCTCGGGCCCTCCATCACAACTAGCGTCTTGGACCGACGTAGGATGGAATTGGGGACCCACTGGTGATGTGCCAGTACTGCAGAGCCGCATCCGGGAGCTTCTTGAGAGGGACATTAACCTTGTTAGCATAATTCAAGTGATGTTAATCCGACGGATGTTTCCGTGCCAATGCCGGCCTCTCCGAATGTGGGAGTTCAATCCAGAGGGTCCGCGGACTGTTAAGCACTTCTTCGGCCTGAAGCTCGAAGGGATGTGTAAATTATTCTTTGGACCACAAGTAGAGTGTCCGGACACCACCGAGGACGCGGGCCTAAGCTGCAATCTCCTAGATACCCAAGTAAGTAACCCTGATACCGGACACTTTGTTTTATATTTGTCATAGTTGTTATTCTGAAAATCATCTGTGGCCAGGAATGGCTGAGCAAGGCAGAGAGAATAAGGTGTCCGACGCCACTTCCCGAAGGCTCGCCTGGTCCAACCGTGGCCAAGATGCTTGACCGGGTGCTCAGCAAAATGCCCTCAGGGAAAGACAAGGGGAAGAACAAAGAAACCGAACTTCACATGCTATGCATCCGAACCGGGGGAATTGTTACCGCCCTTAAGGAGGATAGTCAAGAAGGGGAGGCTAAAGCCTCCTCCCTGCGCGGGAAAAAGAGGGCCGCCTCCGAAGACTTGGAGACGGAGATGCCCAAACCAGGGAAAAAGGTATCACTAGGGGGCTCTGCCATGACGGGCACCCTCGCCGCGTCATGCCCGCCAACGGGCCAGCCCTCCACCGAGCTGTAAGTTAATCGTTAATTCGAAGGTACTGCGTTTCTCCGAGATCAATAACCAGGATTCGTCTTTTGCAGTCCGGCTAGCAGCTCTTCTCAACAGAGTTCGTCTTCAGGGATCTTCCTCCGGAGATGATGGAGAGCGAGACCGCACCCACCTCTCCGCCTCATGAAGCGGGTAACACCGAGGTGTCATCACGGAGGAGTCCGGATCTGCCGAAGCCCTAAGCCAATACGTCAGCCGCCCTGAGCACGGGGCGTTTGGCTCCCACGGGGGGCGATGAGAAGGGTCCGACACAGTTCGATATCCGGCCGGACATACTGGCAGGCCTTCTGGAGCGAGCTGCACTCTCGGAGGAGCACTGCTCATTAATGAGCACGGTGCTCAAGAAGATTTCATCAGCCACAAGCGGTTTGAATGAAGCATTTACGAGCCTGCTCAGAGGCTTTGAGGTATGTAGTGAAAGATACACAATTTTTTGGCTGTGAGGCACGCGCTAGGTGTGCTCCATATGGATAGTTGAAAGTGCAACTATCCCTAGGTGGTTTTGGTAACTAATAACAACATATAGCTCATTCAGCTAATACTATTCCAAGACTATTATTTCAGGAAAGCTCAATGAATGGCATGGCATGGATGATGAAAGTGGATCCCTCAAAATACTAAGGACAAAGGATTGGCTCAAGCTCAAAAGCTCAAGACTCTTCATTTTACATTTTAGTGATCCAAGATCACATTGAGTCTATAAGAAAAGCCAATACTATCAAGGAGGGATGAGGTGTTCCTTAATGAGCCTCTTGCTTCATGTGCTTAGTGATATGCTCCAAAACCCTCAACTAGTTTCCCACATCCACAAATGACCTAAACCCAAAGCCAAAATCGGTCACACCGAAACTTCCTATCCGGCGCCACCAATTCCAAAAGTCATAGCCACTGCCACAAACCCTAAGCAAATCGGTATTACCGATAGGGATCTCGGTCTCACCGAGATGGGGTTGCAATCTCTCTGTTTCCCTTCGTAATGTTTCGGTCTAACCGAAGTGAGCGATCGGTCCCACCAAGATTGTAATGTAAACTCTCTGTTTCCTTTTTGTAACATTTCGGTCTCACCGAAAAGAGCAAATCAGTCCCACCGAGTTTACCTGACCAACTCTCTGGAAAGCTTATTACCAAATCGGTCTCACCGAGTTTGTGTAATCGGTCTTACCGAGATTACGTTATGCCCTAACCCTAACCGAATCGGTCTCACCGAGATGCATGTCGGTCCCACCAAAATTCACTAACGGTCACTAGGTTTACTAAATCGGTTAGACCGAGTTTAACAATTCAGTCCCACCGAGTTTGGTAAATTGTGTGTAACGGTTAGATTTTGTGTGGAGGCTATATATACCCCTCCACCTCCTCTTCATTCGTGGAGAGAGCCATCAGAACGAACCTACACTTCCAACTTACCATTTCTGAGAGAGAACCACCTACTCATGTGTTGAGGCCAAGATATTCCATTCGTACCATATGAATCTTGATCTCTAGCCTTCCCCAAGTTGCTTTCCACTCAAATCTTCTTTCCACCACATCCAAACCCATTGAGAGAGAGTTGAGTGTTGGGGAGACTATCATTTGAAGCTCAAGAGCAAGGAGTTCATCATCAACGCACCATTTGTTACTTCTTGGAGAGTGGTGTCTCCTAGATTGGCTAGGTGTCACTTGGGAGCCTCCGACAAGATTGTGGAGTTGAACCAAGGAGTTTGTAAGGGCAAGGAGATCGCCTACTTCGTGAAGATCTACCGCTAGTGAGGCAAGTCCTTCGTGGGCGACGGCCATGGTGGGATAGACAAGGTTGCTTGTTCGTGGAACCTTCGTGGGTGGAGCCCTCCGTGGACTCGCGCAGCCGTTACCCTTCGTGGGTTGAAGTCTCCATCAACGTGGATGTACGATAGCACCACCTATCGGAACCACGCCAAAAACATCCATGTCTCCAATTGCGTTTGAATTCTCCAAACCCTTCCCTTTACTTTCTTGCAAGTTGCATGCTTTAATTTCCGCTGCCTATATACTCTTTGCATGCTTTCTTGAATTGTATGATGATTGCTTGACTTGTCCTAAAGTAGCTAAAATCTGCCAAACTCTAAAATTGGGAAAAGGTTAAGTTTTTATTGGTCAAGTAGTCTAATCACCCCCCCTCTAGACATACTTCAAGGTCCTACAAGTGGTATCAGAGCCTTGGTCTCCATTTGCTTTGATTTCCATAGCTTTTGGTGGTCATAGCATTGGTTTCACAACCTAGGAGAGTATGGCGTCTAGCGAGGGAAATTATCACCGTAGAGGTCCTTACTTTGATGGTACTAATTTTTCTAGTTGGAAGCATAAGATGAAAATGCATATTCTTGGACATAACCCCGCCGTTTGGGCTATTATTTGTATTGGCTTGCAAGGTGAATTTTTCGATGGGAGAGAAACGAACTGTGAAGCTAATGCGGAAGAATTGAAGATGCTGCAATACAACGCTCAAGCTTGTGATATCATCTTCAATGGTTTGTGCCCCGAAGAATTCAACAAAATCAGCCGTCTTGAGAATGCAAAGGAAATTTGGGATACTTTGATTGATATGCATGAAGGTACTGAGTCCGTCAAGGAATCGAAGTTGGATGTGCTCCAAAGTCAGCTTGGCAAGTTCAAAATGAAGGATGGTGAAGGTGTCGCTGAAATGTACTCTAGGCTTTCTCTTATCACAAATGAGATTTCCGGCTTAGGGAGTGAAGAGATGACTGACAAATTCATCATCAAGAAGATTCTAAGAGCATTGGATGGAAAGTATGATACCGTGTGCACATTGATTCAAATGATGCCAAACTACAAAGATCTCAAGCCAATGGAAGTCATTGGAAGGATTGTTGCTCATGATATGTCACTCAAGGATAAGGAGGAACTTCACAACAAGTCAAGTGGTGCCTACAAAGCCTCAAGTGAAGCCCCCACATCATCAAGTGAGAAACCAACCTTCAATGAAGAATTGAGCTTAATGGTGAAGAACTTCAACAAATTCTACAAGAGTAGAAGCAAAGAAAGAAGCTCCAAATCAAGGTCTTACAATGACAAGAGATCTTCTAGTCGAGAGCGAAATTGCTACAATTGTGGGAGACCCGGACACTACTCCAATGAGTGTACGGCACCCTACAAAAGAAGAGAAGATTCTCCAAGAAGAAGGAGCAAAAGAGAAGAATCACCACCAAGAGAGAGGAGTAGAGATGATCGTTATGAACGAAGACCCTCACGGAGAAGCGAGGATTCGGAAAGGAAGGACAAGTTATCAAGGAGCTACACAAAACGAAGACATCAAGCTCATGTTGGTGAATGGGTATCCGGCTCCGACTCCGACAATCACTCCGAGAGAAGCTATCACTCCGACTCCGAATATACTCAAGATGAAGGTGTTGCCGGTCTAGCACTTGTGTCAACCAACTCCTACGACATATTTGATTCACCAAATGAAGGTGTTGGAAGATGCTTCATGGCCAAAGGTCCAAAGGTAACACACCCCGAGTATGTTGATTTCAATAGTGATGAAGATGACTTGCTTGTGGATGATGATTTACTTGTTGACAACTCTAGTTATGAATACTATGATGAAACGTCAATTAATCATGCTAAACAAGATAAAACGAATGACAATGATAAGGAGAAGATTGAGCTTCTAACTAAAGAATTAAACTCTCTTAAGTTAGCTCATGAAACTATCTACGAAGATCATCAAGAACTTTTAAGGGCTCATGAGAAGTTACGCTTTGAAAAGCTCAATCTTGAGCAAGAGCATGAGTTCTTAAAAGCAATCAATGATGATCTCCACAAGAAAAGTTCTTCTTACATTGCCAAGCGTTTACTCTTATCTACTTACATGCCTCAAGTCAAGTCTAGTAACAAGTACAAGAAAGATACTTCCTCTAGTAGTAACAATAATAATGTCAAATCCAATATTGTTGCTTCTAGTAGTTCTCTTCATTCCACTAATGATTCTCTTAGCCAAGTTACACTTGAGCAAGAAAATAGCTTATTGAAGGGAATTATAGAGAAAGGTGTTTACAAGAGCCTTGCCAGGAGTAAGCAATTCGAGGAAATTGTACACAAGCAAGGAAGGCACCGGAAGAATCAAGGTGTTGGTTTTGAACGAAAGTTCAATGCCAATGGAGTTGAGTGGGAAGAAGATCAATACCCCAAGACGAAGTTTGTTCCTCAACAAGAGAAGTATGATCCTACTTCCTTCAAGGGAACACAAGCTCAAGATGATCTACCACCACAAGACCACAAGAACAAAGGCAAGGACAAGCTTCAAGAAGAGATTGATGCATTTGAAGAAGCACCCAAAGCGTCATTCAAGTGGGTCCCCAAGACTACGTCAAGTTCTACTTCATCTAGTAAAACTACAACTCCAAGGATTCCCATCAAGATGATGTGGATCCCGAAGAAGAAGAACTAGAGAGTTCTTGAGGGTGACTCCGCCAACATTCTTCACTCATATCATTTTGGCAAGAACAAGTGCAATCAACTTCCACATCTTGCACTAGTTCAAGGAGTCACAAACCCTCATGTTGGTAAGACAAGGGACAAGGTAACCTAATGAATTCATGGACATCATCTTGTGTGTGCATCACTCTATGTCTATGGATATTCTTGTTTGTTCCTTGTGGGACTAACCATGTAGGTAAGTTGAAAGTGCAACACACTCCAAAGGATTGCTCCAAATGATCTACATCAACATTGAGCATCTACATCTTCAACACCTACATGAAGTCATCATCGACAAAACCCAAGGTTAGTTCATCCCTCTAAGGGGGGATCTCACATCTAGGGGGAGCTTAACTGTAATAATTGAGTCAAAGCAACTCTAATGGTGTGAACACATTAATGCATTATGTAAAAGTGGTAACCCCACTTGAGCTTAAACGATGAGTATGACCTATGATCAAATGTTCTCATTTGACTCCTAAGTCAATATACTCATATATAGATGACCTAGTCATCGCCAATTGCTTGATAGATGCTAGAATTGGTTGTGCATGCTTTGCCACATATTTCATTTGCTATCTTAGTGTGTGAGCATGTTGGTCCACATTTTACTCATTCAAGGACATCCACTTGTTGTTTTGATTGTTTGTTTTCTCTTCTTTTTGCCAAGTGGATGGACAAGAATGCCTAAGAACCTTCTTTAGCTATCTATGCTTTTCTCATCTCAAACTCTATTCATGCTACATCACAAAATTTGATGAAGTCAGATTCGAACCACTCTGTGTGAGGAGCACTCGGAGTCCCCGATTCATCATAGACTTAAACTTCCAAAACCTCTTTGTGATTCTCGGTCTGACCGATTCTTCCATTTCGGTCCTACCGAGATCACCAAGTTGGTCTGAGTTTTCAATCTCGGTGCAACCGATTTGAACTTTTCGGTCTCACCGATTTGCTATAACTGAACACAGTTATGCATCTCGGTGCCACCGAGTTATTCCACTCAGTCACACCGACAGGGTCGGGCTATATATAGCCACGGGCAAAAATTTGAAATTTCTCCGAAACCCTTCGCCCGCGCAACAACTCGCTCTGCCATTGTGGTCTCCGGATCGTCTCCTCGCCGCCAGCAGCCTCTTGTCGTTGGTCTTCGCCGCCGTCAACGGAATTCGTCCCCGCCGTTGCCGCCGTAGCAAGTCCACCGCCAAGTGAGGGTATGGACTTGATCTTTGTGCTATCGACGTCTGATTCCTAGCACATTGTTTCATATTGATTCTTGCCACGATTGAGATTCTTCTATCCAGTCAAAATAGTCCATAGATTAGATGCGATTCAAATTTTTAGGGTTAGGTTTCCGCCGAAACCATCTCGGACCCACCGAGTTGAAAAACTCGGTCTCACCGATTTGGCGTATGCCATTGCACTAGTGACTCTCGGTCCAACCGAGAATTACTAATCGGTCCGACCGATTTGAGGATTCTGTGAAACCCTAGCAGTCTCGGTGCCACGAAATGAGACTTGGTCCGACCGAGATCATCAGTTTAGGCTCCAAAACTGCTTCGGTATCACCAAGTTTGAAAATCGGTTGATCCAAAATGCTTTCTGTGGAAAACTAAATCTGAACTTTTGAATCATTCTTTTGCAAAAATCTCTGCATTTTGTGATGCTCATCTTTTCTATCTCATCTATAACTCTTCACAGGGTCAGCAGTCAGCTTTTGCAGTATGTCTGATCAGAGTGACAGCCAGAACAGGTCTGAAGAGCAGATGGACTTGAGTGAGGGCACTAGTCCCTTAACTTCAGATGATGGGAGCAGAAGTACTCCTAGCAACTTGCCTAAGGCTGCAACTAGGCAAAGGAGGAAGAGAAACTCAGACTCAGAGGATGAGGATTACAAAGCTGAGGAGGATGAGGCCACTTCCAAGAAAGTGGTGCTCAAGAAAGAGTATGGCTCTGCACAAAGCACAAAGCCAGGTCTGAAGAGGAAAGTTCCTACCAAAAGAACTCCAATGCCAAAGGCCAGGAAGTCCACTCAAGTGCCAGCCCAAGATGAACCCAAAGAGGCACCTGCAAGGAAAGAAGCACCACCAAAACCTCAGAAGGTCCCCACTGGTGCAACCATGAAGTTCACAATTGAATCAGAGGATGATGGTGATCAGGACAAGAAAAAGAAGAGAGCTAGAACCACAACTGCTAAGGTCCTTGGAAAGCCCTCAATGAGAAGGGATTCTGATGAAGAGGAAGAGGATGCTGCAACAGCACCTAAGGCAGCTAAGCTTATGGGAGATGCAATCAGGTCAGGGGCTGCAACATCCAAGCCCAAAGATGCACCCAAAGTTGCCTCCAAGGCCAAGGAAGCTCCAAAGAGGAATAATAGGAGTATTCCAGCTGCTGAGAAGAACAAGGCCCCAGTGCCCAATGTTGCAGAAGATGAAGATGAAGAAGGTCAGGTCCTCAGAAAGCTCAAGCCCAAGATACCAGACCACAATGATGCCCATCCTGTGGCTGAGGACATGAGAATCAGGAAGGATTCAGGGCTGAGGCTATGGAGGATGGAAGATACATATGCTTCAAGAAGAAGGACTGCTGTTGACTATTGGTTCCACACAAAGGAACAACAGGACTTTTATGAGACCATTCTGTTGGACAAGAAGCCCATTGTCTGTGATATGAGGTGGGTTGACTAGAAATTCATCAGGGAGAATGAGCAGCACTACCCTGGAGTGGAGGAGAGCTTTATTGCTTGTGGAGTGGCAGATTTTGTTGGACAGAAGTTCACCAACTGGAATGATGAGCTTATCATGCAGTTCTACTCCACAACCCACTTTTATCCAGATGGTAGAATTGTGTTGATGTCTGAAGGTACAAGGTACCAATCTACTGTTGAAGAATGGGCAAGTCTGATAAATGCCCCCAAGGAAGAAGAGGATGACTTGGACATATATGCAAAGAACAAGTTGGGTCATAACTCAATGGCTCACATGTACAAGGAAATTCCTGACAAGGCAGTTGAAACTCACAAGTTTGGATCAGTTCACTTTCTGCTGTCAGGATTGGCAACCATAAATTTGATTCTGAGGCACACTTTGTTGCCCAAGTCAGGTGACCATAACATGATCAGAGGGCATGCCATCAACATGCTGCATGTGTTTGATGTGCCACAGAAGTTAAAAGTCATGAGCCTGATCATTGAAACAATCAAGAGGATTGCAACAGATCAGAAGAGGAGCTGTGGATATGCACCTCAGATTCAAGAATTGATCAACTCCAAGATGGGCATAGGGAAATATCAGTTGGATAAGGAACATTTTCCAATTTATCCAAACTTTGAGGACAATGAGGTTGTCATGAATGAAGATGATCCACAATCAGTCCAAGCTCAGGAGAAGAAGGAGAAGGCAAAACAGGAGAAGGCTTCCAAGATGCCAACTCAAGAGGAGGCATCTGAGTATTTCTTGAAGACCAAACAAGAGCAGCTTGGTTACTTGATAGCATCAACTCTGAGTATTGAGAAGGGGTTGGCCACCCTAACTCAAAACCAGGAGAGCCTGGAGAGAATCATGGAACAAAAATTCTATGATCTAGATGTCAAGGTAACTGAGATTCAGTCAGTTGTAGAGCAGCTGCAGGATGACATGCAGGAGAGGAAGGGCAAGACAACCACCAATGTGTTTGCCAGAGTGCCCAGAGCCCAGAGGTCAGTTGCAGTGCCAGTGACAGACACTAGAGCTACAACTTCAGCACTAGCTACTGCCCCTACAGTTCCAGTGCAACCAACTCCAGCATCCACTCCAGCACCCTCTACTTCAACTGAAGCCTTCATCCAAGGAGCTATCAGGGCACCACCACCAGAAGATCAAGCCTGAGAGTCGATCTAGCACTATGCATTTTCTATGAACTTTTTGGTAACTTGTTGCCAAAGGGGGAGAAAAATGTATAGATCATAGGCTTCGAGAGAGAGTGTTGCTTTTATTCTCTCTTGCTTTATTTGGTGGTTTTTCAAACTTTGTTTGCCTTTGTTTGAGATACTATGCCCGTGAGACATTGATGATCATGTGTTTGATCATAAGCTACACTTATGCATGCTTGATATTATCCTATCTATCTTATGTGATCATTCACTATGCTTGGTGATGAGTGCATGTATTCATTGTTTATTATTTTGAGTGCTCCACCAAGATGTATGTGACATGGAAGAGTAACCCATGAGCCTAATTCATTGTGCATTTGCAGTCCAAAGCAAATCTTAACCCATGCACAAATTTAGGGGGAGCTCTTGCTTATCACATACTTCTCAAAGCGACGATGTTATTCAATCTTATTATCATTTGTCGAAGCTTTGATCTATATGTTGTCATCAATTACCAAAAAGGGGGAGATTGAAAGTGCAGCTATCCCTAGGTGGTTTTGGTAATTAATAACAACATATAGCTCATTGAGCTAATACTATTCCAAGACTATTATTTCAGGAAAGCTCAATGAATGGCATGGCATGGATGATGAAAGTGGATCCCTCAAAATACTAAGGACAAAGGATTGGCTCAAGTTTAAAAGCTCAAGACTCTTCATTTTACATTTTAGTGATCCAAGATCACATTGAGTCTATAGGAAAAGCCAATACTATCAAGGAGGGATGAGGTGTTGCTTAATGAGCCTCTTGCTTCATGTGCTTAGTGATATGCTCCAAAACCCTCAACTACTTTCCCACATCCACAAATGACCTAAACCCAAAGCCAAAATCGGTCACACCGAAACTTCCTATCCGGCGCCACCTATTCCAAAAGTCATAGCCACTGCCACAAACCCTAAGCAAATCGGTCTTACCGATAGGGATCTCGGTCTCACCGAGATGGGGTTGCAATCTCTCTGTTTCCCTTCGTAACGTTTCGGTCTAACCGAAGTGAGCAATCGGTCCCACCAAGATTGTAATGTAAACTCTCTGTTTCCTTTTTGTAACATTTCGGTCTCACCGAAAAGAGCAAATCGGTCCCACCGAGTTTACCTGACCAACTCTCTGGAAAGCTTATTACCAAGTCGGTCTCACCGAGTTTGTGTAATCGGTCTTACCGAGATTACGTTATGCCCTAACCCTAACCGAATCGGTCTCACCGAGATGCATGTCGGTCCCACCAAAATTCACTAACGGTCACTAGGTTTACTAAATCGGTTCGACCAAGTTTAACAATTCGGTCCCACCGAGTTTTGTAAATTGTGTGTAACGGTTAGATTTTGTGTGGAGGCTATATATACCCCTCCACCTCCTCTTCATTCGTGGAGAGAGCCATCAGAATGAACCTACACTTCCAACTTACCATTTCTGAGAGAGAACCACCTACTCATGTGTTGAGGCCAAGATATTCCATTCCTACCATATGAATCTTGATCTCCAGCCTTCCCCAAGTTGCTTTCCACTGAAATCTTCTTTCCACCAGATCCAAACCCATTGAGAGAGAGTTGAGTGTTGGGGAGACTATCATTTGAAGCATAAGAGCAAGGAGTTCATCATCAATGCACCATTTGTTACTTCTTGGAGAGTGGTGTCTCCTAGATTGGCTAGGTGTCACTTGGGAGCCTCCGACAAGATTGTGGATTTGAACCAAGGAGTTTGTAAGGGCAAGGAGATCGCCTACTTCGTGAAGATCTACCGCCAGTGAGGCAAGTCCTTCGTGGGCGACGACCATGGTGGAATAGACAAGGTTGCTTCTTAGTGGACCCTTCGTGGGTGGAGCCCTTCGTGGACTCGCGCAACCATTACCCTTCGTGGGTTGAAGTCTCCATCAACGTGGATGTACGATAGCACCACCTATCGGAACCATGCCAAAAACATTCGTGTCTCCAATTGCGTTTGAATTCTCCAAACTCTTCCCTTTACTTTCTTGCAAGTTGCATGCTTTAATTTCCGCTGCCTATATACTCTTTGCATGCTTGCATGAATTGTGTGATGATTGCTTGACTTGTCCTAAAGTAGCTAAAATCTGCCAAACTCTAAAATTGGGAAAAGGTTAAGTTTTTATTGGTCAAGTAGTCTAATCACCCCCCCTCTAGACATACTTCAAGGTCCTACAATAGTAGCCCCTGAGACTTTGGTTGCCCGCCCTAGGCGACAAACGGGGGATCATATAGTAATGATTGTGCTGTGCATATGCGCAGGTATCTAAGGGTCCGGCAGCCGACCAGTCCGTTGAAGTTGCCGAGCTAAGGAGGCAGATCGGATCTATTGATGCCGATATCACGCTGGTGAACGAGCGGCTAGACGAGTCACAAGGTATGTGCTTTCCTTTCCTTATTATGTTGTATAGGAAAATATGAGAGGGGCATAATATTCATGCAATATGCTTGGATTGCAGATGGTCCTGCTGCCGTGGAAGCCCTGAGGGTGGAGCTTGCCCAGGACAAGGAACAAGCTCGGGTTAGCAGTGCGGCTGCCCTAAAGGCGGTCGAAGAATTGAGAGCCGAACAGGCTGCTCATCACCGAGGCGAGGAAAAGATAGCCGAAATGGTTGTGGAGTTGAAAAATGCCGCCGACCGGTATGAACTCCTTGAAAAGGAGAATAAGGCTAGTGCGTCTGACCTGAACAAGGCACTTAATGCCACCAAGGAGATGTAGACCAAGGTCAGGGGTGTGCGGGAGGAGCTTCAACAGGCCGGTAAAATCACGGGTGGAGGCTCCTACTTACTGCGGACAAAGTTTTTGGATCCGAAGTATGCTCCCCTGGATGGACGCTGGAGTCCTGCAGATGCGTATGCGTACTTGGCAAAGAGTACAGCTAATGCAGCCAAGTTTTTCGAGGATCAAGGTGATAAAGAAGTGGAGAAGCTTTTTTGGTCACAATTCAATGCTCCCGCGCACCCGCTACCGTTGAGTGAGAAGATGGCTGCTGTGGCGGAGCTTCACAGGTTGTCCGGGCTTGCAATGCGGTCTGTAATAGACCATCTTTGTCCAGAGGGGCCTAAGCCGGACGTTACTTTGGTTTGGTGCAACAGTTCCTTGGGGCCGTGCCTTAGATCGATGTCATGAGGAGGTCGGCGTGCATAGAAGGTGCACGAATGGCTCTTGCCCGCGTTAAAGCCTATTGGACAGATATGGAGGCCACCATTGTAGCGACCCAGAATCCGGCGGGGGGCCAGTATCCGGCCGAGCACTACTTGGAGCAGGTGACAGAAGGTGCCCGCTTAATAGGGGCGCAGTGCTCGAAGAGTGTATTATTCGAGTGACAAATCGAATCATTGTAAAAACAATGTTATTTTGGTTATAAGGCTATATGTCGGTGTCAAAACCGGTAGATCTCGGGTAGGGGGTCCCGAACTGTGTGTCTAGGCGGATGGTAACAGGAGACAAGGGACACGATGTTTTACCCAGGTTCGGGCCCTCTTGATGGAGGTAAAACCCTACGTCCTGCTTGATTAATATTGATGATATGGGTAGTACAAGAGTGGATCTACCACGAGATCAAGGAGGCTAAACCCTAAAGCTAGCCTATGGTATGATTGTTGTAATGTATGTTGTGTCCTATAGACTAAAGCCCTCCGGTTTATATAGACACCGGAGAAGGCTAGGGTTACACAGAGTCGGTTACAACGGTAGGAGATCTACATATCCGTATCGCCAAGCTTGCCTTCCACGCCAAGGAAAGTCCCATCCGGACACCGGACGGAGTCTTCAATCTTGTATCTTCGTAGTCTTGGAGTCCGGCGGACGATGATAGTCCAGCTGTCCGGACACCCCCTAGTCCAGGACTCCCTCAGTAGCCCCTGAACCAGGCTTCAATGACGATAAGTCCGGCACGCATAATGTTCGGCATTGCAAGGCGGGTTCCTCCTTTGAATAATCCAGAGAAGATCAGGAACACCAGGACAGTGTTCAGCTCTGCAAAATAAATTCCACATTCCACCGTAGAGAGAATAAAATGTACACAAGTCCAATCTGCTGACGTATTTTGCGGCAACGCCACTACCAAGCCTTTACTTGAATCGTTTTTTATTATACCACCTCAGCACGTTTAGCGAAGCGGTTTCCTTGGCACGTCTTGTCGAAGCAGAGATCGTGTTCCCCTTATTTCGGGATTCTCATCAATACGAGCATGGGTAACCCAACCGTGCCCGTCGCCACGCCTCCTCTATCGAAGGTGAATCCCAAACGGTCACGGAGACGGCTCTTGGTATTTTCCCCCTTTATAAGAGGACCAAGGCTCGTTTCTTTTCTTCAATCTTCCATCAAATCTTCTTCTTGCTCCAAGTTCCAACACCCAGAGCCCCAGATTCGAGCGCTTTGGACCTTCAACGATGTCCGGCTCCGACCTTCAGGGTCGGTGGATGTCCTCCTCCGTCACGGAGGAGGACGTGCTAAAGCTGCGTGAGGCCAAGTACCTGTCTTACGAGATCTCGCACAGGTTGCCCGCCCAAGGGCAGGCCGTACCCACTCCCGAGCCCGGTGAGTACGTCGTCTTCGTATCCCACCTCCGTCGGGGTTTAGGCTTCTCGACGGACCTCTTCGTGAGAGGGCTCATGTTCTACTACGGGCTGGATTTTCACGACTTGGCTCCGGAGTCCATCCTCCATATTTCCGCATTCATTATCGTCTGCGAAGCCTTCCTCCGCGTCACCCCCCACTTTGGCCTGTGGCTGAAGACCTTCAATGTGGAGCCGAAGATGATCGGGGGGCGTCAAACGGAGTGCGGCGGAGCGGCCATAAGCAGGAGGGCCGATGCCCCGTGGCCCGAGGGATCCTTCCAAGAGGAGCTCGGCTTGTGGCAGCAGGAGTGGTTCTATATCACCGCTTCGAAGGGCAGCAAGCAAAAGCCGCCGCCTTCATTCCGCCCAGGACCTCCACGCCGGTTGATGTCGTGGGTCAACCAAGGGCTCAATTGGGGGCCGTCCGAAGACGTGCCCTTATTGCAGGGCCGGATTCGAGACCTCCAAGCGAGGGAGATCAATCTGGTTGTGGTGATGCAGGTCATGCTAATCATGCGTCTTCTGCCCTGCAAACGCCGTCCTCTCCGGTTATGGGAGTTCAATCCGGAGGGACCACGAATTCTCCAACACTTCATGGGTATGACGCCCGTGGAGATGTACAAGTTGTTCTTCGGACCACAGGTGGCGTGTCCGGAATTGACCGAGGACGCAGGCCTAAGCTGCAATCGCCCGGATACTCAGGTAAGTAGCTCAGAGTCCGGACGTTCTGTTCGTTTGCTTTTCTGAAAGTCGCCTTCTAACCCATTATTCTTCATCAGGAGTGGGTAGCGCGATCGAAGCTGATAAGGTGTCCGGCCCCCCTCCCAGAGACCGCAACGGAGGCCGTGCTGGTCAGAATGTTGGAGGTCGCGCCCGTAGAAGGAGGCGATGGGGAAAATAGAAGAGCTATCACCTCTCCCAAGGGGGCGCCTGAAGAGGGAGGGATCGAAAATCCCTCCTTCCAGGGGGAGAAGAGGACCGCCTCCGAAGACCCGGAGGCCAAAGCCCCTAAGCGGGGGAAGAAATCTTCACCGGAGGGTCCTGCATTCGGGGAGAACCCGGACGTATAATCGTCTCTAAAGGATCAGCCCTCCAGCGAGCCGTGAGTAGGAAAAGGGGAGTTCATTAATAAGAAAATACCCCTGTTTGTGCTTCTGTGGATAACCGAAATTTCTACCTTACAGTTCGGATCTGCGGCCCTCTCAGATGAGTTCGTCTTCGGGGGATCTTCGTCTGGAGATGATGGAGAGCGAAACGCCTCCGTCTGCTGCGCCATCGGACAGGGCAGACGAGCCTGAAGTATCGTCACGGAGGGTATCCCAGAGCCCGGTGGAGCCGGAGAGTTCGGCGCTGACTAGTGTCCGGCCGGGGGAGCTGAAGGATCTGCTTGAGAGGGCGTCTATCTCAGAATATCACCGTGCTTTGATGAGTATGGTGATTGGAAGGATTTCGTCCGCCGAAAGCGGATTGCATAATGCCGTCAGGAGTTTGCTGGCGGGATTTGAGGTACGCAAGAACGACGCACCTTTATGAAAGTTTTGCACATAGAAGTGCGCCCTGTATAGATAGTAGCCCGTGAGACTCGGTAGGTTGTCGAAAGCGACAGCGTGCCGAGGATCAAAATCGCAGGCATTGAATGTCGCCCTTCCTATGCAGGTGGCGGATAATCCAGGGGCTAGCCGGACTAGTGGAGTTGTCGAGTTAATGCGGCAACTTGATGTGGCGGATGTGGACATCGCGCTTGTCAACCGGCGACTTGACGAGTCGCAAGGTAAATGAATTCTCCGCAGTCACTTATTTAAGGGAGCTAAAGCCCGCCTCTGACAATATATATTCTGTGATACAGACGGTGCTGCTGCTGTGGAGAGCCTTCGGGCCGAGCTTGCTCACGCCAAGGAGCAAGCCCGAAGGAGTGATGCGGCTGCCTCGAGGGCGGCCGAGGAGTTGAAAGCCGAAAAGGCTGCACACTGCCTAAGCAGGGAAAAGATGGCCGAATTGGCCGTGAAACTGAAGGATGCTACCGACCGCAATGAGGCTCTTGAAAAGGAGCGCCTATCGGAGCGAGAAGACCTGGGGAAGGCCACCGCTGAGGCGAAGGATGCCCGTTCTGCAATGCGGGCTATGAAGGAGGAGCTGCGCCAGGCCGGAGATATTGTGGCTGGCAGGCCTTTTCTGCTGCGTCGCCGGTTTACGGATCCAAAGTATGCCCGACTTGGCCAGTTGTGGGGTCTGGAGGATCCATATATGGACTTAGCGGCAAGTGCGGCGGATGCCGTTGTGCACTTCCGGAGTCAGAAGGATCACAAGACGGAAGAGCTATTTTGGTCTCAATTCCATAGTCCGGATCATTCACTTCCGTTGATCGATCGGTTGGCCGAATGGGCTGAGCTGAACAGGTTGTCCGGACTTGCCATGACTGATATCGTGGCTCATGTCTGGCCAGAGAGGCCCAAGGCGACGAGCTATTTTGGCTTATTGCAGCAATTTCTTGGAGCGGTGCCGCATATCAAGGAGATGAAGCGGTCGGCCTGCATAGAAGGTGCGCGGATGGCCCTTGCCCGTGTGAAGACACATTGGACAGAGATGGATGCCACCGCTATTGCAGCCCAGGGTTCGGACGAAAGCCGGTTACCCGCCGAGCACTATTTTGGGGAAGTTATGCGTGGCGCTCGTGTAATAGAGTCGCAGTGCTCGAAAAATGTCACGTTCAAATGAACGTTTTATCTTGTAAAACAATGATTATGATTGAACCGCCTTTTATACTTGTGCGTTCCAAGTATTAAAATATCTCCTATGCGGTCGTTTATGTATACGTTTGTATAACCTGAAAGATGGCAGTCTTCGGCTTCGGCCCCCACGCACAAGGTGCGGCGGTGTTCGCAAAAAATAGGGCGTTTTCACACTTAATCCGATGTCTCGGTCCTGTTAAGGAGGTGGTAGCGTAGCAAACGAGGCAATCCGGACTATGATGCTTTATCACTTTCACTTAGCCATTGGAGTTCGAGGGTGGGGCTATGATATAGCCCCTGGGGGCACCGTGCTTCTCCGGATTCCAGGCGTGTGTGTGCCTGACCGGGAAACGGTCCTTCGTCAAAGCGGGGAATTCTAAACATTCCGGTAGTCGATCGAGTGGTTGACCAGTCTCTCGCTGTATCATGACAGTCAGTTTTCGGCTTTCTCTACTGAGGTGCTCGCCCAGCCGAACTGGGGCACAATCGCAGTAGTTCTCCTGGTGCCGCGTTAGCCGATGATACGGAACGTAAGGCAGCAAAACACAGGAGCCGGGCAAACCCAACATTTGACCAAAGACATGATTCGGAGCTGATGCATATAAGGCCTAACTCGACACGCCGAACACTCCCTAAGGTGTTCGGTCTTTATAATAATGGGCAGAACCATGCCCTAAGCCCCTAGTGTCCAGGTACGGGCAAGGTCCTCTGACGCGGCCGATGCCAAAACGTCAAGCTCCACTTTGGTTATAATGAGAAACCAAGGGATTATAACAACAAGAGACAGTAAAAAAGGTTCACGCAGGGTCTTAATCTGAAAAGAATCCTTGCGACGGGTCCCTACTGCACGTCTGCGCCTGTGTCACCGTTGTGCCGTTATCCTGGACGGGTGTGCACGTTGTTCATCTGTAAAAAGAGACGAACTTAGTTTGGAAAGAAATCGTGCGAAAAAATATATACGAAGGAAAAAAAATATAAATAAGTACAGCAGAGTCTATATGAGCTCGCTGTTGCTTGTGCGCGCAGCCCCTTGTGAAGGGATGTGCGGCTAGGGAGCCCCTAGCTTATTTATGCCGGACTCGTCTGACCGTGTCCGGGGTCTTTAAATGACCCTCGCATTGAAATGATGCCACGTGGACCGGGCATCTTAAGTGTAGGAGACGCGTAATGTGGTATGGCATTAAAGCGGACAAAAGCTTCTCGTCCCAAGAGTGCTTGATAGCTACTTTTAAATGGGACAATATGAAAGATTAGTTTTTCACGTCGAAAGTTGTTCGGTGATCCGAACACAACTTCTAGTAGTAAGGAGCCTGTGCACTTGGCGTAAGGGCCTGGCGTCACTCCTTTAAAGGAAGTGCGGCTGTGTCGAATTTTAGTAAGGTCTATCCCCAACTTGCGGATTGTGTTTGAATACAGCAGGTTTAAGTCACTGCCTCCGTCCATCAGGACTTGTGTAAATTGCAGTCCGTCGATTATAGGATCCAATACCAGGGCAGTCCATCCTGCATTTCGAATGCTTCTGGAATAATCCAGGTGGTCGAAAGTGATTGGTTTTGATGTCCAATCTCTATGTTCCGCTGGGTTGGACCGTGCGAGACCCATTTTAACGGGTGCCGTACTGTTCTTCCGTATTATCACATGAAGTGAATTTACTGCTTTGACCTCTTGTGGGAAAGTCTTTTGTTTTCCAGTGCCCTGCTGGTGGGGTTTATCATCATCTTCGCTTGATGCGCCGAGCCCCTTGTGTTTGGCGTTTAATCGGCCGGACTATTTGAAAACCCAACAATCTCGGTGGGTGTGGTTTGCAGGCCTTCCGGGGGTACTGTGGATTTGACATATCCGACCCAAAATCTTGTTTAAGTTGGATAGCTCATCACTGTTATCCTTAAGAGGAGGTGTTTTGTTGTTTGGCCGCGAGCTTTTGAATCCAGCGTTGACCGCCGTGCTCTTTGGGCTTTTCTCTTTATTCCGGCGCTGGTCTTTTCTGCGCCGTGATTTTCCGTTTCCATCTCTGATCTCGGATGTACTTGGGTCGCTGGTGCTGCATCTTGCTAGCCAGCTATCCTCTCCCGCACAAAAGCGGGTCATGAGGCTTGTTAGCGCGGACATTGTCCTCGGCTTCTCTTGGCCGAGGTGTCTGGCGAGCCATTCGTCTCGGACGTTGTGTTTAAAAGCTGCTAAGGCTTCGGCGTCCGGACAGTCGACTATTTGGTTCTTTTTGGTGAGGAACCTGTTCCAGAATTTGCGCGCTGACTCTCCGGGCTGTTGAGTTATATGACTTAGATCGTCTGCATCCGGAGGGCGGACATAAGTTCCTTGAAAATTTGCTCTAAACGCGTCCTCGAGCTCTTCCCAACTTCCAACAGTGTTTTCTGGGAGGCTTTTGAGCCAATGACGGGCTGGCCCTTTGAGCTTGAGGGGTAGGTATTTTATGGCGTGGAGGTCATCTCCTCTAGCCATGTGTATGTGTAGTATATAATCTTCTATCCAGACTCCAGGGTCTGTTGTTCCGTCGTAGGCCTCTATGTTTATGGGTTTAAATCCTGCTGGGAATTCATGATCCAGCACCTCGTTGGTGAAACATAGTGGGTGTGCGGCGCCCCTATATTTGGGTGTACCGCTATCTTCGGACGCTTGGCGTGTTGCATTGCTTCCTGGGCCCCCCTTCTTTGGCCCGTAAATGGACCTGGCTGGGCCATCTGTCTTTTTAGGGTTATTAGCCGGCTTATGTGCGGCGCCGCTTTCAGATTTTGGCCTATCATCTGGCCGTCTATCCAACCAGGCAGCCTCTTTGTTTTTTGACTGTGGGGGCTCTATGGCCTCCTCGTCAAATTCTGGCAGCAGCTTGCGTTTCGGGTAGCTTTTTGATTGATGGCCATTGCCGTATTTGTTTGCGGTTTTGAGCACTTTGCTCCACCTCATTCTGAGTGTATCTTCCGTTGTTTTGAGCTTCCGTTTTTCCTTTTTCAAACTTCTTGCGGTGGTGACGAGTCTTTTCCGAAGGTTTTTATTCTCCGGCGGTGTGTCCGGCGTGAGGTCGTCTGGACTGTTGTTTTCGCCGGGCCTGGACTGATTATCTGACTCGTCCTATTTGGACGGTTGCTTGTCTGCGTGTTCGTCGTCCACCGGTTTGCCCTGTTGTATTGTTGGGTCATTGGGAGCGCTGTTGTTGTCGAGGCGGGACTTAGGGCGGCGTCTGCGTCGCCGTTTTGGTTGTTTGTCGGCGGGATTATCTTCTGCCGCGCACCGTTGGTCCTCGTTATCGCTTCCTTTTGGGGTATCCACCATGTATACGTCATATGACGAGGTGGTCTTCCCGTGCCCTGTAGGCGCTGGTTCTTGTTCGTCTCCGGCATCGTCGTCCATACCGTCGATGTCTTCGGAGTCATAGTTTAGCATGCCGGTTAGATCGTCGACAGTGGCTACAAAGTGGGTGGTGGGTGGGCTTTGAATTTCTTTGTCGTCCGAATCCCAACCGTTTTGGCCGTAGTCCGGCCAGGTCTCTCCGGATAGCGAGAGGTGTTTTAATGAATTTAGGATGTCGCCAAAGGGCGAGTGTTGGAAGATGTCCGCGGTGGTGAATTCCATAACCGGCGCCCAATCAGATTCGATTGGCAGGGGCATGGGAGGTCCGGAGTCCGGCAAGGAGTCCGGCACCTTGGAGTCATGAGTTTCGCGAGGGACAAGGTTAGTGTTCGGCTCCATCACCGTGGAAGTTGAATCCCCCGAGGCGGTGTCCAACCACAGGTCCTCGATCTGGGCGATCGGCTCTGGACTACGGGCCGGAGCAGATTCTTGTGCGGCCACCAAGTCACTGTTCGGCGGCAGAGCTAGATCATGCCCATCGTAACAATGTGGCGCGCTTGGCTGTGGCTCGAGCCCGTCGAAGATCAAGTCCCCGCGGATGTCGGCCATGAAGTTTAGGCTTCCGAATCTGACCTGACGGCCAGGGCCGTAGCTTTCGATGTGCTCCATATGGCCAAGTGAGTTAGCCCGCAGTGCGAAGCCGCCGAACACGAAGATCCGTCCGGGGAGAAAAGTCTCACCCTGAACAGCATTGTAGATTGAAGAAGCCATCGAGCCTATCGGTGACGACACAGAGGAACTCTCAATGAAAGCACCAATGTTGGTGTCAAAACCGGCGGATCTCAGGTAGGGGGTCCCGAACTGTGCGTCTAGGCGGATGGTAACAGGAGACAAGGGACACGATGTTTTACCCAGGTTCGGGCCCTCTTGATGGAGGTAAAACCCTACGTCCTGCTTGATTAATATTGATGATATGGGTAGTACAAGAGTGGATCTACCACGAGATCAAGGAGGCTAAACCCTAAAGCTAGCCTATGGTATGATTGTTGTAATGTATGTTGTGTCCTACGGACTAAAGCCCTCCGGTTTATATAGACACCGGAGAAGGCTAGGGTTACACAGAGTCGGTTACAATGGTAGGAGATCTACATATCCGTATCGCCAAGATTGCCTTCCACGCCAAGGAAATTCCCATCCGGACACCGGACGGAGTCTTCAATCTTGTATCTTCGTAGTCTTGGAGTCCGGCGGACGATGATAGTCCGGCTGTCCGGACACCCCCTAGTCCAGGACTCCCTCACTATATTTATACTTTTTGCCTGAAAGTATTATTGTGTCTCATGTGCGGCCGTATATACATGTGATCCGAAAGTTAGCAGTCGTTGGCTTCAGCCCCCACGCATACAATGCGGGGGTGTTCATGAAAAATATGCATAATCACACTTGATCCAACGTCTTGGTCCATTAAGGAGGTGATCGCACGTCAAACTAGGCAACCGGACTATATAGCTGTAACACTTTCGCTTAGCCATGGGAGTCTAACGGTGGGGCTACTATGTAGCCCATGGTACCTTCGCGTGCATCTAAATACGGGCGCGTGTGTACATGAGCGACAAACGGTCCTTCGTTAATGCGACGGGATCCTAAAGATTCCGATAAGTCTTCGAGTGGTTGAACAGTCTCGCGTTGTATCATGACAGTCAGTTTTCGGCTTTCTCTACCGAGGTGCTCATCCGGAATAACCAGGTCACAATTGCAGTAGTTCTCCTTTGACCGCCTTAGCCGATAAGAACGGAACGTAAGGCGGCAAACCTAGGAGCCGGGCAAACCCATTTGACCAAAGACATGATTCAGAGCTGATGCATATAAGGCCAAACTCGTGACGCCGAACACTCCCGAAGGTATTCGGACTTTATAACAGAGAATGGGCTGAAGAATGCCCATTCATTATAAACCCTGTATTTCCAGGTACGTGCATTAGCCTGTCGTGGCGAAATGCCAGTAACGGCAGTATCCTCTGTGGGTATGAAACCCATGGGATGTTTAAACAACAAGAGGCAATAGAAAAGGTTTACACGGGGGCTTAATCTAAAGAGAAACCTGTTGAGTGGGGCCCTGCTGCATGTCTGCGCCTTTGTCTACGTTGTGCCGTAGACTGGAAGGGTATCGCGCGAACGTTGTCAAAAAGAAAACTCGTGTAGGAGAGTACAACGTAAGTATGCGATGGATAGTAAAAGTGTAAGACGTTGGCCTACCAATAAGGTTGAGCCAAGTGTGGGTTTATATTAAATATTGATAGCCCCTGATGTTCTCTATCGGATGACATATACGGTGCCCTAGTTTAGTTTTATCCGGGCTGCCGGACTCGACTAACCGTGTCTGTGGTCTTAATGACCAGTCATGCTTTCTGATATTGGAGGCCGCTTATAGTCCGGCCGCTAGGGCCGTCGCGTGTTCCTCTGCGAGTGAAGAGCGCTCTGTGTTTCCGTTAACTGTGATGACACCACGTGGACCGGGCATCTTGAGTGTAAGCTAGGCATAGTGTGGTATTGCGTTGAAGCGGACGAAGGCCGCTCTTCCAAGCAATGCGTGATAGCTGCTTTGGAAGGGTGCGATGGTGAAGAGTAGTTCTTCGCTTCTGGAGTTGCTTGGGAAGCCGAATGTTACCTCCAGCACGACGGAGCCCCTGCCCTAGGCTTCAACGCCTGGTATCACCCCTTCAAAGGTGGTGTTGCTTTGGCTGATTGTGAATGGGTCTATCCCCATTCTGCAGACAGTGTCCTGGTATATTAAATTGTGACTACTGTCACCATCCATAAGGACGTGGGTGAGGTGGTATCCATCGATTATTGGGTCAAGCACCAAGGCCTCTGATCCTCCGCGCCGAATAGTAGTTAGGCGGTCCGTGTGATCGAAGGAGATCAGACAAGCCATCCAGTAGTTAGGTGTTGGTATGATGGGCCCTATAGCATACTCGTCTTTGAGCGCGTGTTCGTGCCTTCTCGTGGATGTGTGAGTCGCGTGGATCATGTTTACTGTTTTAACCTCTGGTGGGAATTTTTTCTGTTCCCCAGTGTTTGGCTGACGAGGTTTATCATCGTCTTCACTTGGTGTTTCCCCTCCCTTGTGTTCGGCATTTAATTTGCCGGCCTGCTTGAAGACCCAACACTCTCTGTGCATGTGGTTCACAGGTTTGTCGGGGGTGCCATGAATTTGGCACAGTCTGTCTAGGACCCTGTTCAGACCGGACGGTCCCTCTTTACTGCCTTTAAGTGGTTCTTTTGCTGATTGGGTCGAGAGCCCCTGAATCCGGCGTTTACCATTGTGTTGTCCGGGCTCTCTTCCTTGTTTTGACATTTGTTTTTATTACACCGTGGCTTCCCGTTGCCATCCCTTATTTCGGATGTGCTGGGATCATGGTGCCTTTACGGGCCAGCCAGCTATCTTCACCCACACAAAAGCGGGTCATAAGGCTTGTTAAGGCTGCCATTGTCCTTGCTTTTCTTGGCCGAGGTGTCTGGCGAGCCACTCATCGCAGATGCTGTGTTTGAATGCCGCTAAGGCTTCGGCATCCGGACAATCGACAATTTGATTCTTCTTAGTGAGGAATCTGTTCCAAAGCTTGCGGGCGGACTCTCTAGGCTGTTGGATTATGTGACTTAATCGTCCGCATCCGGAGGCCGAACATAAGTCCCTTGAAAATTGGCCCTGAAAGCGTCTTCGAGTTCCTCCCAACTCCCAATTGAATTTTCGGGGAGGCTTTTCAACCAGTGTCGAGCTGGTCCCTTGAACTTGAGGGGAAGGTATTTGATGGTGTGGAGATCATCCCCATGAGCCATGTGAATATGCAGGATAAAATCCTCGATCCAGACCCCTGGGTCTGTCGTTCTGTCATATGCCTCTATGTTCACGGGTTTAAAACCTTGTGGAAATTCATGGTCCAGTACTTCTTCAATGAAGCACAGGGGGTGGGCAGCCCCTCTGTATCTGGACATGCTGTGGCACGTCGTCTGCTGTTTTTGTGTCTGGTGTTTATTCCGAACTGGTATTTGGTTGGTATGATCGTTTTGGTGACGATAGGCCCTCGCCGGGGTGTGTCCTTTAGATTCGTAGATCGATCTGGCCACGCCGGCTTTCTTATCCAGGTGCTCACGCAAATCATGCGCGGCGTCGGTAGCCGCTCTATTCTGGTTATGAAGCGGTATGTCTGGCCTCCTGGTCATGTTATTCTTTGGTGGAACGGCCTCGTCGTCGAATTCTGGCAGTAGCTTGCGTTTTGGATAGCTCTTTGTGTGGCGATCGTTGCCGTATCTTTCTTCAGTGTCTAGCACTTTATTCCATCTGCGATTGAGCGTTTCCTATGCGGCCTTTAGCCATTGCTTCTGCTTCTTTAGACTTCTTGCGGTGGCCATAAGCTTTCTGTGGAGGTTATCTCGTTCCACGTGTGTTTCCGGGATGATGAATGCATCATTGTCCAGACTGTGTTCTTTTCCTGGGGCGGTTTGATCAACTCGTCCCCGGGATCATTGTGATCGGGCGTCTGCTCCGAACTGTGTTCGGCATGACCTGGCTCGTCCTGCTCCATCACTGGGTCCGTATGGTCGTTGTTGCCTTCGGAGTTGACTAGGGTATCGATCTTTCTGGTGCTCTTGTCACTATTTTTACTGTTGCTGGACTTTGAGCGGCGTCTGCGCCATCGTTTTGGCTTTTGCCCAGGGGTTTTATCTTCCGGATTGTCGCCGTCGTCCTCCTTGGGCGTGTCCACCATGTATATATCATGTGACGAGGTAGTAGTCCAGCGCCCCAGAGATTCTGAATCTTCTCCTGCATCGTCGTCCATACCATTGATGCCTACGGGGTCGAAGTCAAGCACGTCGGTTAAATCATCAACCGTGGCAATGAAGTGGGTGGTGGGTGGGCAACGGATTCCTTCGTCGCATGCTTCCCACTCGAGCCAGACATAGTTCGGCCAAGAGCCTCCTGACAAAGAGAGAGAGACTTTAATGAGTTCAGCATGTCGCCAAAGGACGAGTGCTGGAAGATATGCGCATCGGTAAACTCCATTACCGGAGCCAACCAGGCTCGGCGGGCTCGGGAGCGTGCGGACCGGAACCTGCAACCGGATACGAGTCCGGGGGTCCGGAGTCACCAGCTTCCTTAGAAGTGACGCGTGTGTTCATCTCTACCCGAGCACTGTCCGACAGCGAGTCTAAGCCATGCTCATCGTGATTGTCCGGCGCTCCCGGCACAGGCCCGAATCTGTCGAAGATCAAGTCTCCAAGAATATCCGCCGTGTAGTTCAGGTTTCCGAACCTGATCTGGTGGCCGGGGCCGTAGCTGTCGATCAGCTCCAGATGGCCAAGTGAATTGGCCCGCAGTGCGAAGCCGCCGAACACAAAGATCTGCCCGGGGAGAAAAGTCCCGCCCTGGACCGTGTTGTCAACGATTGAAGGCGCCATCAAGCCTTGCAGTGAAGACACAGAGGAACTCTCAATGAAAGCACCAATGTCGGTGTCAAAACCGGTGGATCTCAGGTAGGGGGTCCCGATCTGTGCGTCTTAGGCTGATGGTAACAGGAAGCAAGGGACACAATGTTTATCCAGGTTCGGGCCCTCTCGATGGAGGTAAAACCTTACTTCCTGCTTGATTAATATTGATGATACGAGTAGTACAAGAGTAGATCTACCACGAGATCGTAGAGGCTAAACCCTAGAAGCTAGCCTATGATGATT
The DNA here is from genome assembly GCA_963921465.1 of Triticum timopheevii. Lineage (NCBI taxonomy): Eukaryota > Viridiplantae > Streptophyta > Magnoliopsida > Poales > Poaceae > Triticum > Triticum timopheevii. The sequence goes on from OY997270.1 coordinate 119,734,128, forward strand.
ATGATTGTAATTGTGATTGGCCTTCTAAGGACCAACCTCTCCGGTTTATATAGACACCGAAGAGGGCTAGGGTTTACATGGAGTCAGTTACAAGGAAGGAAATATAATATCCGGATCGCCAAGCTTGTCTTCCATGCAAAGGAGAGTCCCATCCGGACACGGGACGGAGTCTTGAGTCTTGTATCTTCACGCTTCAATAGTCCGGACGATGTATATAGTCCGGCTGTCTGGATACCCCCTAATCCAGGACTCCCTCACCTCCTACTGTGGGCCATTAGATCTCCATGAACTCGTATCACCATAGAATCTATGGTGCGGGAGCACCTCATATTCTCCCGTGCGAGAAAACATAACGTGCTATCGCAGCTTGGATGCTATGATGATACGAGCTTTGAGGTCATTTGATCTGAGATCCAATAGCATCTGAGCAGTCTTTGTGCTTGTAAGCAATGGCCGAACTCTTTGGGGGCTTTTCTGCAAAAAAAACATTCGAACCACCGAGGAGGTGTTGGGTCACAAATCCAACGGCTCCGAAGAGCTTGTATCACCAAAGCATCTTAGGTGTGGTTGTCAGTGTCAAAACAGGCGGATCTCTGGTAGGGGGTCCCGATCTGTGCGTCTAGGCTGATGGTAACAGGAAGCAAGGGACACAATGTTTACCCAGCTTCGGGCCCTCTCGATGGAGGTAAAACCCTACTTCCTGCTTGATTAATATTGAAGATATGGGTAGTACAAGAGTAGATCTACCACGAGATCGTAGAGGCTAAACCCTAGAAGCTAGCCTATGATGGTATGATTGTAATTGTGATCGGTCTTCTAAAGACCAACCTCTCCGGTTTATATAGACACCGGAGAGGGCTAGGGTTTACATGGAGTCGGTTACAAGGAAGGAAATACAACATCCGGATCGCCAAGCTTGCCTTCCACGCCAAGGAGAGTTCCATCCAGACACGGGACGAAGTCTTGAGTCTTTTATCTTCACGCTTCAATAGTCCGGACGTTGTACACAGTCCGGCTATCTAGATACCCCCTAATCTAGGACTCCCTTAGTAGCCCCTGAACCAGGCTTCAATGACGATGAGTCTAGCGTGCAGTCTTGTCTTCAGCATTGCAGGGCGGGTTCCTTCTCCGAATACTCCAAAGTAATTATCGAACACTTGAACCGTGTCCGGATCCACAAAATGATCTTCACATGCCACTATAGAGAGAATGATATTTCACAAATGCAATCTGCTGACAACTTTTTATGCAACAAGACGCGTCATTACGGTCGGGCCATTATTCGAACCATTTTACCACAACCAGCCACAGCGCATATTGCGAGGCGGTTTCTTTGACACGTCTTGTCAAAGCAGAGATCGTGTCCCCTTATTACGGGATTCTCATCAATACGGGTATGGGTAATCCAACCGCACCGCTAATCGTGGCGAGTGGGGAATGAGCGAGTTCCACCAGGCAAGTGGGGAGGCGCAAAAAGCTTTTGCCGTCTCTATAAAGAGATAAGGTCTCTTCCTCCTTACCCACGCCTTCTCCTTCCACTAACCTATTCCCATCTGTTCGAGCCCTAACACCTAGGCTTTCTCCTTTTCCATCGAAGAGAGATTTTCCAAAGATGTCCGGATCTGGAGCAGGAGGCAAATGGATGGCCTCTACCGTCCAGGAGAAGGATATCAAGAAGCTCCGGGAAGCCGGGTATCTGGCCAAGAAGATCGGCCACCGTCTCCCACCGGCGGGACATGTCGTCCCTACTCCGGAGCCCCACGAGAGAGTCGTGTTCCTTCCCCATTTCGTCCGTGGGCTCGGGTTTCCCCTTCACCCTTTTGTTCGTGGAGTCATGTATTACTACGGGATTTATTTTCATGATCTTTCCCCTAATTCTTTCCTCAATATCTCGACGTTCATCGTCGTGTACAAGGCCTTTCTTCGGATTTCGCCTCACTTCGGCCTGTGGCTGAAGATTTTCAATGTGAAGCCCAAGGTAGTGAGTGGCGAACACGCCAGGTGCGGCGGCGCCATGGTGAGCAAGATGCCCAAGGCCGTTTGGCCGAAGGGTGCCTTCAACGACTCCGTCAAGGAGTGGCAGCAGCAGTGGTTCTATATCACCGAACCACGCGGCAAAAAGTGGGTCGTGGCTCCGGAGTTCAGATCCGGAGCCCCATTGCGGCTCACTTCCTGGCCCAAGAAGCGCCCGAATTGGTCCTCGTCCGATGAGCTGTCACTGCTCCAGACGCGCGTTCAGAGCATGGTTGACAAGGACGTCAAACTCGTCGACGTAGTCCAGGTGATGCTAGTTCGCCTGGTTCTCCCTTGCCAGCGTCGAGCTTGCAATTTGTGGGAATACGACCCAACCGAGCACCCGACCCTTCGGGAGCTCTATGATTCCTCCCACGAGGATATCTGGAAGGTGCTCTTTAAGTTCGGCAAGTCATGGCCGGGCTCTTCCGAGGACCGTGGGTATCAATTATCCCATTCTGCAAGCCCGGTAAGTTATTGTTATGCTCTGTCCATCTATGCTTTGGCCGACATGTCCTGAGGGAGCCATTTTAATAATGCTTTGTCACGACCCCAGGGATGGACGAAAAAGGTGGAGCGGATACATTGTTCAGCTCCGCTGCCGGAGGAACCAGCCGGACCTCTTCTGACGAAGATCCTGGTCCCCGCGCCTTATGAGGCGCCAAAGAAAGAGGCCTCTAAGAAGGCCAAAAAGACCCGGAGTGGCCTCCGTCGTCGCGAGGCTTCGGACACCAAATCCGAAGACTCCAGCAACGATCCCTCTTCTGAAGACAAAGAGGAGGAAGCAGAGGAGGACGAGCCTCAGTCTGGGGGTGGGAAGAAAAGGACGACCTCCTCATCCCTGGAGGCCGAATCGCCCAAGAGGGGAAAAAGTTCCCTCCCAGAGGCATCCACCACGGCTGCCGATAGCAGCCCGGAGTGGGATCCCAGGGCCCAGCCCCTGGAAAAGTCGTAAGTATACGAAATCTGAACACGTATATGCGTCCGAAGTTGTTTTGGTATAGCAGTTTTAACTGTTGCCATATTTTGCACAGCCCGGCGAGGTCTCGCGCCGGACAGTCCTCATCGGAGGATTCGCTGGGCTTAGATGCTTTGGCGAGCGAGATGCCTCCAAAGGCCCCTTCCCCAAAGTCCAGGCGTGACACTCAGGTGTCATATCAACAGGACCCGGACCAGGGAGAACATATCTCTGGGGCCAGACACACGGGAGCGGATAAGGCCCTCGGGACCTCTAAGGTTCCAGGATCGAGCGAACAGCCACCTTCGATGGTGGAAGGCCTGCCTACCCTGCCGGTGTCCTCTGTTCGAGCAGAGCTGCCCGGCAGTCTATCGACAACGTTGAAGAGCGCGTCTATCGTCGATGAGCATCGGACCCTCATGGGTGCGGTGGTTGAGAAGATTCAGTCCGCCGAGAGTGGGCTGAATGAGTCCTGCCTTGGCCTTATAAAGGCCTTTGAGGTATGTTTTCTAAGAAACCTTTGAGGAATCATCGTAATATGAGTAGTAGCCCCTGATACACTATCCGGCTGCAGCAAGAGGGTCGGGCAGGGGATCAAGTCCTCTGCTACTACAGGATCCTGTGTGAATGACGTATACCCCTTTATGTGAAATAGGCGTCTGCAGAGAGGACAGCCGCTCATAATGCGGAAGTGTCCGGACTAAAGCAGAGCCTTGCACGGGCCAAGGAGGAACTTGGCCGTGTGAAGAAGCAAGTGGAAGACAAGCAAGGTATGTTGAAAACATTTGTCTTGAAGTTGGCACGAATGAGTAATTGTGCCTAGTGAAAAGTATTTGTATCGTATGCTCTAGGAGCGAGTGCCGAATACGAGGCACTAAAGAAGGCTGTGGCTGATGCCAATGAGAAGGCTGCCGCTGAACAGGCGCTTCATGAAAAACACGAGGCTAGGGTCATCGCAGCTGAGCGAGAGCTCCAGGAGGCTGTGAAGAAAAGCGAGGTTTTGGAGCAGAGTCTAGTAGGGAAAGAATCCAAACTCGTCCAAGCTCTTGAGGCTGCGGAAGGTGCTCGGGAAGAAGCCCGAGGTGCTATGCGGGACATTCAGGAGGCCCGGAGAGTTGTGGCTGGTAAGGCCTTCTGTATTCTTAGCCATTTGTACATCATAATGGGAAGAATTCCAAGCGGCAAGATGAATTCTTATTTTTCCAGGGGCGTTTACAGATCTTCCTCGCATCATATTAGATGCCGCCTAATTCTATCGGATCGAGGAGAAGAAGTCTTCGGAGAGGGATTTCTGGTTGCAATATTTGGCGCCGAACTATCCGGTGCCCTTTATCGACCAGGTGAAGCAGCTGGTCGAACTGCACCAGGCGGCCGAACTAGCCATGAAGGACTTGGTTGTCCGGCTGTGGCCCGCGGAGCCCATTCCAAGCAGTTACTTTGGACTCCTGAAGCGGATTGTGGGTGCTTGTCCTCGGCTTGATGCTATTAAGCGATCAGTCTGTATAGAGGGTGCGCGTATGGCATTTGCCCGTGCAAAAGTTCATTGGGGGAAGCTTAACGCGGAAAAGCTGATGACTGAGGGGCCGCCAGAGGGTAAGGAGCACCGCAAGCCCGAACTGTACTATGAAGGTGTACTGAAGGGAGTCCGCCTTGAGGCGGATAAGTGTACGAAAGACATTATATTTCCCTGAGGGCATTCGTGCCGTTCTTTGGAATATGGGATACTGGCACTGTTATTATTTATTGCATGTTTTTTTTGAACACTTGTTCTTCCTGTGCGGCTGTTTAATGTGTATAAATATTGAGAATTGGCCAGTCGTCGGCGTCTGCCCCCACGAAAGAAGTTTGGTGGTGTTCGGGTCATACCTGGACACTCTTTATCCCATGGATGGGTCCTTTTAAGGAGGTGTTCCTCACCACAAACCAGGCAATCAGACTATAGGGCTTTACCACTCTCACTTAGCCATAGGAATTCTAGTATGGTCGGCGCAGCCCCTAGTGTTCGGAAAGCCGGACTAGGGGCTCTATTGGCACCTGATACGAAGACCGATCCGTCGCACTCTGCATTTATAATGGCGTTATGCGGAATAAATCTTTAAGGATTTTACAACCTCTCGAATAGCTGACTAGCTCTCGCTGTATCATGACAGTTGGTTTTCAGCTTTCTCTACTGAGGTGCTCGTCCGGAAGATCCGGGACACAATCACAGTAGTTCTCCCTGCACTACCTTAGCCGATATAACGGAACATAAGGTACCAAAACAAGGGTGTCGGGCAAACCCAACCAATGACCCAAGACATGATTCGGAGCTGATGCATATAGTGCTATAAGTTCGGGGTGCCGAGCGACCGAAAAGGTGGTCGGACTTTGCTGCCGTATTGTGAAGCCCCTGGCATAATCGGGCGTGGCACAAGGTGTTGATGAAAAACAACGGCCGGCAAGTGTTATTTAAGTCTACGCATTGTAGCAAGATGATATGTCTATGCATATTGGTATGGTTTATGATTATGAAAAGAGGTGTTTTTGGTGCAACCTGTGATGGCCGGACTGGAAGTGCCTGTGGGTTAATTGGAAGTTAATCCGGACTGCCTTCTTTAGGGGGTGCTCCTTGTGTGTCCTGGCCGATTCCACGTCGCCAATCCTGTTTTGCATCAAAGTTAGTTTGTAAAGGCAAATACTTGAAGGTAGCTGAATGTCCTCCTGTGGTTGGTCCGAGGGTTCGTGTTTGGACCCTGGTTAATCCAGCCGTTAGACCGTGAAGTAGCGCGGACTCGTTAGTTGGTGTCCGGATAGTCGGCTGTCATATCAGAATTTTGACGGGCATGCACGACTCGCTACTCCGGCAGTTATATCATTTCTGCTCTAAGGGCGGGGTTCGGCCTTGTCCGTGGGTGTGTGATTATCACCCGGTGTCGGCCTGAGGGAGTTACCACGTGAGATCTAGTCAACATGGATAATCCCGTTAGCATATGGTAAATTACCATATGAGGTAAAGGTGCCGAAGAATTATTCTTCGGCGTGGTATTTTTTTGGTGATCCTAGGACAACTGTTAGAGTGATGGGCCCATAAAACTTGGCCTTTGCACCTAGCATCTTTTAGAAGATGTTATTTGCGGTTTCATACCTGCGGGGGCTTTATGTGTTATCGACCCCCGGACTACTATGTCTAGAGGTATTGCAATTGAATTGTTGTGGTTGATGCGATCGGGCGTGATCGGCCGTACTTTTATGCTATGGGGGGTCTCTTGACTAGACGCCTCCCTTCATTATTTCCGGCACACGACCAGCCGCTTTGTTTTGAGGATCCGGCATTCTCTATTGGTATGTTTTGCCGTTCTTATAGGAGTACCATGAATTTCACATGGTTGATCGAGTATGTGGCTCGGGCCGGATAGGTCTAAGCTGTTCTTTGTCCGCCGACCGGACTGGGAGTTACTGGGCTTGGCACCAACTTCCCTGACTTGACGTTTATGACCATCGCGCCGAGGCTTGAGGATGCCTCTTCGTGTGTCCTTCTTGTTGTCTTGGACCGTAGTGATGTGTTGATGTCGGGGTATGTGCCTTGGGTTCTCCTGCTTAGGTTGGGGTATCCAGTTGTGCCGTGTGTGCCCTTTGTCGGGGCAGTCGAGTCCGTATTTTTCAGTGGCTAGGACCTTGGTCCATCTGTCCACCAACAAATCTTGGTCAGGTTTAAGCTGCTGTTGCTTCCTTTGCAGGCTCCTTGCCGTGGCCATGAGCCGTCGCTTGAAGCGAACTTGTTCCACTGTGTCACGCCCAAGATGCGACCCTATCCTAAAGGAACTCGAAGGTCCCACCAAGGATAGGAGCGCATCTTGAAGACACTTTTGCAAGGTGGATATCATTACATCAACATTACATAATAGATAGGGATACATACAAGAGGCATACAATGCCACATGAATACAACAATACAACATACCAGAACAACATCTGACTACGGATGAATCATAAACAGAAACTCAAACAATATCCACCCTGCTAGCCCAGGCTGCCGACCTGGAACCTATCCCCTGATCGAAGAAGCAGAAGAAGAAACTCCAAAACAAGCAACATCGCTCTCGCGTCAAGATCATCGCTTAACCTGTACCTGCAACTGTTGTTGTAGTAATCTGTGAGCCACGAGGACTCAGCAATCCCATTACCATGGGTATCAAGACTAGCAAAGCTTAATAGGAAAGGAAGGGGTAAAGTGGTGAGGTTGCAGTAGCGACTAAGCATGATATGGTGGCTAACATACGCAAATGAGAGCGAGAAGAGAAACAAAGGAACGGTCGTGAAGCTAGCAATGATCAAGAGGTGATCCTGAACTCCTACTTACGTCAAACATAACACAGAAACCGTGTTCACTTCCCGGACTTCGCCGAGAAGAGACCATCACGGCTACACACACGGTTGATGCGTTTTAATTCGGATCAGGTGTCAAGTTATCTACAACCGAACATTAACAAATTCCCACCTTCCACATAACCGCGGGCACGGCTCTCGAAAGTTTAAACCCTGCAGGGGTGTCCCAACTTAGCCCATGACAAGCTCTCGTGATCAACGAAGGAATAGACCTTCTCCCAGGAAGACCCGATCAGTCTCGGAATCCCGGTTTACAAGACATTTCGACAATGGTAAAACAAGACCAGCAAGACCTCCCGGCGTGCCGACATCCTGATAGTAGTCGCGCGTATCTCGTCTCAGGCCACGACCGGATGAGCAGTCCGTACAACTAAAACCAGACCTCAAGTTTCCCTGAGGGGGCGCTGCAAAGGGCTCTAGTTTGGACCAACACTTAGACAAGCATTGGCCCAGGGGGGCTAAAATAAAGATGACCCTTGGGTTAATTACTCCCAAGGGAAATATAGGTGGTGGTGAGGCAAATGGTAAAACCAATGTTGGGCCTTGCTGGAGGAGTTTTATTCAAAGCGAACTGTCAGGGGGGTCCCATAAATCACCCGACCGTGTTAGGAACGCAAAATCCGGGAACATAACACCGGTATGATGGAAACTAGGGCGGAAAGAGTGGAACAAAACACCAGGCATAAGGCCGAGCCTTCCACCCTTTACCAAATGTATAGATGCATTAATAATATAAGAGATATTGTGATATCCCAACATAACCCTGTCCACCATGGAGCAATCTTCAACTTCACCTGCAGCTAGCAACGCTATAAGAGGGGCTGAGCAAAGTGGGAACATAGCCAAACAACGGTTTGCTAGGAAGGGTGTCAAAGGTTAGGGGTTCATGGCAATTTGGGAGGCTTGATGAGCAAAAGATAGGTAACGCAGCATAGCGATAGAACGAAGCAAACTAGCATAGCAATGATAGTAGTGAGATCCAGGGTAGCGGTCATCTTGCCTGAAATCCCGCAAGGAAGAAGAACGAGTCCATGAAGAAGACGAACGTATGAAGCCGAACCAACCGTAGAAGAACGAATCCTCACGATCGCAACGAAACAGGAACTAACAAGAAGAAGCACACAACATAGGTAAACACACCACACATGAACAAGGCATGATGCACAACAAGCATGATGCATGACCAAGATACATGAAGCTACTCATGGCAAGAGATGATGCAAACAAGAACAACACATCAAGGCAAGTTTAAATGAGGCCGGGAACAACATATAACCATTCCGGTAAGTCCTCATATGCAAATTTCGAAATTGGTCCAGAACTGAAGAAACCTTATCTTCAAGTTGTTAAACAGCAAGTTAAGATGCACCACGATGATCTATACGAGATTCTAGTCAAGTTACATATAAAGTTCATTAGATTCGGAGCTACGGTCTAGAAGATATGAGCAAAACAAGTCAATCATGGCATTGATGCAAAACGCATCCAAACATCAAGCAAACACAGCAAAACAAGGATGCAACATGGTAATATGGAACTACATGCAAAAATAAGCAAGTTTCATATAGAGCACACTCAAAACGGAGCAACGGTGCCACACATACACACTATACAAGTTATAACAACAATCCGTCCATAACAGCAACTAGGCATATTGCAAGCATCAAAACAACAAGCTACAACATCCCAACATAATAACAAAAGGCATGGGCATGAAGTACAGGTAAATCATAACAAAACATGAACACTGAGCTATCTCCAGAAATCACTAGAACATGCTCCAAAACACATGGTAAGATTGCAAATAATAACAGTTTCAGACTTATCAGGAAATAACATCAGGTTGCAATATTTAGAACTATCAAACAACATGTTACAGGAACTTATCATGGAAAACAAAGGCATGGCATGAATCTACTAATTGCATAGATCAAAAGTCCCTTACTTACCATAAGCCAAAAAGGCATAGAAAATATGATGGCACCCATGTAAACATGGCAAGTTATATTACAGATTCATACATGGCAGGAACAACAATAAGTAGGCATGTTGGCGAGCTTGAACCACTCACTACAGAGCAATACATGGCATGAAAAGGCAACCAACAGTAAGAAGGCATGTTTATGAAGCTAAGTATGGCAAGAGCAAGGTCATAGGATGCATGGAACACTAGCAAAACACATGGGAACTAGTGAACTTAATGTTAACAGGCTGATAGCAACATTATCAAGCAACTTTGGAGCAAGATATGAACAATCTACAACAAGCTATAAATGCAACCAGGGGCATGGATGGATAGGGCATAACATGTAGATCAAAACATGTTTATAGAACATCTCCAGATTATGCATAGGATGGCTAGTAGCAACATGTTTATATAGCATCACGAAATAACAGATTCAGCCTAGCAAAACAGCAACAACAAGTACACTACTTAACAAGCTCGATTCACTCACCACAAGTCATTGCATGACAATATAAGCATAGCATCATCAAGAATACATGTTTTTGAAACAAACCAAGTCAAGAACAAGTCCATAGCATGCAAGGATCAACTATAGCAACCTTGGCTAAATTGAATAACAAGTAAACAATCTGCCAATAAACATTTTGAGGCAAAAGTAGAGCACTCAAATGACATGTTAGACTACTCCATAATTGCAAACAAGGGCATCAATGGATAGACAATAACCATATGTTCAAAACACCCTTACTGAAATATCTCAAAATATGCATGGATCTCTCTGTAGCATCAAGTTTATATGGCACCAAAATAACAGCAGAACAGGGACCAAAATCAGCAATATCACGAAGCCTAGTTTGCATGCTTGTGCTAGTCACCACATTGATCACAAAAATACATGGCATACACCCCTGCAAAGATGGCATGGCATAGATCAAAACACATGAGACATCAACCTCATAGGATGCACACATCAATCATGGCAAAAATGACAAATGAGCAAGTTATAACAGTTTCAGCAGATTAACATCAACATGCACTCTTCCAACAGCATTTCGGGCATCAAGATGAGCTCAAATGAAAATGATGCAATGGAATGAAATGAAGTACTCGTCGAGACAAACAATTTGACATATTATACGCACGAAACGGAGCTACAGATGCAGAGATACAATGCGATGAACATGGCATGATTATGTCAAAATATCTCGGGACTTGGTGGAATTTTGGAGGGGGAAGTCAACCTCGTCTGCACGGATATCGAGGCTCGCCGGAGAGCTCGCCGGAGATGGCGGGGAAGAGGTCCGGCGAGGCGGGGACGGGGCGCTCCGGAAGGCGCGGCGGCGGTCGCCGACGAAGCGGCGAGCGCCGGGAGGCGGCGAGGCGGCGGCGGGCACCGGCGCGGGGCCACGGCGCCGGCGGGACGGCGGCGCAGAGCACGGGCGAGGCACGGAGGCGCTCGCGCGGCGGCGGCCGGGGGCGGGCCGCGGGGGCCGGCCTCGGGCCCGGGCGGGCCGGCGGCGCGGGAGACGGCGGCCGAGGACACGTGGCGCGCTGCGATTGGCGGAGGCGGGCGGAGCAGACATGTCCGTCGGCGGGCGGACGTGTCCGTCGGTGGGAGGAGGAAGAAGCTAGGGTTTGCACCGCGAATTTCGGAGGGGGAGGTGATTTTATAGGTAGAGGGAGCTAGGAGAGTCCAAATGAGGTGCGGTTTTCGGCCACACGATCGTGATCGAACGACCGAGAGCATGGAGGGGAGTTAGATGGGCTTTGGGCCACTTTGGAAGGGGTGTTGGGCTTCAACTCAAAGAGGCTTTACGGTTACCCGGTTAACCGTTGGAGTATCAAACAACCTCCAAATGGCACGAAACTTGACAGGCGGTCTACCGGTGCTATACCAAGGCCGCTTGGCAAACCTCGGGCCATTCCGAGAAAGTTTAACACCCACTCACAACGAGAGACAAAAGGAGGGACGCCAGGGGACATAGGAGTGCCGGATTGCAAAACGGACAATGGGGAAAATGCTCGGATGCAAGAGACGAACACGTATGCGAATGTAATGCACATGATGACATGATATGAAATGCATATGATGACATGGCAAAGTGCAACACGCAAGCAAATGACATGGCAAGGACGGCGAATAACTGGCAGACACCTGGCGCAACGAACCCGGGGCGTTACACACTGGGTCTTTAGGCACACTGAATTCTTCATTGCGAGGCTTGCCTCATCCTCCGAGGGGGGCGAATATTTGTCCCTCTCCAAGTATCCCACCGTGGCCGGTCCGGCCTGCTTAAAGGCGGGCTGACTAGGGATGTATTCCTCTTTGGCGCCATCTGGATTGTTTTCGTCTCCTGGGCCGATATTGTTGTGGCGGGGCTTGGAGCGGAGCCGACGAGGCCCATGATTTGCTTTTCTCCCTGAGGGATTATCTTCCGTTGCCTCACCGCCACCGGTTTCCTTCGGAGTGTCCACCATATATATATCGTAGGAAGAGGTGGCTGTCCACCGCCCAGTGAGCGGTGGTTCATGTTCTTCTCCTGCATCGTCGTCCATACCGTCGATGTCTTCGGAGTCGAAGTCAAGCACGTCGGTTAGATCATCGACCGTGGCAATGAAGTGGGTGGTGGGGGGCAACGAATTCCTTCGTCGCCTGCTTCCCACTTGAGCCGAACATAGTTCGGCCGTGAGTCTCCTGATAAAGATAGAGACTTTAGCGAGTTCAGTACATTGCCAAAGGGCGAGCGCTGGAAGATGTCCGCAGTGCTAAACTCCATTACCGGAGCCCAACCAGGCTCGGCGCGCTCAGGAGCGCGCGGACCGGAACCTACAACCGGATACGAATCCGGGGGTCCGGAGTCATAGGCTTCCTCAGAAGTGAGGCATGTGTTTGGCTTCACCGCCGATGAGGGTACGGCCTGCGGGGTGGGATCCATCCCTCCGTCCTTAGGCAACGCAGCCTTCTCCGGATTAAAGTCCGGGGCTACTGCAGGGGTGATACCCCGAGCATTGTCCGACAGCAGGTCTAAGCCGTGCTCGTCGTGACTGTCTGGTGCTGCTGGAGTAGGCCCGAATCCATCGAAGATCAGGATATCAGCCGTGTAGTTTAGGTTTCCGAACCTGATTTGGTGGCCAGGGGCGCAGCTGTCGATCTGCTCTAGGTGGCCAAGCGAATTGGCCCGTAGTGCGAAGCCACCGAACACGAAGATCTGTCCGGGGAGAAAAGCCTCACCCTGGACCATGTTGTTGACGATGATTGAAGGCGCCATCAAGCCTTGCAGCGACGACACAGAGGAACTCTCAATGAAAGCACCAATGTCGGTGTCAAAACCGGCGGATCTCGGGTAGGGGGTCTCGATCTGTGCATCTAGGCTGATGGTAACAAGAAGCAAGGGACACAATGTTTACCCAGGTTCAGGCCCTCTCGATGGAGGTAAAACCCTACTTCCTGCTTGATTAATATTGAAGATATGGGTAGTACAAGAGTAGATCTACCACGAGATCGTAGAGGCTAAACCCTAGAAGCTAGCCTATGATGGTATGATTGTAATTGTGATCGGTCTTCTAAGGACCAACCTCTCTGGTTTATATAGACACCGGAGAGGGCTAGGGTTTACAAGGAGTCGGTTACAAGGAAGGAAATACAACATCCGGATCGCCAAGCTTGCCTTCCACGCCAAGGAGAGTTCCATCCGGACACGGGACGAAGTCTTGAGTCTTGTATCTTCACGCTTCAATAGTCCAGACGTTGTACACAGTCCGGCTGTCCGGATACCCCCTAATCCAGGACTCCCTCAGTGGTAGCACATGATATTCTTACATACAGGACAATATGATGTCCTCCTTCATCTTAGATGCTATGGTGATCCAAGCTTCAAGGTCATTGGATATGGGATCCAAGGGCATCTGAGTAGTTTTTGTACAAATTGTGTGCAATTCTCAAACTCATCAAGGTTTCTTGTAAAAATATTAAGACATCATGTGAGCTGATATATCTCAGATCTACAAGCTCCAAGCAACTCGTATCAGCATATAGCATCTAAGGTATGGGGGCACATGATATTCTCCCGGTGAGGAGGGGTGGAGGCTGCACAATCAATCGGTGGTTGGGAGGGTGGGGGCAAATATAATCTAAACAACCCTAAATAGAGCTTCACAATTTTATCTAAGGTCAAGGGGTTGACCCCCGACAATCATAGCTCCGCCTAAACACAACATTTGCATGTACTGTAGTACTAGACTTAATATTCATGTTTCAGTTTCATGTTCATTTTAAATATTGAACTGAGGACCATGCATGTCTTACATTTTACTCCCTTCGTTCCTAAATATTAGTCTTGTTAGAGATTTCAAATGGACTGGCACATACGGATGTATATAGACATATTTTAGAGTGTAGATTCACTCATTTTGCTCCATATGTAGTCACTTGTTGAAATCTCTAAAAGACTAACATTTAGGAATAGAAGGAGTATTTTTGAATTTGTGTCATACATGCATGGTTTGGAAAAATAGATGCACTATACTTATTGGATTGTTGTTGTGTTCGTGCGTGTGTGTGTCTCTGTGTGTGCGTGTGTGGTCATATGCTTGATACATACAAAGTTTTCTCACCTCCATATTGTTCATCTTTTAAATTTGAATTTGCATTGAAAAACTTACTAGGGATTCCATGTGCTGGGGATATAACTATTTATGTAAGCTGCCCAGGAGGGGCCGGGTTACACAAAGAGGATTCACCAGAGAGAAGCCCAAGATCAAGCATGAAGATGGCGGTTCAATAAAGGGCTTAAGGCCCACAGGCGACTTAAGGCCCGTTGTAGTAAACCGCCGTAATGGCATGACTTGTATCATAAGGTATATTTAACTAGTCACCGAGCCGGACACTGTTTATAAGTCGGCCGGGACTCTGTAGGCCGCAGGGCGTCAACCCGTGTATATAAGGGGACGACCTGCTGGCAGCTTAGGGCAAGAAACAACTCATCGAGAGCCGGGCATAGCGTATCTCGCTCCCTGGTCATCGAAACAGCAATACCAACCCAACTAGACGTAGGCCTTACCTTCACCGTAAGGGGCCGAACTAGTACAAACCTCTCGTGTCCCTTGTCCCGATTTAACCCCTTCAAGCTTCCCAGTTGCGATGGCTCCACAACTAAGTCCTTTCACGAGGACATCTGACGTGACAATTCCACGACAGTTGGCGCCCACCGTGGGACCAGCGCACGGTGGATTTGAGTTCTTGAAAGGAAACTTCGAAGGGCTCAAGGGATACATAGTGGGTTGGATGACCAAGAGTCATCACGGCAAGATCTACATTGACGACGAAGGCTGGGGTCCCGACGCCGGCTCAATTGAGTATGGATACCGGGTCCCCTTCGGCGGAATCCACGTCTTCATCGGCCGGATCGGTGAGCCGGGCCCTGAGCCGGACAACTGCACCGACCTCGTCGAGACGGCTCAGCGGGCGAGGAAGACCCGGACTCAACCTATCATGAGGCGTGCCTTCATGGGCTGCATCCACGGAGAGGAAGTTTCTGAAGGATCTGAACATAGGGGTGAGACGGCCGTCCTCTTAGACGGTGATTCGTCCGCCGGTTCAACAGATTCGTTGTACCAAGTGCAAGACGGCGTGCTCGGGGGCTGTTTCGATGGCATCAGTATTCTGGACCCCTGTGGCCGCCAAGATGGGCTGGAGTCTTCATGGCTGGGACTCAGCCCGTCTCAAACTCTACAGCTGCTGCAGCAGTAATGTCTGGGTTAGGAGGAGCTGGGGCAGGCGGCCCCGTGCGCCCACCGGCTCAGGCGCTGATAGACCTCATGGACAAGCTTACGACCCTGTTAACCGCAACGGTTATTCTCGCAGATAAAGATGAGCATGATGCAGAGGTGGCACGGGTGCGTGAGGAAATAGCTCAGGCCAAGGAGGCCTTGGCAGCTGAGGACACTAGATTAGCCACAGAGCGGGCGGCTCTAGATGCTCGGGCACAGCGGTTACAGTCAGAAGCTTACCAGCTCACAATGAGCTTAAATGCATCCAATGAGGTGATGAGGAGGAGACATCAGAAAACTCAGTCCCGTTTACCTCCGAATTACGACCCTCGGGTTCTTTTTGCTACACCCGAAGCCGGCCCAAGTAACCCGCCAGAGGCCAATCAGCTCATGATAGCCGGAACAGGAGGACCGGCTCAGCCTCGGGAGATGGCACCACCTCACGTGAGCATGCCACCGCCGCGCTATGTGCCGATCCTACCGGGTCACTTTTCCAACCCCATGGAGAACTTAATCGCAGCCTCAACACGTTTGGCAGCTCTTCCTATGGACGGTGATGACCCGGCGGCTGTGGAGACCCGGAGAGTTAGAGAACTCCTCCAGACGGCCTTAGCTCAGCAGGAGACTTATTCTTATAACCAGGACAAAATTCATTCAACGCCCCCGCCTTGGTTAGCGCCGCCTCGCCAGAACCGGAGCTCGAGTTACAGCAGGCACATGGAGTTTGAAGCTTTGTCAAGCAAAGCCCAACGCCGTAACCAGCCCGGTGGCTATAATCCAGTGCAAGACCGAGTACGTCAGGAGAACTAGCTGGCGGCTCAGCTGGCGGCTCAGCTAGCGGCTCAACAGATGGCACATGAAGATTTTCCAGAGTATCCAACAACTTCCATTGAGGCGGGAGTAGCCACTAGAACCGGTGGTGTTCCTTGCCTGGTACCGGCTTTGCGTAATGTACGGTTGCCCAAGGACTTCAAGGGACCTCGAAAGGTGCCGAATTACACGTCTGCCTTACAGCTCGGAGCATGGATCGGGAGTTATGAGATGGCCATGGAGCTGTTAGAAGTCAATGACACGGCGATGGCTAAATATTTCACCATGATGTTAGATGGAATGGCCCGGTCTTGGTTAAAAGGTTTGCCACCCAATTTCATTGGTTCATGGGAAGAGTTAAAGGCCCGGTTCATCCAGAACTTCAAGGACACCTGTAAGCAATCTATGTCGATTGTGGACTTGACAAATTGTAAGTGGGGGGAGGGTGAATCCACCACCCATTGGGTACGCCGGGTCAAGGAGATAATTCATTCATCTGACAAGATGGATGCCGGCTCTGCAGTCCTTATGTTGGAGAAGAATTGTAGCTTTGAGCCGCTGAGGAAGAAACTGGGGCGCCTTAAACGTGACTGCAAGGATATGGGTACGCTGATGGCGGCTTTAGTTAAATATGCTGATTCTGATAGTACCAAGGATCCTACGTCTGATGAGGAAAAGACCGAGAAGGGAAAGAAGAATGGCAATGGAAAGGGTCAGCAGCATAACCCGATGAATCAAGGAGGCAATAAGCGTAAGGCGGATGGTAACCTGGAGTTTGTGGCCAACGCCAATGCGCAAGGTAACAATCAGAGACGTAAGGGTAAACCGCCTCGATCTGGCGGGTCAGGCCCATATCTTGAACAGCTACTCAATGAGCCCTGCCCGAGACACGGCATAAGGGAGCGGCCCGCCACACACCTGTGGAAGGATTGCGCGATCATGAAGGCGTTTAAGAAGTCCAACACCTATGATGGCCCGGGTGGTGGCTCAGGTTCTGGCTTTCAGGGACGTCAAGGAGGCTATAATCAACAACAGTCTGGTCAAGGAGAGCAGCAGCAGCAGTCGGGCTATCAAAGCAACCCGAAGCAGTTGAATGGTGGGCAGTACCACGTATTTACCACTATCTTATGCAAACATGACCAAAAGGTTCATAAGAGGGCTGTGAGTTCTGTCGAGCCGGCAGTGCCCCGTTACTTGAGGTGGTCAGAACAACCCATTGTGTGGAGCAGAGAAGATCACCCTCCACGGGTCGATAATCCGGGTCAGTTGGCCTTGGTGGTACCACCTCAGGTTGGTGGATATAAATTCACTAAGGTACTCATGGACGGGGGTAGTAGCATCAATATCCTCTACTATGAGACCTTTCGACGCATGGGGTTAACTGATAAAAATCTGAGGACGTCCAACACTGTTTTCCATGGAGTGGTCCCTGGTAAGTCGGCTTACCCAGTTGGCAAGATTGAGCTGGAGGTGGCCTTCGGAGACGAATATGACTCCAGAGCTGAGAAGTTGACGTTTGAGGTGGTCAAAATCAGGAGCCCATATCATGCTCTATTCGGGCGGCCGGCTTATGCTAAATTCATGGCCCGACCGTGTTATGTCTATTTTGCAGCTCAAGATGCTGGGTCACAAGGGCACCATCACTGTGCATGGAAGTCGAAAGGTGGCGTTGGAATGTGAAGAAGGCGATGCGGCTTATGCTGAGTTGGCTTGTGCGGCGGAAGAGCTCAAATTTTATCTAGAAAATGTTGACCCGGCAGATATGACATCCATGAAGAAGCCAACTACAGAGCACGACCCGGCGTTCAAGTTTAAATCGGCTGCTGAGACAAAGCTTGTTGACTTTACCCCGGGTGACCCTTCTAAGCAGTTCAGCATCAGCAGCAATTTGGATCCAAAATAGGAAAGCGCGCTCATCGAGTTCATCCGTGAGAACCGGGACATCTTTGCATGGAAACCTTCTCACATGCCAGGTGTACCGAGGGAACTCGCTGAGCACACTCTCAATATTGATCCAAAATATAAGCCGGTCAGGCAGTTTCTTCGGCGTTTTAACGAGGAGAGACGGAAAGCTATTGGAGAGGAGGTCGCCCGGCTCTTAGCGGCCGGGTTTATTATCGAAGTTTTTTACCCAGAGTGGTTGGCTAAACCGGTGCTTGTCCTCAAGAAGAACGGCACCTGGCGGATGTGTGTGGACTACACGGACTTAAACAAGGCTTGTCCGGCTGATCCCTTTTCTCTCCCCCGTATTTATCAAATCATTGATGCTACGGCGGGTTGTGAGCGTTTGAGTTTTTTGGATGCTTACTCTGGTTATCATTAGATCAAAATGGCAGTTAAGGACCAGGAGAAGACGGCTTTCATCACTCCGTTTGGAGCCTTCTGTTATGTATCTATGCCATTTGGACTCAAAAGTGCCCAGCGACTTATCAGTGGTGTGTGCAGAACTGTTTACACGATCAAATTGGGCGTAATGTTCATGCTTATGTGGATGACATTGTGGTGAAGTCCACAGAAAAGGAAACCTTGATATCTGACTTGAAAGAGACCTTTGATAATCTCTGAGTTTACAATATGATGCTTAACCCGGCCAAGTGTGTGTTTGGTGTACCTGCGGGCAAGCTCTTAGGTTTTCTGGTGTCAAACAGAGGCATCGAAGCTAACCCGGAGAAGATTAAGGCGATTACCTCTCTGGCTAAGCCGGCGTGCATCAATGATGTTCAGAGACTGGCGGGTCATGTTGCCGCTTTAAGCCGGTTCATAAGTCGGTTAGGTGAGAAGGCCCTTCCATTGTATCAGATGATGAAGAAAACTGACACTTTTGTCTGGAGTGAGGCCGCTGATGCTGCTTTTGAAGACTTGAAGAGACAATTGTCTGAACCGCCGGTTCTCGCGGCTCCAATTGATAAAGAGCCTTTGCTGTTATATGTGGCTGCCAATTCACGAGTCGTCAGCGTTGCCATCGTGGTGGAGCGTAAGGAAGCTGGCAAGGAGCATCCGGTTCAACGGCCGGTTTACTACATCAGTGAGGTGCTCATTCAATCGAAACAAAGGTATCCACATTGGCAGAAACTCGTTTACGGAGTGTTTATGGCCAACCGGAAGTTGAAGCAGTACTTTCAAAGTCACCCTATAACCTTGGTAAGTTCTGCCCCTTTGGGAGATATCCTTCAGAATAGGGAGGCTACAGGACGAGTCGCCAAGTGGGCCATCGAGCTTGGGCCTCATGATTTGAAGTATATGCCACGTACTACTATTAAGTCTCAGTCCTTGGTGGACTTTATCAATGATTGGACAGAGTTATAGGCCCCTGAGGAGAAGCCCGATAACACATATTGGACGATTCACTTTGACGGGTCCAGGCAGCTAGAAGGCTCAGTGGCTCGAGTGGTTTTAACTTCCCCTCGAGGTGACAAATTTTGTTATGTACTCTGACTTATGTTTCCATGTACTAACAATGCAGCTGAGTACGAGGCCTTACTCCATGGTCTCTGGATGGCTAAGGAGATGAACTTAAGCCGGGTAAGATGCTTGGGCGACTTAGATCTCGTGGCTCAATAGGTGTCGGGCAAGTGGGATTCCAAGGACCCCCTTATGGCGGCTTATCATCGTGAAGCAGATGCTGTGGCTGGTCACTTCAAGGGTTATCAAGTGGAGCACGTTGATCGAAGGAAGAATGAGGCGGCTGATGCTTTAAGCCGGTTGGGATCCCAACGTAAGCCGGTGCCGCCTAACACCTTTCTCGATATTTTACATAACCCTTCTGTCAAGGTGCCTACCGAGGAAGAGCTAGCGGTGCCAGACCCGGAGGCACATCTGATGGCGGCTCTTCACGTTATCCCGGATTGGACAGTGCCCTATTTGGCTTATATGACCTGGGGTGAGTTACCTGAGGATGAGACCTTGTCGAGACAAATCGTCAGGCGCTCCAAATCTATGACAATTGTTAACGGCGAGTTACATCACCTAAGTGTCACTGGGGCGTTTCAACGTTGTGTGTCCCCTACAGAAGGCCAAGAAATACTTCGTGAGATCCATGAAGGGGATTGTGGCCATCATGCCGGGTCAAAATCTCTTGTAGCCAAAGCTTTTCATCATGGTTTCTATTGGTTGACGGCTCATGCTGATGCGGAGGATCTGGTCAGCAAATGTGACGGTTGTCAAAAGTTCTCACGACAAGCTCATGTGCTGGCTCAAGAATTGAGGATGATCCCAATCACTTGGCCGTTTGCAGTCTGGGGGCTTGACATGGTTGGGCCTTTCAAGAGGTCTAAGGATAAAAAGACACATCTCCTGGTGGCAGTGGATAAATTTACAAAGTGGGTTGAGGTAGAGCTGGTCAGTAAGTGTGATGCAACCACGGCGGTTCAATTCATGAAAAAGGTGATCTTTCGTTTTGGTTTCCCACATAGCATCATAACTGATAATGGCACTAATCTCTCCAAGGGTGCCATGGAAGAGTTCTGTCAAAGAGAACATATCTGGCTTGATGTTTCGACTGTTGCTCATCCTCAATCAAATGGTCAAGCAGAAAGAGCTAATCAAGAGATCCTGAAAGGTATCAAACCCCGGCTCTTAGTCCCCTTACAGCGGACCCCGGGTTGTTGGCTGGAGGAGTTACCTTCTGTGTTATGGAGCATCAACACTACACCTAACAGATCTACAGGCTACACGCCTTTCTTTATGATGTATGGTGCAGAGGCGGTCCTGCCAAATGACATCCGGCACGATTCACCCCGCGTGGCGGCTTACGTTGAGGCTGACAACGAAGAAGCTCGTCAAAATGCACTTGATTTATTAGATGAGGAGCGAGACTTGGCAATAGTCCGCTCGGTGATTTATCAACAAGACCTGCGCCGCTATCACAGCCGCCGGGTTAGAAGCAGAACCTTTTAGGAAGGCGACTTGGTGCTCCGGCTCATCCAGGATCAGTCTGATATGCACAAGCTATCCCCGCCTTGGGAAGGGCCCTTTGTGGTCAACAAGAATCTGCACAACGGGTCATATTACATCATCGATGTTTGAGAGCACAAAGACTCACGTAAGTCGGAGGAGGAGACCCGCCGACCGTGGAATATTGCTCATCTCTGGCCTTATTATACTTAAGCCACCGGCTTTCAGGGTGTATATATTTTTTGCCAATGTATATATTATATAAAGAAATAAAGCAGGACCTCTGTCCTTTTCTACCCTCAAAAATCTATATGTCTTCTTTATCAGGTAGTGGAGACAATTAACAGGGAGCAGATCACATCTGAATCCGGCTTTCCCTTTGGACTGGCTTATGATCATATCTGAATCTAGCCATGATCACTTGGGGGCTTCCTATTCAAACATAGGTCGTATTTGAACCAAAGAGAACATAGCTGTCGATACCCAAATGATCGGCATACTGCCAAACCCACTTGGGGGCTTCTTGATCATATTTGAATCACAGCTTAACACCTTTGGGTCTGACGTGGATCGTATTTGAATCAGCGTCATTAAACAACTCTTATGTTTAGTTGGGGGCTTCCTGTTCAAACATAGGTCGTATTCGAATCAAAGAGAACATAGCTATCGATACCCACTTAATCGGCATCGCCAAAGCCACTGGGGGCTATATGATCGTATCTGAATCTTAGCTTAACCCCTTTGGGACGGTTCTCTGATCGTATTCGAATCAGGAGCATGTGAACATTGCTTATAAATATAATTACTTTAACTATCTTGAAACCTTCTTGAGGAGATGGTTCTTGATTCTTCCGGTTTAATATTGATTACCCCAGGTTCTAAAGTGCCAGGTAAAGCATCATATGAGCCGGGAAGGTTATCAAAGGGTTTGAAGTAGATCGCCCAGAAAATTTTGCTTGTTTTATGTGCAGGATAAGGCAAAGCAAGTTAAACATCAAGAAAGTACACGGTTAATGTAAGCCAGAGAAATGTAGTGATGGTGGCTTACAAAAGTAATAAGCATCATAAACATGCGCCAGGGCATGACAAACATTAAGAAGTTTTTTCTATCCTATTACAAGACTCCCCGAGTCTGAATAAGTGAAGCATTGTTTTGGCAAAGTTATAAAACGCCTGGCAGCTCATTCCTTCGGCGGGCTTCAAGACTCCGGGTTATCCTTCTCCGCCTCTCCGTCGGTTGCTTTGTCCTGGAAGGTGGACGAGGCCCAGTCAATGCCGCTCAAGGCTTCAAATTCAGCCTCATCATCTATTAAACCGGCCGGGTCCACTTCAGGGGCAAAGGTATGCTTACGCGTTGGAGGGATCAGGCTGACTTGGTCGTATGGAATGTTTGGAATTCTCCGGTTCTCGCTATCATAGCCCGACGAGTACTTAGTAAGATCAGTATCATTCCCAATGAGAGTTGCCAAGGGACGTACGACTTTGACATAGGCGGTGAAGTCTTGATCATCAAATGCAGTGTCGTCCTCCTTCAGGCTTGGATATCCAAGAGAGAGATCAGCCAAGTCAAGTTCTGGCACCCATGCCTTTGCCCGGCTTAAGGCGGCCACGGCTCCGGCTCTTGAAGATGCCCGCCTTAAATCCTGAATTCGTTGAGGTAGCACTGCGAGATGCTTCAGCACATCTTGTAGGAGGTGGGAAGTGGTATTTGATAACGCCACAAAGGCCAAGGCATGTTGTGACCCGGAATACAGCTGCTCCACTAAGGTGTAAACCGCCTTAAGCTTAATCAGCATGTTTTGCTTGAGGTTGGTTGTCGGTGTCAAAACCGGCGGATCTCGGGTAGGGGGTCCCGAACTGTGCGTCTAGGCGGATGGTAACAGGAGACAAGGGACACGATGTTTTTACCCAGGTTTGGGCCCTCACGGTGGAGATAAAACCCTACTCCTGCTTGATTAATATTGATGATATGGGTAGTACAAGAGTAGATCTACCACGAGATCAAGGAGGCTAAACCCTAGAAGCTAGCCTATGGTATGAATGTTCTTCGTCCTACGGACTAAACCCTCTGGTTTATATAGACACCGAAGAGGGCTAGGGTTACACAGAGTCGGTTACAATGGTACGAGATCTACATATCCGTATCGCCAAGCTTGCCTTCCACGCCAAGGAAAGTCCCATCCGGACACGGGACGAAGTCTTCAATCTTGTATCTTCATAGTCTTGGAGTCTGGCCAATGATGATAGTTCGGCTATCCGGACACCCCCTAGTCCAGGACTCTCTCAGTAGCCCCTGAACCAGGCTTCAATGACGACGAGTCCGGCGCGCATATTGTCTTCGGCATTGCAAGGCGGGTTCCTCCTCCGAACAATTCAGAGAAGATTGCGAACACCAGGAGAGTGTCCGGCTCTGCAAAATAAATTCCATATACCACCGTAGAGAGAATAATATTTACACAAGTTCAATCTGCTGACGTTTTTCGCGGCATGACGTAACACCACGGCCAAGCCTTTATTCGAATTGTTTTTATTGTTCCACCTCAGCGCATTTAGCGAAGCAGTTTCCTTGGCACGTCCTGTCAAAGCAGAGATCGTGTCCACTTATTCCGGGATTCTCATCAATACGGGCGTGGGTAACCCAACCGCGCCCGTTGGCACGCCCCCTCCATCGAAGGCAAGTCCCAAACGGTCATGGGGACGGCTCTTGGTATTCAACCCCTTTATAACGAGACCAAGGCCTGTTCCTTTTCTTCAATCTCAATCGAATCCGCCTCTTGCCTCGAGTTCCAACACCCAAGGCCCCAGATTCAGGAGCTCCGGACCTTCGACAATGTCCGGCTCCGACCTACAAGGCCGGTGGATGCCTTCTTCCGTCACGGAAGAAGATGTGCTAAAGCTGAGAGACGCCAGGTATCTAACCGGTGAAATCTTGCATAGGCTGCCCGCCCAAGGGCAAGTCATTCCTTCTCCCGAGCTTGGTGAGAGCGTGGTGTTCGTGTCTCACTTCCGTCGAGGTTTAGGCTTCCCGATGGACCCCTTCGTGAGGGGGCTCATGTTTTACTATGGGTTGGAATTCCATGACTTGGATCCGGAGTCCATCCTCCACATATCATCGTTCATTGTCGTATGCGAAGCTTTCCTCCGCACTAACCCTCACTTTGGATAGTGGCTCAAGACCTTTAATGTGGAGCCGAAGATGATCGAGGGGCGGCAGGCAGAGTGCGGAGGAGCAGTCATAAGCAAGAGGGCTGACGCTCCGTGGCCCGAGGGCTCTTTTCAAAAGGAGCTTGGTTTGTGGCAACGGGAGCGGTTCTATATCACCGCTCCCAGGGGCACCTAATGGGTGGCGTCGCCCGCCTTTCGCTCGGGCCCTCCACAACGGTTGGCGTCATGGGTCAACAAAGGGCTTGACTTGGGGCCGTCCAAGGACGTACCACTGTTGCAGGGCCGTATTCGAGACCTTCAAGAGAGGGAGATCAATCTGGTTGTAGTGGCGTAGGTCATGCTGATTCGACGCCTTCTGCCCTGCAAACGTCATCCCCTCCGCCTGTGGGAATTCAATCCGGAGGGACCGCGACCTCTCCAGCACTTCATGGGTGCGACGCCCGTGGAGATGTATAAACTGTTCTTCGGATCACAAGAGATGTGTCCGGACTTGACCGAGGACGCAGCTCTGAGCTACAATCGCCCGGATACTCAAGTAAGTAGTCCTGTGCCAGGACATGCTATCCGTACATTTATCGTAAACTTGTCCTTTAAAGAGCTGTCCCTTGAACAGGAATGGATAGCAAAAGCAAAACTGATAAGGTGTCCGGCCCCCCTCTCTGAAGCCACGCCGGATCCCGTGTTAACCAGGATGCTGGAGGTTGCACCTTTGGAAGAGGGCGAAGGGGGGAACAGGAAGGCTACCGCCTCCGCTAAGGAGGCTTTTAAGGAAGGGGGATCGAGAATCCCCCCCCTTCAAGGGGAGAAGAGGACCGCTTCTGAAGATCCGGAGACCAAGGCCTCCAAGCGGGGGAAGAAATCTTCACCAGAGGGTCCTGCGCCAGGAGAAGCCCCGGCCGCACTATTTCCCCAAGGGAACCAGCCCTCCAGCGAGCCGTAAGTAGAAAGGGGAGTTTTATAATAAGGGACATCCCTGTTTTTATTTCTAAAGATAATCAAAGTTTTACCTTGTAGTTCGGATCTCAGGCCTTCTCAGCAGAGCTCATCTTCGGGGGATCTTTGTCCGGAGATGATGGAGAGCGAAACGCCTCCATCTTCCGCGCCGTCAGGCGGGGCGGACCACCCTGAGGTGTCGTCGTGGAGGGTTTCCCCGAGTCCGGCGGGGCCGGGAGGTCCGGCACCAACTGGTGTACGGTCGGAGGAGCTGAAGGATCTGCTCGGGCGACCATCTATCTCAGAGGATCACCGCGCATTAATGGGTATGGTGATTGAAAGGATTTCATCCGCTGAGAGCGGATTGCATGAAGCCGTCAGAAGTTTACTGACGGGGTTTGAGGTACGCGAAAATGATATACCTTCTAACAGTTTTGCATATAGAATGCGCCCTGTATAGATAGTAGCCCCTGAGACTCGGTACGTTGTCAAAAGTGACGGCGTGCCGAGGATCATAATCTCAGTTATAAGATGCCGCCCTTCCTATTCAGGGGGCGGGGCGTTCGGTGGCCAGCCTGACTGATAGAGTTATTGAACTGAAGCGGCAACTTGACGTTGCGGATGCGGACATCGCACTGGTCAATAAGCGACTTGACGAGTCACAAGATATGTGGCTTCTCCGCGGACACCTGGTAAGGGAGCTTGACGCCAATGCCTTACTACATGTATGCTTAATGTAGATGGTGCCGCTGCTATGGAGGATCTTCGGGCAGAGCTTGCCCGAGCCAAGGAGCAAGCCAGAAAAAGTGATGCGGCTGCCTTGAAGGCGGCCGAAGAGCTGAAAGCCGAACAGGCTGCTCACTACCGAAGCAGGGAGGAAATGGCCAAGATGGCCGTGGAGCTGAAGGATGCTACCGACCGCTGCGAGCTTCTTAAAAGGGAACACCGAGTGGAGCAAGAGGACCTGAAGAAGGCCACCGCCAAAGCCAAGGATGCCCGCTCTGCGATGAGAACTATAAAGGATGAGCTGCGTCAGGCCAGGGATATTGTGGCTGGAAAGCCCTTTCTGCTGCGTAGGAAGTTCACGGATCCGAAGTATGCTTAGTTGTGCCAGTTATGGGGCGCGGAGGATGCTTATCTAAATTTGGCGGCGAGTGCCGCAGACGCAGTCGCACACTTCCGGGGCCAGAAGGATCACGGAATGGAAGAGCTTTTTTGGTCCCAATTCCATAGTCTGGGGCGTCTACTTCCATTGACCGATCGGTTAGCCGAATGGGATGAGCTGAATAGGTTATCCGGACTTGCCATGAAAGATGTCGTGGCTCATTTGTGGCCGAAAAGGCCCGAGCTGAAGAGTTATTTTGGCTTGGTGCAGCAGTTCCTTGATGCGGGGCCGCATATCAAGGCGATGAAGCGGTCGGCATGCATAGAGGGTGCACGGATGGCACTCGCCCGTGTTAAAACATACTGGGCAGAAATGGAGGCCACCGATGTTGCATCCCAGGATTCGGACAGAAGACGATTACCAGCCAAACACTATTTTGAGGAAGTCCTGCAGGGCGCTCGTTTAATAGAGACGCAGTGCTCGAAAGATGTTATGTTCAAATGACATGTATGATTTGTGAAACCATGTTTCAAATATAATATAAGGGCTTTTTATACTTGTGCGTTCAAGTGTTGAAATTCCTCCTATGCGGCCGTTAACGTATATGTGTATATAACCTGAAAGATGGCAGTCTTCGGCTTCAGCCCCCACGCACATAGTGCGGGGGTGTTTGCAAAAAAGAGCGCATTTTCACACTTAATCCAACGTCTTGGTCCTATGAAGGAGGTGATAGCGTAGCAAACTAGGCAACCGGACTATAATGCTTTATCACTTTCATTTAGCCATAGGAGTTCAATGGTGGGGCTACTATATAGCCCCTAGGGGCGCTGCGCTCTCCAAATTTTGGGGCGCGTATGTGCCTGACCGGGAAACGGTCCTTCGTTAAAGCAGAGGAATTCTAAACATTCCGGTGGTCGATAGAGTGGTTGACCAGTCTCTCGCTATATCATGACAGTCAGTTTTCGGCTTTCTCTACTGAGGTGCTCACCTGGACGAACCGGGGCACAATCGCAGTAGTTCTCCTGGTGCCGCGTTAGCCGATAGAGCGGAACGTAAGGCAGCAAAACACAGGAGCCGGGCAAACCCAACATTTGACCAAAGACATGATTCGGAGCTGATGCATATAAGGCCTAACTCGAGATGCCGAACACTCCCTAAGGTATTCGGTCTTTATGAAAACGGGCAGAACAATGCCCTAAGCCCCTAGTGTCCAGGTACGCGCAAAGATTTCTGACGCGGCCCATGCCAAAACGCCAGCCTCCTCCTCGGTTATAGTGAGGAACCGGGGGATGTGTATCAATAAGAGATAGTAAGAAAGGTTTACGCAAGGTCTTAATCTGAAAAGAATCCTTGTAACGGGTCCCTACTGCGCGTCTGTGCCTGTGTCTCCGTTGTGCCGTATCCTGGACGGGCGTAGCACAGTGTTCATCTCTAAAAGAGAAGAACTTAGTTTGAAAAAAGGGTCGTGCGAAAAATGTATAAACAAAGTGTAATTCGAAAAAACGAGTAAAATTGAATTTTATTGTCTCTTTTTGTACATGCGTGCAGCCCTTGCAAGGGGGTATGCTGCCAGTAAGCGCCTTGTTTATTTGTGCCGGACTCGCCTAACTGTGTCCGGGGTCTGAATGACCTGTTTGGGTGCTTTGATCGGCAAAGCCGGATTAATGTGTGGCTGTCAAGGCAGTCTTACTTTCTTCCGTATTGAAGGCACACTTCGGGGTTTCCCTTTAATGAGATTATGCCGCGTGGACTAGGCATTTTAAGTGTAAGAGATGCATAATGCGGTATTGCGTTAAAGCGGGCGAAAGCTTCGCGTCCCAATAGTGCTTGATAGCTACTTTTAAATGGGGCGATGTGGAAGACTAACTTTTCGCGACGGGAGTTGTCGGATGAGCCGAACACAACTTCTAGTGGTAGAGAGCCCGTACAATGGGCATATGGGCCTGGCATCACTCCTTTAAAGGAAGTGTTGTTATGGCGTATTTTGGTTGGGTCTATCCCCATGCTGCGGATTGTGTCCTGATATAGTAGGTTTAGATCACTGCCGCCGTCCATTAGGACTTGAGGAAATTGCAGTCCGTCGATTATAGGATCTAATATCAGGGAAGTCCATCCTACGTTTCGGGTACTTCCGGAGTAATCCTGATGGTCGAAAGTGATTGGTTTTGACATCCAGTGTCTGGACTCCACTGGGGTGGACCGTGGGGCGCGCATTTTAATGGGCGCCGCTCTATTTTTGCCTGTTGTCACATGAAGTGAGTTTACTGTTTTGACCTCTTGTGGGAAATTCCTTTATTTGCCGGTGCTCTGCTTGTGGAGTTCGTCATCGTCCTCACTTGGTGTTTCGAGCCCCTTGTGTTCGGCATTAAGTCGGCTGGACTATTTGAAGACCCAAAAATCTCTGTGGGTATGGTTTGCAGGCTTCCCGGGGGTGCTGTGGATTTGGCATATTTTGTCCAAGATTTTGTTTAGGTTTGATAGCTCGTCGCTATTGTCCTTGAGAGGCAGTGTTTTGTTGTTCTACCGAGAGCTTTTGAATCCGGCGTTGGCTATCGTGCTCTTTGGGCCATTTCCCTTAGTCCGGCGCTGGTCCTTTCTGCGTCGTGGTTTCCCATTTCCATCCCTGGCCTCGGATGTACTTGGGTCGCTGGTGCTGCATCTTGCCAGCCAGCTATCCTCTCCCACGCAAAAGCGGGTCATGAGGCTTGTTAGTGCGGCCATTGTCCTTGGCTTTTCCTGGCCGAGGTGTCTGGCGAGCCATTCGTCTTGGACGTTATGTTTGAAGGCTACTAAGGCTTCGACGTCCGGACAGTCGACTATTTGGTTCTTTTTGGTGAGGAACCTGTTCCAGAACTTGCGGGCTGACTCTCCGGGCTGTTGAGTTATGTGACTTAAATCGTCTGCATCCGGAGGGCGGACGTAAGTCCCCTGAAAATTTGCCCGAAACGCATCCTCGAGCTCTTCCCAACTTCCAATGGTATTTTCTAGGAGGCTTTTGAGCCAGTGCCGTGTTGGCCCTTTGAGCTTGAGGGGTAAGTATTT